>CM065801.1:35501000-36701000 GCA_033398695.1 Orobanche coerulescens
AACAACAAAGAGGCGAAGCAAAGCATCGAAGAAAACGAAGTCGCAAAAAGGTGTTCTGAACATGCATAACGTACACAATGATATGAGCATAACGTACGTAAAGTGGATGTCTTAACATAAGTAACAGATGAATATTAACGTACGTAACCAAGTGTCTCTGAGTTCAAACGAGAAGAACAGTGGAGATGACGTCATGACATAGGTCAGCAAGCAACGGACATATTGACTATATATAACGTACGTAACGGTTGATTGATTAACGTACGTAATGATCAAAACGAATGCTACTGGACTGAAACTGGGGGATGTTAACGTACGTAACTGGGACGACTTAACGTACGTTAAAGCGCTAACTGCCGTAATATTGAAGTGCTAACGGCCGTAATGAAAGGTCAGAAGGCTAACGGCTAGTTGAGGCTTTGGAGCCTATAAATACTATTCCTATGGTATTGTTTCACAACAATAACCTCAAGCAAAACATTCATTGATCAGAGATTGATATACTTATATTGTTGTTGTGATATTGAGCTTATATTTTTAGTTTGAGTGTTTATACATTCAACATATACACGAGAGGTAAAAGAAAAGATACGATTGGATTCAGTGTTATTAGGATCAAGGATCCAGCATTATTAAAATCGCAATCGATATCTAAGTAAGGTTTATCTAGTACCGATAGAAAGCTAGAGCGGTTGATTCCTTGTCCGATAGAAAAGGAAAACGGTTTAACACCGACATAAAGACAAGTACGAGTGGTTTATCACGGACCAATAGAAGACGTGATTGTAACGGTTATCCCTCGACCGATAGAATAGAGGTGCAGAGGTTTTTATCTTGAACCTATAGAAAAAGATATCGAGAGAGGATGTAGGCTCGTTTATAGCCGAACCTCTATAAGTTCGTGCGTCATTTAATTTCCGCACATTTAATTTACGCTTCCGCACAAACGGCGCAAATACCGAGCTTGTTCCAACACGGCCCTCTATATTGAAATCAAGTAACTATTCCGAAGTCTCTTCTTTGTTTTTATTTGGTAATTTTATCTAGTCTTTAAGGATTGTTGTGTGTTGTGTGTGTTTACTATATGTGTGTTGTGTGTGTATATGCATGTATTGGTGTGGCAGTGTGTGCAGTGTGTGTGTGCGCATTGTGTGTGAGGCTGTATTGTGTTGTGTGTGTGTATTGTTTGTGTGGCAGTGTGCGTACAGTGTTTGTGTGTGTGGCAGTATGTTGTATGTGTGTGTTGTATGTGTTGTGTGTGTGAATGTGTGTGTATTGTTTGTGTGGTAGTATGTGTGTGTGCAGTATGTGATGTGTGTTGTGTTGTGTTGTGTATGTGCTTTGTATGTGTAATGTATGCGCATGTGCACTATGTGTATGTGAGTATGTAATGTAGTTTTACATGTTATTCTTCTTATTTGTCGTATAATTTAATCGATTTAGCTGAGTGTGTGTGTGTTTAATTGTGTGTATTTCTTTTGACAACACTATTTTGTGAAACACGAATTATTTTGGGATAGATGTGGTTAACTTCCTAAGGATCTTCTCCCTTTGGGATAGATGTTAACTTTCGTCTTAAGGATCTTCTCCCAATAGTTCGTGCAGATAGAGTTAGTAATCTTGACGAATCCATAAGTTGACGTAGTATAAAGTTAATTTTATTTTGACAATCGTCGTTCATATTTCTGTTTTAAACAACAGTTATAGGATAACCATACCTTTGTCATTCTCTACGAAAACAATTTTCAAAAAGTTAGCAATCATATAGAAATGAAATTCTTTCCCTTATAGAAAACAATAGCAAATTGAATTTCATAGTATGTGTAACAGAAAAGAAGAAATGGATCGAAGTTGGATGAATGCAAGTCATAGGACTGCGGAGTATGACAATGGAATTGAGCAATTTCTTGAATTTGCTCGACAACATCGCTCGGAACCCGATGAAAGATACTTTTGTCCTTGTGTGAAGTGTATGAATGAGAGACGGCATGAGGCTGACACAATTCGTGAACATCTTGTTTGTGAGGGATGATCCAACTGGAAACACTCATGTAGATATAGATGGTGATCAATTTGAAGAAATAATTCGTGATGTCGGACACGAATCATTTCAAAGAGCTCATGTTTATGATGCATTGAAAAGTGATTCAGAGACTCCATTATATCTGGGGTGTGAAAATTTTTACACGACTAACTACCGTGTTGAAGCTGGTTAATTTGAAGGCAATAAATGAGTGGAGTGACAAAAGTTTCACCGAATTGCTCCAGTTGATGAATGAGACGCTACCAAAAGGCAATACATTGCCTAAGCGTACCTATGAGGCGAAGAAGGTTTTGTGTCCGATGGGTATGGAGTATAGAAAAATACACGCTTGTCCCAATGATTGCATACTGTACAGAAAAGAGTTTGAGAATTGCATAAGTGTTCTAGGTGTGGGGTATTCGAGATTACTTTGGACGATCATGTGGACCGATGTCTTCCATAAGTGAAGATGTGTTGGAGCAGCTAAGGAAGAAGATCACCCTTGATATCACACAAAATTTGATGAAAGAGTTCGGACAGACAATGGGTGTTAGTTCCCAGCGGCCTCTGTTGATATTCGTACACCTGATGAGGTTACTCGTGTCATCACGAAGGGGAGTTGTGCTGATGCTATTTCTGGCCCTTACGGAGAGAGGACTCCGACTGGAGACACTCTTCGAGCTGGATTTTATGTGGATGAGCATCCTATCCATCTAGTTGCTATCGGTAGGGTTATTCAGGGCGATTCGACCCTACATTATGCTCCCTTACCAGCTCATTTGGTTAAGGTAGTGGTTGAGGAGACCGTAGATGCCAGCGCTGAAGTCCCTCTGGCGACTGATGAGGTGAGAGTCGTGGGGGAGCTTTAGGTGGATTTATTGCATGGCCACGAGATTTTGTTTTCTCCAATTTTTCAAAGGTAAATATTTTCTTTTTCTTTTAATAACTCAAACAAAATAAATTATTTCAAATGTACTTGTATTTTACACTCTACTATATGAAATAGGATATTCAGCGACTTAGGAAGCAGGCTCATCACAATGACGGGTCGAGGACCAAAGATGACATCGTGAAGGACTTACTTAATGCTGCGTCGAGTCTTTGCAATAATCCGTTACCAGTATCGTGGGATGCAGCTATCTTTGGTTGTGGTGGTGGTGATGTTCTATTGTACACCGCTCACACTGATATTTTAGAGATCGTTCAAGGAAACGAGTGGCTTAGTTTCTCATTTGTACAGCTTTAGACTATGTGAGTAATTTCCTTTATGGAATTTTTTTACATTCGTAGTATGAGGTTTTATATTAATATTTTGCTTAACAAATTAGGTATTTGTCTAATATGAATGTGGGAACGATGGAGGAGGATTTGTATGGATATTTTGATTCTCAATCCATACAAAATATGGGACAGTGGGGAGAAGAGATCTCGAGATATATATCGACGCGTATGCTTGAGTCGAAGAAGCAAATATACATGGGAGGTTACCTTCATAAGTAAGTTAAAGATTGTAAATTTCAAAATATTTTCTTCTTAACAAAACTATTTCTTTATTTTTTTTTACAACGTAGTTTTTTTTACAAAAGAGTTTAGTAATGTAAAACCCCCAAAATCCCATTGGGTTATTACAGTGTCGTGGACCCCACGCCGGGAGATCCACCAGGCGAACACGACTAACATACAACAATCTGACCAAAAAGGAAAATCACAGTCCCTACTATGATGTCCGACACTATATTCCGACGTGGAATTTCAACGATAAGGGTGGGCCTACATGGCCAAAATAAAATACAACAACATCCACGAGCCTTGCTCGGATAATATAAAATGACAACAACTAATGAAACTGGAGTACTCCAAATTGTTTGACCGACATGAACACCGAAACAACTCGGACTAGTATCGCTCGAATGCCTCGTCGCCATCGTCATGCCAATGTGCCTCAACTCTCTCCTCGCAAGCACCTAAAATATGAAAACATGTTCCACCCCCACGGGGTCAGTCATCCAAATAATGAATATCAATAACATGTATAACATGATATGCATCCAACGGCAGAATAAACAGTACAACAATGGTAATACGAGATGCTCACAAACCAAAGTAAGAATCAAGCATTCGTGCAACACTATGCCCACGGCATACGATCAATACCTGCTCAACATGTTAGAACATAAGTGCCCAACGGCGAATCATCAATATAGAACACAACAATGAATTACCCGAAGGTAAACCCAAACTAGAGATGAAATAATCACGAATCACAATGCCCGAAGGCTCCAACAGAAATACCAAAACATCATAATGGCTTGAAAGCCCTCAGCCGAAGCTGCTAAAATATCACGATGGCCTGAAAGCCACTCAGCCCAAGCTGCCAATCACCACAATGGTCTGAAACCACTCAGCCAAAACTATCAATCATCACAATGGCCCGAAGCTGTATCACATGAGGGCCAAAGCCACGGACCGAAGCCATATCACAATGAGATCATCCAATGACCGTGACCTGCTGAATTGCAGGTGTTGGGAAACCAACCGCGAAGGTTCAAGCCCCAAGCTTACCCATAATGAGATCATCAACATGACCGTGACTTACTAAATTGTAGGTGTTGGGAAACCAACCGCGAAGGTTTAAGCCCCAAGCTTACCCATAATGAGATCATCAACATAACCGTGACCTACTCAATTGTAGGTGTTGGGAAACCAACCGAAGTTTCAAGCCCCAAGCTTACCCATAATGAGATCATCAACATGACCGTGAGCTACTGAACTGTATGTGTTGGGAAACAAACCGGGAAGGTTCAAGCCCCAAGCTTACCCATCAAGCCTTAGCCGAAACTAGCCTCTAAAACACAACTAATCACAAACAGCAATGATCCCAAGATTACCGAATTCACAAGAATAATAGTGTGCTGCCTTGAGTCGGCCAACACGATAACAATCACAAACGGATGGGCACCGTTCTTGGTGGTACCAATTCAAATACCTCGACTGTCTTGGAATGGACAATCGATCACAACTACTCAACGGATGGGAACTATCCTTAACAGTCCCAATTCAATACATAAATTACTTTAGAACGGTAAATCGATAACGACGACTCAACGGATGGGAAATGTCTTCGACAGTCCCAATTCAATACATCAATTACCTTAGAACGGTCAATCGACAGAAATGATACAACGGATGGGAAATGTCTTCGACAATCCCAATTCAATATATCGATTACCTTAGAACGGTCAATCGACAACAACGATATAATTAGAACAGATGTCTCGGTGCCTTTAATCGGTTACTGATGACGGAGATGATAATCGAACACGTCAATGCCTTCACTCAGCCAATTACAACATCAATAGCAAAATACCACTATAAATAACAATGATTACAACAATGTCTTAAACCGATATCAATATCAACAACAACAATCTATACATCGATACCGCGAACCGGCTATCGACAATAATATCAACAACGAGTATATCAATGCCCTGAACAGCTTTTGCCGAACACAATAACATTTGGCATAATTTTCCGAAGGGTATCGTATCAAATAATCCCCTGATATCAACAAAATCATAGAGAGACCAAGTCTCGAAATGGTACAACATATTCATACACATACATGATAACATTAATCTCATTGACTAGTACAAGTATAAAACTTGCCTCATTTTGAATTCGGATTAATGAACAAGATTAACTTAACCATTTCAAGATTATGATAATCACCTCCTAATTCATCATAAATCCTTACTAAAATGGTTATAAACCCTCAAGAACACCACCAACATCAATACTCATATCAAATCTATGTTAATCATCTAAAAATCTTAACATAACTCTTCCTAAACATGATTATAACCTCCAAGTATTCTTAAACATCAAGAACATATACAAAATCAATATATACCAACATGTTCTTCATCATAAGTTTATCAAAACCATGAAGAACCATACAATCCTCCATCAAATCATCATAACACGAACTACACAACAACAACATCAACATAATCTCGAGTTAAACACAAGATTAACCAACACACCTCTAGAAAATGAAGAACAACCTCAAACCATCAAGAATCCACTCCAATCTTCAAGTTCCTAAGCTCCAATCCAAGTTATGAAGCTCCAAATCATGTTCGAAGAGGCTAAGTATCAAGAACAAGTCCAGAGGGACGGTTCTAGGGAGAGGAAATCGGTTTTGGTTGGTGAAGAAATGAAATACGAAACCAAGATATATAATCTGACAAGCTCATTACGTACGCTATACACCAAGCATAATGTACGTAAGGACCATTACGTACGCTACATCAATGACTTAACGTACGTAATGCTAGTCCAGAACCTCCTGTCCAAACATATGAAGACTTTAACGTACGTAAACAACAACCATTTACGTACGTTAACAAGTTGCATGAATAACGTACATAGGGCTCACCTCCTAACGTACGTAATGAACCCGTTGACTGCAATAGTAGATCGGATCAAAGACACCCAGGACCCACCGTCCAAAAGTGACTCCGAGGAAGGTTCCCTCTACCTACCTCTCATTACGTACGTAACATAAACAGAATAACGTATGTAATGATGAAGGCCTAACGTACTTTAAGCGCACAAGCTAACGTACATTAGCTCACAAAGTGGACAACCAAGTTGTTCCATAAAATCTCAACCCGAATGAACGAACACAAACCAACGCAACTCAACAAACACGAATGATATAATACAACAACATTTGTACAATTCCAAATGAATACGTACAACTCAACAGTGAAACAAAAAAAAATTACCCCCGGATATTACATACTCCCCCCTTAAAAAGAGTTTCGTCCCCGAAGCTAAGGGTACACAACTCGGGATATGAACTATCCACCGGGATCTTAAAACAACATCTCGAGGAGTACTCCTCACTATGAACCACTTTGCCTGAGTAACTGGGACAACCCCTCGGGTACCCACGTTTCCCCTGCCCGAACACGGCGAAAACCAAGTGATAAAAACATTCAACCAAGTGCGAGATCATTCGAATCATGACTCCTCTGCTAGGGACCAGCCAGAAAGTCGTACCAACCGCATGTCTCGTAACACCTGTGTACACACCCCACGGGAGCCGCCCATTGTACATGTCTACAGTCATCAGTGTACACTTCCCCATTCTCTTCGGCATCAGACGCCCATGCAAGTACTGACTCACGCCACAAAAGGAAAACAACAGCGCACATATAGTCGTCGGGACCATATCAATCGCATGCCCAAGTCCTTGCGACTTGACATCTCGAATCACAATGAACAATTACCCAGATTATCACAAAATCTCGGACACAAAACCAAAAGAAAAGAAAATCACATCAAATGACTCAAATCTCAAGATTCTTAATTACTATTGTTACAAGATAGATCAACAACAAATAGTTCACAACCGCAATACTACAATACAGACCGAATCAAACATCAATCCGAAAAATAAGAAAAATACAAATCAAGGTCACATCTCAAATGTACCTGAAATCAACATCCTCTAGATCATCGATCTCCTCGATCTCACCAACTCGAGGAAAACCCAAACCTGAACTCGCTGCTCCTCCACGACTGTCCTTACCTTTGGCTCCTAAAGCCTGATAGGACCCCTTGGATGAAGTACGGACTGGAGTAACAAAATATCTCGAGACCCGTGAGCTCTCTCGATACCTACTGGTGCTAGAACTCCTGCAGTATTTCTGAAGGTGTCCCTGCCTCCCACACAGAAAACAAACAATAGCCTACATCGAGCACCGGGTACTGTAATGTCCTATTATATCACATTTAAAGCAAACAACGGTCGAACTCATCGACTGAGAAGAAGATGCTTTATCATCACGAAGACTACTAGAAAATGACCTCGTGGACGTCGGAGCCCAATGTTACTCTAAACGAACCGGTATCCTAGTCCTCTTACCAGAAGAAACTGAAGGGTCCTTCTGAGCAAGCTTCAAAAGCTCTGCTCCAAGAGCCTTCTCGATGAAATCGCCAAGTGAGTTACAATTATGATTGAACAACTGCATTCTGAACTGCGGGTTCAGCCTCTTGCTAAAATACTTGATCTTATCCGCCTCAGTACGGATAAAAGAAGTGTAACACCCCCAGAATACATCCAGAAATGTTACACGCCGTAGGCCCTTCTCACAAGGATCTACAAGGCTAAACTCTACTAGACTACACAATGATTGACCGACCAGGGTCAATCTAAATACAACGCGGACCGACAAGGTCATTAAACAATTCAGAAACAAATGAACTTTACATCTCAATGACAAAAATAAACTTGAACACAGAAAAGAATGACAACTCAATTTAGTAAATGAAAACTACCCCCATGCAAGAGTGAATACTCGAACGATAAAGAAATACCGACCACAATGAAACAAAAGAAAAGACTCTGACTCTGGTGTGATTAGTATCATTTGTCCTCCATCTCCTTCCCAGCCAATCCTGTGACTGCTCCCGAGCTGCCAAAACCTGAGCGCATAACAGGCACCCACCCCCCGAAAACTCGGGGGTTAGCAAACTGGAATTTTGCTAGTGTAAGTACATAATACACAAGATATAAGAATAATAAATAACACAAAACTCAACAGTCGTGAGACCTTAACACAAACCACGCATTTAAAAGGTCAACACAGAATAGCATCACATACACAAGGTGAAAGATAATCACATTATCATATTCTCGGAACATAACACCAATGAAACTTTAAACGAGCCCAAGGAGTCGGAAAAATCCCTTTTTATAAAAGGAAAAGTATTTTGATAAGAAAGTTTGAAAACATTAATATTGACTCGGGCCATCTTGGTGTTTTGAAAATTAAATGGAAATACTTTAGAAAATACTTCAAAAGCTCTCGGGTCCTTGACCCAACATGTGGAAAACAATTTGCAAGAAAACCATTACAACGTTACTCGGGGTCCTCGACCCAAATGATAAAACACTATCACAAGCAAATCATTTCAACATATCACAGGGTTCTCGGTCCAATCCAAATAATATCATCACGAGATCACATCTCAACATCCCACGGGGTCCTCAACCCAATACACAGAATAATCAACACAGTACAATCAAAGGCACAACCTCTCATTCGACAAATCCTGCTCAAGACCCCCGATTAATTAACCCTTGGAGATCTCGCCAAATATCCTTGGTTAATTAACCTGATACCAACATTTAAACAAGTTGGAACGAACTCCAGAAACACGAATCGCGGTCTACATCAAGACCAACATTTTAAAACAAGTTGCAAAGATTTAAATTACGAAAATCATTTGGTAACGGGGTCTTAGCTATCACTCAAATATCCGTTACCAATAAGCCTGCCAGGCGCCTCCCTTGCACACCTGTGTACCGGCGTTCACTCCACTATATTGGCCGCCCATTGCACATGTCACCGCGCCGGCGTTCACTCCCATAGGAGCCGCCCCTTGCTCGCGCATTAAGTAACACCGGTGTTCACCAATCATATGGAGCCGCTCATTGCAGCGTACACCAGGCCGGAGTGCACGCCCCGCCCTCAGAGGCACCCGGATATGACGTCTCTCATAACAAGTATTCACGTTGTTACAAATACCAAGCACACAGTCAAACGTTGCAATAATTATCAAATCAGTTCATCAATTCACATAATTTATTCGCCAGTACGTAACTACGCAAAATAAACAATAACTCACACGTTATTCATCAATTCTTAACACATTAAGCCTTCAACACTACCAATCAATATTACATAAATATCCTTATATCGTAACTCAACCGAAAATACAAACATTACCATATTACCTCTATAAATAACATTCGTACTTTAGTCTAAGTTGAGTACGTCGACTAATATTGGTATGAATCACCCAACATTCATCTCCATATGTATATTTATATACATATACATATATCTATACATATATCCGCACATATCTACATCTATATATATATATATATATAATATAAATACAGATATTCAAAACATGATTCATACACTTCAGCAACAATGATTTCACGTAATTATAATTCGTATATCAAGGTACTTACCTTGGTAATCTCTTGAGAATACTCCGGAAATACAGTTGATTGGAACAATCCGGAACTCCAAAGGAAACGACTATCGGAAAGGCTCAATCACTGGATTATCGTAGGAAGTTTGTCCTTAATATCCTATCATTAAATAAACAATCAATCACACGAGGAAAAGCATAGAAAGATGGCCAAACCCTAACTGTTCTCTTCGTAACGTACGTTACACACCTACGTAATGTACGTTACGTCTGCACGTTAGTGTACGTAAGCTACAAGGATTAACGCACGCTAAGCATGCATTGGACAGTTCTTCTCAGTTCAGACGACTGCCTTGCTTGAGGGTATAATGTACGTAATGCATAGAGCTTAACGGACGTTATATTCACACATATTATACTCATGTGAATCAGAATGATCCTATGGTGTAGATGTCTACAAATTCCTGGTTAATCCTCCCATCATAAGACTTACTCCAAAACTCGATTATAGATCCTTAAGGGTAGTTCGTAAAATCGGAGGTTGTTATCAACATTAAGTCTATGATCATTATGGAAACACCATACAATATGGTTTATTAATCTCAGAAAACTTACCTTACTTGATCATCATAACAAGAATCGAACTATAATGTTCTTAACTCGGGTAACTAAAGCATGAACATTCCAACTTCCAAAAACATGATGTTCGGATAAAAATCATCTATGGAGCTTAATAATCCCGGTGGTATGTTCATAACATCCTTAAGAACACGAATTCAAGGTTGAGGTAGCATTAACATACCTTAATATGAAAGAAACGCAGAGACAAGAGGTAGCATCCAACTCCGATTGCTTGAATGCCAATCCAAGATGTTTCGTAACTTAATTGATCGAGTCTATGCGATCTATAGGTGTTTTAGAGGGCTGGAGACTCTCTAGAAATGAAGGAAGACGAAGTACAAGTGAAAGGGACGAAGTGAAATGAAATGGGGTGATGTCCATATATATAATATCTTGAGCTTTACGTACGTTAGCCTTAGCCATTTACGTACGTAATCGACTTAGCGCACGCCACCATTCGTTCTTAGCGTACGCTATCGTTCACTGATAGATTACTGTCTCGTTCTGTACTAGCTTACGTACGTTACACCCTATGCATTACGTACGTAAGCTACACATATTAGTGTATGCTAGTTAGAAACCTTAGCGTACGTTAACACCCGTTGACCCCAAAACTGTCCAGGTTCATCCGCGGGAATCTTTCCGAGCCCCACCACCAGCCGTCCATGTGCTAGCCAGCCTGTTCAATTATTGACCTCCTTACGTACGCTACGTCTAGCTTGTAGCGTACGCTATCTCCAGTTCGTAACGTACGTTACGCTTACCTGTTAGCGTGCGTTACGACGTAGTTGCATGTGAAGGATTAAAAGTTGATATTATCATGCATGATGATGCGAATACGGAAACGATCATACTTCGATTATTGCTAGCACCAATTCGAGTAATACAGTGTTCAAATACAGACAAAAATACCCGAAAATTTATCCGGATATTACATGTAGGTCACCAGTCGTCCAGGAACAAGTCTAGAGGGGGGGTGAATAGACTTGTTGAAACTCTTGAACTCTTTTTCACGAAGAGTGAGTTTCTTCAGCTGATAGTTAAACAAATGACTTGGAGTCGTTATGTGCGGAAGTCAGCTGATGATGAATAGAAATCAACTCAATGAAACACTTAACAATGTATGCAGCAGTTAAAGTATGATGCAGTAAAACAGTAAATAACACAGGCAATTATAGTGGTCTCAGAGGTGGGGTAATCCTCTACTAATCCACTTTTCTCCAAACCAGTTGGAGATGAATTCACTATAATTTTCAACCAGTGATAAATATTACAGTGATTCAAACCACACTACAACAGCTTCCAACCAGTGGAAATCCGTGCCGTTGTATACACACTTGACTGCCTTGCACCTCTTGATCCTCGATCCTCGGATGCCTTTACAGTCTCTTACTTCAACCAGTAAAGTACCCCGTACTCAAGATTATAGACAAGAGTGTTTGTCTTCTCCAACTTAAGAGCTTCCTTAAGTATGAACTTTTAGATCTGCTCTTTTCACGATGCTATTTGATTGCTTGAGATTGCTTGATTGCTTTGATCGCTAGAATGTATGTTCGCACCGGTAGTTGCTCAGTTTCAAATCTCTGGATATATATAGGTCAGATCTCTGAGCTTTTTCCTTGTAGCCGTTGCAAATCTTTTGAACAAATCCGTCCGTTGGAGGAGACTTCATTGTTTAATCTTTACGAGCGTTGCAAGGTGGATTCCCATTATTTTATTTTATCTTAGACCGTTGTGAAGACTTCGCATGTGAGCGCCGAATCTTTTGAATATAAAAGAATTAAAGTCTTCAAGGTGGGTCGGGATGATTTATTTAAATCATATCTCTTGCGGGAATCACTCCAATTTGTCTCTTCACGTTGCATGTGAGCTTTCCGTAATACTTGACTTTTCAACGCATCTTGCGTGGACTTGGAGTACTTGGTCTGCAATCGAGTAGGTGATATGCGGCTAACATCTCTGCAGATAGGTCCTCTCGGTGCTCCTTTGCTTGTGACTTATCCGGTCAGTGACTTCCCGAGGTACCTCATTGATGCACCGTCAAACTTCTCGATAAATTTATTTGACCGAGCTACTCGACCGAGTAGTCAGTTCTATCGATGGACTAAGCTGTACTTAGTACTTAGCCGTTTTTCAGTCTAACAAATTTTTGGCCTACAGAAGATACTCATTTGGTTCTTCTTTACATTTTGCCAAGTTTTATACTTAACATATTTGACCTATGGAAGATACTCATTTGGTTCTTCCTTACATTTTGCCAAGTTTTATACTTAACATATTTGGCCTATGGAAGATACTCATTTGGTTATTCCTTACATTCTGCCAAGTAATAAACATTTGATTTTATATTAATGACATCATCAAAATCTAACAAGTATTCCTAACAAATTCCCCCTATTTTGATGATGGCAAAACTTTAAGTAAGAAATCAAATGACCAAGTCTGCACTTAAGTGCGAGACACAAACTAAAATCAGTCTAATATTGAGACAACTGGAAATTGTCATTCAACAGACTGTTATAAAATTTTCTGACTTATTATTGAAATTTTACAAGAATGTTTTAAGTACAGAAAATAAAATTACAAGTAAAAGAAATAACTAAAGGTCATCTGCCTCTTCCTCTGCCTCTTCGAATAGGCTGGTTGGCAGTCTTGAATGGTTTAGCTCCAATAGGTCTTATGTTGACTGGAGCAAGACCATATTTTCTTTTCACAACAAGTGCTGCGAAGTCTTGTTCTTGCTGGGATCTGAATCTGTTCTCAAGACACACTAGCTTGATTTCTCTTTGAAGTGCTAACTCATCAAGTTCACCGTCCATACGGGTCGGTGCTTCCTCTGCTCTGAAAGGAGGGATCATAAGATAAGCATTTTGTTCTTTAGCGTGCTTCTTCAGAACAGCCCAAAGTTTCGGATGGATTTCTTCCATGAAGTTTATGAAAATTTCTTGTGGGGAGAGTTTGTCATCATGGAGTAGTTCCCAGATGTAATAGTCTCTGATGAACCTCTTCCTAGCAGATCCCCACATCTCAAGAGCTTCAAATGGAATAAAGTCCTCCACAAACCACATCTCCTTCCCTTCCCATTCAAGAGTAGGTTCAAAACCATCTCTAGTTCTTCTTCTTTTTCCTTCAGGCTGGTCAGCCTGGTCATTTGGTTCCACAGCTTCCTTTCTCTTCAGACTGGAAGGTCCTTCAATTTGAGGGACATCCTGCTTCTTCTTGCTTCTTATTTCTCTCTCTTCCCCCTGAACCCTTTCTTCCCCCTTTTTGCCAGCATCAACAATGGTAGTTAACTGCTGTTCCATCCTGCTCATCCAATCAAACATGCCAAATGGCATTCTGTTGTTGGTAGGGGGAGGGGGCTGAGGAATTTCTCTCTGTAGAAGGGTGTCTATCTTGGCATTTATTGACTGAAGGTCAGGAGTGACCTGAGTTGATAGCAGCTCTCCAATAGTATCTCTGACGATTTGCTTGATCAGCTCAGTCATAGTAGGGGATAACTGAGCTGATGGAGAGTGCTCTCCTGATCCTTCTGCAAGGGAGCCACTAGACTGCAGGCTCCGGTCTGCAGCTGGTAGGTCAGAGTGGGTTTTCTCCGGGTCACGACTGAGTCTTGACCCGACTCTGCGTCTAGTAGTGTCTGGGCGAGTACCACGATCTATCTGCAGCTTCGTGAGTAGGCTCTGGCTCCGGCTCTTGTTCTGGCTCCTTGTCTCCTTATCTCTCTTCCTCTTTCCCTTCTTCATCTTTTTCTCCAGAGTTTTCTTTTTCTTCTTCCTCATCATTTTCTTTTTCATTTTCTTTTTCTGCTCCTGCTTCACCTCCATCATCATTATCATCATCATCATCATCATCATCATCATTCTTATCATCATCCTTCTCCTTCTTTTCTCCTTCATCATCCTCATCCTCCTTTTCTTCTTCATCTTTTTCTTGATCTACCTCCTCTCCTTCTTCTTCATCTCCTTCATCAGCCACTTCCTCTGTCTTCTCAATTTCTTCTGGCTGTTTTTCAACTGAAATATTTTCTCCTGTTTTTCTCTTTTCTTCATCTTCTTCAGCCACCAAATCAATAATTTCATTATCTCCATCTACTTCTTCAATCCTTATCTCCTTTTCAACTTCCTCCTCCTCTTCCTCTCCAAAAACGCCATCAAAAATGCTGAGCATGATAGAATGGATAAAGTGGTCCATGTTTGTTTTAAAATGTGACATGAATCATTTATCCTGGAGGATTAAAGCCAAGTCTGATTCTTTGCAAAATTCAATCAGAACCTCCTCAGTGGCTTGGGGATATTCCCAACCACTAGTTGCAATAAAAGTTTGAAGATTTGTAAAAGGCATAATTTTGAAAGATTTCCACTCTTCAAAAATATGTACAAAAGAGTGTTTTTCTGCTTGTGTTTTAACAAGCTGGAGTTGTTCAATTGAAAGATTGAAGGTATTATTTTCTAATAGGTTAAAAGTGTAATCTGCTTCAGGAATAGAGATTATTAGACCTGCTTCCTCTTCTTCGGATATGTAGACTGGGGGTGTGAGAACAGGTACAATCCGAGTTTCAGTGGTGTCTGGTGCAGGTAAGTCCTCCGGATGAATCGGTGATCGAACTGAGGGGCTGGTAAGTTGTTCAGACTTCTCTCCCTCGCTAAACTGCAGTTTCCTTGGCCTCTTAGGAGAGGGTTCCGGTGATGACTGCAGGTTAGAGGGTCCTTCTGGGGCTGGTCCCCGTCTCTTGAATCTGATAGCAATTGGTGTATCGTCGGACTCGTTGTCGGACTCGACTGCAGTTCCGATCTCAGCTGCAGGTCTGTCCGACTCCTTTGATAGATCGTATCTTGGATATGTTCTTGAGTCCGGCAGCTCCTTCAATAACTGAGCTGCTTTCCCAGTGCCTCCGACTTTCTTCTTCTCATGGTCCATATGACCGAGCCTTTTATTTGGGTGGAAAGGGTCAATGTTTCCCTTAGCCACTTCGGCCTTCTCCAAAAACCAACTAAGATGCGTTCCGAATGCCAACTTAGTTTTGAACTTATTCTCATCGTCAAGCCACTCGACCTTGTTCACCTCGCGCACGAGTTGCCTGAAAATATAGTCCGCCCAATTGACTTCCTCTTCCTGAATCAATGCACCCAACACCATAAATTTCGACGATGACAATTGGTCATAGCTGCCCGTCATCCCCATGACTATCTTGTTGGTAATATCCAACGCAACACGGTAAATCCTTTTTAATTCATTCCTCTTGGCTGTAAATTTCAATTTCTCGGGGATATTTTCGACTTTAATCGTTTTCCAGGTTTCGGCGGCTGATTGTTTGAGAGCTTCGACCACCAAACCACGATGCTTCATCCCGAATACAGAACGAATCTTCTCTCGATCTATGCTTTGAGTACTCCACCATTGTCTTTGTGAATCCCGTGTTGAATCAGATAAGCATTGCGATAGAACTCAACGACATCTTCTTTGAACAGATGTTGTGGGTTGATGTCGAGAAATGGGTAGATCCCATTCAGCTTCATTGCCCGGATCAAATTGAGCATGTCGTAGTCCTCCAGGTTTGCTTCTAGTAAACCTTCAAAGTCGACAACCATGGAGAAAATGACCTGGTCCTTCACCGCCTTCAAATTCACTCCTTCGAAAGATTACATTTCTGCAAATAGAGGATTTTGGTCTGATTTTGTTGACTGCTGACCACTCTGCAACAGGTTAGTTTGACTTCTCGCCTGGTATTCTGAACAGCTAAGTTGCTTCGTCTGGCCTTCGTCTTCTCGCCTGCATCAGCTTAGGCTGATTCTGGGGGGTCCGTCCTTCCTTTAACTTGCTTCAGAACTAGATTCCCAATCTAGTAATCCAAGGTCTCTGCTAAGTTCTAGGAATCTTTCTTCTGGCAGGGGTTTAGTGAAGATGTCAGCTATTTGGTAGTCTGTGCTGACTCTTTCAACTCTAACCCTTTTGTTAAGCACATGGTCTCTAATGAAATGGTGCTTAACGTCAATGTGCTTCGTCCTTGAGTGCAAAACCGGATTGTTGGTTATTGCAATAGCACTATTGTTGTCACACCAAATTGGAATTTCGTTGGCAATAATATTATAGTCCCTTAACTGTTGTCTGATCCATAGAATCATGCTGTGACTACTGCTGCAGGTATTCTGACTCTGTAGTGGAGATAGAGTTAGAAACCTGTTTCTTGCTAAACCAGGATATCAGTCTGGTTCCTAGGAATTGACACGTTCCACTAGTGCTCTTCCTGTTGATCTTGCATCCTGCGAAATCCGCATCTGAGTATCCTGATAGCTCGAAGTTGTCATCCTTGGGATACTATAGTCCAACATTAATTGTAGACTTTAGGTACTTAATTATTCTCTTGGCTGCATCTAGGTGTGATTGCTTCGGCTTGGACTGGAATCTTGCACAAACTCCAACGGCATATGATATGTCTGGCCTGCCTGCAGTGAGGTACATAAGAGATCCGATGAGTCCTCTGTAGTGGGTTGAGTCCACTGATATGCCTGCCTCGTCTGCATCCAGGTGAGTACTTGTGCTCATTGGAATTCTTGCGGGTTTGTCTGATTCCATTCCATATCTCTTGATAAGATCTCTGGTATACTTTGCTTGGTTGATGAAAATTCCTTTTCCCATCTGCTTAACTTGTAATCCGAGAAAGAAGTTAAGCTTTCCCATCATACTCATCTCAAATTCTCCTTGCATGAGATTGGAGAATTTCTCGCATAGCTCTGGATTGGTTGACCCGAATATGATGTCATCCACATAAATTTGAACTATTAATATGTGGCCTCCGTGCTCCACTCTGAATAGGGTCTTGTCCACTTTCCCTTTGCAAAATCCATTTTTCTCAAGAAACACAGACAGTGTTTCATACCATGCTCTCGGTGTTTGCTTGAGTCCATACAGAGCCTTCAACAGCTTATAGACTTTGTCTCCTTTGACAAAACCTGGGGGTTGCTCTACATAGACTTCTTCTTCTAGGATTCCGTTCAGAAAAGCACTTTTTACATCCATCTGGTAGACTTCAAAGTCCTTGAATGCAGCATATGCGAGGAATAGTCTGATGGCCTCTAGTCTTGCAACAGGTGCATAGGTTTCATCAAAATCTATTCCCTCACCTTTGTGCATATCCTTTTGCTACGAGTCGGCTTTATTCCTAACAACGACTCCGTCTTCATCACTCTTGTTTTTATACACCCATTTGGTGCCAATAACTTTCTTGTGATCAGTGCATGCATTAGTTCCCAAACTTTGTTTCTTTCCATCTGCTCCAATTCTTCTTGCATGGCATTGATCCATGAGTAATCTTCCAAGGCTTGTTCTGTAGTCTTGGGTTCAATTTGCGATATGAAACATGAGAACATCGCCATTCCTGCTGGTAGGGTTGACTGTCTCGTCTTAACTCCATCCATCAACTTTCCGATAATTTGCTGAATTGGATGATCCTTGAGCCATTTGGGGATATCGTCCTCTTCTGGGTTTGTTCCCCCTATTGGATTGCCCTGGTGGTTATCTGCATCAGCTGGGTTCTGGTCTACAACTGGATCAGCTACCGCCTTGTCATCTGCAGCTTGGTTCTGAACTGCAGATGAGTCTTTGTCGACTCATTTGGGTCTTCTTGACAAGCTGGATCAGATAGGTTTGGTGATACTGTCTGATCTGCATTTGGGTCTTCATTAGCTGCAGTTGGGTCATCAGGATGATCTGCAGGTGAGTCCACCATTCCAGTGTCATGTATAATGACTTCTTCAAGGGTTGCTGACTTGAGCTTGTTCTCAATTAGCTCAAGTTGTTTCCTGTACTCAACGGTAGATTCATCAAAAACAACATGGGGTGTTTCCTCCACAACTAAGGTTCTTTTATTAAAAACTCTATATGCCTTGCTTCTTTGGGAATATCCCATAAAGAGATCGTCATCAGTTTTAGCATCAAAGGCATTTAGCTGTGTTTTACCGTTGTTGTGGATGAAACACTTACAACCAAAAACATGAAAGTAAGCAACAGTAGGAGTTCTATTATTCCAAACCTCATAGGGAGTTTTGCCATGTCTCCCTACAATCATACTCCTGTTCTGGGTGTGGCAGGCTATGTTAACAGCTTCAGCCCAGAACCTTTTGGGTAGGTCCGCTTCTGCAATCATGGACCTTGCTGCTTCCTTCAGGGTTCTGTTCCTTCTTTCAGCAACACCATTCTGCTGGGGCGTCCTGGCTGCAGAGCTCATCTTTGGATCCCATTCGATCGGCTAATCGTTATCGCCTTGTTGAGAAACTCTCCTCCTCTATCTGATCTGATCTTGATTATGGAGAGGGATTTCTCATTCTGGATCCTTTTCAGCAGCTCAGGTAACTTGGTCAGGGTTTCACTTTTCTTGTATAGGAAAATGATCCAAGTGTACCTTGAATAATCATCTACTATTACAAGTGCATGCTTTCGGCCGCTCAAAGTCCTTGGCTTGATAGGACCAAATAGATCCATGTGGAGTAGATCTAAGATCCTTGTTGTGAGCGTTGTAGGTGAATCGGCGAACGATGCCTTGGTCTGCTTTCCCTTCTGACATGCATCACAGAGTGCTTCCTTCTTGAATGCTTCATTTGGAAGTCCTCTGACCAGCTTCTGAGAGCTAATCTTGTTGATGGCTTTGAAGTTTAGGTGACATAGTCTTTTGTGCCACAGCCATCCATTTTCATCTACTGTCTTGGATAGAAAACAGGAGTTAGGTGTTCCTGTGTTCCAATCAATCATGTAGACATCTCTTCTTCTGAATCCTTGTAGCTTTATTTCTCCAGATAAGATGTCTATCACCATACACTTCAAGATGGTGAAGACTACTAGATTCTTCTCGTCACGTAATCGGCTTATGCTCGGGAGGTTGTACTTGAGCCCTTTGACATAATGAACTTTGGATATGACAATGTTTCCTCGGTGCAGCTCTCCAAAGCCTTTTGTCTGTCCTCTAGAGCTATCTCCAAAGGTTACATCGGGACCTCTTTCTTTGATATATTTGGTCAGCATCTTCTTGTTCCCGGTCATATGCCTCGAGCATCCAGTCTAAAACCATTCTTCACCTCCAAAATTTGAGCTTGAGGAGATGTGGTTGTAGTCCTTCCACCTTTTCTGCAATTAAATAAGCAGAGATTTAGGTACCCAAATTTGTGTGGGTCCTTTGGGGTTAGTTGGTTTCCTGGAGAATTGATTTCTCCTTGGATTATGGAAATTGTTATTATTATTATTATAACCCTTGTAATGTGTCTGTGGTCGAGGTCCAATCTCCGGTTGGATTGTATACTGGATATTCCTCAAAATTTTGATAGTGTGGGCCATTTCTAAATCTAGGCTGAGACCATTTATTAAACCTTTGTGGTCTCCACACTTGTTCATTTTGGTAATTAGGATAACCTTGAGGTTTCCATCTGCCCCTCCCATTATGAAATCTATTTTTGGGGAGTTGTTGGTAATAGTGGGCATGTTGTGCGTTTCTTTGCTTTTGCACAGGCCCTTTGCCTAGTCGCTGTCTAGGTGGGTCATGCAGTGTGACATTGCGGCTGGACGTTTGACAATGTTGCTGTTTTTGAATATCGGTTTATACGAGGCTCGTGATCGAGACTATTGTTTCTCCCTTGATAAACTTGGTTTTGAACTAGAGGGAGTGTGAGAATCATATCCAAGGCCCGATTTGGTATATAGTGACCTCTTATAAGTACACAATTCTCCCGTGGTTGAAGACGCCTTCGGGAGGTTATTTCCTGCTTTGAGTTTTATTTATCTCGGCTTAGTAAACTCGGCTTTGGCATGAGCAAGTGCGGTGATTTTCTTTAAGTAAAATGGTTAGCCGATCTATCTCATTGTATTGACATTTGCACAGTTTTTAAAGTCACCGTAGTTGTCTCAACCTTATTTAAATCTAGGTGAGTTTTTGAAATCATTTTTCATTGCCTATTCTCATCTTGCGGTGAGTCTTCTCTTGATCTGACTTGGTGTGCAGATTTGAGTGTTTCAAAATCTTTGAATAACTGATTTACCGATTCATGTAGATCCATATCTTGTGACATGGCTGAGCTATTATTTGAACCGGTGGGTTTAGAGGTTACCTCTTCATCAGCTAGGTTTGCCATCAGGCAATCATACTCCTCGTCTTCATCAGAAAAGAAATCGCTGCTTGATTTGACATGCTCCTGGTCTTCTCCGATGAGGGCCTTTCTTCTATCTTCCTTTCTGCCCACCTCCTTCTTTGTTTCGTCCTTCTTGAGCTCGGGACAATCCATTTGGATGTGTCCTATTTTGTGACAGTTGTAGCATTCTACTTTCCAGGTTTCGGCCTTACGGTTCCTTCTTGGATTCTCCTTGTAGTTTTTCTTATACTTGGAGTAGTTCTTTACAAATTCTTGAACCTTTGCATTATGAAAGCCATTTCTTCCTCAAAATCTAGTGGATTTGGAGGTTTCACATCGAATAGGCTTTTGGCGGGGACTCATTTGCAAATGCGATTCCCTTCTCTGCGAGGCTCGATTGAGGATGAACTTGGAAGCTCGAACTCATAAGCCTTGGATCGAGAGAAACGGCTCTGAATCTTTATCTTATTCGAGTCCTTGGACTCTCTCATGGCTACGGCCTTCATGCTCCATTCGGGATTGAGAGATCTGAGGACCTTTAGTGCCATTTCCCTGTTGCCATAGGTTTTGCCCAGGGAGTTGATCTCATTGATAATTTCAGTGAACCTTGTGTCCACTTGATCTATATATTCACCATTCTTCATTTTAAAGTTGTCAAATTTTTGGATAGCAATTGACAGCTTGTTTTCCTTGATCAGCTCCGTTCCTTCACACATTAGAGCTAATGTGTCCCAAATTTCTTTGGCATTCTTACAGTTCTTGATCTTGACCATGGTGGATTTGTCAAGAGTTTGATATAACACATCTCTGGCCCGGTTGTCAAGATTGGCCAGCTTTCTTTCTTCGGGGGTCAGCTCCGTTCTCTTCTTAGGAATCTTTTCTGGCCTCCCTGCTGCAATCTCCTCGGCTCTGTTGTCCTTCTCAAAGATGAATGGACCGTCTTCAATGATGCACCACATGTCGTCATGAATTGAAGATAAGTGTGCCTGCATTCTTATCTTCCACAGATCATACTCGTCAACTGAAAAGACAGGGAGTCTAGAGTGCATGTGTTCCATTATAAAGTGAGAGTTAAGATATATCTAATATAGATCTGGTTCGTGGAAAAAAATGAACCAACCTCTCTGATACCACTTGAAGGTCACAAGTCGTCCAGGAACAAGTCTAGAGGGGGGGTGAATAGACTTGTTGAAACTCTTGAACTCTTTTTCACGAAGAGTGAGTTTCTTCAGCTGATAGTTAAACAAATGACTTGGAGTCGTTTGTTCTTGGATATGTGCGGAAGTCAGCTGATGACGAATAGAAATCAACTCAATGAAACACTTAACAATGTATGCAGCAGTTAAAGTATGATGCGAGAAACGATAAATAACACAGCAATTATAGTGGTCTCGGAGGTGGGGTAATCCTCTACTAATCCACTTTTCTCCAAACCATTTGGAGATGAATTCACTATAATTTTCAACCAGTGATAAATATTACAGTGATTCAAACCACACTACAACAGCTTCCAACCAGTGGAAATCCGTGCCGTTGTACACACACTTGACTGCCTTGCACCTCTTGATCCTCGATCCTCGGATGCCTTTATAGTCTCTTACTTCAACCAGTGAAGTACCCCGTACTCAAGATTATAGACAAGAGTGTTTGTCTTCTCCAACTTAAGAGCTTCCTTAAGTATGAACTTTTAGATCTGTTCTTTTCACGATGCTATTTGATTGCTTGAGATTGCTTGATTGCTTTGATCGCTAGAATGTATGTTCGCACCGGTAGTTGCTCAGTTTCAAATCTCTGGATATATATAGGTCAGATCTCTGAGCTTTTTCCTTGTAGCCGTTGCAAATATTTTGAACAAATCCGCCCGTTGGAGGGAGACTTCATTGTTTACTCTTTCTGAACGTTGCAAGGCTGGATTCCCATTATTTTATTTTATCTTCCGACCGTTTTGAAGACTTCTGCATGTGAGCGCCGAATCTTTTGAATATAAAAGAATTAAAGTCTTCAAGGTTGGTCAGGATGATTTATTTAAATCATATCTCTTGCGGGAATCACTCCAATTTGTCTCTTCACGTTGCATGTGAGCTTTCCGTAATACTTGACTTTTCAACGCATGCTGACGTGGACTTGGAGTACTTTGCGGTCGAGTAAGGTGATATCTGACTAACATCTCTGCAGATAGGTCCTCTCGGTCATTCCTGTTTGTGACTTATCCGGTCGTGACTTCCACGAGGTACCTCATTTGCAGTCTGGTCAAACTTCTCTGATAAATTTAGTTGACCAGAGCTACTCTGACTGGAGTAGGCTGTTCCTCTCTGATGGACTAAGCTGTACTTAGTACTTAGCCGTTTTTCAGTCTAACAAATTTTTGGCCTACAGAAGATACTCATTTGGTTCTTCTTTACATTTTGCCAAGTTTTATACTTAACATATTTGGCCTATGGAAGATACTCATTTGGTTCTTCCTTACATTTTGCCAAGTTTTATACTTAACATATTTGGCCTATGGAAGATACTCATTTGGTTCTTCCTTACATTCTGCCAAGTAATAAACATTTGATTTTATATTAATGACATCATCAAAATATAACAAGTATTCCTAACATTACATACTATCCCTCTTAAAAGAAGTTTTGTCCCGAAACTTAAAGTAGAGTGGTGGAACAACCAAGGAAAAATAACTACTTGCTCAGCCCCAAAACATCACGAGCGATGCGCGAATGCAAGGTTCTAAAAATACAATGATTGGACCTAGGAAGTATCTGGCACGTCAATTGAGGCGATAAATTACACGTGAACATGAGAAGTTAGAGTGGAGAAGTAAAAGCTCACACAATTAAGGAAACTCACCAGCGGCTCAGACGTACTAAAATCGCGTGTCGAGCTCGACCCACCGTATTCAAGTTCATGACACATTGAAAATATTAACCGCACGAGTGGAAACAAATAGTTTCGAACAAAATTTTGCAAAGATTACGTTCAGATGTGAATAGACCACAATAATTCATGGAGTCTAACAAATTGGTTTTGAAATTCGTTCGAATGAAGGTAGGTTCAGTAGAACATGGTAGTTTAAAATTGTCAAGAGGATCATAGATGAATCACCAACAATGAAAGTCTCCCAACACCGAAAATACTAAGAAGAGTACGGGTAATACGTGTCCCCATACTAAGAAGACATTTCAGCCCCGAAACTTAAACAGCAGGAGTTTGGAAACGAAAAACAATTAAAATGAAAAACGATCAAAGTCACGATTGTTGGAAACAGCAACGACTAGAACACAGCACAAAATCTTCATTCACCTATGATAGGCTCTTCAGCAGAAGACATAAGGTTTCGGGACATTCTCCGGCCACTTGCTCTGCTCACCGACAGAGTAGCATTCTTTGCCAATTCGGAAATTATCTCACAATGTTTCTCCCGATGGCCTTCACACCCGCACCGATGACAAGTCAAGAGTGGGGAGGGACAGTTTACACGGATATGTCCCGTACGGTTGCAGTTGAAGCACACTCTCTTCTTACCGGAAGTCACCAATACAGGTTTGGGATTTCCAATGCTCATTCTCGACCGCGAAGACGATGCATTCGAACGGCGTGGGGGTTTGAGAACCTTAGTCTCTTCACCGCCCAAAAATTTTCCAGATGTCCTCGGTCTCTTTTCTCCGCTCGTTGGCTCGATCACTGAGGAGGTTTCATAGGTTATCGTCTGATCTTGATATTCCTTCACCGTAACATGAATCGTTGTCGTACGAACAACCTCACCGCTTCCGCTTCCATTATCATGTCTACGTCCGCCAAGGCTCGTCATACTAATGCAGATAGTACAGTTTATTGTTATCACATAGTCGGTTGTATGGTATACCACAATTATCAACGCAAGGTTTAATTAGCATCCTTAGAATAATAGTAATATCATAAAGCACGAAATTTTTTTTGAAATCAACTTCCAGTCCTTCGACTAGGACGATCATTATGCGTATGTTTTTAAAAAATTTTGAAACAAAAGCCGAGTCACGTTGTGCTCAAAACTTGTAAATACTGTCCTTTGTTTTGGAAGAGGAAGTTTATACAATGACTCTAAAAATTTATTTTCGAGTAATGCCTACAAGAAAATTTGAAAATCGAATTGTAACTAATTTGAAATATTTCAAAAGTGTTGAGTCCCAAATACCACAATTTTGAAAATCCTTCATCTTCTACCAAAATGTTTATTCGAAAGAATTTTTCACCAAAATACGTGACCATTCGACATGACTACATTAGATCATGAGGTTTACAATGTTAGGAAAATTTCAAAATACTACTTTGAAATGTTCGTAATTCGGCCCGGAAATATTACGTGCCGGGGATTCTGCGCCGGAACCTACCAGGCTAAAAACCATTTACAAAACCATTTTAAAATACACCAAGAAAAGCCGATGACGGTAGCATTTTCCAAAACTTACAAAATCATTTGTAAAATATCAAATACCGTCATAAAAATACAGTTAAAACGTGCAAGACTAAAATGCCAGAACTCGGTTTAGGGAATCGGTCTTATGAGATAACAACTCAGTTTGCAAAATACCAAGAGTCATTTCAAAACACTCACGCAGCGGATCAAATTAACACTCAAAGATTTATCCTACTGAAATGCAGAAAACGATAAATATGTTCGACTACCGAAGTATACTACATAACCATTCTCACTCGAACCATATACGCAGGTGATATCATAAAACAATATAATCTCTAACAAGTTTAAACCCTACGTTCACGTTAAGCACGATATAATCAAATACGTATATAAGGGGACTTACGATTCGGGAGGCTTACCATCACGGATTGCTTGAAGATGATGTTGGAACCACGATACTAATCACAACTCTGACGCGCACGACTTACACAAGTCATGGACTTGACCCAACGGCCTAGGTTTTTCGCAAACCTAAGCTCCGATACCATATATGTAACACCCCCAGAATACATCCAGAAATGTTACACGCCGTAGGCCCTTCTCACAAGGATCTACAAGGCTAAACTCTACTAGACTACACAAAGATTGACCGACCAGGGTCAATCTAAATACAACGCGGACCGACAAGGTCATTAAACAATTCAGAAACAAATGAACTTTACATCTCAATGACAAAAATAAACTTGAACACAGAAAAGAATGACAACTCAATTTAGTAAATGAAAACTACACCCACGCAAGGGTGAATACTCGAACGATAAAGAAATACCGACCACAATGAAACAAAAGAAAAGACTCTGACTTTGGTGTGATTAGTATCATTTGTCCTCCATCTCCTTCCCAGCCAATCCTGTGACTGCTCCCGAGCTGCCAAAACCTGAGCGCATAACAGGCACCCACCCCCGAAAACTCGGGGGTTAGCAAACTGGAATTTTGCTAGTGTAAGTACATAATACACAAGATATACGAATAATAAATAACACAAAACTCAACAGTCGTGAGACCTTAACACAAACCACGTATTTAAATGGTCAACACAGAATAACATCTCATACACAAGGTGAAAGATAATCACATTATCATATTCTCGGAACATAACACCAATGAAACTTTAAACGAGTCCAAGGAGTCGGAAAAATCCCTTTTTATAAAAGGAAAAGTATTTTGATAAGAAAGTTTGTAAACATTAATAATGACTCGGGCCATCTTAGGGTTTTGAAAATCAAATGGAAATAATTTAGAAAATACTTCAAATGCTCTCGGGTCCTTGACCCAACATGTGGAAAACACTTTGCAAGAAAACCATTACAACGTCACTCGGGGTCCTCGACCCAAATGATAAAACACTATCACAAGCAAATCATTTCAACATCTCACAGGGTTCTCAGTCCAATCCAAATAATATCATCACGAGATCAAATATCAACATCCCACGGGGTCCTCGACCCAATACACAGAATAATCAACACAGTACAATCAAAGGCACAGCCTCTCATTCGACAAATCCTGCTCAAGACCCCCAATTAATTAACCCTCGGAGATCTCGTCAAATATCCTTGGTTAATTAACCTGATACCAACATTTAAACAAGTTGGAACGAACTCCAGAAACACGAATCGCGGTCTACATCAAGACCAACATTTTAAAACAAGTTGCAAAGATTTAAATTACGAAAATCATTTGGTAACGGGGTCTAAGCTATCACTCAAATATCCGTTACCAATAAGCCTGCCAGGCGCCTCCCTTGCACACCTGTGTACCGGCGTTCACTCTACTATATTGGCCGCCCATTGCACATGTCACCGCGCCGGCGTTCACTCCCATAGGAGCCGCCCCTTGCTCGCGCATTAAGTAACACCGGTATTCACCAATCATATGGAGCCGCTCATTGCAGCGTACACCAGGCCGGAGTGCACGCCCCGCCCTCAGAGGCACCCGGATATGACGTCTCTCATAACAAGTATTCACGTTGTTACAAATACCAAGCACACAGTCAAACGTTGCAATAATTATCAAATCAGTTCATCAATTCACATAATTTATTCGCCAGTACGTAACTACGCAAAATAAACTATAACTCACACGTTATTCATCAAGACTTAACACATTAAGCCTTCAACACTACCAATCAATATTACATAAATATCCTTATATCGTAACTCAACCGAAAATACAAACATTACCATATTACCTCTATAAATAATATTCGTACTTTAGTCTAAGTTGAGTACGTCGACTAATATTGGTATGAATCACCCAACATTCATCTCCATATGTATATTTATATACATATACATATATCTATACATATATCCGCACATATCTATATATATATATAAATACAGATATTCAAAACATGATTCATACACTTCAGCAACAATGATTTCACGTAATTATAATTCGTATATCAAGGTACTTACCTTGGTAATCTCTTGCGAATACTCCGGAAATACAGTTGATTGGAACAATCCGGAACTCCAAAGGAAACGACGATCGGAAAGGCTCAATCACTGTATTATCGTAGGAAGTTTGTCCTTAATATCCTATCATTAAATAAACAATCAATCACACGAGGAAAAGCATAGAAAGATGGCCAAACCCTAATTGTTCTCTTCGTAACGTACGTTACACACCTACGTAACGTACGTTACGTCTGCACGTTAGCGCACGTAAGCTACAAGGATTAACGCACGCTAAGCATGCATCGATGATTCTTCTCGGTTGACGATCGCCTTGCACGAGGTATAACGCATTTAATGCATAAAGCTTAACGTACGTTATATAAACACATATTATACTCATGTGAATCAGAATGATCCTATGGTGTAGATGTCTACGAATTCCCGGTTAATCCTCCCATCATAAGACTTACTCCAAAACTCGATTGTAGATCCTTAAAGGTAGTTTGGAAAATCTGAGGTTGTTATCAAGTCTATGACCATTATGGAAACACCATACAATATGGTTTATTAATCTCAGAAAACTTACCTTACTTGATCATCATAACAAGAATCGAACTATAATGTTCTTAACTCGGGTAACTAAAGCATGAACATTCCAACTTCCAAAAACATGATGTTCGGATAAAAATCATCTATGGAGCTTAATAATCCCGGTGGTATGTTCATAACATCCTTAAGAACACGAACTCAAGGTTGAGGTAGCATTAACATACCTTAATATGAAAGAAACGCAGAGACAAGAGGTAGCATCCAACTCCGATTGCTTGAATGCCAATCCAAGATGTTTCGTAACTTAATTGATCGAGTCTATGTGATCTATAGGTGTTTTAGAGGGCTGGAGACTCTCTAGAAATGAAGGAAGACGAAGTACAAGTGAAAGGGACGAAGTGAAATGAAATGGGGTGATGTCCATATATATAATATCTTGAGCTTTACGTACGTTAGCCTTAGCCATTTACGTACGTAATCGACTTAGCGCACGCTACCATTCGTTCTTAGCGTACGCTATCGTTCACTGATAGCTTACTGTATCGTTCTGTACTAGCTTACGTACGTTACACCCTATGTATTACGTACGTAAGCTACACATATTAGCGTACGCTAGTTAGAAACCTTAGCATACGTTAACACCCGTTGACCCCAAAACTGTCCAGGTTCATCCGCGGGAATCTTTCCGAGCCCCACCACCAGCCGTCCATATGCTAGCCAGCCTGTTCAATTATTGACCTCCTTACGTACGCTACGTCTAGCTTGTAGCGTACGCTATCTCCAGTTCGTAATGTACGTTACGCTTACCTGTTAGCGTGCGTTACGACGTAGTTGCATGTGAAGGATTAAAATTTTATATTATCATGCATGAGGACGCGAATGCGGAAACGATCATACTTCGATTATTGCTAGCACCAATTCGAGTAATACAGTGTTCAAATACGGACGAAAATACCCGACAATTTATCCGGATATTACAAGAAGAAGCAAACTGAAGAAGTCCTTGAAACTTCCAGCAATGACAATAACACCCTCGTCCTCGACAGATTCGGGGTTCAAAACCTCTAACAACTTGTCTTCATGATGTGGATCCGGATAATACCTCTCTAACATGTGAGTCTTGAACTCGCTCCAATCACAATCACGATCGGTGGGCTTCACAGAAAGCCACCAAGAATAAGCACCCTTACGCAAATAGTAAGCCGTTACTGCCACCTTACTCTCTTCCGGACACTCAACCATGTCGAAGAGTTTATAAAAATGTTCAAGCCAATGAACAATGTCAGCTGGCTCCAGCGAACCCTCAAAAGTAGGCAGCCTATGACGAGAGATATAGCCAACAATCTGACTCACTCCCCCAGTCTGCCCATGAAACGGCACCTGGAATCCCTGTTGCGGTGTACCACGAACCATCGAGGCCTGTATGGTCTCAATTATCTGCGTCATCTGAGTCATCTGGGCCATCATGCCACTCATAAGAAAAAAAGGGTCGACGTGTCCACTCTTAGTCTGATCGACTTCTCGAGTATGATGTCCCAAAGGAGGATCGGTCGTGTAGGTAACACCACCGGCCGAACTCTGACCCATCTCGGCATCCACATGCGCATAAACATGAGGTTCTGGGTTCCGGCATGCTCTGCAGCCTTTACCCCTCTGCCACGTCCTCGGATTCCTCTTTCCATACTGAAAGAATAACGTTCGATCATGATCATAGTTTAAATACGCCTCAACATCCAATCCAGAATGCTAAGTCAATAGCCAAACATGAGTATGCATACTCAACAGATAAACAATCACCTCAAACATGCTAATCATAGCCAATACAGAGCCCACACGCTCCAAAACAAATAATCATGAATGAATCGTAACACAAATGTTACATACAGGTTTCAACAAAACATGCATAATCAATTACATAATGAATGTATGAACATAAAAGAGAATCGAGTCCTTACACAGGTCATACGAAGCTTCGAGATCTTGCAATACTAGTCTTCACTGACGACGACGACTCGATCATAGAATGACTCATACAGTCGCCCAACTATCATGACTCACAAAACCCGACTGTCTAGATTGTCATAACCTGACAGCCCCACTACTATCGCATCGGTAGAACCAAATAACTTATATATCACGGTATCTCACAACCCAATTCTCTGATACCATCTTCTGTAACACCCCCAAAATCCCATTGGGTTATTACAGTGCCGTGGACCCCACGCCGGGAGATCCACCAGGCGAACACGACTAACATACAACAATCTGACCAAAAAGGAAAATCACAATCCCTACTATGATGTCCGACACAATATTCCGACATGTAATTTCAACGATAAGGGTGGGCCTACATGGCCAAAATAAAATACAAGAACATCCGCGAGCCTTGCTCGGATAATACAAAATGACAACAACTGACGAAATTGGAGTACTCCAAACTGTCTGACCGACATGAACACTGAAACAACTCGGACTAGTATCACTCGAATGCCTCGTCTCCATCGTCATGCCACTGTGTCTCAACTCTCTCCTCGCAAGCACCTAAAATATGAAAACATGTTCCGCCCCCACGGGGTCAGTCATCCAGATAATGAATATCAAATACATGTATAACATAATATGCATCCAACTGCAGAATAAATAGTACAACAATGGTAATACAAGATGCTCACAAACCAAAGTAAGAATAGAGCATTCGTGCAACACTATGTCGACGGCATACGATCAATACCTATTCAACAGGTTAGAACATAAGTGCCCAACGGCGAATCATTAATATAGAACACAACAACGAATTAGCCGAAGGTAAACCCAAACTAGAGCTGAAATAATCACGAATCACAATGCCCAAAGGCTCCAACGGAAATACCAAAACATCACAATGACCTGAAAGCCCTCAGCTGAAGCTGCTAAAGTATCACAATGGCCTGAAGCCACTCAGCCGAAGCTGCCAATCACCACAATGGTCTAAAACCACTCAGCCAAAATTGTCAATCATCACAATGGTCTGAAACCACGATGGCCTGAAGCCAAAACAGCCCGAAGCTGTATCACATGAGGGCCGAAGCCACGGCCCAAAGCCGAATCACAATGACATCATCCAATGACCGTGACCTGCTGAATTGCACGTGCTGGGAAACCAACCGCGAAGGTTTAAGCCCCAGACTTACCCATAATGAGATCACCCAGTGACCGTGACTCATCGAATCAGAGGTGTTGGGAAACCAACCACGAAGGTTCAAGCCCCAAGCTTACCCATAATGAGATCATCAACATAACCGTGACCTACTGAACTGTAGGTGTTGGGAAACCAACCGCGAAGGTTCAAGCCCCAAGCTTACCCATAATGAGATCATCAACATGACCCTGACCTACTGAATTGTAGGTGTTGGGAAACCAACCGCGAAGGTTCAAGCCCCAAGATTACCCATAATGAGATCATCAACATGACCGTGACCTACTGAAATGTAGGTGTTGGGAAACCAACCGCGAATGTTCAAGCCCCAAGCTTACCCATCAAGCACTAGCCGAAACTAGCCTCTAAAACACAATTAATCACAAACGGCAATGATCCCAAGATTACCGAATTCACAAGAATAATAGTGTGCTGTCTTGAGTCGGTCAACATGATAACAATAACTCACGGATGGGCACCATCCTCGGTGGTCCCAATTCAAATTCCTCGACTGTCTTGGGATAAATCACAACGACTCAACGGATGGGAACTATCCTTGACAGTCCCAATTCAATACATCGATTACTTTAGAATGGTAAATTGATAATGACGACTCAATGGATGGGAAATGTCTTCGACAGTCCCAATTCAATACATTGATTATCTTAGAACGGTCAATCGACAACAACAATACAACAGATGGGAAATGTCTTCGACAATCCTAATTCAATACATCGATTACCTTATAAAGGTTAATACACAACAATGATACAACGGATGGAAAATATCTTCGACAATCCCAATTCAATACATCGATTATCTTAGAATGGTCAATCGACAACAACAATACAATGGATGGAAAATGTCTTCGACAATCCCAATTCAATATATCGATTACCTTAGAACGGTCAATCGACAACAACGATACAATTAGAACAGATGTCTCGGTGCCTTTAATCGGTTACTGACGACGGAGATGATAATCGAATACGTCAATGCCTTCACTCAGCCAATTACAACATCAATAGCAAAATACCAATATCAATAACAATGATTACAACAATGTCTTAAACCGACATCAATATCAACAACAACAATCGATACATCGATACCGCGAACCGGCTATCGACAATAACATCAACAGCAAGTATATCAATGCCCTGAACAGCTTTTGCCGAACAACAATAACATTTGGCATAATTTTCCGAAGGGTATCGTATCAAACAATCCCCTGATATCAACAAAATCATAGAGAGACCAAGTCTCGAAATGGTACAACACATTCATACACATACATGATAACATTAATCTCATTGACTAGTACAAGTATAAAACTTGCCTCAAACCGAAAACGAGAAAGTCCTTCCGCGATCAACGTCCTCCCACGAAACGACGAATGGCGTCCTCCGACAGTCACAAGCACTCGAACAACCTTGAATGAAATACAATTCATTCAATAACACAAAATCAAAGGAAAGCAACACCAAAACAATCCCGATTCACTCACGAATCAGTTAAACTCCACAAACGAATATCATAGTCCCCAACTATGAATTCCAACATCTTCCAACACCTCAATGATCAATATGATCAAATGTTCTTAACACTTGTGGAAACAAATTTAATAAGAATCACTTAAGAACAACACTATACTAATCATCCCAAAATGATAACCTCACCAATATAACACTAACACCTCAAGAACATCATCGACACCACAAACATGATGTCTAAACAATAATCAATCACCAATTCATCATGAATTCGGATTAATCAACAAGATTAACTTAACCATTTCAAGATTATGATAATCACCTCCTAATTCATCATAAATCCTTACTAAAATGGTTATAAACCCTCAAGAACACCACCAACATCAATACTCATATCAAAGCTATGTTAATCATCTAAAAATATTAACATAACTCTTCCTAGACATGATTATAGCCCCCAAGTATTCTTAAACATCAAGAGCACAAACAAACTCAAGCTATACCAACACGTTCTTCATCATAAGTTTATCAAAACCATGAAGAACCATACTATCCTCCATCAAATCATCATAACACGAACTACACAACAACATCAACATAATCTCAGGTTAAACACAAGATTAACCAACACACCTCTAGAAAAATGAAGAACAACCTCAAACCATCAAGAATCCACTCCAATCTTCAAGTTCCTAAGCTCCAATCCAAGTTATGAAGCTCCACTAAAGTTCGAAGAGGCTAAGTATCAAGAACAAGTCCAGAGGGACGGTTCTAGGGAGAGGAAATCGATTTTGGTTCGTGAAGAAATGAAATACGAAACCAAGATATATAATCTGAAAAGCTCATTACGTACGCTATACACCAAGCATAATGTACGTAAGGACCATTACGTACGCTACATCAATGACTTAACGTACGTAATGCTAGTCCAGAACCTCCTGTCCAAACATATGAAGACTTTAACGTACGTAAACAACAACCATTTACGTACGTTAATGTAACACCCCCAATCCGCTCAAGGATATTACACGCCGTAGACCCTTCTCTCAAGGATCTACCAGGCTGGTAACACAATTAAACATCTCAACATCGCCTTTTAAGGCTAAAATGACTCAGTAGACAGATTTGGTCTTTCAATTAATACATACAACTCAATCTCAATACGTGCCCACGCAGGGGCCAAAATACAACACACTCCCATACAACGTGGAAAGAATACTGCAGCGGAAATAAAATACAACTGAGCCAATACAACAACGTATAGGTCCTCACGTGATTACTATCGTTCATCTTTCATCATCCTTCATGCCGACCCTGTGCTATGTTCCCCAAAACCTGAATGTAATACAGACATTCATCCCCGATTACTCGGGGGTTAGCAAAATTCCACTATTTTGCTAGTGCAAGTACATAACCATACAAAATGTAACAAACAAACGGAAATCACGAATCGGGTACGACAATTAACTACAAAAACCTTCCCAAGAAGTTTTGTTAATTAGAAAGTAATCAATGGAGTGTTTGAAAATAAATTACTCATCTCGGGGATTTTTAAAAGTAGAAACCTTGTTGGACCTCAAGTCCTTAGTTGAAAAATAACCATTTCAAGACGAATGGGTCTCGGCCCAAAATCATTTTCCGTAAAATGACCTTTACAAAACCGTTGGGATCTCAACCCAAATCTCATCAAATCACAGTACACGAGAACGATAGTAAGGACCGTTTTCCAACATCAAAACCCAACGCTAAAGGACTAAACCCAAATGACAAATATTATAGTGCTGTCCTAGCCGAGTAGGCCAACGAACAACTTACCTCTTACACATCTAGTCAATGCATGCAAAAATCATGAAACCACCGATGGAAAACACTCATTTCCGGAAACACCATAATCCAAAACATATTTGTAAAATGCACCATAATTAACCGTCGATCCACCCCTCCGTGGACCCCTACGGATGTTGGGAAAACAAGAACCCTGTATCGAATCAGTTGGGATATTCAATCCCTGTATCGAATTTTGTTAAGAGGTTTTGACATATATGCCAATCCTCAATACAGTAAGGAAACTGTATCGAAGAGTTGAAGTGTCAACCTGTATCGAAAGCCTGTCTCGAATCCAGCATATAGTGGAACCTTTCACTACAGCAAAGAAGTCTTATAAAGACCAAGTATGGAAACTGTCTCGAATCACCAATACAATGATCTTCCATACAGCTCTCAACAGGACAAAGAAGGAATCTTCAGAAGTCAAGTCCCGTTGAATAAGAAGTATTTAAATACTCAAGGATAAAGTATTTAAATAGTGTCAGTCAACATATCTTCAAATCCCGCTAAATCCGGATCATGCTTTTTATCCCGTTGGAAAAGCATCTTGCTCAACAGATTTATCCCAACGGATATATTTTCCAGAAGACTATATATACCTCATCAAGGCATTGAAGATCAGTTACCGAATTCACCCAAGCTATGAAATTATCAAGCTATCAAAGTTATTATCAGAGCAAAACATATCTCCAAAGCTTACTGCAACTCAGATCTAAGAGATATACAATGCTCATCATCTTGAACAACACTTCATCAGCTAGAAGCTCATAAAGTCAAAGCTGTTGTTCATCCCCTGTTCTATACTTTGAACAAACCCAGATCAGCCCTGTGTGGACTGAGTAATCGTTGCTTCTCCAGAACTTTGTGTGAAGGAATTGCATCGAAGGAGACGAAGCTTCAGAACTGTGTGTGAAAAAGCAAGTCAAAGCATTAGCTCAAACCAATCTGTGTGAACGGTTGAAGCTAAGATCTTTATATCAATCTGTGTGAACGATATATTGATTGTGTGTTTTTATAATTACGTAGTTATGTACGTAGTAATTATAATAAACTTTTTACTCCTGTGTGGAGGACCAGTGGACGTAGAGGGGTTTACCTCGAACCACTTTAAATATTGTGTTATTTACCTTCTGCCTTACTTGTTTTAATTACTGTGATTATTTAAGTATACACTGCACACCGAGATGCTGCGTCCACAGCAACTTACTGTATCTAAGACTTCCGCTACGCACTCAGATTAAAAATCAGTACAGCTTGTTGTTTAAACTACTTCCCAAGCTGTATCCAGTATACTTAGTTGCCAACAAATGAGACCCCGTCGGATCTAACCCGTCGTGGTTAAAAGCAAAGCTCGTCGATCCACCCTTCTGTGGACCTCTACTGAGACCCCGTCGGATCTAACCCGTAGTGAGCATACACGCACACATCACTCATGAAATACTAATATGTTAAGAATGTAAGTTCATTAGGAATACTTGCTAGAAATGGCCACTTACCCGACACAATTGTTATACTCAACACAATACCTCCATCATGAACAATCAATCACAACATAACAACACAATTAACGCAGAATACACGATTCCATAACATTAAACCAGCGGGGATATCATTAAAGACCCCAACTTTCAAAATAATTAAATCATAATTAATTCACACGAATCATATTCACGAGGGTAAAACAACCATCGTAAATCCAACATATAAATTCAATTTGCAGGACACAAAACGTATTAGAAAACACTTGCCTCGAAACCACAATCGAAACGAGACGATGAACGAAATGCGGTCGGGCAGCCTCAAACTCCTAAACATAATCAGGAATACAATAGCAACGCGAACGCTACGAGAATAACACCACACGAATTATCAATCACCAAACAGGATTCAACTCGGAATCCTCTAGCACCTATAATCCTACGGAAGGAACAACAAAAACATGATTACGACGAGGATCAAGACCAAAAACAATGGAGATCAAAACAAATTATTGAAGAAAACCTCATTCGAACATTTGATCGAACATCAAATGTTCACAACACCTCAAGAACACTGAAATCACCCTTCGGGTTGAAACGAACCGAAGTTATGGATATACAATCCATAAAACAAGTTTAATAACAACATCTAACACCAATCGATTTATCAAAATCGGATGAAAAACGAAATCAAGAACAAAACTCCCAAAAAGGTCAACTCCAGAGAATCAAGAAAATACCTCAGATTAATGACGAATAACATGAATTTTTGTTGTTAATCCACACCAAGAACTTGAGGAGGGTGATATTTCTGAGACAAATCGACCAAAAGTCGCCCTTAAATTGCCTAAAACGAGAGGAAGAAGAAGAGAGGAGAGGAAATAAAACCCTCTCCCAAAATCCCGCTGAAATATAGCCTGACTGACCCGCGTGCCGCGGCGCAGGCTGAGTGTGCCGCGGCCCGCGAATGAAATGAGGTAGCAGGGTTTTGATTGGGGTCGCGGCCCGGACTGTTGTATGCCGCGGCACACAGTACAACCGGCCCAGGAAACAATCTTGCTAAGGCCGTGCCGCGGCACACCCTGTTCGAGCCCAAAATTGATGAAAAACGACCCCCAAACATGATATAATCGATCTATGCATAATCCCAACTATTTAAAGGCCTGAAAGGACTATCACGAACCCTCGTATGGTGACTTCACAGCAAACACGGTCGGTTTAAACATGACGGTAATATCAAATGACCCGAACAGAGGACAAACGCAATGGGAACCCAAAACTTTGGGATATTATGGGATGACCCGACACGATACTTGATCAAACACCAATAAAAGTTCACAACACGTCTAACAATGTTAAACGGACTTACGGAAACATGAAATAAGAGTTTCGGACGAGATTCGTAAGAACCGATCTCAAGTGTGGAAAAATCACTTAAGAACACGAAACTCAACAAAACGACACCGAAACAAACTCGGATGACAAAAAGTGTAGAATTAATCATTCTCAAAATGACGAAACGGTCACAATAAAGTCGCTAAGATGGACTTCCGCCAAAAAAGAAAATGACTGGAAATCGAAATTGCGGACATTACATACTACCCTCCTTAAAAGAAGTTTCATCCTGAAACTTAAAACAAGTAGGAAGATGCAATATCCCTCCATGAAAACTCAACGAGATACACAAGAACCGAAAACTCGCGCCCAATGGCGAAACGTTACAAGCAACGCGAAGAAATATACGGCGTGAAATCGCGCTCCAAGGCGACCATCACAACGCCACAGGTAGAGATATAATAAAACCAACAAGTGACAAGCGTCATCAAACAGATAGTACAATCAAGTCAATTATCCGAACAATCACAAAACAGGAGGTACTAATGTAAGAAAACATGCATGGTCAAGAAAATAGAAATAAAACACAAAACGATTCACAAGGACAACCACAAACAATTCGAACTACGCCAAAATCCTCAAAAACTACACTAGGCATCTTCGTGTCCTATCGGAGCAGAGACGCAATCTCGATCTCCAAAACTCTCAGCTAGCATCTTGCAATGTACGGCTCGATGTCCCATATGACCGCAATCGAAATAGCTGACCAACGGTGAACGACAATTCTTCGCAGTACAAGATCAGACAACAACAATCGGAGAACCACGATTGAACAACAATGATCGAACAACAACTATAGAACAACAACGATCAAACAACAACGATCGGACAATAATGATCGGGCACCAATGACCGAGCAACAATGATCGAACAACAATGATCGAGCAACAATGATCAAACAACAAAGATCGAATAGCAACGGTCGAACAACGACTCCGAAGTTCACACTTCAACTAAAGATATAAAAAAACTTGTAGAAGCTAAAGGACGTTAATTTCGAACAAGGTTCACAAGAATCGAACCGAACTCGGATAAGTCACAACGATGAACAGATTGATCCGAAACGAGGTCACAACCCATTCGAATGATGGCAACCGAGATACCAAACAAGTTCAGAAGTATCCACGAACACGAGCGAGTCGATAGAATCGAGAAGAGAAAATGCAGTCAAAAATAATATGGGTATTACATTCGACCTCTTATAAAAGAAATGTCGTCCCCGCAACTCACAACAACGGAAGCAAGGTAACAACACAAGAAGCAACCGACAGAAACATCTTTCATGGGCCTCTCAGAGCCGATTCTGATATCTGTGCTGAAGCTCGTACCCCGGAAGACTCAGTAACCAATTCGCAAAACTGGGTTCTGTGTCCATCGCGTCCGCACTTGGAACGTGTTACTGGCGAGTAGGGCATATTGTACGTACATACCCCAGCACATTATAGTCGAGGCACCTCAGCATACCGAATATGCAACTGCTAGGTACAATGGAATATAACATCACAAAACAACATACCGGAGGTGCCAACTCAGCACAACCTATCAACGTAAAACAACTCACATACACGGAATCACAACAACGACGGCATACATTCGGCGATTTCAATAGTTTGAACGATAATCAGCACACGGTTACAAAACATCATGAAACAATCACAGATGTACACGATCATACAAACTCAAGTTCTCACAGCTCGCACGGGTGCGATAACATGCAAATCGCCCCAAAGCGACAACATTCAATACAAACATCTCACCTCTTACAGAGGGCTAACACAACAAATGCGTGGCAAATGACTCAACGTTCATGCCACCAATTCGATCATACTCGGGAGCTAACATTCCAACGACAATGCGAACATCATACATACATTCCCGGACAGCAAAAAAAACAAAAACCGCCTTTTTAAAAACAATTTGGAAACACCAGCTGAATTTTGAGTATCATATTTCGAAAAAGTAATGCAAACCTCGTTATCGAGACATTGAAAAACCATCTTGCGTTGGATAAAAATGAGGACACTTTTCTTTTAAATTGAAACTTTCAGAAATATTCGACCTTCGGTTCTAAGCAAACGCGTTTCTAATTTACTGAAATATCTAAAAATATTTTGGTCCTCAAAGTAGAAGAATTTTGAAACATATAGTTGTGCTAGTAGGCGCCTAAGAAATATAATCCACTTAAAAGTACGTCTCGAAATTTATTTTCTAAGGTACTCAGGGTTTTCAGAAATCCATTAGGCTAGAATGCCCCAAAACTCATATGTAACAACATTCGTTTATATATTTCATAGTACATGCATCGAAGCATTTCGAAATCAAAACAAGGCACGTCTTTTCCGGAAAACAAGAAGTCAATAATCAATTTGCCTAGGATCGGGACTATACTACTGATCCCACTCGAGGCCTCTAAGGACCCTCTCGAGCCGGCTAGCGAATCAAACTCATGAATCCAGGGCTATACCATTGGATTCCCTCGAGGCCTCGTCGGACCTTCCTGAGGTGAGCAAAGCACACACAAACACACCACCATTCCATATTGAGCACAAAAGTTTCACGAGAACACTCGCAAAACAAGCAAATCATTTTGAAAATCATTAGCAGTGGACAAAAACAACAGTCGAAAAGGAATAAGCAGTGACAACACTCTTCATATAAACAAAATATGAGAGTCGAATAAACATATATCATGATACCAAGAATCTACATGAAGATTCCATCACTTAACAGATAATCATACAAATAGCTTGTGTCACACGAGGCACAACACAAAGGAGGGATACTTACATCTATGGGTCACACGAAGGTGATGATCGCCACATGATACTAATCACGACCAATCAACTCAGACGATGCGTCGCGACACGACTCAATCAAACAAAATCCGACGAGACAAAACTCAACAGGCACAACTTGACCCGACAGCCTAGATTTCCACAACCTTTCTCTGATACCATTTATGTAACACCCCCAATCCACTCAGGGATATTACATGCCGTAGACCCTTCTCTCAAGGATCTACCAGGCTGGTAACACAAGTAAACATCTCAACATCGCCTTTTAAGGCTAATATGACTCAGTAGACCGATTTGGTCTTTCAATTAATACATACAACTCAATCTCAATACGTGCCCACGCAGGGGTCAAAATAAAACACACTCACATACAACGGGGAAAGAATACTGCAGTGGAAATAAAATACAACTGAACCAATACAACAACGTACAGGTCCTCATGTGATTACTATCGTTCATCTTTCATCTTCCTTCATGCCGACCCTGTGCTATGCTCCCCAAAACCTAAATGCAATACAGACATCCACCCCCCAATTACTCGGGGGTTAATAAAATTCCACTATTCTGCTAGTGCAAGTATATAACCATACGAAATGTAACAAACAAACGGAAATCACAAATCGGGTATGACAATTAACTACAAAAACCTTCCCAAGAAGTTTTATTAATTAGAAAGAAATCAATGGAGTGTTTGAAAATAAGTTCCTCATCTCGGGGATTTTTAAAAGTAGAAACCTTGTTGGACCTCAAGTCCTTAGTTGAAAAATAACCATTTCAAGACAAACGGGTCTCGGCCCAAAATCACTTTCCGTAAAACGACCTTTACAAAATCGTTGGGATCTCAACCCAAATCTCATTAAATCATAGTACACGAGAACGATAGTAAGGACCGTTTTCCAACATCAAAACCCACCGCTAAAGGACTAAACCCAAATGACAAATATTCTAGTGCCATCCTAGCCGAGTAGGCCAATGAACAACTTACCTCTTACACATCTAGTCAATGCATCCAAAAATCATGAAACCACCGATCGAAAACACTCGTTTCCAGAAACGCCATAATCCAAAATACATTTGTAAAACGCACCACAATTAACCGTTGATCTACCCCTCCGTGGACCCCTACCGAGACCCCGTCAGATCTAACCCGTAGTGGTTAAAAGCAAAGCTCGTCGATCCACCCCTCCATGGACCCCTACCGAGACCCTGTCGGATCTAACCCGTAGTGAGCATACACACACATCCATCACTCACGCAATATTAATATGCTAGGAATGTAAGTTCATTAGGAATACTTGCTAGAAATGGCCACTTACCCGACACAATTGTTATAATCAACACAATACCTCCATCATGAACAATCAATCACAACACAACAACACAATTAACGCGGAATACACGATTTCATAACATTAAACTAGCGGGGATATCATTAAAGCCCCCAATGTTCAAAATAATTAAATCATAATTAATTCACATGAATCATATTCACGAGGGTAAAACAACCATCGTAAATCCAACATGTAAATTCTATTTGCAGGACACAGAACGTATAAGAAAATACTTGCCTCGAAACCACGATCGAAACGAGATGATGAACAGAATGCAGTCGGGCAGCCCCGAACTCGCTCCAATCACAATCACGATCGGTGGGCTTCACAGAAAGCCACCAAGAATAAGCACCCTTACGCAAATAGTAAGCCATTACTGCCACCTTACTCTCTTCCGGACACTCAACCATGTCGAAGAGTTTATTAAAATGTTCAAGCCAATGAACAATGTCAGCTGGCTCCGGCGAACCCTCAAAAGTAGGCAGCCTCTGACGAGAGATATAGCCAACAATCTGACTCACTCCCCCAGTATGTCCATGAAACGGCACCTGGAATCCCTGTTGCGGTGTACCACGAACCATCGAGGCCTGTATGGTCTCAATTATCTGCGTCATCTGAGTCATCTGGGCCATCATGCCACTCATAAGCAAAAAAGGGTCGACGTGCCCACTCTTAGTCTGATCGACTTCTCGAGTATGATGTCCCAAAGGAGGATCGGTCGTGTAGGTAACACCACCGACCGAACTCTGACCCATCTCGGCATCCACATGCGCATAAACATGAGGTTCTGGGTTCCGGCATGCTCTGCAGCCTTTACCCCTCTGCCACGTCCTCGGATTCCTCTTTCCATACTGAAAGAATAACGTTCGATCATGATCATAGTTTAAATACGCCTCAACATCCAATCCAGAATGCTAAGTCAATAGCCAAACATGAGTATGCATACTCAACAGATAAACAATCACCTCAAACATGCAAATCATAGCCAATACAGAGCCCACACGCTCTAAAACAAATAATCATGAATGAATCGTAACACAAATGTTACATACAGGTTTCAACAAAACATGTATAATCAATTACATAATGAATGTATGAACATAAAAGAGAATCGAGTCCTTACACAGGTCATACGAAGCTTCGAGATCTTGCGATACTAGTCTTCACTGACGACGACAACTCGATCAAAGAATGACTCATACAGTCGCCCAACTATCACGACTCACAAAACCCGACTGTCTAGATTGTCATAACTTGACAACCCCACTACTATCGCATCGATAGAACCAAATAACTTATATATCAGGGTATCTCACAACCCAATTCTCTGATACTATCTTCTGTAACACCCCCAAAATCCCATTGGGTTATTACAGTGCCGTGGACCCCACGCCGGGAGATCCACCAGGCGAACACGACTAACATACAACAATCTGACCAAAAAGGAAAATCACAATCCCTACTATTATGTCCGACACAATATTCCGACATGTAATTTCAACGATAAGGGTGGGCCTACATGGCCAAAATAAAATACAATAACATCTACGAGCCTTGCTCTGATAATACAAAATGACAACAATTGACGAAATTGGAGTACTCCAAACTGTCTGACCGACATGAACACTGAAACAACTCGGACTAGTATCACTCGAATGCCTCGTCTCCATCGTCATGCCACTGTGTCTCAACTCTCTCCTCGCAAGCACCTAAAATATGAAAACATGTTCCGCCCCCACGGGGTCAGTCATCCAGATAATGAATATCAAATACATGTATAACATAATATGCATCCAACTGCAGAATAAATAGTACAACAATGGTAATACAAGATGCTCACAAACCAAAGTAAGAATAGAGCATTCGTGCAACACTATGTCCACGGCATACGATCAATACCTATTCAACAGGTTAGAACATAAGTGCCCAACGGCGAATCATTAATATAGAACACAACAACGAATTACCCGAAGGTAAACCCAAACTAGAGCTGAAATAATCACAAATCGCAATGCCCAAAGGCTCCAACGGAAATACCAAAACATCACAATGGCCTGAAAGCCCTTAGCTGAAGCTGCTAAAGTATCACAATGGCCTGAAGCCACTCAGCCGAAGCTGCCAATCACCACAATGGTCTGAAACCACTCAGCCAAAATTGTCAATCATCACAATGGTCTGAAACCACGATGGCCTGAAGCCAAAACAGCCCGAAGCTGTATCACATGAGGGCCGAAGCCAAAGCCCAAAGCCGAATCACAATGACATCATCCAATGACCGTGACCTGCTGAATTGCACGTGCTGGGAAACCAACCGCGAAGGTTTAAGCCCCAGACTTACCCATAATGAGATCACCCAATGACCGTGACCTACTGAACTGTAGGTGTTGGGAAACCAACCACGAAGGTTCAAGCCCCAAGCTTACCCATAATGAGATCATCAACATAACCGTGACCTACTGAACTGTAGGTGTTGGGAAACCAACCGCGAAGGTTCAAGCCCCAAACTTACCCATAATGAGATCATCAACATGACCCTGACCTACTGAATTGTAGGTGTTGGGAAACCAACCGCGAAGGTTCAAGCCCCAAGCTTACCTATAATGAGATCATCAACATGACCGTGACCTACTGAACTGTAGGTGTTGGGAAACCAACCGCGAAGGTTCAAGCCCCAATCTTACCCATCAAGCACTAGCCGAAACTAGCCTCTAAAACACAATTAATCACAAACGGCAATGATCCCAAGATTACCGAATTCACAAGAATAATAGTGTGCTGTCTTGAGTCGGTCAACATGATAACAATAACTCACGGATGGGCACCGTCCTCGGTGGTCCCAATTCAAATTCCTCGACTGTCGTGGGATAAATAACAACGACTCAACGGATGGGAACTATCCTTGACAGTCCCAATTCAATACATCGATTACTTTAGAACGGTAAATTGATAACGACGACTCAATGGATGGGAAATGTCTTCGACAGTCCCAATTCAATACATTGATTATCTTAGAACGGTCAATCGGCAACAACAATACAACAGATGGGAAATGTCTTCGACAATCCTAATTCAATACATCGATTACCTTATAAAGGTTAATACACAACAATGATACAACGGATGGAAAATATCTTCGACAATCCCAATTCAATACATCGATTATCTTAGAATGGTCAATCGACAACAACGATACAATGGATGGAAAATGTCTTCGACAATCCCAATTCAATATATCGATTACCTTAGAACGGTCAATCGACAACAACGATACAATTAGAACAGATGTCTCGGTGCCTTTAATCGGTTACTGACGACGGAGATGATAATCGAACACGTCAATGCCTTCACTCAGCCAATTACAACATCAATAGCAAAATACCAATATCAATAACAATGATTACAACAATGTCTTAAACCGACATCAATATCAACAACAACAATCGATACATCGATACCGCGAACCGGCTATCGACAATAACATCAACAGCAAGTATATCAATGCCCTGAACAGCTTTTGCCGAACAACAATAACATTTGGCATAATTTTCCGAAGGGTATCGTATCAAACAATCCCCTGATATCAACAAAATCATAGAGAGACCAAGTCTCGAAATGGTACAACACATTCATACACATACATGATAACATTAATCTCATTGACTAGTACAAGTATAAAACTTGCCTCAAACCGAAAACGAGAAAGTCCTTCCGCGATCAACGTCCTCCCACGAAGCAGCGAATGGCGTCCTCCGATCCACAAGCACTCGAACAACCTTGAATGAAATACAATTCATTCAATAACACAAAATCAAAGGAAAGCAACACCAAAACAATCCCGATTCACTCACGAATCAGTTAAACTCCACAAACGAATATCATAGTCCCCAACTATGAATTCCAACATCTTCCAACACCTCAATGATCAATATGATCAAATGTTCTTAACACTTGTGGAAACAATTTAACAAGAATCACTTAAGAGCAACACTATACTAATCATCCCAAAATGATAACCTCACCAATATAACACTAACACCTCAAGAACATCATCGACACCACAAACATGATGTCTAAACAATAATCAATCACCAATTCATCATGAATTCGGATTAATCAACAAGATTAACTTAACCATTTCAAGATTATGATAATCACCTCCTAATTCATCATAAATCCTTACTAAAATGGTTATAAACCCTCAAGAACACCACCAACATCAATACTCATATCAAAGCTATGTTAATCATCTAAAAATATTAACATAACTCTTCCTAGACATGATTATAGCCCCCAAGTATTCTTAAACATCAAGAGCACAAACAAACTCAAGCTATACCAACACGTTCTTCATCATAAGTTTATCAAAACCATGAAGAACCATACTATCCTCCATCAAATCATCATAACACGAACTACACAACAACAACATCCACATAATCTCAGGTTAAACACAAGATTAACCAATACACCTCTAGAAAAATGAAGAACAACCTCAAACCATCAAGAATCCACTCCAATCGTCAAGTTCCTAAGCTCCAATCCAAGTTATGAAGCTCCACTAAAGTTCGAAGAGGCTAAGTATCAAGAACAAGTCCAGAGGGACGGTTCTAGGGAGAGGAAATCGATTTTGGTTCGTGAAGAAATGAAATATGAAACCAAGATATATAATCTGAAAAGCTCATTACGTCGCTATACACCAAGCATAATGTACGTAAGGACCATTACGTACGCTACATCAATGACTTAACGTACGTAATGCTAGTCCAGAAGCTCCTGTCCAAACATACGAAGACTTTAACGTACGTAAACAACAACCATTTACGTACGTTAATGTAACACCCCCAATCCGCTCAAGGATATTACACGTCGTAGACCCTTCTCTCAAGGATCTACCAGGCTGGTAACACAATTAAACATCTCAACATCGCCTTTTAAGGCTAAAATGACTCAGTAGACAGATTTGGTCTTTCAATTAATACATACAACTCAATCTCAATACGTGCCCACGCAGGGGCCAAAATACAACACACTCCCATACAACGTGGAAAGAATACTGCAGCGGAAATAAAATACAACTGAGCCAATACAACAATGTATAGGTCCTCACGTGATTACTATCGTTCATCTTTCATCATGCTTCATGCCGACCCTGTGCTATGTTCCCCAAAACCTGAATGTAATACAGACATTCACCCCCCGATTACTCGGGGGTTAGCAAAATTCCACTATTTTGCTAGTGCAAGTACATAACCATACAATATGTAACAAACAAACGGAAATCACGAATCGGGTACGACAATTAACTACAAAAACCTTCCCAAGAAGTTTTGTTAATTAGAAAGTAATCAATGGAGTGTTTGAAAATAAATTACTCATCTCGGGGATTTTTAAAAGTAGAAACCTTGTTGGACCTCAAGTCCTTAGTTGAAAAATAACCATTTCAAGACGAATGGGTCTCGGCCCAAAATCATTTTCCGTAAAATGACCTTTACAAAACCGTTGGTATCTCAACCCAAATCTCATCAAATCACAGTACACGAGAACGACAGTAAGGACCGTTTTCCAACATCAAAACCCAACGCTAAAGGACTAAACCCAAATGACAAATATTATAGTGCTGTCCTAGCCGAGTAGGCCAATGAACAACTTACCTCTTACACATCTAGTCAATGCATGCAAAAATCATGAAACCACCGATGGAAAACACTCGTTTCCGTAAACACCATAATCCAAAACATATTTGTAAAATGCACCATAATTAACCGTCGATCCACCCCTCCGTGGACCCCTACGGATGTTGGGAAAACAAGAACCCTGTATCGAATCAGTTGGGATATTCAATCCCTGTATCGAATTGTGTTAAGAGGTTTTGACATATATGCCAATCCTCAATACAGTAAGGAAACTGTATCGAAGAGTTGAAGTGTCAACCTGTATCGAAAGCCTGTCTCGAATCCAGCATATAGTGGAACCTTTCACTACAGCAAAGAAGTCTTATAAAGACCAAGTATGGAAACTGTCTCGAATCACCAATACAGTGATCTTCCATACAGCTCTCAACAGGACAAAGAAGGAATCTTCAGAAGTCAAGTCCCGTTGAATAAGAAGTATTTAAATACTCAAGGATAAAGTATTTAAATAGTGTCAGTCAACAGATCTTCAAATCCCGCTAAATCCGGATCATGCTTTTTATCCCGTTGGAAAAGCATCTTGCTCAACAGATTTATCCCAACGGATATATTTTCCAGAAGACTATATATACCTCATCAAGGCATTGAAGATCAGTTACTGAATTGACCCAAGCTATGAAATTATCAAGCTATCAAAGTTATTATCAGAGCAAAACATATCTCCAAAGCTTACTGCAACTCAGATCTAAGAGATATAGAGTGCTCATCATCTTGAACAACACTTCATCAGCTAGAAGCTCATAAAGTCAAAGCTGTTGTTCATCCCCTGTTCTATACTTTGAACAAACCCAGATCAGCCCTGTGTGGACTGAGTAATCGTTGCTTCTCCAGAACTTTGTGTGAAGGAATTGCATCGAAGGAGACGAAGCTTCAGAACTGTGTGTGAAAAAGCAAGTCAAAGCATTAGCTCAAACCAATCTGTGTGAATGGTTGAAGCTAAGATCTTTATATCAATCTGTGTGAACGATATATTGATTGTGTGTTTTTATAATTACGTAGTTATGTACGTAGTAATTATAATAAACTTTTTACTCCTGTGTGGAGGACCAGTGGACGTAGAGGGGTTTACCTCGAACCACTTTAAATATTGTGTTATTTACCTTACGCCTTACTTGTTTTAATTATCGTGATTATTTAAGTATACACTTGCACACCGAGATCTGCGTCACGACAACTTCAGTATCTAAGACTTCCGCTACGCACTCAGATTAAAAATCAGTACAGCTTGTTGTTTAAACTACTTCCCAAGCTGTATCCAGTATACTTAGTTGCCAACAAATGAGACCCCGTCGGATCTAACCCGTCGTGGTTAAAAGCAAAGCTCGTCGATCCACCCTTCTGTGGACCTCTACTGAGACCCCGTCGGATCTAACCCGTAGTGAGCATACACGCACACATCACTCATGAAATACTAATATGTTAAGAATGTAAGTTCATTAGGAATACTTGCTAGAAATGGCCACTTACCCGACACAATTGTTATACTCAACACAATACCTCCATCATGAACAATCAATCACAACATAACAACACAATTAACGCAGAATACACGATTCCATAACATTAAACCAGCGGGGATATCATTAAAGACCCCAACTTTCAAAATAATTAAATCATAATTAATTCACACGAATCATATTCACGAGGGTAAAACAACCATCGTAAATCCAACATATAAATTCAATTTGCAGGACACAAAACGTATTAGAAAACACTTGCCTCGAAACCACAATCGAAACGAGACGATGAACGAAATGCGGTCGGGCAGCCTCAAACTCCTAAACATAATCAGGAATACAATAGCAACGCGAACGCTACGAGAATAACACCACACGAATTATCAATCACCAAACGGGATTCAACTCGGAATCCTCTAGCACCTATAATCCTACGGAAGGAACAACAAAAACATGATTACGACGAGGATCAAGACCAAAAACAATGGAGATCAAAACAAATTATTGAAGAAAACCTCATTCGAACATTTGATCGAACATCAAATGTTCACTACACCTCAAGAACACCGAAATCACCCTTCGGGTTGAAACGAACCGAAGTTATGGATATACAATCCATAAAACAAGTTTAATAACAACATCTAACACCAATCGATTTATCAAAATCGGATGGAAAATGAAATCAAGAACAAAACTCCCAAAAAGGTCAACTCCAGAGAATCAAGAAAATACCTCAGATTAATGACGAATAACATGAATTTTTGTTGTTAATCCACACCAAGAACTTGAGGAGGGTGATATTTCTGAGACAAATCGACCAAAAGTTGCCCTTAAATTGCCTAAAACGAGAGGAAGAAGAAGAGAGGAGAGGAAATAAAACCCTCTCCCAAAATCCCGCTGAAATATAGCCTGACTGACCCGCGTGCCGCGGCGCAGGCTGAGTGTGCCGCGGCCCGCAACTGAAATGAGGTAGCAGGGTTTTGACTGGGGTCGCGGCCCGGACTGTTGTATGCCGCGGCACACAGTACAGCCGGCCCAGGAAACAATCTTGCTAAGGCCGTGCCGCAGCGCACAGTCCCCTGTGCCGCGGCACACCCTGTTCGAGCCCAAAATTGATGAAAAACGACCCCCAAACATGATATAATCGATCTATGCATAATCCCAACTATTTAAAGGCCTGAAAGGACTATCACGAACCCTCGTATGGTGACTTCACATCAAACACGGTCGGTCTAAACATGACGGTAATATCAAATGACCCGAACAGAGGACAAACGCAATGGGAACCCAAAACTTTGGGATATTATGGGATGACCCGACACGATACTTGATCAAACACCAATAAAAGTTCACAACACGTCTAACAATGTTAAACGGACTTACGAAAACATGAAATAAGAGTTTCGGACGAGATTCGTAAGAACCGATCTCAAGTGTGGAAAAATCACTTAAGAACACGAAACTCAACAAAACGACACCGAAACAAACTCGGATGACAAAAAGTGTAGAATTAATCATTCTCAAAATGACAAAACGGTCACAATAAAGTCGCTAAGATGGACTTCCGCCAAAAAAGAAAATGACTGGAAATCGAAATTGCGGACATTACATACTACCCTCCTTAAAAGAAGTTTCATTCCGAAACTTAAAACAAGTAGGAAGATGCAATATCCCTCCAGGAAAACTCAACGAGATACACAAGAACCGAAAACTCGCGCCCAATGGCGAAACGTTACAAGCAACGCGAAGAAATATACGGCGTGAAATCGCGCTCCAAGGCGACCATCACAACGCCATAGGTAGAGACATAATAAAACCAACAAGTGACAAGCGTCATCAAACAGATAGTACAATCAAGTCAATTATCCGAACAATCACAAAACAGGAGGTACTAATGTAAGAAAACATGCACGGTCAAGAAAATAGAAATAAAACACAAAACGATTCACAAGGACAACCACAAACAATTCGAACTACGCCAAAATCCTCAAAAACTACACTAGGCATCTTCGTGTCCTATCGGAGCAGAGACGCAATCTCGATCCCCAAAACTCTCAGCTAGCATCTTGCAATGTACGGCTCGATGTCCCATATGACCGCAATCGAAATAGCTGACCAACGGTGAACGACAATTCTTCGCAGTACGAGATCAGACAACAACAATCGGAGAATCACGATTGAACAACAATGATCGAACAAAAACTATAGAACAACAACGATCAAACAACAACGATCGGACAATAATGATCGGGCACCAATGACCGAGCAACAATGATCGAACAACAATGATCGAGCAACAATGATCGAACAACAAAGATCGAATAGCAACGGTCGAACAACGACTCCGAAGTTCACACTTCAACTAAAGATATAAAAAAACTTGTAGAAGCTAAAGGACGTTAATTTCGAACAAGGTTCACAAGAATCGAACCGAACTCGGATAAGTCACAACGATGAACAGATTGATCCGAAACGAGGTCACAACCCATTCGAATGATGGCAACCGAGATACCAAACAAGTTCAGAAGTATCCACGAACACGAGCGAGTCGATAGAATCGAGAAGAGAAAATGCAGTCAAAAATAATATGGGTATTACATTTGACCTCTTATAAAAGAAATGTCGTCCCCGCAACTCACAACAACGGAAGCAAGGTAACAACACAAGAAGCAACCGACAGAAACATCTTTCATGGGCCTCTCAGAGCCGATTCTGATATCTGTGCTGAAACTCGTACCCCGGAAGACTCAGTAACCAATTCGCAAAACTGGGTTCTGTGTCCATCGCGTCCACACTTGGAACGCGTTACTGGTGAGTAGGGCATATTGTACGTACATACCCCAGCACATTATAGTCGAGGCACCTCAGCATACCGAATATGCAACTGCTAGGTACAATGGAATATAACATCACAAAAAAACATACCGGAGGTGCCAACTCAGCACAACCTATCAACGTAAAACAACTCACATACACAGAATCACAACAACGACGGCATACATTCGGCGATTTCAATGGTTTGAACGATAATCAGCACACGGTTACAAAACATCATGAAACAATCACAGATGTACACGATCATACAAACTCAAGTTCTCACAGCTCGCACGGGTGCGATAACATGCAAATCGCCCCAAAGCGACAACATTCAATACAAACATCTCACCTCTTACAGAGGGCTAACACAACAAATGCGTGGCAAATGACTCAACGTTCATGCCACCAATTCGATCATACTCGGGAGCTAACATTCCAACGACAATGCGAACATCATACATACATTCCCGGATAGCAAACAGGAATGATAGGTTTTAAAAAAAACAAAAACCGCCTTTTTAAAAACAATTTGGAAACACCAGCTGAATTTTGAGTATCATATTTCGAAAAAGTAATGCAAACCTCGTTATCGAGACATTGAAAAACCATCTTGCGTTGGATAAAAATGAGGACACTTTTCTTTTAAATTGAAACTTTCAGAAATATTCGACCTTCGGGTCTAAGCAAACACGTTTCTAATTTACTGAAATATCTAAAAATATTTTGGTCCTCAAAGTAGAAGAATTTTGAAACATATAGTTGTGCTAGTAGGCGCCTAAGAAATATAATCCACTTAAAAGTACGTCTCGAAATTTATTTTCTAAGGTACTCAGGGTTTTCAGAAATCCATTAGGCTAGAATGCCCCAAAACTCATATGTAACAACATTCGTTTATATATTTCATAGTACATGCATCGAAGCATTTCGAAATCAAAACAAGGCACGTCTTTTCCGGAAAACAAGAAGTCAATAATCAATTTGCCTAGGATCGGGACTATACTACTGATCCCACTCGAGGCCTCTAAGGACCCTCTCGAGCCGGCTAGCGAATCAAACTCGTGAATCCAGGGCTATACCATTGGATTCCCTCGAGGCCTCGTCGGACCTTCCTGAGGTGAGCAAAGCACACACAAACACACCACCATTCCATATTGAGCACAAAAGTTTCACGAGAACACTCGCAAAACAAGCAAATCATTTTGAAAATCATTAGCAGTGGACAAAAACAACAGTCGAAAAGGAATAAGCAGTGACAACACTCTTCATATAAACAAAATATGAGAGTCGAATAAACATATATCATGATACCAAGAATCTACATGAAGATTCCATCACTTAACAGATAATCATACAAATAGCTCGTGTCACACGAGGCACAACACAAAGGAGGGATACTTACATCTATGGGTCACACGAAGGTGATGATCGCCACATGATACTAACCACGACCAATCAACTCAGACGATGCGTCGCGACACGACTCAGTCAAACAAAATCCGACGAGACAAAACTCAACAGGCACAACTTGACCCGACAGCCTAGATTTCCACAACCTTTCTCTGATACCATTTATGTAACACCCCCAATCCACTCAGGGATATTACATGTCGTAGACCCTTCTCTGAAGGATCTACCAGGCTGGTAACATAAGTAAACATCTCAACATCGCCTTTTAAGGCTAATATGACTCAGTAGACCGATTTGGTCTTTCAATTAATACATACAACTCAATCTCAATACGTGCCCACGCAGGGGTCAAAATAAAACACACTCACATACAACGGGGAAAGAATCTTTGCAATGAAATAAAATACAACTGAACCAATACAACAACGTACAGGTCCTCATGTGATTACTATCGTTCATCTTTCATCTTCCTTCATGCCGACCCTGTGCTATGCTCCCCAAAACCTAAATGCAATACAGACATCCACCCCCCAATTACTCGGGGGTTAATAAAATTCCACTATTCTGCTAGTGCAAGTATATAACCATACGAAATGTAACAAACAAACGGAAATCACAAATCGGGTATGACAATTAACTACAAAAACCTTCCCAAGAAGTTTTATTAATTAGAAAGAAATCAATGGAGTGTTTGAAAATAAGTTCCTCATCTCGGGGATTTTTAAAAGTAGAAACCTTGTTGGACCTCAAGTCCTTAGTTGAAAAATAACCATTTCAAGACGAATGGGTCTCGGCCCAAAATCACTTTCCGTAAAATGACCTTTACAAAATCGTTGGGATCTCAACCCAAATCTCATTAAATCACAGTACACGAGAACGATAGTAAGGACCGTTTTCCAACATCAAAACCCACCGCTAAAGGACTAAACCCAAATGACAAATATTCTAGTGCCATCCTAGCCGAGTAGGCCAATGAACAACTTACCTCTTACACATCTAGTCAATGCATGCAAAAATCATGAAACCACCGATCGAAAACACTCGTTTCCAGAAACGCCATAATCCAAAATACATTTGTAAAACGCACCACAATTAACCGTTGATCTACCCCTCCATGGATCCCTACCGAGACCCCGTCAGATCTAACCCGTAGTGGTTAAAAGCAAAGCTCGTCGATCCACCCCTCCATGGACCCCTACCGAGACCCTGTCGGATCTAACCCGTAGTGAGCATACACACACATCCATCACTCACGCAATATTAATATGCTAGGAATGTAAGTTCATTAGGAATACTTGCTAGAAATGGCCACTTACCCGACACAATTGTTATAATCAACACAATACCTCCATCATGAACAATCAATCACAACACAACAACACAATTAACGCGGAATACACGATTTCATAACATTAAACCAGCGGGGATATCATTAAAGCCCCCAACGTTCAAAATAATTAAATCATAATTAATTCACATGAATCATATTCACGAGGGTAAAACAACCATCATAAATCCAACATGTAAATTCTATTTGCAGGACACAGAACGTATAAGAAAATACTTGCCTCGAAACCACGATCGAAACGAGATGATGAACATAATGCAGTCGGGCAGCCCCGAACTCCTGAACAATTAGGAATACAAAAGCACCGCGAACGCTACGAAAATAACACCACACGAATTATCAATCACCAAACGGGATTCAACTCGGAATCCTCGAGCACCTATAATTCTCGGAAGAAACAACAAAAACATGATTACGATGAGGATAAAGACCAAAAACAACAGAGATCACAACAAATTATCGAAGGAAAGCTCATTCGAACATTTGATCGAACATCAAATGTTCACTACACCTCAAGAACACCGAAATCACTCTTCGGGTTGAAACGAACCGAAGATATGGATATACAGTCCATAAAAATAATTTAATAACAACATCTAACACCAATCGATTTATTAAAATCAGATGGAAAATGAAATCATGAACAAAACTCCCCAAAAGGTCAACTCCAGAGAATCAAGAAAATTCCTCAGATTAATGACGAATAACACGAATTGATGTTGTTAATCCACACCAAGAACTTGATGAGGAGGATATTTCTGAGACAAATCGCCCAAAATGAGAGGAAGAAGAAGAGAGGAGAGGAAATGAAACCCTCTCCCAAAATCCCGCTGAAATATAGCCTGACTGACCTACGTGCCGCGACGCAGGCTGATTGTGCCGCGGCCCACGGCTGAAATGAGGTAGCATGTTTTTGATTGGGGCCGCGGCCCAGACTGTTGTGTGTTGCGAAACACAGTACAGCCGGCCCAGGCAACATTCTTGCTAAGGCCGTGCCGCGGCACACCCTGTTCGAGCCCAAAATTGATGAAAAACGACCCCCAAACATGATATAATCGATCGACGCATATTCCCAACCATTTAAAGGCCTGAAAGGACTATCACGAACCCTCATATGGTGACTCGGTCGGTTTAAACACGACGGTAACATCAAATGATCCGAAACGCAATGGGAACCCAAAACTTTGGAATATTACGGGATGACTCAACACGATACTTGATCAAACACCAATAAAAGTTCACAACACGTCTAACAACGTTGAACGGACTTACGGAAACACGAAATAATAGTTTCAGATGAGATTCACAAGAACCGATCTCAAGTGCGGAAAAGTCGATTAAGAACACGGAACTCAACAAAATGACAACGAAACGAACTCGGATGACAAAAAGTGTAGAATTAATCATTCTCGGAATGACGAAACGGTCACAATAGAGTCGCTAAGATGGATTCCGCCAAAAAAAATTACCCGAAATTGAAATTGCAGATATTACAGTTAACAAGTTGCATGAATAACGTACGTAGGGCTCACCTCCTAACGTACGTAATGAGCCCGTTGACTGCAATAGTCGATCAGATCAAAGAAACCCCAGGACCCACCGTCCGAAAGTGACTCCGAGGAAGGTTCCCTCTACCTACCTCTCATTACATACGTAACATAAATAGAATAACGTACGTAATGATGAAGGCCTAACGTACGTTAAGCGCACAAGCTAACGTACGTTAGCTCACAAAGTGGACAACTAAGTTGTTCTATAAAATTTCAACCCGAATGAACGAACACAAACCAACGCATCTCAACAAACACGAATGATATAATACAACAACATTTGTACAATTCCAAATGAATACATACAACTCAACAGTGAAACGAAAAAAAATTACCCCCGGATATTACAAGTAATATGTTTTTCTTTCAAATGCATTTATCAATGTAGGCATCATTGGCAACTTGTGATCATTATACCCGCAAGAAGAACTATTATATGATTTTTCTCATTACATAATAAGCCCGAGTCTCACAGGCCATACTCCAAATGTAAGATTTTATTTATAACATATTTACTTGGAAATTTTATATCGATAACTCAGTATATTATTGTTACTTTTAAATAGTGCCGTGACCACAATCAAGACCATGGATGGTATGCATACAAGTAAATCGAAGCAGGCGGTTAGTTGGATATATCCCAAGGTAATACATTTAATTACATGAGTGTGAATATATGTTGTGTGTTTGTGTATGTAAATATATGAGTGTGTACGACAACATTATTTTTGGAAACACGAATTATTTTGGGATAGACGTGGTTAATGTCGTAAGGATATTCTCCCTTTGGGATAGATGTTAACTTTCGTCTTAAGGATCTTCTCCCACCAGATCGTGTATGAAGTGTCCGTTTGTGTGATGTGTTTACTGTATGGGAAGTGTGTGTGTGTTTGTGTTTACTGTGCAGTGTGGGGAGTGTGTGTGCAGTGTGTAGAGTGTGTGTGTTTACAGTGTGTGCAGTCTGTGTACTGTGTTTGTGTGTGTTTACAGTGTGTGTATGTGCAGTGTGTGTGTGTGTGCAGGGTGTCAGCATGTGCAGTGTGTGTTTTTCACCGTGTGTGCAGTGTGTGTGTGTGTGTCAATGTGTGTCAGTGTGTGTGTTTTTTTTACTATGTGTGCAGTCTATGTGTGTGTGCAGTGTGTGTGCGTTTTTTATTGTGTGTGTCAGTGTGTGCAGTGTGTGTGTGTGTGTGTTTACTCTTTGTGCAGTGTGTGTAGTGTGTGTGTTTTACTGTTTGTGCAGTGTGTGTAGTGTGTGTTTGTGCAGTGTGTGTGCAGTGTGTGTTCTTTTTTTACTCGGCGTGTAGTGTGTAGTGTGTGTGTGTGTTTTTCTACTCTGTGTGCACTGTGTGTAGTGTGTGTGTCAGTGTGTGCAGTGTTTTTTTCTGTATTTGCAGTATGTGTAGTGTTGTTTGTGTGCAGTGTGTGTATGTGTGTGTGCAGTGGCATTGTATGTGTGTGGTGTTTTTTTTACTGTGTTGTTTGTATGTGCAGTGTGTGTGTGTGTGTGTTTTTTTTTTTACTGTGTTGTTTGTATGTGCAGTGGTGTTCATGTCTGTCAGACAGTTTGGAGTACTCCAGTTTTGTTCAGTCTTTGTCATTTTGTATTATCCGAGCAAGGCTCGTGGATGTTGTTGTATCTTATTTTGGCCATGTAGGCCCACTGTTGTCATTGAAATTCCATATCGGAATATTGTGTTGGGTGTCAGTGTAGGGATTGTGATTCCCCTTTCGGTCAGTTTGTTGTATTTTAGTCATGTTCGCCTGGTGGATCTCCTGGTGTGGGGTCCACGGCACTGTAATAACCCAATGGGATTTGGGGGTGTTACAGAAGATGGTATCGGAGCGTTGGGTTGTGAGATACCCTGATATGTGAGTTATGTGGTTCTACCAACGCGGTAGTAGTGAACTGTCAAGTTATGACAATCTGGACAGTCGGGCTTTATGAGTCGTGATAATTGGACGACTGTATGAGTCATTCTTTTATCGAGTCATCATCGGTGAAGACTAGTATCGCAAGACCTCGAAGCTTCGTATGACCTGTGTAAGGACTCGATTCTCTTGTATGTTCATACATTCATTATGCCATTGATTATACATGTTTTGTTGAAATCTTTATGTAACATTGTTTTACGACCCATTCATGATTAATTGCTTTGGAGTGTGTCGGATCAGTATTAGCTATAATTAACATGTTTGAAGTGATTGTTTATTTGTTGAGTATATATACTCGTGTTTGGCTATTGACTTAGCATTGTGGATTGGTCGTTGAGGCATATTTGAGCTTTGTTGATGATCGACCGTTATTCTTTCAGTATGGAAAGAGGAATCCGAGGACGTAGCAGAGGGGGTAAAGGCTGCAGAGCAGGCCGAAACCCAGAACCTCGTGATTATGCCCGTGCGGGTACCGTTATGGATCAGAATTCGGCCGGAGATGTGACTTATGTGACCGGTTCTCCTTCGGGACGTCATACTCGAGGAGTCGATCAGACTGACATCGACCCTTTCCTGCTTATGAGGAGCATGATGACCCAGATGACTCAGATGACGTATATAATGGAGACCATGCAGACCTCAGTGGTTCGTGGTCCACCGCAGCAGGGATCCCAGGTGCCATTTTATGGACAGGCTGGGAGTCAGATTATCGGCGATATCACTCATCAGCGGCCGCCTACTTTTGAGGGTTCGTCGGAACCAGCTGATATTGTTCATTGGCTTGAACATTTTGATAAACTCTTCGACATGGTCCGATTCCTAAGAAGAGAAAGGTGGCAGTAGCGGCTTACTATTTGAGTAAAGGCGCTTATTCTTGGTGGCTTTCTGTGAAACCCACCGATCGTGATTGTGCTTGGAGCGAGTTTAAGACTCTCATGTTAGAGAGGTATTATCCGGCTCCACTTCGTGAAGCCAAGCTGTCAGAGGTTTTGAACCCCGAATCCGTCGAGGATGAGGGTGTTATTGTTATTACGGAGAAGTTTCAGGGACTTCTTCAGTTTGCTTCATCTGTTATCTGTACTGAGGCGGATAAGATCAAGTATTTTAGCAAGAGGCTAAACCCACAGTTGAGAATGCAGTTGTTCAATCACAATTGTAGTTCACTTGGCGAATTCATCGAGAAGGCTCTTGGAGCAGAGCTTTTGATCAAGGAGCTTGCTCGGAAGAACCCTTCAGTTTTTTCCGGTGAGAAGACTAGGATGCCGGTTCGTTCAGAGGGACATCGGGCTCCGACGTCCAAGAAGTCATCTTCTAGTCGTCTTCGTGCTGGGAAAGCATCTTCTTCTCAGGCGATGGGTTCGACCGTTGTTTGCTTTAACTGTGATACTGATAGGACATCGCGATGCTCGGTGCTCGATGCGGTCTATTGCTTGTTTTACGTGTGGGAGCGGGGACACCTTCAGAAATACTGCAGGGGTTCTAGTGCCAGTAGATCTCAAGGGAAATCACGGGCCTCGAGAGACTTTGTTTCTTCAGTCCGTACTCCATCCAAGGGGTCGTATCGGGCTTCGGGAGCCAGAGGTAAGGACACTCGAGGAGGAGCGGCGAGCTTAGATTTGGGTCTTCCTCGAGTCGATAAGATCGAGGAGTTCGATGACCTGGAGGGTGTTGATTTCGGATACATTTGAGATACAACATTGATTTGTCTTTCCTTTGTTTTTCGGACTGATGTTTGACTCGGTCTGTATTTTAGTATTGTGGTTGCGAACCATTTATGGTTGATCTATCTTGTAATGATTGTATCTGAGAATCTTGAGATTTGAGGTTGTGTGATGTGTTTTCCTTCCTTTTGGTGTTGTACCCAAGATTTTGTAATAATCTGGGTAATTGTTCATTTCAATTCGAGACGCCGAGTCGTGAGGACTTGGGTGTGCAGTTGATATGGTCCCGAGGACCACATGTACGTTGTTATTTTCCTTTTGTGGCATGAGTTAGTGTTTGCCTGAGCGTTTAATGCCGATGAGGACGGGGGAGTGTACACCGATGATTGTAGACATGTATTATGGGCGGCACCCGCGGGGTGTGTACGTCGGTGTTACGAGTCTTGCGGGTGGTTCGACTTCCTGGCTGGTCTCTGATGGAGGAGTTATGATTCGACTGCTCTCGCAGTTGGTTGAGTGTTTTATCCCCTGTTTTTCGCTGTGATCGGACAGGAGACGCGGGAACCTGTGGGGTTGGCCCGATTACTCAAGCGAAGTGGTTCGCAGTGAGGAGTATTCCTGGAGATGTTGTTTTCTTATCCTGATGGATAGTTCGTACCCCGTGTTTTTGCACCCTGAGTTTCGGGGACGAAACTCTTTTTAAGGGGGGGAGTATATAATATCCGGGGATAAATTTTTTTTTTTTTTTCGTGTTACTGTGGAGTTGTACATATTCATTTGGAATTGTACAAGTGTTGTTGTTTTGGACTAATACAATGTATATTGTATTGGAATATTTCGGGATCGAAATATTATACTTGTCGTCGGGTTAGTTTCGTCATTTGAATGTTGGTTGGAGAGTTTGGATATTTGGCTAAGTACACTAGCCTTAACGTACGCTACATGGGTAGACTTACGTACGTTATGGGCTGAGTATTACGTACGTTATGCCTGTAAGGTTACGTACGTAATGCTTGGTAGGTGGCCGGAACCTTCCTCGTAGTCACTTTCGGTCGGTGGGTCCCGAGCATCTTCCGATCGGATCTCACTATTGCTGTCAACGGACCCTTACGTACGTTAAGAGGTGAGCTCTACGTACGTAATGTAGGTCTTGTTAACGTACGTAATAAGTTCTTGTTTACGTACGTTAAGGCCTTCGTATTTTAGTCCAGTTAGTTACGGATTTTCATTACGTACGTTAATGTCATGGCGTAGCGCACGTAATGTCTCTTACGTACGTTAACCATAGTGTATAACGTACGTAATGAGTTTGTCAGTCTATTTATGTTGGTTTCGTATTTCATTCCCTCACGAACCAAAACATAATTTCTCTCCCTAGAATCGTCCGTTTGGACTTGTTATTGATGTTTAGCCTCTTCCAACTCGATCTTGATCATCCTAGCTTGGATTGAAGCTTGAAGTTGGAAGCTTGTTGATGCTCCTTTGGTGTTTTGAGGCTTCTTCTTGTTCTTCTTTGGTAAGTCCCCTCAATCTCTTGTTCTTCAAGTGATTTTCATGTTTTTGTTGTTGTTTTCTTGTATTGTTTTATTAATGGAGTATATCATGATTCTTCATAGTTTTGATAAACTTTTGATGAAGAACATGATGGTATAGCTTGAGTATGATTATGTTCTCGATGTTTTAGATTGTTTGGAGGTTTTAATCATGTCTAGGAAAGATTATGTTAAGATTGTTATATGATTAACATAGTCTTGAGATGATTATTGTTGTTGGTGGTGTTCTTGTAAGATTTTAACCATTTTAGTAAGGATTTATGATGATTTATGAGGTGATTATCATAATTTGAAAATGGTTGAGTGAATCTTGTTGTTTAATCCGAATTCATGATGCATTGATGAAGGATTTTTGTTTCACACATCATGATTATTGAGTTGATGATGTTCTTGGGGTGATAATGATAATATTGATAATATTATCATTGTAGGAGGATCAATTTGATGATATTGGTGATATTATCATTTTGAGATGATTGTTTTGATGATCGTTCTTCAGTGAATCTTGTTGAATGGGTTTCACAAGTGTTAAGAACGTAATGATCATGTTAATTGATCATCGAGGTGTTGGAGGATGTTGGAATTCATAGTTGAGAACTATGATATTCGTTCGTGCGGTGTAATCGATTCATGTTTGAATCGGGCTTTGTCCTTGTCATTGTTTTCTATTGATTTTGTGTTTTTGAATGAATCGTTTTCATTCAAGGTCGCTCGAGTGTTTGTGATCGTCGGGAGGCGCCGTTCGTCGTTTCGTGCCAGGACGTTGATCGTGGAAGAACTTTCTCGCCTTCGGTTTGAGGCAAGTTTTATACTTGTACTGGTCAATGAGATTAATGTTATCATATATGTATATGAATGTATTGTATCATTTCGAGACTTAGTCTCTTCGTGATTTGTTGATATTCGGGAATTGTTTGATGCAATACCCTTCGGTGATTATGCCAGACGTGATTGTTATTCGTTAACGGCCGGATTAAGGCATTGAGATTCTTGTTGTCGATAGCCGGTTCGCGGCATCGATGTATCGATTATTATTGTTGACGTTAATGTCGTTCTGAGGCATCGTTGAATCGTTATTATCGAATTGGAACTGTTGCTATGATATTGCATTGGCCGATTGAAGGCATTTGATATATTCGTTTATCATATCTGTTTCGGTGGTCGGTTTAAGACGCCGGGACATCTATTCTACCGTATCATTGGTTATCGATTAACCGTTCTAAGGTAATCGATGTATTGAATTGGGATTATCGAAGATAATTCCCACCCGTTGTATCATTGGTTATCGATTAACCATTCTAAGGTAATCGATGTATTGAATTGGGATTATCGAAGATAATTCCCATCCGTTGTATCATTGGTTATCGATTAACCGTTCTAAGGTAATCGATGTATTGAATTGGGGTTATCGAAGATAATTCCCATCCATTGCATCATTGGTTATCGATTAACCATTCTAAGGTAATCGATATATTGAATTGGGATTATCAAAGATAACTCCCATCCATTGTATCGTTGGTTATCGATTGACCGTTCTAAGGTAATCGAGGTATTTAATTGGGATTATAGAAGATAATTCCCATCCGTTGTGTCATCGTTATCGATTGACCGTTCTAAGGTAATCGATGTATTGAATTAGGACTGTCAAGGATAGTTTCCATCCGTTGAGTTGTTGTGATCGATTGGCCATTCCAAGGCAGTCGAGGTATTTGAATTGGGACCACCGTGGACGGAGCCCATCCGTGATTTATTGTTGTCGTGTTGGCCGACTCAAGACAGCATGCTATTATTCTTGTGAATTTGGTAATCTTTGGATCATTACTGATGTGATTAATTGTGTTTTGGAGGCTAGTCTCGACTAGTGCTCGATGGGTAAGCTTGGGGCTTGAACCTTCGCGGTTGGTTTCCCAACACCTACAGTTCAGTAGGTCACGGTCATGTTAATGATCTCATTATGGGTAAGCTTGGGGCTTGAACCTTCGCGGTTGGTTTCCCAACACCTACAGTTCAGTAGGTCACGGTCATGTTAATGATCTAATTATGGGTAAGCTTGGGGCTTGAACCTTCGCGGTTGGTTTCCCAACACCTACGATTCGATGAGTCACGGTCACCGGGTGATCTCATTATGGGTAAGTCTGGGGCTTGAACCTTCGCGGTTGGTTTCCCGGCACCTGCAATTCGCAGTCACGGTCATTGGATGATCTCATTGTGATACGGCTTCGTGCGTGGCCCGGCCCTCATTGATCTGACTTGGCTGTTTTGGCTTCGCCACTGTGGTGATTAATGACTTGGTGAGGGCATTCAGGCCATTGTGATGTATTGGTATTTCTGCTGGAGCCTTTGGGCATTGTGGTTCGTATCTATTTCAGTGTTGGCTTGGTTTACCTTCGTGTGATATATTGTTGTGTTCTGTATTGATGATTCGCCGTTGGGCACTTGTGTTCTAACCTGTTGAGCAGGCATTGATCATATGCCGTGGGCATAGTGTTTCATGAATGCTCGATTCTTACTTTGGTTTGTGAGCATCTTGTTTACCATTGTTGTACTGTTCCTTCTGCCTTCGGATGCATATCATGTTGTACATGTATTTGATATTCATTATCTGGATGACTGACCCCGTGGGGGCGGAACATGTTTTCATGTTTTAGGTACTTGAGAGGAGAGAGTTGAGACACAGGGGCATGACGATGGCGACGAGGCATTCGAGCGATACTAGTCCGAGATGTTTTGGTGTTCATGTCTGTCAGACAGTTTGGAGTACTCCAGTTTTGTTCAGTCTTTGTCATTTTGTATTATCCGAGCAAGGCTCGTGGATGTTGTTGTATCTTATTTTGGCCATGTAGGCCCACTGTTGTCATTGAAATTCCATATCGGAATATTGTGTTGGGTGTCAGTGTAGGGATTGTGATTCCCCTTTCGGTCAGTTTGTTGTATTTTAGTCATGTTCGCCTGGTGGATCTCCTGGTGTGGGGTCCACGGCACTGTAATAACCCAATGGGATTTGGGGGTGTTACAGAAGATGGTATCGGAGCGTTGGGTTGTGAGATACCCTGATATGTGAGTTATGTGGTTCTACCAACGCGGTAGTAGTGAACTGTCAAGTTATGACAATCTGGACAGTCGGGCTTTATGAGTCGTGATAATTGGACGACTGTATGAGTCATTCTTTCATCGAGTCGTCATCGGTGAAGACTAGTATCGCAAGACCTCGAAGCTTCGTATGACCTGTGTAGGGACTCGATTCTCTTGTATGTTCATACATTCATTATGCCATTGATTATACATGTTTTGTTGAAATATTTATGTAACATTGTTTTACGACCCATTCATGATTAATTGCTTTGGAGTGTGTCGGATCAGTATTAGCTATAATTAACATGTTTGAAGTGATTGTTTATTTGTTGAGTATATATACTCGTGTTTGGCTATTGACTTAGCATTGTGGATTGGTTGTTGAGGCATATTTGAGCTTTGTTCATGATCGAGCGTTATTCTTTCAGTATGGAAAGAGGAATCCGAGGACGTAGCAGAGGGGGTAAAGGCTGCAGAGCAGGCCGAAACCCAGAACCTCGTGATTATGCCCGTGCGGGTACCGTTATGGATCAGAATTCGGCCGGAGATGTGACTTATGCGACCGGTTCTCCTTCGGGACGTCATACTCGAGGAGTCGATCAGACTGACATCGACCCTTTCCTGCTTATGAGGAGCATGATGACCCAGATGACTCAGATGACGTATATAATGGAGACCATGCAGACCTCAGTGGTTCGTGGTCCACCGCAACAGGGATCCCAGGTGCCATTTTATGGACAGGCTGGGAGAGTGAGTCAGATTATCGGCGATATCACTCGTCAGCGGCCACCTACTTTTGAGGGTTCGTCGGAACCAGCTGATATTGTTCATTGGCTTGAACATTTTGATAAACTCTTCGACATGGTCCAGTGTCCGGAAGAGAGTAAGGTGGCAGTAGTGGCTTACTATTTGAGTAAAGGCGCTTATTCTTGGTGGCTTTCTGTGAAACCCACCGATCGTGATTGTGCTTGGAGCGAGTTTAAGACTCTCATGTTAGAGAGGTATTATCCGGCTCCACTTCGTGAAGCCAAGCTGTCAGAGGTTTTGAACCCCGAATCCGTCGAGGACGAGGGTGTTATTGTTATTGCGGATAAGTTTCAGGGACTTCTTTAGTTTGCTTCATCTGTTATCCGTACTGAGGCGGATAAGATCAAGTATTTTAGCAAGAGGCTAAACCCGCAGTTGAGAATGCAGTTGTTCAATCACAATTGTAGTTCACTTGGCGAATTCATCGAGAAGGCTCTTGGAGCAGAGCTTTTGATCAAGGAGCTTGCTCGGAAGAACCCTTCAGTTTCTTCCGGTGAGAAGACTAGGATGCCGGTTCGTTCAGAGGGACATCGGGCTCCGACGTCCAAGAAGTCATCTTCTAGTCGTCTTCGTGCTGGGAAAGCATCTTCTTCTCAGGCGATGGGTTCGACCGTTGTTTGCTTTAACTGTGATACAATAGGACATCGCAGTACTCGGTGCTCGATGCGGTCTATTGCTTGTTTTCTGTGTGGGAGGCAGGGACACCTTCAGAAATACTGCAGGGGTTCTAGTGCCAGTAGATCTCAAGGGAAATCACGGGCCTCGAGAGACTTTGTTTCTTCAGTCCGTACTCCATCCAAGGGGTCGTATCGGGCTTCGGGAGCCAGAGGTATGGACACTCGAGGAGGAGCGGCGAGCTTAGATTTGGGTCTTCCTCGAGTCGATAAGATCGAGGAGTTCGATCACCTGGAGGGTGTTGATTTCGGATACATTTGAGATGCAACCTTGATTTGTCTTTCCTTTGTTTTTCGGACTGATGTTTGACTCGGTCTGTATTTTAGTATTGTGGTTGCGAACCATTTATGGTTGATCTATCTTGTAATGATTGTATCTGAGAATCTTGAGATTTGAGGTTGTGTGATGTGTTTTCCTTCCTTTTGGTGTTGTACCCAAGATTTTGAAATAATCTGGGTAATTGTTCATTTCAATTCGAGACGCCGAGTCATGAGGACTTGGGTGTGCAGTTGATATGGTCCTGAGGACCACATGTACGTTGTTATTTTCCTTTTGTGGCATGAGTCATTGTTTGCCTGAGCGTTTAATGCCGATGAGGACGGTGGAGTGTACACTGATGATTGTAGACATGTATTATGGGCGGCACCCGCGGGGTGTGTACGTCGGTGTTACGAGTCTTGCGGGTGGTGCGACTTCCTGGCTGGTCTCTGATGGAGGAGTTATGATTCGACTGCTCTCGCAGTTGGTTGAGTGTTTTATCCCCTGTTTTTCGCTGTGATCGGACAGGAGACGCGGGAACCTGTGGGGTTGGCCCGATTACTCAAGCGAAGTGGTTCGCAGTGAGGAGTATTCCTGGAGATGTTGTTTTCTTATCCTGATGGATAGTTCGTACCCCGTGTTTTTGCACCCTGAGTGTCGGGGACGAAACTCTTTTTAAGGGGGGAGTATATAATATCCGGGGATAAATTTTTTTTTTTTTTTCGTGTTACTGTGGAGTTGTACATATTCATTTGGAATTGTACAAGTGTTGTTGTTTTGGACTAATACCATGTATATTGTATTGGAATATTTCGGGATCGAAATATTATACTTGTCGTCGGGTTAGTTTCGTCATTTGAATGTTGGTTGGAGAGTTTGGATTTTTGGCTAAGTACACTAGCCTTAACGTACGCTACATGGGTAGACTTACGTACGTTATGGGCTGAGTATTACATACGTTATGCCTGTAAGGTTACGTACGTAATGCTTGGTAGGTGGCCGGAACCTTCCCCGTAGTCACTTTCGGCCGGTGGGTCCCGAGCATCTTCCGATCGGATCTCACTATTGCAGTCAACAGACCCTTACGTACGTTAAGAGGTGAGCTCTACGTACGTAATGTAGGTCTTGTTAACGTACGTAATAAGTTCTTGTTTACGTACGTTAAGGCCTTCGTATTTTAGTCCAGTTAGTTCTGGATTTTTCATTACGTACGTTAATGTCATGGCGTAGCGCACGTAATGTCTCTTACGTACGTTAACCATAGTGTATAACGTACGTAATGAGTTTGTCAGTCTATTTATGTTGGTTTCGTATTTCATTCCCTCACGAACCAAAACATAATTTCTCTCCCTAGAATCGTCCGTTTGGACTTGTTATTGATGTTTAGCCTCTTCCAACTCGATCTTGATCATCCTAGCTTGGATTGAAGCTTGAAGTTGGAAGCTTGTTGATGCTCCTTTGGTGTTTTGAGGCTTCTTCTTGTTCTTCTTTGGTAAGTCCCCTCAATCTCTTGTTCTTCAAGTGATTTTCATGTTTTTGTTGTTGTTTTCTTCGGGTATTGTTTTATTAATGGAGTATATCATGATTCTTCATAGTTTTGATAAACTTTTGATGAAGAACATGATGGTATAGCTTGAGTATGATTATGTTCTTGATGTTTTAGATTGTTTGGAGGTTTTAATCATGTCTAGGAAAGATTATGTTAAGATTGTTATATGATTAACATAGTCTTGAGATGATTATTGTTGTTGGTGGTGTTCTTGTAAGATTTTAACCATTTTAGTAAGGATTTATGATGATTTATGAGGTGATTATCATAATTTGAAAATGGTTGAGTGAATCTTGTTGTTTAATCCGAATTCATGATGCATTGATGAAGGATTTTTGTTTCAGACATCATGATTATTGAGTAGATGATGTTCTTGAGGTGATAATGATAATATTGATAATATTATCATTGTAGGAGGATCAATTTGATGATATTGGTGATATTATCATTTTGAGATGATTGTTTTGATGATCGTTCTTCAGTGAATCTTGTTGAATGGGTTTCACAAGTGTTAAGAACGTAATGATCATGTTAATTGATCATCGAGGTGTTGGAGGATGTTGGAATTCATAGTTGAGAACTATGATATTCGTTCGTGCGGTGTAATCGATTCATGTTTGAATCGGGCTTTGTCCTTGTCATTGTTTTCTATTGATTTTGTGTTTTTGAATGAATCGTTTTCATTCAAGGTCGCTCGAGTGTTTGTGATCGTCGGGAGGCACCGTTCGTCGTTTCGTGCCAGGACGTTGATCGTGGAAGAACTTTCTCGCCTTCGGTTTGAGGCAAGTTTTATACTTGTACTGGTCAATGAGATTAATGTTATCATATATGTGTATGAATGTATTGTATCATTTCGAGACTTAGTCTCTTCGTGATTTGTTGATATTCGGGAATTGTTTGATGCAATACCCTTCGGTGATTATGCCAGACGTGATTGTTATTCGTTAACGGCCGGATTAAGGCATTGAGATTCTTGTTGTCGATAGCCGGTTCGCGGCATCGATGTATCGATTATTATTGTTGACGTTAATGTCGTTCTGAGGCATCGTTGAATCGTTATTATCGAATTGGAACTGTTGCTATGATATTGCATTGGCCGATTGAAGGCATTTGATATATTCGTTTATCATATCTGTTTCGGTGGTCGGTTTAAGACGCCGGGACATCTATTCTACCGTATCATTGGTTATCGATTAACCGTTCTAAGGTAATCGATGTATTGAATTGGGATTATCGAAGATAATTCCCATCCGTTGTATCATTGGTTATCGATTAACCATTCTAAGGTAATCGATGTATTGAATTGGGATTATCGAAGATAATTCCCATCCGTTGTATCATTGGTTATCGATTAACCGTTCTAAGGTAATCGATGTATTGAATTGGGGTTATCGAAGATAATTCCCATCCGTTGCATCATTGGTTATCGATTAACCAATCTAAGGTAATCGATGTATTGAATTGGGATTATCAAAGATAACTCCCATCCGTTGTATCGTTGGTTATCGATTGACCGTTCTAAGGTAATCGAGGTATTTAATTGGGATTATCGAAGATAATTCCCATCCGTTGTGTCATCGTTATCGATTGACTGTTCTAAGGTAATCGATGTATTGAATTAGGACTGTCAAGGATAGTTTCCATCCGTTGAGTTGTTGTGATCGATTGGCCATTCCAAGGCAGTCGAGGTATTTGAATTGGGACCGCCGTGGACGGAGCCCATCCGTGAGTTATTGTTGTCGTGTTGGCCGACTCAAGACAGCATGCTATTATTCTTGTGAATTTGGTAATATTTGGATCGTTACTGATGTGATTAATTGTGTTTTGGAGGCTAGTCTCGACTAGTGCTCGATGGGTAAGCTTGGGGATTGAACCTTCGCGGTTGGTTTCCCAACACCTACAGTTCAGTAGGTCACGGCCATGTTAATGATCTCATTATGGGTAAGCTTGGGGCTTGAACCTTCGCGGTTGGTTTCCCAACACCTACAGTTCAGTAGGTCACGATCATGTTAATGATCTCATTATGGGTAAGCTTGGGGCTTGAACCTTCGCGGTTGGTTTCCAAACACCTACAGTTCAGTAGGTCACGGTCACTGGGTGATCTCATTATGGGTATGTCTGGGGCTTGAACCTTCGCGGTTGGTTTCCCAGCACCTGCAATTCAGCAGGTCACGGTCATTGGATGATCTCATTGTGATACGGCTTCGTGCCGTGGCTTCGGCCCTCATTGATACAGCTTCGGGCTGTTTTGGCTTCAGACCTTGTGGTGATTGATGACTTGGTGAGGGGCATTCAGGCCATTGTGATGTATTGGTATTTCTGCTGGAGCCTTCGGGCATTGTGGTTCGTATCTATTTCAGTGTTGGCTTGGTTTACCTTCGTGTGATATATTGTTGTGTTCTGTATTGATGATTCGCCGTTGGGCACTTGTGTTCTAACCTGTTGAGCAGGTATTGATCATATGCCGTGGGCATAGTGTTTCACGAATACTCGATTCTTACTTTGGTTTGTGAGCATCTCATTTACCATTGTTGTACTGTTCCTTCTGCCTTCGGATGCATATCATGTTGTACATGTATTTGATATTCATTATCTGGATGGCCCGACCCGTGGCGGAACATGTTTTCATGTTTTAGGTACTTGAGAGGAGAGAGTTGAGATACAGGGGCATGACGATGGCGACGAGGCATTCGAGCGATACTAGTCCGAGATGTTTTGGTGTTCATGTCTGTCAGACAGTTTGGAGTACTCCAGTTTTGTTCAGTCTTTGTCATTTTGTATTATCCGAGCAAGGCTCGTGGATGTTGTTGTATCTTATTTTGGCCATGTAGGCCCACTGTTGTCATTGAAATTCCATATCGGAATATTGTGTTGGGTGTCAGTGTAGGGATTGTGATTCCCCTTTCGGTCAGTTTGTTTTATTTTAGTCATGTTCGCCTGGTGGATCTCCTGGTGTGGGGTCCACGGCACTGTAATAACCCAATGGGATTTGGGGGTGTTACAGTGTGTGTGTGTGCGCGCAGTGGAAGTGTGTGTTTACTTTTTGTGCAGTGTGTGTAGTGTGTGTGTCTGCAGTTTGTGTCAATATGTGTCAGTGTGTGTGTTTTTACTGTGTATGCAATGTGTGTAGTGTGTGTGTGTTTACTCCACTGTGTATGTTGATTTTATTTACTGAAAGTGACTCATATAACTGTGTCTTCTTTTGTTTTAGTGTAATAAACAAAATGGAGGTTGGGAGTGTAGTTATTATGTTATGCACTGGATGTCGACTATCGTCCGAGCACGTATTTTGGATGGTTGGATGGAGGTAGTACATTTTTAACTTGAATTGGTGATAAAACTATTTACTCGTTTATATTTAAAATTTGTTTATTATACATTTATATATGCAGATGTTTGATGATGTTGGAGCACTGTCTAGTGATGTTATTCATAAAATTCGAGCTGATTGGGGATAATATTTCTTGAAGGTTGGAGAACGTCTTGCGACGTGATTTTGGTGTTTTTGTATGAATTATTTGCATGAATTATACATTTGATATTTGTATGAATTATTTGGATGAATTGGTGTTTTTTTTATATTATCTTTTTTAATGAATTTGTTGTCGGTTGGTTCATTTTCGGTGTGTTTGGATTCAATGAATTGGTGGTTTATTGATTATTACAGTTTGATCCGAGTTCAGGTACTGGTTTACCCAAAATAATACTAAAATCTGGGCAAAAATCTGGACAAAATAATAGGAGTTCCCAGAAAACCGCAGTTAAATGTATTGAAACTACAACAGCGGTTCCCTAAAAAACCGCTGTTAAAGTTTAAAATAACGGCGGCGGTTCGGAAACCGCCGTTAAATATCCGCTGTTAAAGCGGTTCTTTATAACTGCTGTTAATAGACATGTTTAATAGCGGTTATAAAGAACCGCTATTAATTGTCTAAAACAACGGCGGTTGCGAAAACTGCTTTTAAAATTAACAGCGGGACATACAACGGCGGTTCCGGAACCGCTGTTAATTGGCCCCCAGAATCGCTATTAAAAGCTTGTTGTGTAGTAGTGTTGATTTGGAGACATGAAAGTAGATTAACTATGATGGTTTGGAATTTTATTTAACTGAATGTTTTTGCTTGGATTCCTTATTCAAGTATCTTGTGTTCAATTAATATTTATCATTTGATCTATAATTTTACATGTTAGGCAATATCATTCATAATTCGAGAGATAAATTTAATATTAGGTCTTTATACTTGGCACAAATTGAATGTTAGATTCAGAAGTCAGTAGTCTTCTTGAAAATATTTGATCTTTTGTTATTATTAAGTTGAAATAAATAGGTTAGATGGAGAGGTCAATTTATGTGATTTAATCATCGCGTTTATGCGACTTCAAGAGAGGCCATAAACAATTATTTTGATTATCTTATGGGAAAGATAAGTAAAACTTCAAAGAAAATTATCTATTTGAACCTACCAATTAACTGAAACCATCGTCTTGGAATTTTTTCACTAAACTTGGGTGATTTTTTCTTTTTTTGTGGTTTCTCTTGGTTAATTTACTTCATTTTAATTCTAGAATTATTTTAGTTTTACAATACAATCCCAAATCTAATCGTCAAGATAAAGTTGAGGGTACTACGATTTAATACTCAATATAATAATTCAATTAATCCCTATAGAAATACGACCTTGTTCGCTTTTACATACAACTACTTGGAGTACTTATTAGTAACATAAATAACAAACAATACTTAAGTCCAAACTTTGATAAGAAAACATGCTTACCAAACTTTAAAGTTTTAAAATAATATCTAAAGAAACTCATGCCACATTGTATTCAGGACAGATACTAGACTGGTAAAGGAAAATATGCACTAGTTATTATAGTTCCACCACTGTAATATGGAGTGTAGTATCAAGTCAAATTACATACAAAATATAATTTATTCTAAAAAAAAATGTTTACATCAGCCATAGAAACTGGCTTGTCAAAAAATTCACTGAAATGGTAGAGATGAATTAGGACTACAAACACGACGACAACCATCGGCCGTAGAAACCCACATAATCATCGCTGGTACATGATCCTACGGACTTAGAACAAATCCGCACATTCAAAACAAACTACTACTTCTTCTTCTCTGCAGGTTCAAACTCTAAACAATCATGTTCTGCCTTAATCTCATTATCTCAACATTATCATCCCGAAGATTTGTTAAAATATACGACTTCAAACTTGGGAACTCCACAACCTTCACCGACATTCTTGAGTTCACGTGTAAAGATTCGCTTGCAATACTGATGAGAATGAGATAAAGAAGCTGCAAAAGTCGGGAGCTTCAGTTTGGAAATTTCACGTTTTTTATCGACATGCTACTGAAAGTTGATTCCACATTCCTTGTAAGCTAGACCCGGTCCGAAACACTTATTTATAAAAGTTATACCATAGAGGTTCGGTTGGTATAAAAGTTACTCCCTCCCTCCGTCCACGAAAAAGTGCCACAATTTCCTTTTCGGTCCGTCCACAAAAAGTTTGCCACATTCCTTTTTTAGTAATAGACTTAATGCAACTCAGTTATTTATTATTGGGCCCACAATTTCACTCACATAATTTTCTCTTACCATCTATACACACAACTTTATTTAAACTCGTGCCATCCCAAACGTGACAGATTTTTGGTGGACGGAGGGAGTATTATATAAAGAGTTGACAAGCATGTGGTCTTCTCTTGATCTTAAACATTAATTTTCACTTTTTTTTCTTGGTCATGTGACTTTGTCTCATGTTTGATTTCAGCTAACTTGGATGTTGACGAGTTCAGTTGTTTGATCGGCATTCGTTTCAGTAATCTAGATTGTCAATTATGTTCTCTTTTGGTTCTGATACTTCACTACACATCACCTACAGATTTGGCTCACAACTATTGATGAGTACATCGTCAGCCCTTGATGAAATTTTCTCTCCACACTTGAGATACTAAAGCAAAAAAATATGATTTATCGAGGAGAATGAAAGATAATGCCGACTTTACGACGGATGGATTCCAATCGGGATGATAAGAACATATAATAAGACCATATGCAGCTACTAGTGGACAAGAACGCGGAGTCCCTGATCCTATTTTTGCAATCTCAACGTCTCTTTCAGAAGCGATTTTTCACATTCTCTGTCAACAGAATAGTACATTGCCCACGGGTACACATGATATACCACATTGGCGTCGAATGCATCAAGTAACTTCAACCCTATCCTATCATCTTCGATACTCTTTCGCAGTATTGCAACCCTTGAGCCTATTTCCATCCTTTATTAATACTTCATCAACTGCATCGCATACAAGTGGAATGGAGCATCGACAACTACGGATACCTCAACCAACAACCTAGGTGTATAATTGTGCACAAGGTACAACACTTTCTATATCTTGTTCACACACAAGTAAAAAAAATCACATTCCAGCGTTTACGAGAAATTAATAATGCGCATGAGAATCCGTGTGGAGATAAAGTTACTTCACCTTTACAGGAATGAAAGACTTTTGCAAACGCGCGTTGTCCTGCAACATAGAAATAAGGCAATATAGTTTAGTTTGAGTTTGCATTTCGCTCCAAGGGTAACTCAATTAAAAGGCACTATGCTTTAAAAGTTAATTAACGCAAGTTTAGTGCCACAAGTATATGCATAACCATACTTGCATTTTTTTAATCATTATCACTCAGAATTCAGAAAACCATAATTCTCAATGTGTATGTGCTACATGAGATAAGCATCTCTCATATCCAACGTATATGATTGGCCTACTCATGCAAACTTTAGACACTTCATCAATGTCACATGTAATCTTAGAGTGGCACTATTTTTTGCTTCAAATGTTTGTTCATAGTAGAAGTGAAAACAATTGTCGATGATGTGCGACTTACAAAAATCACGTCGGGGGCTGGCTTCAATCATGATTCTGAATGGAATTGGTGTGGATGATAAGGACATTTTCAAAACCAATGCTACAACATTGATCGACCAGAGAACCGAGACATATGTTCCTTGTGACCAAGTATTACAAACCCGACACATAATTTAGCAACCAAATGTCATGTTTTAACAACTGTACCCTATTTTAGTCTTTTTAGATCAACCATCATGTTTTTCTGTAAGAAGATATTTTTGGATGTATCCAATAATAAGAAATATTCTCATTTTGTACAGGTCTGTGATTGTCCATTTTTTCCGACTTTCACCGGATGCGCTAAACCTACGTGCCTGCTTCTCATGTTTCGCATGTCATATGTCCTATTCTGGTGCTTCGGTTTCTTTTATGTCAGCCGCTTCGCTTGACACATAAGCCACAAATAAAAGAATTCTAGCCTGCACGATTTCAACTCTATTTGATATAAAATATCCGTGGGAGTTGGGGCTACACCCTTTTTATACTTGATATCCTCCGGGATGAGGATGTAGGTGTGTGGTGGGTCGTCAATGTACATGTACCAATGCTTGAAAGATAGTTGTTTTTGATTTTTCTTGTTATATTTGCTAAGTTTTTATTTTTGAACAGAATTTGCTAAGTTTTTAGATGCGCACATTTTTGATAAAATATTAGTATGGACTTTCAACAATCTTCGGATAATATTTGTCTCTCTAATATAAGTCAAGATCGGCACTAAACACGGATTTATTAGACATCATATGATGCTAAGGACTGAAAATGAAGGGAATTTGATGCTTAATCATCAACCCCACACATAAAGAAGTAAATGCAATTATGCTCTTTATCGAATGTTATGTACCATAAATGTAATGCTGTAAGAAAATGGATTTTGTAATAGTGGGATACAGTGCAAAGGCATTTCTCCAAGTCCACATGTTAAAAGTTCATCAACTTTCACTTGATGTCCTTTATTTTTACCTATTTACCGTATGTGCACTCAGTTTTTTATGTCCATCCCTTTTTTTAATGGTGTTATGCTAGTAAAAGAAGAGAATTAGCAAAGTGCAGTTCCCAATATAAAAGTGGAATCAATATGAAGGATGGTAGTAGCGGCACCATTGATAAAAACACATTTTTGATTTTTGATTTGATGGGTGACGGTTGCCCCCCTTTCTAATTTTTTATTTAAAAACTATTTTTTTAATAGCATTTATTGTTATTTTTAAAAGTACTAGTTGTTTTTGTGATATTATAGTCGCTGTCGAGCGTGTTTGTCAGACGCTATATTTTTTATTTAATGTTTCAGTCCAGCCAATTATTTTTTAGTCTGGTTCATACTCTGCTTGTAATCTTTTTTTGGAATTTTGGTTGTAAGTAACTATTTTTTGGCACTAAATTTTAATTTACACATTTTGAATATATTTCGCATTTAGGAAAATTAGGTGTTTTAACATTGATAAATTAGGAAAATTGCTTCCAATGTTCCCTATGAGTATGCGTCATACCAATATTGGGATGGTGTCCTGTTTATTTACACCAATTGCAGTCAAAAAGAAAAAGATTTAACTTTTAAAAGATTTTTTTTCAACTGTCAAATAAAACAGCAAAATCCCATTTATTTTTCAACTGTCAAATAAAACAGCAAAAAGATTTATTTTTTATTTTCAGCTGTCAAATAAAACAGCAAAAAGACAAAAAAGTTTATCGATAAAGTAGTTTTTAAACAGAATTCTGTGTAAAAAAAAGCGGGGCCTTATTGACTATTTTAAGAAATTGATATTTTTTTAACATACAACTTCATAATGGGTATTTTCTTCATACCAATTTAAAATAAGGGTATTTTGAATTTCGTCACTTATATAAATATGAGGTTTGTTGAATTATTATTGTAAAAAATGTGAAAACGCGTGTTGAAAAGTGTAAAAACGCGTGTTGAAAAGTAATTTTTTTTAATCAGCCTGATGCAGCCGCCATTTTTTTTTTGCAAAAGTTTTTTTTAAATCAGCTGATGCAGCCCTCAAATTCTGCGGCCCATCACATTAATCAAAAATGTGTTTTTAATCTCTCTCCAGTTGTGGTAAATCCTACCCTACCAGGCTACCCTTACCCATAGGGTGCAAGTGGATCAAATCGAGTTGAGTAGTGAGAAACATGACCCACTCGAAATGAGTTTGAATTGAATTGTGTATTATTCGAAATTAATCGAGTAGCAAGTCGAGTTTGAAAACTCGGCTTGAAATTATTTCGGGCAGTTTTTTAGTAAGGTAATTTGAATCGAATATCAAGCGGATACCAGATTTTTACTATTTTTGGCAAATATTTAATTTTTTTTTGAGTCGGGTATTGCTCTAAATGATTTCGAGTTTTGGGTGAAATTCGGACATTACTCGAAATTATTTTGAATTCGAGTTGAGTTTTGCCGAGCAAGTTTTGAACGGGTTTCGAGCTACTCAGTCCGCTTTTTCTAACCCTACCTACTCTTAGGGGTGTTATTGGTCTGGTCCGATCGAGGTATTTGCTTAAGGGTCCAGATCCGGTAAATTTAACGGGTATACCCGAGACTGAACTGGTAAGCTAACGGGTTCAGTGCTGAAATCGGGACCATCCTGATAAGGTTTCGGGCACAATCGATACCGGTATGTTAAGGACCGACCCGTTAACGACCTGAAAACCCCTTGGTCCGTCAAGTACTTGGACCTACCAGTTAAGCAAAATCGGGCCAGTTTGCCTAAAAATGCCCCACAATATAATTTTTTAACAATAATAAAGAATCACCAAAATCCATGTAAATCAATCAAAAAAAGTCTGTCAAACTCTGCGTGGAGTCGGTGGAATTAAAAAATCCACAAAAGTCCACAGACTTTTAAACTCTAAAAAAATCACACAGAATCCATAGTTAGTACACCCCCCTTAATCTCTCTTCTCTCCCACTCTATCTTTTTGTTTGTTTCGTACTTTTTCTATTAATTTTTAATATGTATTTGTAATACCCGCAATACTGATTTTCGGTAATTTTCTTTTTTGGCGGGAGTGCGTCTTAGCGACTCGCTTGTGATCGTTCCGTCATTCTGAGAATGATTAATTCTGTACTTTTTGACATCCGAGTTCGTTTCGGTGTCGCTTTCCTGAGTTCCGTATTTTTTGGCGACTTTTCCGCATTTGAGTTCGATTCTTACGAATCTCGTTCGAAGCTGTTGTTTCGTATTTTCCCCAAGTCCGTTTAGCCTTGTTAGACATGTTGCGCACTTCGGTTTGGTTATTCGATCACGTATCGTGATTTTTCGGACGTTTGGGCCATTTTATAATATCCCAAAATTTTGGGTATTTGTTTCATACTCATTTTTACCCACCTCCGAATTGTCGGAATCGCATGTTTGTTTAGCGCTTTCATTCGTTGCTGAGAACTCTTCATTAGCTCTATGTCGCACCTTTCGAGTTGTCGCATTTTGAGGTTGTTCGGAATTGATCGGGCAGCAGAAGGAATTTGCTGCGAGAATGCAGAGTGTTACGGCCGTAATGGCCAGCATGTTACGGCCGTAATGGCCAGCATGTTACGGCCGTAATGGCCAACATATTACGGCCATAATGGACATGATGTTTGTAATACCCGTAATTTTGTTTCCCGGAAATTTTCTATTTTTGGCGGAAGTCCGTTTTTGACAACTTGCTTGGGACCGTTTCGTCATCCCGAGAATGATTAATTCTACACTTTTTGTCATCCGAGTTCGTTTCGGTATCGTTCTGTTGAATTCCGTGTTCTTTAGCGACTTTTCCACGTATGAGTTCGACTTTGTTAAATCACCGTAAATTCTTGGAAACTCCAAAAATTCTGAATCTTTGCAATATTATAAAGCATCGAGTTAGCTTTCCAATGGTTCAAACGGTGAGTCAATCGGAGTCCATACGAGGGAGTTATGGTCGAAATAGCTAAGTCACTCTCATTTTCCAGATTTGGCCAAAAACGCCTGTACCCGGTGCCGCGGCACACCTGGGCTGAGCCGCGGCACACTGCCAAGCCCTGGGAGCGAATTTGGGCCTGTGCCGCGGCACACATATACTGAGCCGCGGCACACATGACAGATTACCCCTATATCTGCGTTTTTCTGCGCGTTTCAACCGATATTCCTCATTTCTTCATCATCACACGAGAGGAAAGGCTTGAGAGAGGGAGGTTTCTCCATCTATCACTTGAGTGGGTGATTTCCTTCATCTAATTTCGATTGTGAAGCCCGAATCATCGTTCTATCGCGTGCTCTTCGAATCATAGTGCTTGGATCTTCAAGAGGTAATTTCTTCAACATCTTGGATTTCGATTTTGTATTGGGTAATGATGTTTTGGATGTTAAAATCATGGGGTATGAAGTGATATACGCATGATTATGGTCTTGTTGGAGTATTCATCGGATTATTGAAAGATTATTCAAGAACACTTTGAATTTTGTGTTGGAAATTGGGGATTTTGTTTGACTTCATCCTTTTAATCCGTAGTAATTTAGATTAGTGATGGATTGATGATTATTTAGGTGTATTCTATCATTTCCATCGTTATTCCACGGTTGGATTGTATTGATTCGTCGTTTTGGTTGAGTTATTAGTCGACGCCTTCAAAGTGTCCGACAAAAGGTCTAAGAGGGGGGTTTTGTGCGTTGTACGATTTTTATTCATCGTACGATTGTTGATTTATCATTGATATGACTTAGGGACGACATCCTTGTGAAGAACTCAAGTCGGAACCCTTCCGTTCGTTGTCTTCTTCGTGGTTCAAGCTTCCCGGTCGAACCGTGTTCTTCGGGATCTTCGGTAACGTTTATTAAGGCAAGTATACATTTATGATTGTACGTTCTCGACTTTGAAAGTAAGAGGAATTGATGGTATGATATGAACGAACCGTTTTTACGGCATTCATAGAAATATTGATGGCATATCATGAACGAACCGTTTTTACGGCATTCATAGATATATTGTTGGCATGTAATGAACGAACCATTTTGACGGCATTCCTACATGTATCGGCGTATGAGGTGAACGAACCGTTTTGACGGCATTCACATACGTAACGGCGTATGAGGTGAACGAACCGTTTCTACGGCATTCACATACGTCTTATGAGATTTTAGTTATTCCGGAATACTAGTCTTAAATTGATGAATTGACGGATATTGATGAATTGACGGATTACATTTACTTTATTATCGAGAAGTATTATGTTTCATATTGTTATACTTGCACTAGCTATTCGACGGCTAACCCCTTTATGGGGGAAATACGTTTCATGTATTTCAGGTTCCAGGAGAGCGGACAGACGGGTATCGGGTCGGCATGAAGATGATGGGCAAGTGTGATACTGTGTCTTGTCTCCGGTTATTTTCTTGGATTCCTCCATTCAGTGTTGTTATACTGGAATGGATTTTTAATACTCGAGTATTGTATTTCAGTTTCCTTGATGTTCCGGCCTGTGTTGCCGAGGTATTGATTTGTACAGTGATGTATATGTTTTCATTGGTTATGGTTTTGAATACCATTTGTATCGTCTTTCATTCTATTGTATGTAGACCTTATCGGTCAAGTTTATAGTTCCGCGTATGTTTAGCCTTGTGGGTCCCACGGCGGGGCTCACGGCGCTGTAATATACCCTGAATAACTTGGGGGTGTTACAGAATATGGTATCAGAGCTTAGGTTTATGGATACCTAGGTTGTCGGTCTTTTGGGTCGATTGAGTCGGCATTTGCCCACAGTATCACTACTCTGCCATCATCACAGTGCGACCGGTACTTGTAAGTCCTCTCACTCTTCTTGTATTCTTCTTAATCGTTTCGTTTATAGCTTGGTATTCTTGGAAATTGGTCACTTCGAGAATGTGCGATTCGGATTATACTTACGCACGTATGTGCCCTTCAGATTGTTGGCTGAAAGTAGGAAGAATCGTGGCCGTGGTCACGGACGTGAACTCTTCCTTGAGATTTTGTTAAGTTGCTAATTTCGATAATGGTGTGTATCGGTATTATGTTGAGACTTTGTTTAGGAGTCGCATGCTAGTATCACGGGAGATCTTCGTCTTCACTGACCTGTAAGTATATTGTTCGGATTATTCGATAATTCTTGGTTATATTGGCGATTTTGGATTTTCCGTTGAAATGTTGTTTGTGCGAGTGATTGCAAGTTTCGAGGACGCTACTTATTTTTAAAGGGGGTAGAGTGTAATACCCCGATTTTTCGGATATATTTTTCGTTTATATATTGGATATCGTGGATGGTTAATTATGCTCGAGGACGTTGGGAACGTTTGATAATGTTATTGAATTGAGTATATGTATTGATTCTGCCGTATGTTCGTATTTGTTATGTCGAGACGTTGGACAGGAATTGCTGTAAATGGCTAAGTATGGAAGCCATTACGTACGTTATGTGTTGAAGCTTACGTACGTTAAATTGGTAGAGTTACGTACGTTATGGCCGAGACATTACATACGTAACATGGGGATCCGACAATCGAGTCGTGGTCGGCAGGTGGGACCCTATGTCGGCAACTTTCGGCGGAGGATGTTGACAGGTGAGTCAACGTATGTGTTACGTACGTTATACAGGACGTGTTACATACGTAACACGACCAATATACTGTAGTAAGTCAACTGGTATATTACGTACGTTATATGGTATGGGTTACGTACGTAATGGACTTCACAGAATGAGACAGTGAGTTTGTTACGTACGTTATGGATATTGGATTACGTACGTTAAAGTTGTTACGTACGTTAAGAAAGGACACTTACGTACGTAATGAGAGTGCAATTTATATATTGAAGTGTTGCCTTTCATTTCTCTCACGACCCTTTGAGATATTTCCCTCCAAAACTCGTCCCTCTTTACTTTTAAGAGTGTTCTAAACGCTTTTAACATGATGGTGAGCTTGGAATCATGGAATTAGAGCTTGGTTATGGAACTATTGTTGATTCCTGAAGTGATTTCTTGTGTTATCCATATTCTATGAGGTTTATGTTGAAGGAAGATAATGATATGCTTTGAATATGTTGTTTATGATTATGGAATCATAGAGATCTTGATGTTCTTGAGGCCATATGATGACTACGATGATTTAATGATTCTTGGAATGGAGTTCAATTATTCTTTCTTCGTGGTTCGTCCATACAAGGTAATCCTCGTATCCCTTTGATAGTGGCTCATTTTTTTTTCTTTTTGGATTACTACTTGGGAGGGAGTATGTTGGGAATCGTGTATTTTGATGTTCGTCCTATTTCAATGAAAATGCATAAATTGGACTGTAATTTTATCCGCTGCGTGAGTATTTTTGAAATGGATTTTGGTATTTTGCCAACTGAAATTTTATTTTGTAAAACCGATTCCCTAAACTGAGTTTTGGCATTTTTAACCTTGATCGTTTTGACGGTATTTGGAAAATGATTTTTTTTGTATTTGAAAAATATTACCGTCATCAATCTTTTTGACATTTTTGAAATGACGTGGAAAATTGTGCTTAGCCTGGTAAATCCTTGTGAGAAGGGTTTACGGCGTGTAATACTCCCGTAAGGTTTGGGGTGAAGATTGTAGTATTCGGATATTGTTGATGTCATTTTGGATATTCTTGGTCTAGGGTATACATTTCGGAAGGAAGTCCGGATAGAGGTATGTTTTGTGGTAATCGTACATAGAAGATTGTGTACGGGAAGGTATTCGGTATTGAGGTATTATATGGTATCATGTGATAATGCTATACGAGATTTATTGGAATCGTAATAAGAGATTTCGGATGTTGATATGATTATTGAGATCTTCTTCATATGACGATAAGGGTTTTGTTGCGATTCTTGAGATTGTATGAATGACATGATGAAGAAAATGGTAACATGGAGATATATACCTCGGATATGTTGTTCTGAACGTGATTTCGGATATTTCATGTTCTTGAAGAACTCTTGAATTATACGAGGTGATAAGAATTTTTTTTTTTTTTAGAAGTGTTGATGTTTTGAAAATGAATATGGAATATTCATATCTAGAGCTAAACTATGTGTTGGAAATAATATTCGTATAGGAAATACGAATGTGATTATGAGCTTGATGAGACTATTATTCATCTCTGAATTTGGAAGCTCATACGTACGGAGCAAATATTCAAATCGAATGATTGGATTGTTCGATAACCTTTTTAATATGATTATCTATTGTTTTGAACCAGTCGGATGATTCGAATTGATAACGGTCATAAGTAAATTTTAACGACGGATTTACGAGAAGGGAACCTTGTCAATTCGTGTTTAAGAATTGAGTTTGGCACATTTAGACCCTTATTATTGGTCCGAATTGGTTCGATATGATCATCATATTTCACTCGTATTGTGGGATGGATTTGTAAGTGTCTGAGTTGGATTGTTCAGACTGTGATTAGCCGAGATAGGGTGAAACGATTGAGTTCGTAGTTTGGTGGTATTGATATTGGTCGTCATCGAACCGGTTGATTATCAATCCTTCGTTTTACAATAAGATATGATGTTTGATCATAGATTATGACTGTTGTGTTGCGGTTAAGGTTGAAGGGTTCGTAGATTAACTTGGTCGGGATCGAGGAACTCGTAAGACGAAATCAATGAATTGGTAACATTCGATGTATTGATATCGAGGCAAGTTTTATACTTGTATTAATCAATGAGATTAATGTTATCGTGTAGGTGTACGAATGTGTGTATCATTTCGAGACTCGGCCTCTTTATGATTGTATTGATATCAGGGGATCATTGATACGACGCCCGTCGGAAAATTATGCCAAATGTTACTGTTGTTTGTAAAAGGCCGGTTCGAGGCATTACGATACTTGTTGGCAAGTTGCTATCGATAGCCGGTTCGCGGTATCGATGTATCGATTATTATTGTTCGCGATTAATGTCGTTCTGAGACATCGTTGAATCTTTGTCGTCGAATTGGAACTGTTGCTATGATGTTGCGTTAACCGATTGGGGACGTTTGATATATCCTTTTGTCATCTCCGTTTCGGTGGTCGGTTTAAGACACCGGGACTTCTATTCTATCGTATCATTGATTATCGATTGACCGTTCTAAGGTAATCGATATATTGAATTGGGATTATCAAAGATAATTTCCACCCGTTGTCAAAAAGATAATTCCCATCCGTTGTATAATTGTTATCGATTGGCCATTCTACGGTAATCGAAGTATTGAATTGGGACTGTCGAGGATAGTTCCCATCCGTTGAATTATTATTGTCGTGTTGGCCGATTCAAGGCAGCACACTATTATTCTTGTAAACTCGGTAATTTTGTGATCGTTGAAGGTTTAGGATTTTCCCGAATCATTGTGTTGTGATCGTTGCTCGTATTAATCGGTCCTTAGGGAATTCTGATCCCAGGATGGTTGTTTTGAATATCGTTGGTCGTATCGATCTTTCATTATTCGTGTGTCATCGTTCACTTGGTGAGTCGTATGATCCGTATTGGATGTTTTATCCCTTGAGTTTCGTTGTCATGTTGTATCGTGGCATATCTGGAATCATGTCTGCGTGCCGATTGGTTATGTGTAGGATTTTTAGCCAGGCACTCGATGGTCATGCGTGGATATTTCCGCATTGGACCGTGCACACGAGACGTAGTTCTTGAGGCTAATTAGGTACATTGTCGCACGTATATTCTGGATTCCGTATACGGGGTGGACATGTGCACGGACACATTTCCGGATCGGGCGTACTGTGATGTCCCTCTTGAGCTTTATTGATTGATCGTTCGTAGTCCATGTTGTATGGATATGTCCGACGATTTGCGACTGGTTGTTCATACGCCGAGGGGTATGCCCGACAGTCACGTTTGCTTCTTTAAGATCTGTATTGTGATGATTTACAGCTTTGGGCTGTTCGGCTTTCAGGCCATTGTGATGTATCGGTATTTCCGTTGGAGCCTTCGGGCATTGTGAATTCGTATCTTTTTCGGCATTGGTTTGGTTTACCTTCGGGTAATGTATTGTTGTGTTCTATATTGATTATTCGCCGTTTGGGCGTAAGTTTCGGCTCTTGTGTATCTCGTTGAGTTTTTTTCCTGGCGAAATATTTCTTCTCCTCGCTGTTTTAAGTTTCGGGACGAAACTTCTTTTAAGGAGGGTAGAATGTAATACCCGTAATTTTGTTTCCCGGAAATTTTCTATTTTTGGCGGAAGTCCGTTTTTGACAACTTGCTTGAGACCGTTTCGTCATCCCGAGAATGATTAATTCTACACTTTTTGTCATCCGAGTTCGTTTCGGTATCGTTCTGTTGAATTCCGTGTTCTTTAGCGACTTTTCCACGTATGAGTTCGACTTTGTTAAATCACCGTAAATTCTTGGAAACTCCAAAAATTCTGAATCTTTGCAATATTATAAAGCATCGAGTTAGCTTTCCAATGGTTCAAACGGTGAGTCAATCGGAGTCCGGACGAGGGAGTTATGGTCGAAATAGCTAAGTCACTCTCATTTTCCAGATTTGGCCAAACGCCAGACCCGGTGCCGCGGCACACTGGCTGAGCCGCGCACACCGCCGAGCCTTGGGAGCGACTTGGGCTCGTGCCGCGGCACACATATACTGAGCCGCGGCACACATGACAGATTACCCCTATATCTGCGTTTTTCTGCGCGTTTCAACCGATATTCCTCATTTCTTCATCATCACACGAGAGGAAAGGCTTGAGAGAGGGAGGTTTCTCCATCTATCACTTGAGTGGGTGATTTCCTTCATCTAATTTCGATTGTGAAGCCCGGATCATCGTTCTATCGCGTGCTCTTCGAATCATAGTGCTTGGATCTTCAAGAGGTAATTTCTTCAACATCTTGGATTTCGATTTTGTATTGGGTAATGATGTTTTGGATGTTAAAATCATGGGGTATGAAGTGATATACGCATGATTATGGTCTTGTTGGAGTATTCATCGGATTATTGAAAGATTATTCAAGAACACTTTGAATTTTGTGTTGGAAATTGGGGATTTTGTTTGACTTCATCCTTTTAATCCGTAGTAATTTAGATTAGTGATGGATTGATGATTATTTAGGTGTATTCTATCATTTCCATCGTTATTCCACGGTTGGATTGTATTGATTCGTCGTTTTGGTTGAGTTATTAGTCGACGCCTTCAAAGTGTCCGACAAAAGGTCTAAGAGGGGGGTTTTGTGCGTTGTACGATTTTTATTCATCGTACGATTGTTGATTTATCATTGATATGACTTAGGGACGACATCCTTGTGAAGAACTCAAGTCGGAACCCTTCCGTTCGTTGTCTTCTTCGTGGTTCAAGCTTCCCGGTCGAACCGTGTTCTTCGGGATTTTCGGTAACGTTTATTAAGGCAAGTATACATTTATGATTGTACGTTCTCGACTTTGAAAGTAAGAGGAATTGATGGTATGATATGAACGAACCGTTTTTACGGCATTCATAGAAATATTGATGGCATATCATGAACGAACCGTTTTTACGGCATTCATAGATATATTGTTGGCATGTAATGAACGAACCGTTTTGACGGCATTCCTACATGTATCGGCGTATGAGGTGAACGAACCGTTTTGACGGCATTCACATACGTAACGGCGTATGAGGTGAACGAACCGTTTCTACGGCATTCGCATACGTCTTATGAGATTTTAGTTATTCCGGAATACTAGTCTTAAATTGATGAATTGACGGATATTGATGAATTGACGGATTACATTTACTTTATTGTCGAGAAGTATTATGTTTCATATTGTTATACTTGCACTAGCTATTCGACGGCTAACCCCTTTATGGGGGAAATATGTTTCATGTATTTCAGGTTCCAGGAGAGCGGACAGACGGGTATCGGGTCGGCATGAAGATGATGGGCAAGTGTGATACTGTGTCTTGTCTCCGGTTATTTTCTTGGATTCCTCCATTCAGTGTTGTTATACTGGAATGGATTTTTAATACTCGAGTATTGTATTTCAGTTTCCTTGATGTTCCGGCCTGTGTTGCCGAGGTATTGATTTGTACAGTGATGTATATGTTTTCATTGGTTATGGTTTTGAATACCATTTGTATCGTCTTTCATTCTATTGTATGTAGACCTTATCGGTCAAGTTTATAGTTCCGCGTATGTTTAGCCTTGTGGGTCCCACGGCGGGGCTCACGGCGCTGTAATATACCCTGAATAACTTGGGGGTGTTACAATGTTACGGCCGTAACAAAGGCCTGTATTTCAGGCAGCGGGCAGTGGTATTTCAGAACAGTTTTGCTCTCTTCCTTCCTCACGCGACGGGCAGAGTCTTGAGGCGATTCCAGGGCGATTCTTCACGGGAATTCACCGATCTTTCATCCTACAACATTATCATCAAGGTCTTGGTATGGATTAACAACATCAAATCATCATTTTCCCCCTTGAATCGAGGTAATCATCCTAGAACCTTACTTCGTGAATAATTGGGGTTGTCTTGATTTCGAAATTTTAATCCGAAATTGTTGGTTCCGTTGTTGTTATCTAGTCATGTTGATCATAACCCATGGTAGGAATTCCGTTTTTCATGAATTAACGAGTCGATTCGCGTTCTTGGTCGTTTTAGGGAAAACCCTTGAACTTTCGTCATTTGACCCTCTAATTCGGTGGCTTTGAGTCATGCTCTGGAATTTATTTTCATTGTTGTTATTGTCATTCGTAGTTTATCATCGCGGGTTGTCGATCAGCGGAGTCGGCGGGTTCGTGGACGGTTCGGGTCTCCTCACTTCGGTCGATTCTCTGCACTTGTAACTATCCGAGGCAAGTATCTTGCCCATACTTTTCATGTTTCGTAGACGGAATCATTGATAAATGATTTTATGTGCAATCTGAATGTTTAAATGAACTTTAAAAAGGATCGGTATGTTCTCGAGGAATATTGTCTTCAAAAGATAACTTGTATACTTCGTAAACAAAGGTGTTTTCGATATATGTGTGTTGGTTGCGTATGCTTGGTGATGTTACAATAATATTTAGTGATGTTAGTAGACCGAAATTATTTTCCGAGGATTGTGTATTGATAGGTGTAAATGTTCGGTGAATATATGACGTTGTGTGATATTAGTTGTTATTCCTTCGTAAGGAGGTTGTGGCGCTTGGTGTTGTTTGGTATTGGTAATTGTTTGTGGTTGTGTGACATTAGTTGTGAGTATACGTCGACTAAAGTGGCCATTCTAGCGAAGTACCTAGCATTTGTATGCATATTCTAGTATTCGAATTATGGCTTCCCGTGGCGTTGTGGATGATATGTGTATGTTCACCTAGGGACGGTCTGACGGGGCCTCTAGGGATATGTATTGCTGTGAGTGTGCGTATCACGAACTAGGGTTAACCACCCAGGGATGCCCGACGGGGCTCTGCGGGGTACGACGGCCGTGAGTCTTGTACCAACGGTTAACTTCGAAATGTTTTGTTGGAGAACTGTGATTTTTGGCGCATATTTCGTCTGATTAGAATGGAAGTCCAAATGGTATCGTACTTGGATGGAATGGCACCAGAAAAAAGTGTTGTGTGTGATTCGTCCCTTGGCTGTGATAATTTGGTATGGGTACGTGAGTCTTGTGGTTGCTATATGGTTAAGTTGCAAAGTTGTGCTCTCTGATGTCATTCTGTGAGATTGTCGTCATGTTAATGTTGACACGGTGTAGTCTCCGTCGTGTTATTCTTGCGAGTATGTGATGTGGATGATTTAGGTCGTGGACCCCCGTGTTTGTGATTGGAATGTTATGATTAGGTCGTGGACCCCGTATTTTGTTATCGGAATCGTATTTTGAAATAAATGATTTTTGGGCTGTGTCCCAAAGTGTCTCGAAAGGCTTGAGAATTCTTAAACCCCAAGTATTTTCAAAAACTCCCGAGATCGTAAAATATTTTGTAAGATGTAAAATGGTTTTATTCCTATCTTTCGTAATTCAAACTGTTTTGATCAAGTGAATTATCTCGGGAAGTATAATCACGATTTCTATGTTCTTGGAGTATGATCTGTATGGCTTGTCTTTGTATTTATACTTGCACTAGCAAAACAGTGGAGTTTTGCCAACCCCCGAGTATTCGGGGGTGGATGTCTGTCTTGCGTCCAAGTACTTGCAGGTTGCTGGGGAGCAATTCACAGGATCGTTACGAAGGATGATGGAAGACGGCGATACTAATCACATGAAGACCGGTGTTGAGTATTTGGTGATGTCTTGTTGTTTTGTCCTTCCGTTGTGTTTAATTTTCCCTTTTACGGGAATGTTGAATTATGTTAACCCCTGCGTGGGTATGAGTTACGAGAAAGAGTAATATATGGTTGATGTGTATGTTGTGGTAAAAGACTAAATCGGTCTAATGGTCCGTTAATTACCCATGTTGGTATGTATTGTATTGTGGTGTTTCTGTATTTAGCCTGGTAGATCCTCATAGAGGGAGTCTACGGCGCTGTAATATTCCCGAGTGGTTTGGGGGTGTTACAGAATATGGTATCGGAGCTTAGGTTGCGGAAACCTAGGCTTTCGGGTCGAGTTTTGTGTTGTCGGGTCTTGTCTTGTCTTGTCAGATTTTGTCTGACTGAGTCGTATCGCGACGCGTCGTCTGAGGTGTCGGTCGTGATTAGTATCGAGGTACAGCCATCATCTTCGTGCGATCTGTGGATGTAAGTCTCCCTACTTTGTTGCGTCTCGTGTTATACGAGCTTGTGTGATTTTGTGTTATTATATGGAGTTTAAAAGTGAATTGTGAATACGTAATTCATTCTTGTTGATTCTCGTGTGTGCTGGAATAAAAAATAATATCGGTGTATAAATGTGTATATATATATATATTGTGTGAATCATTTTACTGGAGTAATGGCTTGGTGTGATTCCGCAAGGAAAGTTTGTCAATGTGATATTTCAAAGTTTAATTATTTTTGAAGAGTCACGTAAATTTTATTTTAAAGCATCCTTCAAGAAAGGAAAAGTTTTAATTTCGTATGATGACCTCGAGACTGGATTTTTTTTAGAACTTAACTACTTATATTTTATTTTCCTCTTGCATTGCATGTTTTCAAAACTTGATTTAAAAAAAAAACTAAATGAGGTCTACTAAAAATTTACTCGAAACGTGGCTCTTGATTTCGATTTTTTGATTTCATGATAGTCGATTCGGAGGTATGTAGTGATGTTGGTATTGTTTGGTCAATAATGCTCAAAATTGTGACTAAGTTGGTGGTGTGAACGTTAAGTCGTCCTGAATGCACTTGTTGTGGGAGTCCTCATTACCGAGAGGTAGGATTTCAGTTTTAGATGTTAATTATCTTTTGACGGTTGCTTGTGTGATACTGTAATTATGTGGACAGATGATATTGACGTGTGATTGGATTTGATGGTAATGGATCGTACTTGATAAAGTGATAAATTATGTCTGTTGTGTGTGTGTTCGAAAACGCTTTCCTGAAAATTTTATAAACTTGAGCAAGTTGTGGAAAATTAAATTTCATAAAGTTTTGATGGTTCGCTTAATCGGCGGCTTCGTGTGGACTTTGAAAATCATTTAAAATTGGCGAGCCGGCCTTGAATTTTCTAAAGGAACCCCGACGGTATTGAAAGAGTCATTTTAAAGTATCTTTGAACATTTTGTAACATGTTACCGTCGTTGATTATTGTGTAGTGTTGGGAGGAATTTCAAAAATGATTTTTGACGTAATGTTGTATTTTCAAAAGATTTGAGTACATGATTTTCAGAAATCTTTCACACCATAAACTTTTTTTTTTCAAAAAAAACAATACAATTTTTATTTTCAAAAATATATTGTGAAAGATAAAGAATCTTACTCGATTTAAACTTCAAACTCGGATTTAGAAAAGTTTTTTATACTGAGCCAGTTATTGTGCGTTTCCTTGGATCACTCCAAAATAATGACGTGTAGTGGCATAGTAATTTTGATAGTGCCGGTTGTAAAGAAATATTGTTTTGCAAATAATTTCAAATGAGACAGTTAAAGTCCGTTGTTTAAAAGTTTTGACAAAAAGCCTGAGGTACCAAAAATACTTTCAAAGTTTTATTTTGAATAAACATGCAAATCCAAGGATTTTCAAATGATATCATTTAAAAGGATACCTCGTGGATCTTCTTATCGAGTTGCTATTAGTTGTCTTATGTGATATGTCAAGCTGAGTTGGCAATTTGGTATATTATTTTGCGATGTTGTACCATTGTGTTGAGTGAGTATCCGCTTAATATGCCGAGGGGCAAAGGGCACAGTCGTGACCGCGGTACAGATAGTCGTGGAGATCAGATGCGGGACCAAGAGAAGGTTTTCGGGAAGGTTGCTATTCTAGCACTTCGTTCTTGTGGTTTGGGTTTCGGGGACGAAACCTCTTTTAAAGGTGATGGTGTAATACCCATATTTTTTCGCTTTCGTTTTGTTCGACTCTATCGACTCGTTTGTGTTTGTTGATATTTTATGGACTTGTTCAACTCCTTACTTTTGTTGTTCGAACGAGTTGCGGTATCGTTTTGGGTTAATCCGTTTGTCGTTGTGACTTTTTTTTTCGAATTCGGTTCCGCTCCTGTGAATCTTATGTAAATGTATATCTTGTCGTTTCCACATGATCATATATTGTCTTGATTCGTGCTGGGGACTTCGGGGAGGCTATTCGATTTCTATTATTCATTATGATTAGGATATGATTGTTCGACCATTGTTGTCTCGGTCGCTGTGGTCCGATTGTTTGTTGTCCGATTTTTGTTGATCTCATAGCGTGATCTTTTGAGCGTTCAGATCACTTCGTAATTTCCTTATGTTTGGGAAATTAGCTTCGTATTCGACCTTCCAAACCTTGGGTAGGGTAATTTTGCATATGTTCGGTGATTAACTCGAGTTCTGATTGATGTACTATTTGGGTTGGTCAACCGTATTGATTTCTGTTCGTTGTGTTTTGTTATCGTTCTGGTATGGCTATATGAATGGTAGCAGCTGCGTGCTGCATGTGAGTCGTTGCAGGTCGTCGGCAACGGATAGCGCCTATTATCCGAGTTTGTTTTGCGTTATTCATTCTATGCTTTAAGTTTCGAGGACGAAACTTCTTTTAAGGGGGGCAGTATGTAATACCCGCAATACCGATTTTCGGTAAAAAAATTTTGGCGGGAGTCCGTTTTAGAGACTCGCTTGTGACCGTTCCATCATTCTGAGAATGATTAATTCTGTACTTTTTGACATCCGAGTTCGTTTCGGTGTCGCTTTGCTGAGTTCCGTGTTTTTGGCGACTTTTCTGCATTTGAGTTTGATTCTTACGAATCTCATTCGAAACTGTCGTTTCGTGTTTTCCGCAAGTCCGTTTAGCCTTGTTAGACGTGTTGTGAACTTCGGTTTGGTTATTCGATCACGTATCGTGATTTTTCGGACGTTTGGGCCATTTTGTAATATCCCAAAATTTTGGGTATTTATTTTCATACTCATTTTTACCCACCTCCGAGTTGTCGGAATCGCATGTTTGTTTAGCGCTTTAATTCGTTGTTGAGAACTCTTCATTAGCGCTATGTCGCACCTTTCGAGTTGTCGCATTTTGAGGTTGTTCAGAACTGATCGGGAAGCAGAAGGAATCTGCTGCCAGAATGCAGCATGTTACGGCAGTAATAGCCAGCATGTTACGACCGTAATGGCCAGCATATTACGACCATAATGGACATGATGTTACGGCCGTAACAAAGGCCTGTATTTCAGGCAGCGGGCAGTGGTATTTCAGAACAGTTTTGCTCTCCTCCTTCCTCACGCGACGGGCAGAGTCTTGAGGCGATTCCAGGGCGATTCTTCACGGTAATTCACCGATCTGTCATCCTACAACATCATCATCAAGGTCTTGTTGTGGATTAACAACATCAAATTATCCTTTCCCCCCTTGAATCGAGGTAATCATCCTAGAACCCTACTTCGTGAATAATTAGGGGTTGTCTTGATTTCGTGATTTTAATCCGAAATTATTGGTTCCCTTGTTGTTATATAGTCATGTTGATCATAACCCATGGTTGGAATTCCGTTCTTCATGAATTAACGAGTCAATTTGCGTTCTTGGCCGTTTTGGGGGAAACCCTTGAACTTTCGTCATTTGACCCTCTAATTCGGCGGCTTTGTGTCATGCTGTGGAATATATTTTCATTGTTGTTATTGTCATTCGTAGTTTATCGTCGCGGGTTGTCGCTCGGCGGAGTCGGCGGGTTCGTGGACGGCTCGGGTCTCCTCACTTCGGTCGATTCTCCGCGCTTGTAATTATCCGAGGCAAGTATCTTGCCCATACTTTTCATGTTTCATAGACGGAATCATTGGTAAATGATTTTATGTGCAATCCGAATGTTTAAATGAACTTTAAAAAGGATCGGTATGTTCAAGAGGAATGTTGTCTTCAAAAGATAACTCGTATACTTCATAAACAAAGGTGTTTTCGGTATATGTGTGTTGGTTGCGTATGCTTGGTGATGTTACAATAAATTTAGTGATGTTAGTAGACCAAAATTATTTTCCGAGGATTGTGTATTGATAGGTGTAAATGTTCGGTGAATATATGATGTTGTGTGATATTAGTTGTTATTTCTTCGTGAGGAGGTTGTGGCGCTTGGTGTTGTTTGGTATCGGTAATTGTTTGTGGTTGTGTGGCATTAGTTGTGAGTATACGTCGACTAAAGTGGCCATTCTAGCGAAGTACCTCCCATTTGTATACATATTCTAGTATTCGAATTATGGCTTCCCATTGCGTTGTGGATGATATGTGTATATTCACCTAGGGACGGTCTGACGGGGCCTCTAGGGATACGTATTGCCGTGAGTGTGCGTATCACGAACTAGGGTTAACTACCCAGGGATGCCCGACAGGGCTCTGCGGGGTACGGCGGCCGTGAGTCTCGTACCAACGGTTAACTTTGAATGTTTTGTTGGAGAAATGTGATTTTTGGCGCATATTTCGTCTGATTAGAATGGCACTCTAAATGGTATCGTACTTGGCTGGAATGGCACTAGAAAAAAGTGGTGTGTGATTCGTCCCTTGGCTGTGATAATTTGGTATGGGTACGTGAGTCTTGTGGTTGCTTTGTGTATTGTAGCTCTATGGTGTGTCGAGTTCGACCGTATGGTTAAGTTGCAAAGTTGTGCTCTCTGATGTCGTTCTGTGAGATTGTCGTCATGTTAATGTTGACACGATGTAGTTTCCGTCGGGTTATTCTTGCGAGTATGTGATGTGGATGATTTGGGTCGTGGACCCCCGTGTTTGTGATTGGAATGTTATGATTGGGTCGTGGACCCCGTATTTTGTTATCGAAATCGTATTTTGAAATAAATAATTTTTGGGCTGTGTCCCAAAGTGTCTCGAAAGGCTTGAGAATTCTTAAAACCCGAGTGTTTTCAAAAACTCCCAAGATCGTAAAATATTTTGTAAGATGTAAAATGGTTTTATTCCTATCTTTCGTAATTCAAACTGTTTTGATCAAGTGAATTATGTCGGGAAGTATATTCACGATTTCTATGTTCTTGAAGTATGATATATACGGCTTGTCTTTGTATTTATACTTGCACTAGCAAAACAGTGGAGTTTTGCTAACCCCCGAGTATTCGGGGGTGGATGTCTGTCTTGCGTCCAGGTACTTGCAGGTTGCTGGGGAGCAATTCATAGTATCGTTATGAAGGATGATGGAAGACGGTGATACTAATCACATGAAGACCGGTGTTGAGTATTTGGTGATGTCTTGTTGTTTTGTCCTTCCGTTGTGTTTAATTTCGCCTTTTACGGGAATGTTGAATTATGTTAACCCTGCGTGGGTATGAGTTACGAGAAAGAGTAATGTATGGTTGATGTGTATGTTGTGGTAAAAGACCAAATCGGTCTAATGGTCCGTTAATTACCCATGTCGGTATGTATTGTATTGTGGTGTTTCTGTATTTAGCCTGGTAAATCCTCTTGGAGGGGGTCTACGGCGCTGTAATATTCTTGAGTGGTTTGGGGGTGTTACAGTATTCGTCCTGAAATATGTGTATTTTTAATGCTTAAATTTAGCTATTGTTAGATTAAATTATTAACTTTTTTTAGCTTCCTAGTTGTGACATTAAATTAAGTTGACTTTTGATGTTATAATGTTATTTATTGTGGATCTTAATTGAGAATTATGTATGGATTGTTTCAGAAAATCACGATTTCATATTTCTAAGACGTGTTTTACCGTAATATTGATTAAATTTGGTATTATAAATGATAAGGGATTTTGGATCCTTCTATAAGTTATTCATCATACTTGTACATAATAAGGAATGGTAAGTTTGAAAGAACTCTTTGTAATGCCTATATAATGTCTAATTTAGCAATTATATCAATACAATTTTCTAGTGCTTTTATCATTTTTATTGTAATTTATTATTTTTCGTTAAACACGTTATTAACATGTAGTTTTCTAGAATTGTTTTTCAGAAAATTTGGAAAAAAGGCACGAATTTGCCAAAATAAAAATTGTGCATCAATCTTTACACCGCGAGGCTCCACGAAACCGAGTTTCCTATTTTCTTAACCATCATATTGTCTTGAAAGAATTATAACATGTTCATGACATGACTTAATATATTCTGAACAGTGGAGATCCGATTTGGATATAGTTTGATTCTGTCTGGCTCTGCGAATCTGTTGTGTGCAACTTTGGTGTATTGATTGGTTTGAGAAATTTAGCCGTTGGATCAAGCTGAAGTTTTTAAAACAAGTTGCACACAAAAGGGCCTTAACTTTAAAAAGTGGAGACTTGAGTTTGTAATGTAGTTCGTGACGTAGCCATTGTTGAACAGAAGTAGTTTCTTTTCTGCTCCATCGTTGCACCACCGTGGTTACTGACACTACAAACCGACGTGCCCCACCATCTCTTTGTGTCGCTCAGATCAGTCTACAGCCCAATATGCGAGGACATGATCCCATTTATGTACTGTAACCCGCCTAGCCATCAACCCTGACTCGTGACTAGAACTTCTATAGCTTAGCCACTGGGTCCCGTTGTCGCATGTCATATCCAACCCCAATTGCTCCACGTGCATCGAATCGACCACATATTCTCTTTACTTGATTTGGTCTAGTGACACACTTTGCAAATCCCCACCTACGGAGCTTGATTCTCTTACTGCCCAATCTTTCATTTTGGATCGTGTTGTCCATGGCCCGTGAAACTTTGATTCAGATCAATTGCTCAGTCAACCCGATCCATGTCGAGTTTGGGCCATTATCGTGACTCATTTAGTTAGTAATTTATATTTGTATGAATCTAACTATGTTTATTTTCAATTGTCATATAGAAAATCATGCCACTCGTTTTATCATGGCCATATGTGCGCCATAGAGAGAAGTAATTTTCTGCAGTTCATTCAATGATCGATGCGATTATTCAATTTGAAGGAAGATCAGAATCGAGTTCTCACATAAGATTTTTACAAATATTATTATATTTCACTTCCTATATCTTTGGAATTTTACTTTTGGGAAATTGAGTTTAGTGTTCTTTATCCCACATGATACTTTGTGATGGATAAAATTGAAAGAGAAATGTTATCACTCTAAAAGTCAATATTTTTTTAGTGACAATCGTGGGGAAAATCAAGTGAGTAGATAGTTGCATACGCCATAGTTTATTGGGTGTGATATGACATCATCGTCCAGTCAATTTTAATCAATAATTGAAAGGGACGAATACTGGCAGTAACAATATAGTTATGACTTGTTCTCCGTTAAGATTTATTGAGGGTTATAAAAAACAGAACATCGATTAATGATTCATCATGGCTAAAATTGATTTATGATGGATATTATCATATTAATGTTGAATCGAGAGACCATCAGGTTGGTCTTGATCTAATCTACTAATTGATAAAAAAAAAATCTTCAGTCTTGCTAACATTAAATATTACTTTTTATGGATGTAGCAATTGCATCGTCTTATTGCGACATGGTGAATGTATATGATAAATATAAGAATTTTTATGGAACTTATTATATGGATGATGGTGGGAGTAACCTACGCATTCTGATATGTATAGCAATTGCACGTCATGGTAAATGCATGAAGTCATTGACTGTGGTAAGTTCAAGTGACTATATGACTGTCTATTTTTCGAGTATTTATGAAGTTATATGCCTTGCACATCTGACTACGTTCTTGTAACACCCTCAGAATCAAACCGGGAATATTACACGCCGCATACCTCCTCCATGAAGATCTACCAGGCTATACACTGTATCAATATAATACATTACATGCCAACGTGGCAAAATCATGAATTATTAGACCGATTTGGTCTTTCATCACTGACTTACAAATCAAAAATACATATTCCCATCCAGACTCATACCCACGCAAGGGTAAAATACTTTAAAACAACAGACAATTTGACAACAGAAAAGACAATACAATGGACTCCGACTAATTGAACCCAAAACTAGCCTTCGTGTGATTAGTATCATTCGTCTTTCATCATCCCTCGTACCGATCCTGTGACTTGCTCCCGAAAACCTGCATGTACCTGGACACAATACAGATATCCACCCCCCGATTACTCGGGGGTTACCAAAACTCCACTGACTTGCTAGTGCAAGTATAAAGAGCAAATACGAGCCATACACAACACATTCCGAGAATACGATAATTTGAATAATCTGCAACTCAGCCAAGACAAAAGACTTCCCGAGATTTCTCATTTAAATAAAATAGTTCAAACTCTAAACGTATAAAATGAAACGAGTGGTCATTTTGAAAATCAATTCAAGATCTCGGGAGTTTTGAAAAACATTAGTAATTGAATAATTCTCAACTTATCGAAAACCACTTAGGGTCACAGCCGAGAGCTTATTTTCCAAAATACAAATCCGATAACAAAACACAGGGTCCACGACCCAACCGGCTCGTTTCAAATCATTACCACAGACAATTACACACCACACATTACACTTATGCCATTCTAGCCAAACACCAAGATTTAATATAATTTCTCACGACTCCAGGCACAAGGCATTGTGATACTCCGGACATATCATAATTAATCAACAGTAGAAACACTGGCAATTCTCGCGCAAGACCACTCGGCCAAGTCCCTATGGGCCCCATCGAGCCAATCCCCATGTGAGAATGCCCCGCTCGAAAGTAACTCTCGCGCAAGACCACACGTCCAAGTCCCTGTGTGCCCCGTCGAGCAACCCCAGGTGAGAGTACCCCGAGAACAACCCTTCAACTCTCATCAGATCACATTTCCAAAAACACAAACCACGAGAGTCAATCATAGTATATATCGAGGTTCTGCTAGAATGGCCAAATTATCCAACACATACTCACGACCCAGAACTATAACAATTCACAAGGAAGCACAAGATCTCAACAACACCGAATGACACAACCAATATCACACAAACTCACATATTCATCCATAACCACGTGACTCCACGCACACATTTTAACAAAAGAATTAAACTTTACATTTACCGACGACATACTCATGCATAATGACATCAAACGAAAGTAAGGCGATCATATACTCAACACAAGCACACATATGCAATTAAACACATTAATTCGCGGAACACGTGAGTCATCTTTTAAGAAATTCATGATTACAAATATACCGATCCTTTTGAAAGATGGTTGTAAATATTCATTTAGCATATATCATCGATTACCAAATACTATATCACAAAACACGTAATGTATGGACAAGATACTTGCCTCGAAATAAATTTGTGAATACTCCGACGAAAGCAGCTCGACCGAAACAGCCCCGAAACTGCCCCGAAAATCGACCTCCTTCGCGAGAAATCAATAACAACACAATCACTATGAGAATAACCCCGCTATGAATCAACAACACTAAACGAAATCCCAATCGACACTAAGAAACTACAATGGTTCAAGGGTTCGTTCCAAGAAAGCCAAAATCATGTTCTGGGTGAAACGAAATCGATAAACGAGTTTCTAATCCGTAGATTACAACCAATACAATAAGAATTACATGACCAATTCACCATAATCGGCCCAGAATTGAAATCAAGAGGAAAACCCCAAAATAGTTGAAAAAGGATTTTCGAAGAATTACCTCAATCCGACAAAGAACAATGGATTAGATGATGTTAAACATGATCAAGACTTCAAGAATATGATGATAATCTACTCAGGAATTGAAATCCCCATCAAATCGCCCAAAAACCGACAGAGAGAAGTGAAAATGGGCTGAAAAATGCGACTGTCGTATTTATACACCTGGACAAAACGGCTCAGAACACGGCCCAAATTAGCGTCGTGTTTACCGCCGTGTTATAAACGACTCAGACAAAATGGTGCAAACAGCGCGTGTTCCAGGGCCGTATTCTGACAGTGTAGACTTTGTCATTACGACCATAACTCCTTCGTCTGGACTCCGATCGACTCGTCGTTTGAACCATTGGAAAGATAATTTGATGCTCTATCACATTGTAAAGTTTCAGAATTTTTGGACTTTATAAGTGCCGGTGGTGATCTTACAAAGTCGACCAAATGCACAACAACTATACTCCTCGACAAAACAATAATTATTCAACATACAACGAAACACTAACGGACAACACCAACTTTCCAAATCGAAAACAAACAAATAACAAAGCACGACATACTATTAGCTCGACTTACGCAATGATAAGTCGTACCCGAAGAACACCACAACAAGGTATATCATGTTGTGCCCAACATAGGGGTAAACTCAAGTAATCGCCAACAGAGCAAAATAACCGGCACAACCCGGAAAATTCATAAATAATAGGAACCGAAAATATCAGGTATTACATTCAACCCTACTAAAAATAAGTTTCGTCCCGAAACTTAAAATAAGAGCAAGGCGACTCTAGATAACACACGTTATCTGATATTTACAGCGCACAAGAGCTCCATGCAGTACAGAGCTACTGCGGTCCGATTCAATACGCAAGAATGTTTACAAAAAGCAACGAACATGAACCACTACGGTTGATAAATCCGAGCAGTACAACAATCAAAACACAAGTACAACGTTTAACAAGAGTGTAATTCCAATAACCTCAAAGGTTTGGAAGATCAAATACGAAGACAATTTCCCAACACTTATGGAAATTACAAAGTGGCCCAGATGTTCAATAATCACGATTACGAGATCAAACAATAATGATTAGACAACGACGGACGAATAGCAATGATCGAACAACAACGATCAACTCTGAAGTTCACACCTTAAATCAAGAAATCAATAAACTTGTAGGAACCACGAGGTGTTAATTTCGCAAACGGTTCACAGGAATCGATCCAAACTTGGAAAGATCACAACGATATACAGATCAATTTGGGACAATATCAGAACTCACTCGAATGACAAAGGTGAGAAACAACACAAGGTCACAAGCATCAACTAACACAATCGAGTCGATACGGTCGAACGAAACGAAAGCGAAAAAATATAGGTATTACATCATATCACCTTTAAAAGAGGTTTTGTCCTCGAAACCTAAACAACGAAAACGAAGTGCTGGAATAGCAACCTTCCCAGCCATATCCTCTTGGTCCCGCATCCGATCTCCATGACCAACTGTACCGCGGTCACGACCGCGTCCTCTATTCCTCAGCATACTAAGCGGATTCTCACTCGATACGATGGCACAACTTCGCAAAAATAATATGCTAAAGTACCAACTCAGCACGACATATCACATATGGTAACTAATAACAACTCGATAAGAAAATCCACGAGGTATCTTTTTAAATGATATCATAAAAAAAATCTTTGAATATGTATGTTTACTCGAAATAGAATTTTTTAAAGTACTTTTGGTACCTCGGTCTGTTTTACCACGATTTGTAAACAAAAGACCTTAACCGCCTCATTTGACATCATTTGCAAAACAATATTTCGGAATATCAATTTCCCTTGAAATCAGCATCATCATTATCGTTAATAACAAACAGGGTAACCACGCAATACCATCTAACCATTCGCACATGCACTAAATATTTCCACCAATCAACATTCATTTTGGAGTTATTCAAACTTCTCCAAATCCGAATTTGAAGTTTAAATCGAGTAAGATTTTTCGTCTTTCACTAGATATTTTGAAAAATAAAATCGTATTAGATTTTGAAAGAAAAAAAAATTATGGTGTGAAAGATTTTGAAAATCAAGTACTCGAATTGTATGAAAATACAACAGCACGTTTAAAAATTATTTTCGAAAATTCTTTCAACATTGCACAAAAATCAATGACGGTAACATTTTACAAAATGTTCAAAGGCACTTTAAAATAACTCTTTCAAATACCGTCGAGGTTTAATTTGAGAATCTAGGCCGACTCGCTAATTCCAAATAATTTTCAAAGTACACACGGAGCCGCCGATTAATCGAACCGTCGAAACTTTATGCAACTTTCAGGAAAGCGTTCTCGAACACACACATAACAGACATAATTTAAACATAATCAATTATCACCTAGTGCTACAAAAAGTCCTAACACATATTCCCACACAAAAATTGTCATCATTAGACAACACGCATAGAATACAATCGCAGATGATTGACTGCAAAATATAGACCTGACGGCTAAAAATGTGATTCCATGGCCTCTGCCCAGGCTGATTAGCGCGCGTTACAACAAAGATTAGCGTGCGCTAAACATGCCACGTTAGCGCGCGTTAGCCTCGTACTAAGCCTGCGCTAACTGCTCTAATCAACAACCCGATTGCAAACATATACAAGGCAATACTAGAATCGAAGGTTACAAATAAGCAACAACATACGAGTCTGAATGCCATCTATTCACATAATTACAACATCTCACAAGCAACCATTAAAAGACAATCATCATTCAAAACCAAAATCTCTCCTCCCATCATGGATGGTTATCTCAACGTTCACATACCGAATAACTCGGCGTTCATACTACCATCTTAATCATAAAACTGGGCACCATTGCCCAGACGGCGATAACATCATCAATACACATCTTTTGACTAACATTCATGAAATCAAAAAGTTACAAACGAGAGTCACGTCTTGAGTATATTTTGTAGACCTCATTTGAGTTTAAAACTCGCGTTTCGAAAACTTATAGTATATAATGGGAAAGAATTATCAATAACTCGAGTTTTCAGAACTTTCAGCCTTGAGGTCAACATACGAAAATCAAACTTTTCCTCCCTTGGAGGACATAAAAAAAAATTTACGTGACTCCCCCGAAAGCATTCGAAAACTTAAAATTTCAAGGTTGTTACTCTTGCAAAAAACAGCTTATATGAAGATACATTCAGCAATATGATTCTTCATTCTAGCACAATACGGGAATCAACAAATATATGTCACTTACTCACGATGCAATTTTAAATACCACTACATAACACGGAATCACACAGGCTCGTATAGCTCGTGGTAGGGAGACTTACATCCACAGATCGCACGAAGATGATGGCTGCAACTTGATACTAATCACGGCCGACATCCCAGACGATACATCGCGACACGACTCAGTCAGACACAATCCGACAAGACAAGACTCAAAAATACACGATTGGACCCGACAGCCTAGGTTTCCGCAACCTAAGCTCCGATACCATAAATGTAACACCCTCAGAATCAAACCTGAAATATTACACGCCGCAGACCTCCTCCATGAAGATCTACCAGGCTATACACTGTATCAACATAATACATTACATACCAACGTGGCCAAATCACGAATCATTAGACCGATTTGGTCTTTCATCACTGACTTACAAATCAAAAATACATATTCCCATCCAGACTCATACCCACGCAAGGGTAAAATACTTTAAAACAACAGACATTATGACAGCGGAAAAGACAATACAATGGACTCCGACTAACTGAACCCAAAAATGGCCTTAGTGTGATTAGTATCATTCGTCTTTCATCATCCCTCGTACCGATCCTGTTAATTGCTCCCAAAAACCTGCATGTACCTGGACACAATACAGATATCCACCCCCCGATTACTCGGGGGTTAGCAGAACTCCACTGTTTTGCTAGTGCAAGTATAAAGTGCAAATACGAGCCATACACAATACATTCCGAGAATACGATAATTTGAATAATCTGTAACTCAGCCAAGAGAAAAGACTTCCCGAGATTTCTCATTTAAATAAAATAGTTCAAACCGTAAACATACAAATGAAATGAGTGGTCATTTTGAAAATCAATTCAAGATCTCGGGAGTTTTGAAAAATATTAGTAATTGAATAATTCTCAACTTACCGAAAACCACTTAGGGTCACAGCCCAGAGCTTATTTTCCAAAATACAAATCCGATAACAAAACACAGGGTCCACAACCCAACCGGCTTGTTTTAAATCATTACCACAAACAGTTACACACCACACATTACACTTATGCCATTCTAGCCAAACACCAAGACTTAATATAATGTCTCACGACTCCAGGCATAAGGCATTGTGATACTCCGGACATATCACAATTAATCAACAGTAGAAACACTCTGGAAATCCTCGCGCAAGACCACTCGGCCAAGTCCCTGTGGGCCCCGTCGAGCCAATCCCCAAGTGAGAATGCCCCACTCGAAAGTAACTCTCGCGCAAGACCACACGGCCAAGTCCCTGTGTGCCCCGTCGAGCAACCCCAGGTGAGAGTACCCTGAGAACAACCCTTCAACTCTCATTAGATCACATTTCCAAAAACACAAACCACGAGAATCAATCACAGTATATAGTCGAGGTTCTGCTAGAATGGCCAAATTATCCAACACATACTCATGACACAGAAATACAACAATTCACAAGGAAGCACAAGATCTCAACAGCACCGAACGACACAACCAATATCACACAAACTCACATATTCATCCATAACCACGTGACTCCACCCACACATTTTAACAAAAGAATTAAACTTTACATTTACCGACGACATAATCATACATAATGACATCATACGAAAGTAAGGCGATCCTATACTCAACACAAACACACATATGCAATTAAGCACATTAATTCGCGGAACACATGAGTAATCTTTTAAGAAAACCATGATTGTAAATATACCGATCATTTTGAAAGATGGTTGTAAATATTCATTTAGCATATATCGTCGATTACCAAATACTATATCACAAAACACGTAATGTATGGACAAGATACTTGCCTCGAAATAAATTTGTGAATACTCTGACGAAAGCGGCTCGACCGAAATAGCCTCGAAAACCGACCACCTTCGCGAGAAATCAATAACAACACAATCACTACGAGAATAACACCGCTACGAATCAACAACACTAAACGAAATCCCAATCGACACTAAGTAACTACAAGGGTTCAAGGGTTCGTTCCAACAAAGCCAAAATCATGTTCTGGGTGAAACATAATCGATAAACGAGTTTCTAATCCATAGATTACAACCAATACAACAATAATTACATGACCAATTCACCATAATCGGCCCAGAATTGAAATCAAGAGGAAAACCCCAAAATAGTTGAAAAAGGATTTCCGAAGAATTACCTCAATCCGACGAAGAAAAATGGATTAGATGATGTTAAACATGATCAAGAGTTCAAGAATATGATGATAATCTACTCAGGGATTGAAATCCCCATCAAATCGCCCAAAAACCGAGAGAGGGAAGTGAAAATGGGCTGAAAAACGCGACTGTCCTATTTATACACCTGGACAAAACGGCTCAGAACACGGCCCAAATTAGCGCCGTGTTTACCGCCGTGTTATAAACGACTCAGACAAAACGGTGCAAACAGCGCGTGTTCCAGGGCCGTATTCTGACATTGTAGACTTTGTCATTACGACCATAACTCCTTCGTCCGGACTCCAATTGACTCGCCGTTTGAACCATTAGAAAGCTAATTTGATGCTCTATCACATTGTAAAGTTTCAGAATTTTAGACTTTATAAGTGCCGGTGGTGATCTTACAAAGTCGACCAAATGCACAACAACTATACTCCTCGACAAAACAATGATTATTCAACATACAACGAAATACTAACGGACAACACCAACGATCCAAATAAAAAACAAACAAATAACAAAGCACGACATACTATGAGCTCGACTTACGCAACGATAAGTCGTACCCAAAGAACACCACAACACGGTTTATCATGTCGTGCCCAACATAGCGGAAAAGTCAAGTAATCGCCAACAGAGCAAAATAACCGGCACAACCGGCAAAATTCAGAAATAACCGGAACCAAAAATATCAGGTAGTACAGTTCTTTAGTCACTTATTGGATGGTCAAGACATTGGCAACTTATATTCATTATGTGTCACGGTTCAAAACGCTTAGTTATGATGGCTCTGCATAGCATAATAGGGAATTTGACGTATATTTATATTTTAAGAAGCAGATGCTCGATTTTGAATAACTTGGTTTATTTTGGTGCAACTTGAGTGGATCTTTGATCAAGACTACGTGCATCCTCCTTAGTATTTATTTATGCACTGAAAGTGCCTAAACGAATCAAAGTTAAGAACGAAATAATCTTATGAAATCTTGATAATGAGTATTCATCAATTCGTTTAAGGCAACCAAAGGGATGGTGTCCATATTAGACGATAACGTATTGCTTATATGAATCCCATAATTAGTCAAAGTCATAGAAAGGCTTATCTTTTCTAGAAGACGAATGAGTTTTAGGAGAAGTGATCGCTATCAAAGTACAATTTATGTACTCATATTTTACTCGAAAACTTATTCGTGACAATCGGGTAAAGCAATCTGATAATTGGCCTAGAATGCGCTCATGTAATGTCGATATATTGACGATAAGCTTGAATCTTATTTCATATCCATAAAAAGACACTTAAAAACTGATAATCGAATATGCCCCCGAACTTGTGGGATAACATGCATAGACCTACAAGGCAGTTCACTCGCTGGAAAATGGGAAATTTATGTCATTGAAAATTTCGTATCTCTACTTTCCAGAAACACCAACAATATGATCACATCCATCATATTGAGTGGAATAACTATTTTCACAAAGTAGGACGAATATATTTGGTAATTTGCCAAGTCATCGTGGATATAGATTTGTGGTCTATTCAGATGGATCTAGGTTACGTATTATTTATGTTTAAAAATAATGAGTGCCTAGTTTTTGGAACTTCATACGATTTATTGATGTCCTTTTTATCAAAGAAGTTATGACCGGCTTAGTGCATGGAGGTCAGGACTTTGGAAAATTAAATTCCATATAAGTCGTTGGTGACCCGTTCATTAATGCACTTTGGACTTGTCTTGCTCTTTGCCCCTAGACCATGAGTTTTTAAATGAGGTTACTTATGAGCACATTCATACAGAGATACGTTGTACGTTTATTCAACCTATACCAAGTTATTTTTCCCACTCGATTAACATAGCCTCTGACTCCTTTGAGTTGCTCATCAAGAGAATTCGTGTACATCAGGGGGAAGCGATCTACTTTTCTTCACCATAGTATTTTATTTTCCATGGAGTTTTTATTTGACTTGAAAAGATTTTTATCGAGGCAACATCATTTGTGCAGTGATTGTAATAGTGTGCGGGCACAGGGAGGGTGCCTCCAAAAATTAGAGTTCCATCTTTTCAAGACATGTCTAACCCTAATATTGATTAGAATAGATGTTATAGATGCTAATGGATTGTAGATCCTTGTAGAAGGGGAGTGTACATGACATATTTTCTTGGTGTGATGCGGTCTAGTTTCCTTCACCAAAGTCTTTATTTGTCCCATGATTGTTTTCATTTTGACTTGGAAAGGTTTCTGTCGAGGCAACATCATTTGAGTCCTGATTTTGATAGTGCACGAGCATAGGGGAGTGTCACAAGAAATTACGATTCCATCCTTTTCAAGGTATGTCTTATCCTAATACTGATTACACCAGATGTAGTAGATGATAATGGATTTTAGATCCTTGTAAAATGGAAATATACATGGCATGTTTTATTGGTGCATTTCCCTCGATCTACTTTCCTTCACCAAAGTTTTTTACTTTTCCCACGCGGATTTTACATGACTTGAAACTATTTTGATCGAGGCAAGGTCATTTGCACCGTGATTGTAATAGTGCGCGAGCACAAGGTGAGTGTCCCGTTCCATCCTTTCCAAGATGTGTCACATGATAACGGATCCTAAATCTTTGTAGAAGCTATTGGATCCTACTTGTACTTACCTAGGAATCACAAGTTAGGAACTACTCTCTCTTTGTAATGCTAATATAGATATCGCCCTCGATCAACAGCTTTACTTTACTATGTTCCTTCAACATATAAAATTGTGATATTTATTATGCCCAAGTTTAAACTATGTATGAATTTCTAAATTTTGAAACATTTATTCTTTTTGCTCTAACCATTTTTCGTTCCTATTCTACCGTATTTTCCTTGTGATGCTATATATTTGACTATCATCATCATGTTTTTCAGTAAGTACCTATAAATACAATTAATCAAAAAAAAAAAAAAAAGGATAGCAGAACCTGCTCGTATAAGGAAAAAGTCCAGATTGGAAGCCTTCTATCATTTCGCTACAATCCAAATAGAACGATTGATAAGTTAGCCATGAAGTCTGGCAAAACTCACAGTCTGTTTATTGTAACATATATAAACAGACGACATTAAAAAAAAAATAGAGACACGAGTTTGATAGAGACACGCTAAATTTATATATTATTATATATATATAATATGTATATATATAGTGTAATTTTATTTTGAACTACATTAATTACGGAAGCTGCGAACTAGCACTTTCTGTAATAATACATACATTATCGATGCATCTGGCCTCTCGATCATAACCCCTACTATATAATAGGGGTTATAGATATAGTATGGGTTATCATCAGTAGGGACTATTATATTTAAGAAAAAAGAATCAAAAATAATATAAAGTTTGTATTTTACTATAATACCCTTTGAATTAATAATATTTTTTAATATTTAAAAAAATCTCATTGGTTTAGAGGAGTTCTCAGATTCTCATGACTTAAGAGTTAAAAATAAAGCGTATATATATATATATATATATATATATATATATATATATAAACTACAAATTCATAAGTTATCATAAACCACAAAAAATAACATTCGTTTATAGACCATACAAATCATTAAATCATCAAAAATAACATTTCATACTTCAGAATATGTAAAATGCCAAATCCTAAAGATATCCTAACATATCTTGAAGCACTTTAAACTATTATTTTTTTTTCTTGAGGTTTTTACATAAAAAGGGGCGGTGGCTAGTCTTCTCTTTTATATCGTTTTTTTTATTAGGGTTTATTAATGTATTCAATATCAACCCCTCTTTTGTAAATATTTAAGAAGATCTGAAAAGGGCACTTATTTTGGAGTGTCTCATATATGTCGCTGCTGCGTGTCCTCTTTGTGTCTCACACTCGTACATCGACCTTGACCCCTATGTAGAGATGTTAAACGGGCCAGCCCTAACAGTTTCAGACCAGTCCTAGCGGGCTTTAGACTAAACAGTTCAAGTTAAAGAACAAAGAATTTTAAAAGAGCCAACAAAATGGGGACCTAACCCTTCTTTTTTCAATTTAAACAGACCAACCCGTGGGTCGGGCCCTTTTTATCATCTCTACTCATAGGTGGAGGGTAGTTTTTGCAATTTAGCCTTATGTTTTTCTTCCACTTTTGAATACTCCAAATCATGTGAGGTATAACTAAATTTGCAGTTAGAATCATTATATATGTACTTGAGCAACATAGTCATGGTGTAACATAATCACAAAGTTCACCATTTAAAGCACCAGTACACATTCCCAAGCTAAAGTATTTATGTCACAAGAAGACATCAACCTAATTGATATTTCATCATTTTTATTCCAACCTCAAAAAAGAGAAGAAACAAAAGGTAGATTGAGTTACTCACATCCAACCAAAAAGACAGCCATACAAATATTTATACAATCTAACACAAATATACGGACGCCAGAAATGACCTTTTTGTCCCCACAAAATGGAAAATCAATTTCCATTTCCGTGGTTGCGCCGAAGAAAATTATCGTCCATTCATATATTCATTTGAAGCCTCGTTATCTATGAATTCCGTTTAGCCGAGCACGAGCACTTTGCACGATTATCAGAAAGCGTCTGAAAAAGAGATAAAAAAAAAAACATGTTCAGAGGATATGATAGCATATGCAACTTACTAGGGACTAGAAGTCTTTTTGTGTGTGTTTTAAGTCATAAGGGACGGATACCTTTACTTGCCTCTGAAGATCCTTAATGTAATCAACAGCCCAATCCAACATATCGGATGTATTTGTTTGCTGAAAATTCAAATGTAACTTATAATAGGAGAAAACAAAAAACAATTTTTTTTCACGTAGATCATTAAATTTGGCGATATACATTCACTCATGCAAAAGAAAAGCACAGTACTTTATCCATATTGGGAACAAGTTCTTGCAGCTTCCTGATTCGCTCGCTAATTTTGGTTCTTCTCACCTGAAAGAAAATTACATCAAATCTTTCTCGACAATAACTCATGCATTTATATTTTGTTTGCCAAAAAAAAAGAAAACAAAAACTTTACCCTTTCAGCAATGCTGCGCGGATGAGTAGCAAAACCCCTTTTCGCTCTCATTCTACATGGAACTGAATCTTGCAACATATTTTCCATGGCTGAGAACTCCGAAGAACTTGTGGGCAAACTTAAGTGATGAGACAATCGAGTGGTAGGTCGACTTCCACCTTCATTATTCTGCCTCATAGTCCAATTTCTATTTTTATTTTACATTGTAAATTTAAATTGCACTAAAAAGAAAACAAACAATTTTGGACTATAAGACGACACCTGATCCTCTGAGGCATTCGCACTCGAAAATCCTTTTCTCTCGTTATCCGCTAGCCCTTGGAGGAAATTATCAGAATCATCCCAAGTGCTCATTGGGAGACCTGTGATGTAGTCAACATTATTACCATGATCTTCATTATTATGTCGATTATCTGCACTATTTTCTCCGATGTCCTTGGTATCAATTTCAGGAATTGGATTCATCATCCCTGAAGAAGAGTACCTCGAGGAGAAGTCCATTGGACTCTTAAACCTTCTTGCAGACGAACATGATGCTTTCGCATTAGCATTACTATTACCAGCTCCTCCAAAGTTCCCCATTGTTGCGACCTCTGTGAATTGACAACACATCTTTAGCACCATGGCTCAAATTTGTTAAAAAACATAAACTAGACTAGATGAAACTTAATTTAACTACATCAAAATTTGGCGCAATAGCTTCAACATTTTCACAAGGAATTAACTCCAACCAAATTGAACTAGCTTTATCACAAATAAAAATTTTGTCGAGTGTTAAGAGCAACCACCTAAAACAAACCGACGTAAATATAGATTTAGCATGGAACTTGATCATTTTGTTAGTTAGATTCTCATCTATTCAGCCTTCTACATTTTCCATCCAGAGACATACCTACAACAATTATCTCAATTCAGTGAGAGACTCATTGCCGTCTCATGATATTTTCCATGCAAGTGCAAAAACTTATGATGATAGCCGACTGATTTTGAAATTTCATCTTAATTCTACTTTGTTTGCATGAAGGTTAAGGGTACCCGGCGTAAGACTTTGCTGCTTTAACTTTTTTGGATGAATTTATTGTTTTTATGCTAGCAACCCAACGTAGTTGAAACGAAAGGTGTGGTTTATGATGATGATGATGATGATGATGATGATGATGATGATCTGTGTTTTCTTAACATAAAGTGCAAATAAATTATGATAAACTAATAATATTCATTTCTTACTTCTTATCCACCATATCATGTTTCTCAATCTATGAAAAATTTACCAACACATCCAACTAGAAACTTGAGATCACTTGTTAAAACTTAAAGGTCTATCGTTCTTTATTACATAGCATGATACGTCAAGTAGAAAATAAAAGCATTGACATAAATAGCAAATATTAGTACCATTTTCAATATCTATGTTTCCAAATAGTCCAGCAGGTGAACTGCTATGACGAATGAGACTGGAATTAGCACAACCAACACGCCCCATCGTCATCTGATTGACATTATACGAACTCGCTAATCCGCTGAACGAATTTCCCATAGCAGCAGAATTTGCAGCCTTGGGATTACGACTCTGATACATCATCTGAGAAGCCGAAGAATAATCATTGCTCTGCTGTCTCTGCAATTGCTGCTGAGGCCGATGCGCCTCATGAGCCTCCGATTTTGTCGGCGGTAAAAACTGTGAATCTAACTGCGGTGATGGGGGTGTGTTCATGTTTGAGGAATTTTCGCGAACACTACCCGGGCTGTTCATGAACCTGGAGAGAACTCTCTGCTCCTCAGGGCTGGAAGCTGGCGGGTTGAGGAGATGCTCGAAATCATCTCCTCCGAATACGTCGTCATTCGTGGGACTGTTTAAAAAGGTAGCAAAATAAGAACTGGGGGCGGAGCAATACCGCGCTAGGCCAGAACCAGAGCCCATCTGCATATTTGGCTGGAATTGTTGATTGTTATTCATCAAGTTTGAAGATAAAAAATGGCTGGAAAAAGATGCAGAATAAGTTACAGTAGCAGAACTGAATGATTGAATTGAAGAAAGATGGGATAAGATATCAAAGTCATAAAATACATCAGAATTTAAAAGACTGAAAAAGAAGAAGATGACGGAAGGTGGAGAAGCAAACAAGAAGCAAAAAGCCAGAGGGTCCTTATAACTTGTAGAATTGTAGATGGCAACTTTTATGCGCAACAGCTTTTTTCACTTTCTTTAAACAAGAAAAGAGTCTGGAGGGGGTGGGGGGTGGGTTGGGGAATGATTGCTTTTCTTACCCTCCAACCAGAGTGGGAAGTTGAAGAGTGGAGACAGTGGTGGTGGTGGTGGTGATTGCAGGCTGGAAGTTGGGTAACACTAGAGAGAGAAGGAAGAGAGAAAGAGAGAAACTGGAAACAGGTGTGAGAAATTGAAACACAGGGATACCGAATACTACCAGAGATCTCCGGTTTTTTGGGGGCGAAGATAATTCAAGAAGAACATCGCATTAATTGTCTTTTGAATTTTGTGGATCGTGTGTTCGCACCTGTATGGGGGTTGTAATGTATAACACACGAGTAACTTTTAATAATGCAATAAATTGGAAGTGCCGCCACGTTTTGGTTTTGGTCCACGCTTTTGCCTTTTTTTTTTTTTTTTTTTTCTTTTTGTTTAACTTTTGGAATATGGGTTTGCAATATGGGTTGGTATCCTCTCTATTGTGCATTATTATTAACTTTTTTTTTTTATAACGAGGTGATCCCAATTTAGCCGGACTATTCTTAGTCTCCAAACAACTTGGTGAGTATTGTTGGTGGATTTGTATTAAAATTTATCGAAGGTTGTACCATTGTTATCTACCTTATAATATCTACGCTATAAAAATTCAGATTGAGGTAGTAGCCTCTAGTAAATTAGTGTATGCAATTGTAAACGAATCAAGCTGAGAGGAGTTTTGATCGAACCGAGTCGAGCTTTTTTTTTTGCCGAGCCGAGCTTCTTTATCGAACGAAAATCGCTCGAGCTCGTTAATAAACCGAGCCGCACACGAGCTTCTATCGAACACAAACGAGCCGAGCCGAAACGAGCTCTTAACGAACAGCTCGTTAACAAAAAAATTTAAGCCATTGTCACACACAAAAAAATCTCGACGATCCAACCGTACGGATGTCAACATATATCTAATTTATTAATATTTTAAAGTTTTCAAAAAATAAAAAATTAATTTGGTTGGAGATCTTAGTAGATCACTACTATTCTGACTAGTACTCGTAACTAGTGTTTTGTCCCGGATTATTGTTTCTATTTTTTAAAATTATTTCTCGATGATCCAACCGTACATATGTTAAGATGTATCTAATTTATTGATATTTCCAAATTTCAAAAAACAAAAAATTACTTTGGTTGAAGATCTTAGTAGATCACTGCTATTCTAACTACTACTCGTAACTAGTGCTTTATTGTTTTTATTTTTTCAAAATTATTTCTCGATGATCGAATCGTACGGATGTCAAGATGTATCTAATTTATTGATATTTCCAAATTTTTAAAAAATAAAAAATTAATTTGGTTGGAGATCTTAATAAAAAAACAAAAATTTTAAAACATACATTATTCGAGCTTTTTCGAGCCGAACCGAGCTCGAACGATTTTGAGCCGAGCTCGAGCCGCGCATGGTGAAAGCTCGGTTCGAGCTCGTTTTCTTATCGGACATATTTTTGTGTTCGAGCTCGGCTCGAGCTCTTTCCGAACCGAGCCGAACCGAGCCCTTAACGAGCCGAGCTCGAGCTTGTTCGTTAAAATCTAGTTTCGTTTACAGCTCTATATGCAACTGGTGTGTCAGGGGTGTTCAAAATTGGATATTCGAAATTTTGGATATCCGAACTGGTGTGTCATAACTAGGGGTGTTCAAAATCGGATATCCAAAATTTTGGATAGTGAATATTGGCATCCGAATCACTATCTGAAATTTCGGATATCCGAAATTTCGAATAAGGATTTGGATGTCAATTCGGATATCCGAAATATTGTTATTTCAAAAAAATTCAAAAAATCCCTTCAAAAATGTCAAGTTGTTAATAAATTAAAAAAATATTATTAGAGATCAGAAAACAACATTATAAATAATATTAAGATTTTTTATGGAACTAAACTTAAACGTATGGAACTAATTATTTTTTATATTTTGAAATAATAATAAAAAAATAAAAATTATATATTTCGGATATCGGATATCCGAAATAGACGAAATTTTATAAAATCACTATCCGAATCCGAAAAAATGGATATTCGAAAATTCGGATATTTTCGGAACGGATTTTCGGATTTTCGGATCAGATATTAGATACTGGATATTTTTGAACACCCCTAGTCATAACATATGCTATGTACCTTACGTATGCTACACATGGGGTATTAGAGTACGTTAATAACCATACAACTTATAAAGATAACCCTTCCTCTTTATTTCTCACGAACCCTTTCAGCATTTTTCTCTCCAAATTCATCCCTCTTCGATTAGAAGTGATCTTAAGCTCCTCCTAGCTTGTGTATTATTGTGGTGTTAGATTGCTCAAGCTTATTGAAGGAATTCTTGAAGGTTTCTAGTGTGTTTGTCGTTGTTATTCGTTGTTCTGCTTTGTTCTTCGTCATTTAAGGTAAGTTTGGCCATCCTTTGATTCTCCTACAGTTTATGTTGATGTTATAATGTTCATTTCAAGCTTTTAGAAGTGGGGTAGTGTTTGCTTACGAATTCTTTAGATAACTCAAACCGTATAATTATTTTTGAAGAACTATTATCATAATTGAACTCACTATCTCGTTCCTACCATGAACTTGATTAGAATCGGAGTTGTTGTTGATGGTTGATTATAGAAATTGACCAGAATTCGCGTGCTCGCGAATTGTTGTTAAGTTTAGTCGAATTTATCGTAATCAGAATATTATCAAACATAGTAATCGGTTGCTCGTAATCACCATTATTAATCTTGTTAAAAACCAATCGAACTATGATTCTAGAAGCATTCGGGACTGAGATAAGATGAACGCGAACTATTCTTGTGATGAATTGAACTTCGCATTTTTAGTAATTTCAAGGTTACCAAAGAAAGTGTAAATTCCGTAATATTTAACGTAATTTGAACCGTAATTAAACTGTCGTACATAGTAACTTGGCCGATTGGAAAGGGGGAAAGAATTCATACTTTATAGATACGAGGATATTGAATGAGTTATTAAATTAATTGTACGTTTAGGTTGTGAATTGTGAATCGATCGAGGTTCGTGTACTTGTGGCATTTGCGTTAATCCAGAATTTGCGTTCGTCAGGCCTAAGGCAAGATCGCTACATGCTTATATTATGATAGTCAATATTTTTGAGAATACTCTGCTATTATAGGATTCATGACTTGATATATGTGCTTGTGATTGACCACGGAATCGAAAGTGTGTATCCTGGCGTGGTGATTTGTGATTATCGATGGTGTGAACCCTGGTACATTTCTTTTACCGACAATGTGTACGCTAGTACTTACGGTTCTTTAATCGGTAGTGTGTATTTACATTTCTTTTACCGGCAATGTGTATTCCCATACCTTTATTTCCCCGACAGTGTGTATCCCTAGGCTCGTGATAATTATTTGGCGGGTGCATTACTTGCGATTTAGATGCGACTATTTGATTACGGACTTTCATATAGTTTCATGATTTTTGTTATCATCATCTGACCTCAGGTTGGGCTGTCACGATTAGTCGTGTTAGGCAAATATGTTGCTTATGTGAAGGATGTTCCAAAGAGTTCCGATCATGGTTGATCGAGTGTTGGGACATGTATACACAAACAGGGTTTTCTTTTTGATATAAAGTTCAATTCCGAACTATCATTGTATAAGAATTGTGAAACCGATTTTTTTTGCGATTTTAATTTTTTAATGTAATATTATGTGATTGGTTCTTAAACTTAAGCTATTGAATTTATTTATTTTTATACTCTAAAACAGGTTTGTGGATCCCATTTCGGATTCACATCACTGTAATACCTCGGTATGTTTTGGGGTGTTACAATCAAGTCTACACACAAATTATTTCTAAATACATAATAAAAGACTCCATTAACGTGTAAAAACCGTGTTTATGAGACGGAGCGGCTGCCCCACCACCAGCGGGCTACCTCTTGAGTTGTAGGAACCACCTCTACAGTCCCAAATTGAGTTAGAATGATTAGATGGGTCCTCGATTGAACAACACAGGTTCTTGATGAGGCTACCATTGTTGCATATTCTCATAATTGAGGAACAGAGTGTTCCGAGGACCTGGATCTTAGAACATGGATAATCGCAATTATATCACGATCTGGGAGAAAGACCAATGATCGGTACGTGTCCTACCTAGATCATATATAAAGTGGGACTTAGCAGTCCAAATATTGGAGCTTCGGCTCAAATACTGGGTTGACGGTCCAAAAATTGGGGCGACGACCCATACTATTGGGAGTCATAAGGAAGCGCCTAGGTTCTAAAGTCCAAATCGGCAGGTTATGAAGCTAAATTGTACTAATTGATCAACGATTGTTATTGATTGTTAATCCACATGGATTGGATTCCATTTATTATAAACTCACCGAACTAAAAGCTTTGACGCATAAATTTTCGCATAGTTTTTTTTACCATTTTTGAAAATATCATTATTCTTTCATGTGCATTATTTTGGTGAAGAACGAGTCATGCATCACAAAAATATTTTATAAAGAAATAAAGCCAAAATCATCGACAGACATCACCCACGGAGACCTTTTGTCTCACCCCATTATTTCTATTTTAAACCAAACGATGAGCAAGACAATGAAGATGAGATCAAGGAGGAAAGCAAATGACTTGACTAATTGTGCCTTTTAGATCCTTACACTGAACTTTAAGAGATTCCGTTGCCATGTCTAATGATGTCTCTTTTAAGTTAGTTCTGTTTTGATGATGTACTAGTATGAATCTCATTCTAATGATGTCCGCCAATGTAAATTGAAGTATTGATATTCGAGTTTTGACGGTACTTTGTACATCGGGCTGAGTTTACCAAAAATTATATCGATAAATGTGAAGTCATATAATTATTTCATGAAGTATAATATTTGATGATTTTTCATTATATCTGTAGATTCAAACGCTTATGCCGCTGGCCATCAGTTTCTTAATGACAGGTAATACTGTATTGGATTCGTCCGTGTCCGTCCAATTATGAATTACGGGATAGGATGTTTTGAATCTCCTGTCTGTGCTGCAAATCTGAGAAGAACAAAGTAGGAGACAGATTCGTTAATAACAAAGACATTAATATATATATATATATAAGTAATCGAAAGAAGCAAATCGAATATGGGCGATGTTGAGTCCAGAGAATCTGTCTCCTTAATGCAAATTCGCCTCCACCGCAGTGTATAGCGTCTGCCTCCCAGGATAAAACATCTCGATGTGTTGATAAATTGATCATCGCACCCTCAGCGAACTAGAATTAAACCTGAACTACCACCGACGCGACCCAAATTACGAAAAGAAATTATTTCCGAAAAAAAAAAGAAGTCGGAATTTCAGGTGAGAAAAAACGGACGAAAATTCCAGTTGAAAATAAGACCCTCACATCTGTATTCATAGGTGAAGATGAGAGAGAGACATGTGCTGGAGGAACTCTAAACTGATCAGGATTGGTATCTCAATACTTATCCAGATCTGTTTAATTTGAATTTATTAATTAAATTGATGTTTATCCGGATCAGAAAAATTCGAAATTTATAATTGAGGTATTTTCAGTAAAATAAATTTTTACCGAATAAAATTGTAGTAAAAAGATAACTTCGAGACGCCGAGACATTTCGCCCAAATCGCCCTTCGACCGAGACCAACCCTAACCGAGCCGAACTGAGCCGAGCCGGACGGACGGCGGCGCCGGCGGCGTGTGTGTGTGTGTGTATGTGCGCGAGGGGCGCCTAGTCACACATCCACTCATGTCTCACTTTTTGAACAAGATTTTGTCCACATCTTTTTATATACTCACAATTTTTCTCTTCTTTTTCCAATGTGGGATAACATCCTAAACCCATTTCTAAAGGGTTCACTTTGGAACATTACATCTCATTCATACCTCAATCATTTTGAGTGTTCTTACGTGTTTTGAAAACTTTGTACGGAGTACTACGTATTCCAACTAAGTCCCGATTTTAACTCGTAGTCGAGCCCACTCAAAATTGCCTCTCAAGTGAGCTGCTCAAAACAACCCATTTCCTCTATTTTTCCAACAATCCCCCACATGAATGAGATTGATGGTCCAGCAGCACACGTCAGACACGGAGTTTGACTTGGTGATAGTTATTGCGGTTAGGCATTTCATAGGATAGGTAGAGTATGCTCCTTGAACCTTCCCTCGAAAAGATATATTCTCCTTACTGGCTAGACAGTATGACTAGATGCCTTTGAACTGTCCGACCGCTTGTGTAAGTGATCGTATATCCTTCACAAGTGCCCTCCCTTATTTATTCTATTCTCATTATTGTGCCCATTTTGGCCGTGGACACCGTCCTGGTTCTGCGGGAGTTTCTAGAGAATTGTGCCTTGCAATTCTCCTTTGAAGCGGTCCCTCTTCACTCCAACATAGGTGATTCTCGTTAAGTGTTTTGAGTAAACCCGTATTTTACTCCACCCAAATATACGTTGTCAACTTAAGAATTATTAAAAGCATAAGGTTAACCTCTCCCTACGGGTATCATTGTTTTCATCCTAGGAATGGTCGGTTCGGGGTAATCCCCACAGTGATCGTGCCCAGTTTTATGAATTGGTTGTCCCATTGAACCTAGATCTTGGGATCTCCAGTCAGCTTAGGTTGGGTATCCTCCATAAAGCTATTAGCTCATGGCAATAGACCCATTCCTCTTGATGATTGATCAACAAGGTTTTTTGATAACCCTTTGGTTACGGATCCACTATGTAATCTCTTGACGAATCGTAGTCAATAGTGATAACTAATGTTGATAGCAAAATGGTATTATGTCTTTGCCTCATATGACGAGAATTACCATTATACTTTTGCTCTGTGCCCCGTCAATCATGGATTGACTATCACAATAAATACATATTGTGTTGCCCATTTTGGAATATCTTCTAGAAATTGGTATTGCATTATGCCTTTTATGCATATTTGTCTAAGGTTATGAACTCATATTCCTTTGTAAATTGATCTATAACCATCTATTCTAAAGATTTCCATTCCACTGCTGCACTAGCTAGTGTGAAACATATTCACTATTTAGGCATTAAATTCATAATGTCAGATATCCAATTTGCATTACTATATCATTTTATAGTTTTTGAAAATCTCATATCAGGCAGCATATATACACAAGTAATCTTTATATCATTGTAATCACCAATTTATGACTGGTTTCCTGATTACTCGTGTATCCACATAGTCTACTCACGATATAGACTGTGTTTAGTCTTGTACAATTCACTTAGTACATTAGACTTTTAGTTACTCTTGAATGATCAGTTGCCTTTGTGCTTGGATAGATGCACCATATTCATTGACATTCCAAATATAGTAGAATTGATTACGTTGATCTTTCCAAGATTCATGTCATCATAGTATGACTGACCTCATATGAGACATTGTGAACGACTTGAGATTTTACATTTTAGAATCACCTCTTTAGTCTCAGATATTTATCTTTTTAGACTTTGTTGAATTGATCCTCTTGTCATTACTTACATCAATGACTCGATCATTCAAATTTATTTTTAAAATGAAATAGTCGTTATGTGTACTTAACATATACACACTTGACATATTCATTGTCTTGAATCTTTTTGACGTTATAAATTGGCATTTTTAACGCTTTGAAATTGCGTTACCAGCTATTAACCGAGACTTTAATTTCTCATATATCAAATTACTAATTTTAAGCGTACCCAAAATTAAATTTTTAATTAACTGCATTACCAAATTTGAGCATCCCCAAATTGGTACTTTTCGGTCATTTAATTACCATATTTGAGCGTTGTCAAATTGGAGATTTTATCACATTCTTTGAAGTCATTGCTTGACATCACAGTGTCAAAAATTTTATGCCACTATTTTAGTGTCAATTTAGATTCAAAATATTTCACTAAGTTGAAGACTTTCAATCGTTGCGCTAGGCACATGCCATTGGTTCTTCCAAGTTAGCTTTCCTCAAAACCGCTATTTAGAAAGACTGCATGTATGTTCATTTGATATACTTCTACATGTATATCATAATAATGAACTTTCTTCTCGTTACTAGAGAATATATCCCAAAGTACTTTAGGCTCTCATGTAACTACAACCTCAGTTAGTAGTTTCGCCTCTTATTTATCCATAGATCTATTTAATTTTATTTTCGAATTGAATTTACGTTGTATCCTAATGGTATCTAATCCAAAGGAAGATCTATCGAATATTAAATAAAATTCTGCACAACAGAATTATTCTTTCTCTCTTATATGACCATATGAAGAGTGTATATGGCATTGTAAATTATCTTCCAGCACGCATGCTAGAAATTTCAGACATAGTGATTTTCCAAGTTCAAGCCTTTTTGCTTCAACCTTTAAAACCACTTGGTGATTCATTTCACATTGATAAATCCACGGTATCTCATAATTGATTTAGTTTTTAAATCACTTATGCGTTTGATACACTCTTTTCCTTAACTCAGTTAGTACATACTGATATGTCAGACTATCAGATTTTTGCACTAGGGATTTATACGCATCATGCATCATGTGCGTATCCAGTGAAGATGCAGTCAACCGTCTTGGGTCAGACCTTCACTTGCTTTGGCTTAGGAACTTTTTCCTTATCCATACACCCCCACATTTTTAATATTTCTAAAATTGTTTTACTATATTTCAGAACTAATAGGAAATTTTAATTATTTCCTTGCATTGTATCTTGTTTTAAATTTAGTAGTCTTTACGTGACTAATGTCCTCATATTCAGTGATAGTTTGAACTGATTAACATCATTTTTGCGTCTCTGTTAGAGTGCAATTCAACCATCTTAATTTCCGGATTAAGTTGGTTTTCCATCTCGAGCTTTTAGAGCGTAAATTTCTCTTTTTGCTTTACTCATTATCGAGTACACGTAACTAATGTATCACTATCTTTATAGAGTGATCACATTTCTTGTTACAACCTCTCATAAGAGTAGGGTTCATCTCATTTAAAACCTCTCTGGTTTTAATATTCGATTAAAGAACTTTATGTTCTTAGCACTAAAATTCAATTATTGAATTTCTCCGAAATTTCAGCATGGTTCCAAAGAGAACCAAAAATCCTTAGCACAAATGCTGATACACCACCTTAAACCCACATTCAGTTATCCTCGATCAATCGATGCGTTAGGGTTAACAAGATCTCGAATTTGTCCGAATTTTCCGCGTATAGAGCTAATATCAATATTTTCCGTGTTTGGTATCACATGGATCATCGTAATAGGCTCGTGTGTCACTGCCGCAACAGACCGACACCAACACGAGAATATATAATTTAACCGGAAGAGCAAATCCAACCAAAAAATTATAATTCTCAAGCCGACCCACAACATGTACTCACTAGGTACCAGGCCCGTTAGGTTTTTAACGTCCGAGCATCCGACCAAGATTGATATTCCATCACATAAAAGGATTAAAATCAATCAACAAATACTATTTAGTTAATATCTTAATTAAACTAAATAATCTTAACATCTTAATCGAATAATCAATTGATAATTGATTCGTCTCTTATCAAGCAATGCTATACCTTATCAAAATTATTGTATGCATGATTATATAATAGCAAATATAATCACAATCTTATTTAGAAAACGCATGGCAACAAATAATATAAATTCTTCTCATTTATATTAGCCACAAACACTTTCTAACTAATGATTGACGTGTAATCCATAATATTTTTTATTCTAATCAGCTATTAGCAACTACGTTTGCTGACAGTAGCGTAACTCAATTAAAAATTCAGACTTGATATTGCAATGCCACATATTCCGGATAAATGAATTAGAGTCGAATGAGCATCATCGATCCTACCATTCATGGATCAACACAAGTCACACAAATATGTTTACGCAGATTTTTACCACTAATAAATAATGAACTAATGTAAACATAAGTACTTTCCTACATGACATGCCAACTAATTCAAGTCATCCTTATACAACAAAATAAACATAATATATTTATAATATATCTGTGCAGTTATAAAGCAACCTTAGGGCAAATCGAATTATAGAGGCAAAGGAAGATTGGAAGAATCGGCACTTCAGTACGTGCTCAAGCCCTCGCTCTAAGCCAAGGTAATTGCAAAACCATAAATAGAATAACAAATAGAAAAGCAAATTCCGAAGCTGATCGTGAGAAATGGATATTCATTTCTTATAATGACGAATTTAAGCAGTCGAAAAGCATGTTCCTCATGGCAGATCCAAATATCACTAAAATTGAATTTCGAAAATAATAAATCTTTTTTCCCATAGATGGAAAATTTGCAGTGATCCGATATTAATAATTTTGAAATTTATGCTACAAAATAATAATTTGCTTTAAGATTGTTGGTATAATTTATCAAAAATTATATCGATAAATGTGAAGTCATATAATTATTTCATGAAGTATAATATTTGATGATTTTCCATTATACCTGTAGATTCGAACGCTTATGCAGCTGGCCATCAGTTTCTTAATGACAGGTAATACTGTTTTGGATTCGTCCGTGTCTGTCCAATTAGGACTTACGAGATCGGATGTTTTGAATCTCCTGTCTGTGCTGCAAATCTGAGAAGAACAAAGTAGGAGACAGATTCGTTAATAACAAAGACATTAATATATATATACATACATATATATATATATGGGAGATGTTGAGTCGAGAGAATCTGTCTCCTTAACGCAAATTCGCCTCCACCGTAGTGTATAGCGTTTGCCTCCCAGGATAAAACAACATCTCGATGTGTTGATAAATCGATCATCGCACCCACAGCGAACTAGAATTAAACCTGAACTACCACCGACGCGACCCAAATTACGAAAAGAAATTATTTTCGAAAAAAATGAAGTCGGAATTTCGGGTGAGAAAAAACGGACGAAAATTCCAGTTGAAATAAGACCCCTCACATCTGTATTTATAGGTGAAGATGAGAGAGAGACATGTGCTGGAGGAACTCTAAACTGATCAGGATTGGTATGTCAATACTTATCCAGATCTGTTTAATTCGAATTTATCAATTAAATTGATGTTTATCCGAATCCGAAAAATTCGGAATTTGTAATTGAGGTATTTTCAGTAAAATAAATTTTTACCGAATAAAATTGCAGTAAAAAGATAACTTCGAGACGCCAAGACATTTCGCCCAAATCGCCCTTCGACCGAGACCGACCCGAACCGAGCCGGCCGGCCGGACGGCGGCGGCACGCGCGCGTGTGTTTTTTTGCGCGAGGGGCGCCTAGTCACACATCCACTCATGTCTCACTTTTTGAACAAGACTTTGTCTACATCTCTTTATATACTCACAATTTTTCTCTTCTTTTTCCAATGTGGGATAACATCCTTAACCCATTTCTAAATGATTCACTTTGGAACATTACATCTCATTCATACCTCAATCATTTTGAGTGTTCTTATATGTTTTGGAAACCTCGTACGGAGTACTACGTATTCCAACTAAGTCCCGACTTTAACTCGTAGTCGAGCCCACTCAAAATTGCCTCTCAAGTGGGATGCTCAAAACAACTCATTTCCTCTATTTTTCCAACAATCCCCCACATGAATGAGATTGATGGTCCATCAACACACGACAAACACCGAGTTTGACTAGGTGATAGTTATTGCGGTTAGGCATTGCATAGGATAGGTAGAGTATGCTCCTTGAACCTTCTCTCGAAAAGAAATATTCTCCTTACTGGCTAGACAGTGTGACTAGATGCCTTTGAACTGTCCGACCGCTTGTGTAAGTGATCATATATCCTTCACAAGTGCCCTCCCTGATTTATTCTGTTCTCATTATTGTGCCCGTTTTGGCCGTGGACACCGTCCTGGTTCTGTGGGAGTTTCTAGAGAATTGTGCCTTGCAATTCTCATTTGAAGCGGCCCCTCTTCAATCCAACATAGGTGATTCTCGTTAAGTGTTTTGAGTAAACCCGTATTTTACTCCACCCGAATATACGTTGTCGACTTAAGAATCATTAAAAGCATAAGCTTAACCTCTCCCTACGGGTATCACTGCTTTCATCCTAGGAATGGTCGGTTCGGGGTAACCCCTACAGTGATCGTGCCCAATTTTATGAATTGGTTGTCCCATTGAACCTAGATCTTGGGATCTCCAATCATCTTAGGTTGGGTATCCTCCATAAAACCATTAGCTCATGGCAATAGACCCATTCCTCTTGATGATTTATCAACAAGGTTTTTTGATAACTCTTTGGTTACAGATCCGCTATGTAATCTCTTGACGAATCGTAGTTAATAGTGATAACCAATGTTGATAGCAAAATGGTATTATGTCTTTGCCTCATATGACGAGAATTACCATTATACTTTTGCTTTGTGCCCCGTCAATCGTGGATTGACTATCAAAATAAATACATATTGCGGTCACAGCTTTGCCCATTTTGGAATATCTTCTAGAAATTGGTATTGCATTATGCCTCTTATGCATATTTGTCTTAGGTTATGAACTCATATTCCTTTGTAAATCGAGCTATAACCATCTATTCTAAAGATTTCCATTTCACTGTCGCACTAGCTAGTGTGAAACATATTCACTATTTAGACATTAAATTCATAATGTTAGATATCCAATTTGCGTTACTATATCATTTTATTGTTTTTGAATATCTCATATCAGGCAGCATATACACAAGTAATCTTTATATCATTGTAATCACCAATTGATGATTGGTTTCCTGATTTCTCGTGTATCCACATAGTCTACTCACGATATAGACTATGTTTAGTCTTGTACAATTTACTTAGTACATTAGACTTTTAGTTACTATTGAAAGATCAGTTGCCTTTGTGCTTGGATAGATGCACCTTATCCATTGACATTCCAATCATAGTAGAATTGATTCCGTTGATCTTTCCAAGATTCATGTCATCATAGTATGACTGATCTCATATGAGACATTGTGAACGACTTGATATTTTATATTTTAGAATCACCTCTTTAGTCTCATATATTTATCTTTTTAGACTTTGTTGAATTGATCCTCTTGTCATTACTTACATCAATGACTCGATCATTCAAATTCATTCTTAAAATGAAATAGTCGTTATGTGTACTTAACATATACACACTTGACATATTCATTGTCTTGAATCTTTTTGACGTTATAAATTGGCATTTTTAATGCTTTGAAATTGCGTTACCGGCTATTAACCGAGACTTTAATTTCTCATATGTCAAATTACTAATTTTAAGCGTCCTCAAAATTAGCAATTTTTGATTAACTGCATTACCAAATTTGAGCGTCCCCAAATTGGTACTTTTCGGTCATTTAATCACCATATTTGAGCGTTGTCAAATTGGAGATTTTATCACATCCTTTGAAGTCATTGCTTGACATCACAGTGTCAAAGATTTTATGCCACTATTTTAGTATCAATTTAGATTCATAATATTTCACTAAGTTGGAGACTTTCAATCGTTGCGCTAGGCACATATGCCTTTGGTTCTTCCAAGTTAGCTTTTCTCAAAAACGCTATTTAGAAAGGCTGAATGTATGTTCATTTGATATACTTCTACATGTATATCATAATAATGAACTTTCTTCTCGTTACTAGAGAATATATCTCAAAGTACTTTAGGCTCTCATGTTACTACAATCTCAGTTAGTAGTTTCGCCTCTTATTTATCCATGAATCCATTTAATTTTATTTCCGAATTGAATTTACATTGGATCGTAATAGTATCTAATCCAAAGGAAGATCTACCGAATATTAAATAAAATTCTGCACAGCAGAATTATTCTCTCTCTTATATGACCATATGAAGAGTGTATATGACATTGTAAATTATCTTCCAGCACGCATGCTAGAAATTTCAGACGTAGTGATTTTCCAAGTTCAAGCCTTTTTGCTTCAACCTTTAAAACCACTTGGTGATTCATTTCACATTGATAAATCCACGGTATCTCATAATTGATTTAGTTTTTAAATCAGTTATGCGTTTGATACACTCTTTTCCTTAACTCGATTAGTACATACTGATATGTCAGACTATCAGATTTTTGCACTACGGATTTATACGCATCATGCATCATGTGCGTATCCAGTGAAGATGCAGTCGACCATCTTGGGTCAGACCTTGACTTGCTTTGGCTTAGGAACTTTTGCCTTAGCCATACACCCCCATATTTTTAATATTTCTAAAATTGTTTTACTACATTTCAGAACTAATAGGAAATTTCAATTATTTCCTTGCATGGTATCTTGTTTTAAATTAAGTAGTCTTTGTAACACCCCAAACTAGGCGGATATTACAGTGCCGTGAATCCCCGACTGGGACCCACCCGGCATATGAAAATGATGAATTAAATAATATAATTGTAGTACCGAACCACATTATATTACCCAAATACTCCGATGAGGAGTTTAAGTACAACACACCAGGACAATACCGAATACTAGTATATTTTATATGAAGATAAAATACACAACACTCAATGAAACGGAGTATCCAAATGGAAGTCTGCAGCGGAAATTAAAGGACAACGACATGAATAACTGAAAGATCGGGCCCCCCTACTAGTATCACTGGGACTCCTCGACGTCAGCATGCTATTCCCGTGCTTTTGCCTTGCCATGACCTGAAAAACAAAATCCCAAATGGGTCGGGCCATACGTAACAACAACCTCAAGAGTTGAATAAACACAATCATATATATGTAGTATAAACCACAAGTTCGATCAAAATGAATCGGTTAGATTATAACCCAGTCTTGTTGAAAACATACGCAATCAAACATGCTGTATGAATCAACTAACAGTACGGCTCAAAGGGTGGCGCCACACTACTCCCGGGATGGAAATGTGTCCGTGCACAAGCCACCAACGAGTATCGATCGAATACACGTGTGGTCTTGTACCTAATCAGTCTCACGAGGCATATGACTCGTGTGCACAGTCCAATGTGAGGCCAACAACCAACACACGACTTAAATGTGCCCGACATGAAAATCCTACACATACCAACCGGCATGCCAGTATGACCCGGAATGCCACGATATAACAAAAGTGACATCGAAAATGAATAATGACTCACCGAGATGGAATGATAGTGAAATGAATGACAGCTCAATGAAATGATTGGAACCGTCGTTCCTTGTGACTGAAGTGATTAATTGACAATAACAAGTTTTGATACGGTTAATACAATGATGAATGAGTTATGATTATGAATGAACAACAACAAAAGGAATGAATATCCTTTTAACCGAGTAAGAATTAACTTACACAATACCGATGAAGAATGTCCTTCCATGAACAAACGTCCTAAATGAAGTGTCGGTCGCTCGAACAACCTTGAATAACACAATTACCAACAATCCGCTCAATAAACGAATCAAACACGATTATAACGAACTCAAGGCGTCAAAACGACTAAACCAAGTTCATTGGGGCATTATATCGAACACTTTGTGGCCAACTTCGATTGTTCATAACCAAACTTCAAAAATACCAACATCAAATCCCCAAGAAGTGTTTCAAACCAACAAAACATCTTCAATACGATCAATAATCCGTTACGAATATCCAAAATCGTGATTACAACGACAATTAATCGAAAACCCCCAAATCCAACTTAATATTCAAAGTGTTCTTGAATAATCCTTCAATAATCCAATGAATAATCATACATATTCATAATCATGCGTACATCACTTCATACAACATGATTTTAACGGCTAAAGCATCATATCTCAATACAAAATCGAAATCCAAGATGTTGAAGAATATTACCTTTGAAGATCCAAACACTTCGATCCGATGAAAACGTGTTAAATCGACTATCCAAGCTTCCCAGCGAATCAAGATGATGAAATCCGAACACACAAGTGATTGATGATGACAAAATATCTCCCTCAAGCTCTCTCTCTCGGATAAGATGAAGGAAATGAGAAAAATGAGGAAAAGTCCTGTCCAAGACATATATAAACTGCCGGAAGTTACGGCCGTAACTCGGCCTTCTTACGGCCGTAACATTCCAGATCAACGGCCTTACGGCCTTAACCGGCCAACTCGTACGGCCGTAACTCGGCTTCGTCCAAAAACCCGCCGACAGCCTTACGGCCGTATCCGCCCTGATTTACGGGCGTAACTCGCCCTCGTCTAAAACATCTGCCGACATCCTTACGGCCGTACCCGCAAACCTTACGGGCGTAACTCGAATGATACGGCCGTATCTGGCCAAACTTACGGGCGTAATCCCCCTTCGTCGAAAATGGCCAGGCACCCTGCCTGTAACGTACGGCCGTATCCGGCCAAGCCTTACGGCCGTACCTTCCTCGTCTTACGGCCGTATGCCGCAACCCTTACGGCCGTAAGTACCTCTCGTCCGACACATCTTGAAAAACACGAACACTCCTTACGGCCGTATCCTGCCCCTCTTACGGCCGTAACTCGCCCTTCGGACAAAAACACCCGGACACCCTGCTCGACTCATACGGCCGTAACCGGCCAAGCCTTACGGCCATACCTGCTCAACTTACGGCCGTATGCCTCAACCTTACGGCCGTAAGTCCCGTTCGTCCATAATGGCCTGAAACCAATGAACACCTGTTACGGCCGTAACTTACCATTCTTATGGCCGTAACTCGTTGCTGGACAAGATGAAAATCCGAAAACTCCGATTCCTCGCTACGATTGATGAATGATCCGACATACCATACGTATGTGAAAGTGAACAAGTCCAAAGATGAAACTTCCAGCACAAGATTACCAATCACAATGATAATGATAATGCTCCCGTCTCGATCCATAAACGGAGATGAAATGACGATCGGTAACTGATACATGGTTACAACACGCCCACAATGAACGCAAATGAATGAATAATGAATGATGAATGATTATTAATGAGTGAAAAAATTACTGAGTGACAATTACTGACTGATAATTACTGAATGATAATGAATGCATTACGACCGGGTATTACATACTCCCCCCTTAAAAAGAGTTTCGTCCCCGAAACTAAGGGCCAAACAATTCGGGATGACTCTCCCGCATACTCTCTTCGGTTCCCAAAGTAGCCTCTTCGACTCCATGTCTAGACCACTGAATCTTGACCAAAGGAATCGTCTTGTTCCTCAACTGTTTGATTCGCCGTTCTAAAACTCGTACAGGACGCTCCTCGTACGAATGATCATCCGTGATCTCGATTTCGTCGAACTGAAGTATGTGACTCGGGTCGGCAACATACTTCCGCAACTGCGAGACGTGCAATACATTATGAATTTGGCTCTTATCGATTGGCTTTACCTCCTACTTGATCTAAAATCTCAAACGGTCCAATGAATCTCGGACACAACTTCCCCCGTTTTCCTAAACGGAAGATACCTCGACTCGGGGATACCTTGACCAAAACGTGGTCACCCATCTCGAACTCTAGTGGTCGACGATTATCTACATATAATTTCTGTCGACTCTAAGCGGTCAACAAACGACTCCTGATCAAAGCTACCTTCTCCCGGGCGGCTATAAGCATATCGGGCTCGGTGCCGATTGACTCTGATGGGTCGTCCCAACAAAAGGGAGATCGACAACGACGACCGTACAAGGCCTCGTAAGGTGCTATCTTCATCGCAGCATGCCAACTATAATTGCATGTGAACTCAATCAACGGTAATTGGGCTTCCCAATCGTCTTCTAATCGAGGACGCATGCCCTCAACATGTCCTCCAATGTCTGAATAGTCCTCTCTGATTGTCCGTCGGACTGAGGATGAAAAACGGTAATGAAATTAAGATGAGTTCCCATAGCACGATGAACTAATTTCCAAAATGAGACACGAATCGCCCGTCACGATCAGAAACGATACTCTTAGGAGTACCGTGCAATCTCACTATCTCTTTGATGAACAGCTGGGCAAGTCTCTCGGGACCCCACGTATCCTTAATCTCAAGGAAATGAGCTGACTTAGTTAAGCGGTCCATGATCACCCAGATCGTATTCATGCCCCGACGACTCGTCGGCACTCTCGTGATGAAATCCATAGAAATGTCTTCCCACTTCCATTCTGGAATAGGGAGCGGTTTCAGCATACCAGCCAGTCGCTGATGTCAGACCTCGATCTCGGGTCTAAGGAATTCCTGCTGAAGCTCCTTCTGAACTGATAAACGAGCAAGCATCTGCTCCTGAACGAACTTACGACTCAAGGCGTCGGCGACAATGTTCGCCTTGCCCGGGTGGTAAAGGATCTCGATATCATAATCTTTGATTAGTTCCAACCACCGTCTTTGTCGCATATTTAACTCCTTCTGAGTAAATATATACTTCAACTCTTGTGATCAGTGAAGATCTGACAGGTGACGCCATAAAGGTAACGACGCTAAATTTCCAACGCGAAAACCACGGCTGCTAGCTCCAGGTCGTGGGTCGGATAATTAACCAGCTAATCCGAGGAAACCTCGGATTTCCTTAACATCTTTCGGAGGTTGTCAATCTCGGATAGCCTCTGTCTTCTGAGGGTCTACACGAACTCTGTCTGATGATATTACATGCCCGAGAAAAGTCACTTCAGACATCCAGAACTCACAATTGGAAAACTTTACATAAAGTTGCTCGCATCTCAACACGTCGAGAACCTGATGAAGATGTACCTCGTGTTTCTCTCGATCACGAGAATAAATCAAAATGTCATCGATGAAGACAACAACAAACTGATCCAAAAAGTCGACGAAAACCCGATTCATTAACTCCATGAATACCGCAGGTGCATTAGTTATCCCGAACGGCATAACTACGAACTCATAATGACCATAGCGTGTACGAAACGCCGTCCTTGCGATACCCGACTCTTGTATTCGCAGCTGATGATATCCAGATCTTCAGTCGACCTAGGAAAATATTGAAGCTCCCTGAAGTTGATCTAAAGATCATCAATACGGGGTAGAGGATACTAATCTTGATCATCACCCTGTTCAACTCCTGATAGTTAATACACACACGAAACGAGCCATCCTTCTCCTTGACAGATCACACTGGTGCTCCTCACGGGGACGCACTCGGTCGGAGATAACCTTTCTCGAACTATTCCTCAAGTTGAATCTTCAACTCCTGCATTCTGGTCGGGGCCATCCGATACAGTGCCTTCGATAACAGGGACGTACCGGCTCCAACTCGCTCCTGAATTCCACTACTCTATGTGAAGGCAACCAGATAACTCGTCTGGAAATACATCGTCAATCGATGACAATGATACCACGAATGATTGAACATTTCGATTGCCCTAGAATGGTCAATCGATAAAAAGTGATACAATGAATGATTGAATAACTCGATTGCCTTAGAAAGGCCAATCGATGAAAATGATACAATGAATGTTTGAATAACTCGATTGCCTTAGAAAGGCCAATCGATGAAAATGATACAATGAATGATTGAATGACTCGATTGTCTTAGAAAGGCCAATCGATGAAAATGATACAATGAATGATTGAATAACTCGATTGCCTTAGAAAGGCCAATCGATGAAAATGATACAATGAATGATTGAATAGCTCGATTGCCTTAGAAAGGCCAATCGATGAAAATGATGCAATGAATGATTGAATGACTCGATTGTCTTAGAAAGGCCAATCGATGGAAATGATAAAATGAATGATTGAATGACTCGATTGTCTTAGAAAGGCCAAACGATGGAAATGATACAATGAATGATTCAATAGCTCGATTGCCTTAGAAAGGCCAACCGATGAAAATGATGCAATGAATGATTGAATAACTCGATTGCCTTAGAAAGGCCAATCGATGAAAATGATACAATGAATGATTGAACAATTCGATTGTGGAATTTCTCTGCTTTCGTCATAATAATAATTCTTCTGGAACAACGGGGATTACTTCCCTGAAGCACACATTCGACAACCAACGACGGAAAGATAGCGACCAAACGCTTACAAACACTGAGGATAGTATCAAGACGATCAATCCAACTAATACCCAATATTACATCGTCCTAAGATAAATTCACCACGATTAGGTCCACCAACCAATCGCGGTCACTAAGCTTACTTCGGTATGATTTCCGAAAATTCTTCCATCGTCAGGTAGACCGATGGTATGAGGTCCACAAGCAATAGGACTATCCCAAAATAAGTCCATTCAAACATGATTCGAAAATGAATGAATGCGGTGCACCAGTATCAAAAGGTATACACATGTTGAAATAAAATTACGAGTATACCTGAGATCATTCGGGCCACCGGATCGTCGATCCTTTTCATCACATGAATCCGGGACTTGCCGGCCCCCGAACCGGACGCTCCCGACTGATAAATACGAGTTCCAACTATATTTGCTTCCATTGTCTTAAACAACGTTGACAGAGCAGTCTGATTCTGAATCGCTAATTGCTTCGGGGCCTGAGATGCCGCCGGAGCCGACTTAGAGTCCTTTCGGCAAAAACGGGCCTTATGCCCAAAATTCCCACAATTATAGCACGTGATAGATGGTTTCAGACACTTAGTGCTGTAATGACCTGGCGTTCCACAATTGAAACAGGTGATGGCCGAACTGGCCGCTCGGGACTGAGATCCCGCACGATTATGCACCGTAGGAGGTCGCTCAGAAACGATAGGACTCACATGAGGCTTCTTGAAGGTTGACTGACCGCCTTCGGATTGATTACGCTTCGTTGATTTCTTGCTGACAGATGAAGGTTGTTGTTCAGCAATTTCCTTAGCAGCCAGCTCATACGGGAGAGTTCTCTCGATTAATCCGGCCAGAGTGGCGCAATGATGATTGAGCAATTGCACATGGGTCATCATGGCCTGTATACAAGTGAGTGGATCAACCCGAACATCTTCTGATCGAGCCGAGTCCTGGGCACGATTTCCCAACAACGAGTGATTATTTCCCGGATTTCGGCCCGCACCGCGGCCTCTCCCCGTGCATCCCCTGACAGCTCTCTCCATACTGAAGTAGGAAGGTCGCATAATGATTATATTTCCCGCATGAATATTGTAACACCCCGAGATATTCGGAATAATTACAGCGCCGTAAACCCTTTAAGTAAGGATTTACAAGGCTAATTTAAAAGAAATGTAAATATAGAACATCAATATCACGGAAATTCAAGTTTACAAAACCGTACAACTGGTTCAACGAGTAAATAATACAACCATATAGAAATAATATTAATAAGACACGCGTACTCGAGTACTGAAATCAAACCAAGAAAACAAATCACCAACAACAACAAACATCACTGAACCCCTTCGTCGTCACGTCAGATCGTGGTCGTTTCGCTCCTCGGCTACCCGAACATCAAAACAAATGTCCACCCCCGAAGGGGTTAGCAAAACGATGCTAGTACAAGTATCACTTAAACGAATCAAATATGCATCAACAATACATAACAAGATACACCACACGGACTTCCGCTACCGGAATCCGATAATGCGAATCCACAAGATTCCATTAACACAAGCATGGGTATTCCAATGATCCAGCGCCTCGGATAGATCCCAAGATGATCCCGGACCAACACGAGGTGGAAATAACCCGTCCAATGATCCGGCGCCCTCGGCTAGATCCCAAGATGATCCCGTCGGACCAACACGAGGTGGACATCCGATCCAGCGCCCTCAGCATAGATCGCACAACAAACACAAACATAACTCATGCATACATATATGCCAAATCGCCATGTCCATCAACATGAACATACAAACACTAGATAACGAATATCATGACAATTCAACGAAATAAATCTCATGTTCAACAACATGAATAATCACACGCATGATCAAAATACCAATATTAACATATTACGATACTTGCCTCGAAGATGGCAAGAACGAAACACTTCAACGATCTCAACACACTCGAAGGCCGCCTCCTTCGATCAACGTAGCAGGCTCGAACCTTAAGAAAAGAAATGATATACAAATCATCTCAAGTCGAACGATTGCCTAGCAATTCGGTCTACGGCCAAAAGCTCAAAATATACAATCTGCCTGAACCACTTAGCGTACGCTACGTACTCTATGTAACGTGCGCTAAGCCTGCCTGTTAGCGTACGCTATCGTCTAAGCCTAGCGTACGCTAGCCATGGACTGACAGTTCTCTCTGATCAGCCGACTGACTCGGCTGATATCATATCGTACGTTACGTACCGAACGTAGCGTGCGTTAACTTAGCCCCGATAGTGCACGTTAACTTACGTATGTTAGCGTGCGCTAACCGTGCATGGCAGATTACTGCCGGCAGACAACTTGATCTAATGGTGATGAACTCAAGAATTCTATGGTGATAATACACGTCATCCCCGTGCACATCATGCTCATAAGGTGTGTGAACGATCTCTAGGGATTAAATGACTACAAGATACAAGGGTACGTATCATCATTACTACACCATAATTCATCTTGATCTTCAAGAAAATATTCTAAGTTCCATTCATCCTACGTTCCAAAACGCATGATTCCAATGTGTAAAACATAACAACTAGGTAATTTCCATCTACTGGTCACAAATTGGTTTGAAGTTTCAGAATATGCTAGGAGTTCAAACACAAAAAGGTTCCATGGTATTATACGATGAATAAGTACCAAAACATCGAAATTATCTTCCTAGCACATGATGCCCGACTACTACGAATTTAACTGACTAGGTAAACCCGAGACATGATCAAAACGTCCTTTAGAACGCTACTAATATTGGTGAAGAATCACCTACCTCAAAGTAGTGAAGAACAAGGAGGAAATCAAAGCAATCCAACATCGAAGGCTTTGAACACCAATCCTCAATGATCTACAATCTTCAACACGAGCTAGGATGCTGATATGAAGTGTTTAGGATGTAGAGAGTAATACTCTAAGTATAAGGATTCGGATGTGGGAAGAGAAAAGACTGAAAATACGAAAAGGATGCTGTCCTATTTATAGAAAATGGTTATTTGCGCGCGCTAGTCCATACTCGTAGCGTGCGCTAACGGCCATCGACTTCATCAGACTCAGCACTTAGCGTGCGCTATTCTCATGTCAGTAGCGTGCGCTAAGGCGTTGACTTGGCTTTTCCCGAAAGCCGTCCAGGTTCATCCCGACACAATCCGACCAAGATCCCCGTGCATGATCTCACCTACCACACGTCTCAATCAAATTGACCACGTATAGCGTGCGCTAATGTTCCTTTGTAGCGTGCGCTATGGATCCATGTTAGCGTATGCTACACATAGACGATAGCGTGCGCTACATGCGCAGAATCCCAAACTTAAATCACATTCAATAAATCATATGCTCAACAACACCGGACTATGAGATACGGAGAATAATACTCAGATTAGAGTGCAACAATTACAATATCACAAGTTCCAAATACATATTAGAAATCTCGGGTATTACATCCTTCCTCCCTAAAAAGAAGTTTCGTCCCGAAACTTAAGATGAAAACAACTCTGGATATCTAGCCTTCATACTGTCCTCCGTTTCCCAAGTGGCCTCTTCGACTCCGTGTCGTGACCATTGTACTTTAACCAAGTGTATTGGTTTATTCCTCAATTGTTTGATCCGACTCTCAAGTATCTTGATTGGTCTCTCTTCGAAGGTGCCATCATTAGCTATCTCGATCTCGTCGAAATCAATGACGTGACTGGGGTTCGGTACATACTTCCGCAATTGGGATACGTGAAACACATTGTGAACGTGACTCAGCGATGACGGTAAGGCCAACCTGTATGCTAAATCTCCAACCCTCTCGAGGATCTCGAATGGTCCGATATATCTTGGACTAAGCTTGCCTCTCCTCCATAAACGGAAAATACCTCGTGCAGGAGACACCTTCAATAGTACATGGTCCCCAGCGTCGAACTCTAGAGGGCGACGACGTACGTCTGCATAAGACTTCTGTCGACTCTGGGCAGTCAATAGTCTTTCTCGAATCAAAACTTCTTCTCTTGAGTCTGAATTATCAATTCCGGTTCCGTCCCGATCGAATCCGAAGAATCATCCCAACACAGGGGTGATCGACATCTTCTCCCGTACAAAGCTTCAAATGGTGCCATCTTAATAGAAGCATGCCAACTATTATTGTAGGTGAATTCAATCAATGGCAAATGAACTTCCCAATCAGTTGACCAATCAAAAGCAGAGGCTCTAAGCATGTCTTCTACTGTTTATATAGTCCTTTTGGACTGACCGTCCGTTTGGGGATGATAAGCCGTGCTAAAGTTGAGCTCAGTCCCCAAAGCCCTGTGAACTGCCTTCCAGAAGTGCGACACGAAGCGACCATCTCGATCCGAAATAATGGTCTTCGGCGTCCCATGCAATCTGACTATCTCCGCAATAAATACTCGCGCCAATCTCTCGGGTCCCCATGTATCTTTAATTCCTAGGAAATGAGCCGACTTGGTTAGTCGATCAACTATAACCCAAATCATGTTCATTCCCGTTCTAGTCCTTGGCATACTGGTGATGAAATCCATCGAGATGTCCTCCCACTTCCATTCAGGGATCGGAAGCGGCCTTAACATTCCGGCAGGTCGCTGATGTTCAATCTTAACTTGCTGACAAGTCAAGCACTTCAAAACATACTCTGCTACGTCCTTTTTCATATTCCCACACCAGAAGTTTTGTTTTAAATCCTTATACATCTTACTGCTGCCCGGGTGAATAGAATAGGGCGCGCTGTGAGCTTCCTTCAGAATAGTCCGTCTCAAATCATCATCATCGGGAACGCAAAGTCGACTCTGAAATCTCAGAACTCCATCATCTTGTATCACGAATCCTGGGGCTTTTCCTTTCTTTACTTCATCACATAATCGAAGGATCGTGAGAATCGTCCCAACCGCTTAGATTTGATCTCTCGACTAGTGATGAAGTCGGTTTCATCACATATAGTTGCCCTTGGATTCTGGTGCCCATACTTCAATCCTTCGCGGATCGGTTCCGTTGAATCTTTGGTTTGGGATGTAAGTGCTTCCAACACTCGAAGAGAAACAGGTTTACGGCTCAAAGCATCGGCTACTACGTTTGCTTTCCCCGGATGATAGAGAATCTCCAAGTCATAATCCTTGATCAATTCCAGCCACCTTCTCTGCCTCATGTTTAATTCTTTCTGACTGAAAATGTACTTGAGGTTCTTATGATCGGTAAAGATCTGACAATGAGTGCCGTACAAATAATGTCTCCAAATTTTCAATGCAAAGACTACAGCTGCTAGCTCCAGATCATGAGTCGGGTAATTAACCTCGTATGGTTTCAGCTGCCGAGAAGTATAGGCAATCACCTTATCTCTTTGCATCAACACACATCCTAGACCCTGATTTGAAGCGTCGCTGTACACCATGAATCCATCAGTTCCATCTGGTAATGCTAATATAGGTGCGGTCGTCAGTCTCTTCTTAAGTTCATCAAAACCAGCCAGGCATTTCTCATCCCACGTGAACTTTTGAGTTTTCTGTAACAGCTGAGTGAGCGGACGAGCAATTTTGGAAAATCCCTCTACAAAGCGGCGATAATATCCAGCAAGTCCTAAGAAACTCCAGACTTCTTTCACGTTATTAGGAGCTTCCCATTCCAAGATTGCTTCGACTTTCTTCGGGTCCACCTGAACTCCGTCAGCTGATATCACATGCCCAAGGAAAGTTACCTCCCTGAGCCAGAACTCGCATTTTGAAAGCTTTGCATACAGCTGTTCCTTCCTCAAGGTGCTCAAAACTACACGCAAATGTTCGGCATGCTCCTCTGCGTCCTTCGAATATATCAAGATGTCATCAATGAAGACGACCACAAATTTATCCAAGTATTCCAAGAATACCCGATTCATCAATTGCATGAATACCGCAGGAGCATTGGTAAGTCCAAACGGCATCACTACGAATTCATAATGCCCGTACCGGGACCTAAAAGCAGACTTTGGTATATCCAATTCCTTAATTCTCAACTGATGGTATCCTGATCGCAAGTCAATCTTCGAGAATACCCTTGCCCCTTGCAGTTGATCAAACAAGTCGTCGATCCGAGGTATAGGATACTTATTCTTGATCGTCATCTTGTTGAGCTCCCTGTAATCAATACACAGTCGGAGGGATCCGTCTTTCTTCTGAACAAAGAGAACGGGCGCTCCCCAAGGAGAAACGCTAGGTTGAATATAACCCTTCTGTAACAATTCCTCCAGTTGCTTCTTGAGTTCATACATCTCGGTTGGCGCCATGCGGTATGGTGCTATGGAAATAGGAGCTGCTCCAGGCTCTAATTCGATAATGAACTCCACTTCTCTCTGCGGAGGTAACCCAGGTAGTTCGTCAGGAAATACCTCTGAGAACTCATTCACAATTGGAATAGACGAGAGCTCTACTCCTTCCTCTTTCCTCATGGCATAGCACCAGAGTCCATGACATCCCTGCTTCAGTAATTTCACGGCTTTCATTGCTTTGATCAATTTTCCCGAGCTTCCCGGTCTCCATCCTCGGAATAAGTGTTCAGATCCGTCATCAGCAATGATAGAAATGACTCTCTCTCGGTAATTAAGAATAGCTCCATAACGGTTGAGCCAATCGTCTCCGAGAATTAAATCGTCACCGTAGATGTCAACTACAATAAGATTCGATGGCCAATCTCTCCCTCCTATAGACACTGGAAAATCTCTAGCCTCTAGGGTTCCCACAATTCTCTCTCCACTCGGCAAACCCACAACATATGGTTCACAATCAAATAAGCACGAGATTTTTAAACGATTTACACAGTTCAATGATACGAAAGAATGTGTAGCTCTGGAATCGAATAAAACACTAACTGGTTGCAAAAGGATCTGAATCGTACCTGATGCAACAGCAGTGCTCTGATCGTCAGATTTCCTCATCTCCTACAGGCCCGGAGGAACGGACCCAGCATTTGATGTCTCTCTCTTCCCAATATTCTGCTGCTGAAATCCACTCTGTTGCGTCTGGTTCACACTTATCTCCTTCGGAACTGGCGCTGGAGTGCGAGTACCAAAAGATCTAGTAGCAACTCCACAGAAAGCCGCACGATGACCTTCTTGCCCACAATCGTAACAAGTCACAGAAGATGCGGGGCAATCCCGTCGAATATGCCCTGCTCGACCACAATTGTAGCATTACTTTGATGCGTCCGAAACTGCTGATGTAGTTCGGAACTTCTTCCCACATCTAGAAGGATGTGGAGGTTTCCTAGCCGAATAAAAGGAAGACTGGCCCTTACGGGGCCCACCGCTCTTGTTTTCTGAGAAGCTGCCGGTCACCTTCTGCTTCTTTGCCTCCATTGATTTCTCCACCGCCGCCTCTTTCATGTCATAGGCCAGCGCTTTGTCTTGATACTGTCGCAACGTAGTACACTCGAACCCGGACATGTACTGCTGAATCTCCGGCTTCATTCGCATATCGAAATGAAAAATCTTTTCTGCCTCCGTTCTGACCAAGTGTCGGACACACGTCAGCTGATGATTAAAAGTTTTGATTATGTGCATTCTGATTGCTTCCGAACTCTGTGGTGAGAAAAACTCTCGGATCTTTGCCTCTCTAACTGGACGAGGACAATACTGTGCTTCCATCATTAGTTTGAATTCCGTCCAGTCCGCATTATGATCCTCAGGTCGAATAGCTTCCCACCAGTCAAAGGCCTCCCCAGTCAGAAAATACTGGGCAATGGGAACCTTCCGGTCCTCGGGACAGTTAAGACCCGCGAATATCTTCTTTAACTCCTTAAGCCAATGATCCCAAGTAAGTGCCTCAGCGGATCCGTCAAAGTTTGGCGGGTGTAATTTGACCACCTCAGCAAGCCATCTGTCTCCCCGGTTATCCTCGTGGTGCTGCTGTCCCATCGCCGTCTGCATGCGGTCAACGACCTGAGCGAACTGGTTTATCTGCGCCACCACCTGTTAAAGCACTCCTGGCATGTTAGGATTTGTGTCGTCATTCGCTGATTCTTGCTGCCCTCCCGAATGGGAATCGGTTCGACTAGCTGATAATTCTGGGGTAGTTGCGGAATCCTCCTGTCTCATGTTACCCCGTCCGCGTCCACGACCGCGTCCGCGTCCACGTCCTCCTCTCAACATACTGTAAACACAATTCCTCAATATCCAGGATAAAGTTTTGAAATAAAGCCCGTCAATACTCACAAAACAGTAATTAAGTAAAATGGTAGTATAAGAGATTAGGAGACTTACAACCACGGTCCACATGACGACTTTGGCTTAACAGTGATGTTACGAACGACTCGTAAATCAATAACGTAAACAGACCCAACTTAAAACCCGACTGCCAAGATATCCATGAATCTTAGCTCCGATACCATATTCTGTAACACCCCGAGATATTTGGAATAATTACAGCCCCGTAAACCCTTTAAGTAAGGATTTACAAGGCTAATTTAAAAGAAATGTAAATATAGAACATCAATATCACGGAAATTCAAGTTTACAAAACCGTACAACTGGTTCAACGAGTAAATAATACAACCATATCGAAATGATATTAATAAGACACGCGTACTCGAGTACTGAAATCAAACCAAGAAAACAAATCACCAACAACAACAAACATCACTGAACCCCTTCGTCGTCACGTCGGTACTGTGGCTGTTTCCCTGCTCCTCGGCTACCTGAACATCAAAACAAATGTCCACCCCCGAAGGGGTTAGCAAAACGATGCTAGTACAAGTATCACTTAAACGAATCAAATATGCATCAACAATACATAACAAGATACACCACACGGACTTCCGCTACCGGAATCCGATAATGCGAATCCACAAGATTCCATTAACACATCATGGGTATTCCAATGATCCAGCGCCCTCAGCATAGATCCCAAGATGATCCCGTCGGACAAACACGAGGTGGAAATAACCCGTCCAATGATCCAGCACCCTCAGCCTAGATCCCAAGATGATCCCGTCGGACCACCACGAGGTGGACATCCGATCCAGCGCCCTCAGCATAGATCGCACAACAAACACAAACATAACTCATGCATACATATATGCCAAATCGCCATGTCTATCAACATGAACATACAAACACTACATAACGAATATCATGACAATTCAACGAAATAAATCTCATGTTCAACAACATGAATAATCACACGCATGCTCAAAATACTAATATTAACATATTACGATACTTGCCTCGAAAATGGCAAGAACGAAACACTTCAATGATCTCAACACACTCGAAGGCCGCCTCCTTCGATCAACGTAGCAAGATCGAACCTTAACAAAAGAAATGATATACAAATCATCTCAAGTCGAACGATTGCCTAGCAATTCGGTCTACGGCCAAAAGCTCAAAATATACAATCTGCCTGAACCACTTAGCGTACGCTACGTACTCTACGTAACGTGCGCTAAGCCTGCCTGTTAGCGTACGCTATCGTCTAAGCCTAGCGTACGCTAGCCATGGACTGACAGTTCTCTCTGATCAGCCGACTGACTCGGCTGATATCATATCGTACGTTATGTACCGAACGTAGCGTGCGTTAACTTAGCCCCGATAGCGCACGTTAACTTACGTATGTTAGCGTGCGCTAACCGTGCATGGCAGATTACTGTCGGCAGACAACTTGATCTAATGGTGATGAACTCAATAATTCTATGGTGATAATACACGTCATCCCCATGCACATCATGCTCATAAGGTGTGTGAACGATCTCTAGGGATTAAATGACTACAAGATACAAGGGTACGTATCATCATTACTACACCATAATTCATCTTGATCTTCAAGAAAATATTCTAAGTTCCGTTCATCCTACGTTCCAAAATGCATGATTCCAATGTGTAAAACATAACAACTAGGTAATTTCCATCTACTGGTCACAAATTGGTTTGAAGTTTCAGAATATGCTAGGAGTTCAAACACAAAAAGGTTCCATGGTATTATACGATAAATAAGTACCGAAACATCGAAATTATCTTCCTAGCACATGATGCCCGACTACTACGAATTTAACTGACTAGGTAAACCCGAGACATGATCAAAATGTCCTTTAGAACACTACTAATATTGGTGAAGAATCACCTACCTCAAAGTAGTGAAGAACAAGGAGGAAATCGAAGCAATCCAACGTCGAAGGCTTTGAACACCAATCCTCAATGATCTACAATCTTCAACACGAGCTAGGATGCTGATATGAAGTGTTTAGGATGTAGAGAGTAATACTCTAAGTATAAGGATTCGGATGTGGGAAGAGAAAAGACTGAAAATACGAAAAGGATGCTGTCCTATTTATAGAAAATGGTTATTTGCGCGCGCTAGTCCATACTCGTAGCGTGCGCTAACGGCTTACTGACTTCACTGTACTCAGCACTTAGCGTGCGCTATTCTCATGTCAGTAGCGTGCGCTAAGGCGTTGACTTGGCTTTTCCCGAAAGCCTTCCAGGTTCATCCCGACACAATCCGACCAAGATCCCCATGCATGATCTCACCTACCACACGTCTCAATCAAATTGACCACGTATAGCGTGCGCTAATGTTCCTTTGTAACGTGCGCTATGGATCCATGTTAGCGTACGCTACACATAGACGATAGCGTGCGCTACATGCGCAGAAACCCAAACTTAAATCACATTCAATAAATCATACGCTCAACAACACCGGACTATGAGATACGGAGAATAATACTCAGATTAGAGTGCAACAATTACAATATCACAAGTTCCAAATACATATTAGAAATCTCGGGTATTACAAATATCACGTTATGATTATGTCATGAGATGATGAAAATGAGCATACATGCTCTAACTTAGTGATTACATGAATGATTTACTGAAGTGACATGATTATCTGATGAAATTCTTGAAATAATTATCTTGGACAATTTAACATGATTAATAATATGATCGTCCAGCTCGACAACTGAATAATGAAATGAATTGAGTAATTAATGAGTTAACATGATCGTCCTAATCATAATGAATGATGATGTTTGAGGATTGTTAATTGATGAATGATGAATGAATGATTATTGCCAGAAATTATACCATGGCGTTAGAAATCTTACAGTTCTCTCGGTCTGATTGGCTCGGCATTTGCACAGGTCACACGTGACGCGAAAGTCCAATGATACTAGTCTGATGACGATGATTTCAAATGAGACATGACTCGGAAGGTAGTATTCAAAACCACGCTCTGATACCAACTCTGTAACACCCCAAACTAGGCGGATATTACAAGCCGTGAATCCCGATCGGGACCCACCCGCATATGAAAATGATGAATTAAATAATATAATTGTAGTACCGAACCACATTATATTACCCAAATACTCCGATGAGGAGTTTAAGTACAACACACCAGACAATATCAATACTAGTATATTTTATATGAAGATAAAATACACAACACTGAATGAAACGGAGTATCCAAATGAAAGTATGCAGCGGAAATTAAAGGACAACAACATGAATAACTGAAAGATCGGGGTCCCCTACTAGTATCACTGGGACTCCTCGACGTCAGCATGTTATTCCCGTGCTTTTGCCTTGCCATGACCTGAAAAACAAAATCCCCAGCCGGGGTCAGTTACACAGAACAACAATCCTCAAGAGTTGAATAAACACAATCATATATATGTAGTATAAACCACAAGTTCGATCAAAATGAATCGGTTAGATTATAACCCAGTCTTGTTGAAAACATACGCAATCAAACATGCTGTATGAATCAACTAACAGTACGGCTCAAAGGGTGGCGCCACACTACGCCCGGGATGGAAATGTGTCCGTGCACAAGCCACCAACGAGTATCGATCGAATACACGTGTGGTCTTGTACCTAATCAGTCTCACGAGGCATATGACTCGTGTGCACAGTCCAATGTGAGGCCACCAACCAACACACGACTTAAATGTGCCCGACATGAAAATCCTACACATACCAAACGGCACGCCAGTATGACCCGGAATGCCACGATATAATAAAAGTGACATCGAAAATGAATAATGACTCACCGAGATGGAATGATAGTGAAATGAATGACAGCTCAATGAAATTATTGGAACCGTCGTTCCTTGTGACTGAAGTGATTAATTGACAATAACAAGTTTTGATACGGTTAATACAATGATGAATGAGTTATGATTATGAATGAACAACAACAAAAGGAATGAATATCCTTTTAACCGAGTATGAATTAACTTACACAATACCGATGAAGAATGTCCTTCCACGAACAAACGTCCTAAATGAAGTGTCGGTCGCTCGAACAACCTTGAATAAGACAATTACCAACAATCCGCTCAATAAACGAATCAAACACGATTATAACGAACTCAAGGCGTCAAAACGACTAAACCAAGTTCATTGGGGCATTATATCGAACACTTTGTGGCCAACTTCGATTGTTCATAACCAAACTTCAAAAATACCAACATCAAATCCCCAAGAAGTGTTTAAAACCAACAAAACATCTTCAATACGATCAATAATCCGTTATGAATATCCAAAATCGTGATTACAACGATAGTTAATCGAAAACCCCCAAATCCAACTTAATATTCAAAGTGTTCTTGAATAATCCTTTAATAATCCAATGAATAATCATACATATTCATAATCATGCGTACATCACTTCATACAACATGATTTTAACGGCTAAAACATCATATCTCAATACAAAATCGAAATCCAAGATGTTGAAGAATATTACCTTTGAAGATCCAAACACTTCGATCCGATGAAAACGTGTTAAATCGACTATCCAAGCTTCCCAACGACTCAAGATGATGAAATCCGAACACACAAGTGATTGATGATAACAAAATATCTCCCTCAAGCTCTCTCTCTCGGACAAGATGAAGGAAATGAGAAAAATGAGGAAAAGTCCCGTCCAAGACATATATAAACTGCCGGAAGTTACGGCCATAACTCGGCCTTCTTACGGCCGTAACATTACAGGTCAACGGCCTTACGGCCGTAACCGGCCAACTCGTATGGCCGTAACTCGGCTTCATCCAAAACTCGCCGACCTTACGGCCAGTATCATACGACTTACGGGCGTAACTCGCCCTCGTCTAAAACATCTGCCGACATCCTTACGGCCATACCCGCAAACCTTACGGGCATAACTCGAATGATACGGCCGTATCCGGCCAAACTTACGGGCGTAAGCCCCCTTCGTCGAAAATGGCCAGGCACCCTGCCTGTAACGTACGGCCGTATCCGGCCAAGCCTTACGGCCGTATCTTCCTCATCTTACTGCCGTATGCCGCAACCCTTACGGCCGTAAGTCCCTCTCGTCCGACACATCCTGAAAAACACGAACACTCCTTACGGCCGTATCGTGCCCCTCTTACGGCCGTAAATCGCCCTTCGGCCAAAAACACCCGGACACCCTGCTCGACTCGTACGGGCGTAACCGGCCAAGCCTTAAGGCCGTACCTGCTCAACTTACGGACGTATGCCTCAACCTTACGGCCGTAAGTCCCGTTCGTCCATAATGGCCTGAAACCAATGAACACCTGTTACGGCCGTAACTTACCATTCTTATGGCCGTAACTCGTTGCTGGACAAGATGAAAATCCGACAACTCCGATTCCTCGCTACGATTGATGAATGATCCGACATACCATACGTATCTGAAAGTGAACAAGTCCAAAGATGAAACTTCCAGCACAAGACTACCAATCACAATGATAATGATAATGCTCCCGTCTCGATCCATAAACGGAGATGAAATGACGATCGGTAACTGATACATGGTTACAACACGCCCACAATGAACGCAAATGAATGAATCATGAATGATGAATGATTATTAATGAGTGAAAAAATTACTGAGTGACAATTACTGACTGATAATTACTGAATGATAATGAATGCATTACGACCGGGTATTACAGTCTTCACGTGACTAATATCCTCATATTCAGTGATAGTTTGAACTGATTAACATCGTTTTTGCGTCTCCATTAGAGTGAAATTCAACCATCTTATTTTCCGGATTAAGTTAGTTTTCCATCTCGAGCTTTTAGAGCGTAAATTTCTCTTTTTGCTTTACTCATTATCGAGTACACGTAACTAATGTATCACTATCTTTATAGAGTGATCACATTTCTTGTTACTACCTCTCATAAGAGTAGGGTTCATCTCGTTTAAAACCTCTCTGGTTTTAATATTCGATTAAAGAACTTTATGTTCTTAGCACGAAAATTTAATTATTGAATTTCTCCGAAATTTCAGCATGGTTCCAAAGAGAACCAAAATCTTTAGCACAAACGTTGATACACCACCTTAAACCCACATTCAGTGATCCTCGATCAGTCGATGCGTTAGGGTTAACAAGATCTCGAATTTGTCCGAATTTTCTGCGTATAGAGCTAATATCAATATTTTCCGTGTTTGGTATCACATGTATCACCGTAATAGGCTCGTGTGTCACTGCCGCAGCAGACCGACACCAACATGTGAATATATAATTTAACCGGAAGAGCAAATCCTACCAAAAAATTATAATTCTCAAGCCGACCCACAACCTGTACTCACTAGGTACCAGGCCCGTTAGGTTTTTAACGTCCGAGCATCCGACCAATATTGATATTCCATCACATAAAAAGATTAAAATCAATCAACAAATACTATTTAGTTAATAACTTAATTAAACTAAATAATCTTGACATCTTAATCGAATAATCAATTAATAATTGATTCATCTCTTATCAAGCAATGCTATACCTTATCAAAATTATCGTATGCATGATTATATAATAGCAAATATAATCACAATCTTATTTAGAAAACGCATGGCAACAAATAATATAATTTCTTCTCATTTATATTAGCCACAAACACTTTCTAAATAATGATCGACGTGTAATCCATAATATTTTTTATTCTCATTAGCTATTAGCAACTACGTTTGCTGACAGTAGCGTAACTCAATTAAAAATTCAGACTTGATATTGCAATGCCACATATGCCGGATAAATGAATTAGAGTCGAATGAGCATTATCGATCCTACCATTCATGGATCAACACAAGTCACACAAATATGTTTACGCAGATTTTTACCACTAATAAACAATGAACTAATGTAAACATAAGTACTTTCCTACATGACATGCCAGCTAATTCAAGTCATCATTATACAACAAAATAAACATAATATATTTATAATATATCTATGCAGTTATAAAGCAACCTTAGGGCAAATCGAATTATAGAGGCAAAGGAAGATTGGAAGAATCGGCACTTCAGTACGTGCTCAAGCCCTCGCTCTAAGCCAAGGTAATTGCAAAACCATAAATAGAATAACAAATAGAAAAGCAAATTCCGAAGCTGATCGTGAGAAATGGATATTCATTTCTTATAATGATGAATTTAAGCAGTCGAAAAGCATGTTCCTCATGGCAGATCCAAACATCGCTAAAATTGAATTTTGAAAATAGTAAATCCTTTTTCCCATAGATGGAAAATTTGCAGAGATCCGATATTAATAATTTCGAAATTTATGCTACAAAATAATAATTTGCTTTAAGATTGTTGGTATAATTTATCAAAAATTATATCGATAAATGTGAAGCCATATAATTATTTCATGAAGTATAATATTTGATGATTTTCCATTATACCTGTAGATTCAAACGCTTATGCCGCTGGCCATCAGTTTCTTAATGACAGGTAATACTGTTTTGGATTCGTCCGTGTCCGTCCAATTATGACTGACGGGATCGGATGTTTTGAATCTACTGTCTGTGCTGCAAATCTGAGAAGAACAAAGTAGGAGACAGATTCGTTAATAACAAAGACATTAATATATATATATATATATATAAAAGTAATCGAAAGAAGCAAATCGAATATGGACAATGTTGAGTCCAGAAAATCTGTCTCCTTAAAGCAAATTTGCCTCCACCGCAGTGTATAGCGTCTGCCTCCCAGGATAAAACAACATCTCGATGCGTTGATAAATCGATCATCGCACCCTCAGCGAACAATTAAACCTGAACTACCACCAACGCGACCCAAATTACGAAAAGAAATTATTTCCGAAAAAAAATGAAGTCGGAATTTCGGGTGAGAAAAAATGGACGAAAATTCCAGTTGAAAATAAGACCCCTCACATCTGTATTTATAGGTGAAGATGAGAGATAGAGACATGTGCTGGAGGAACTCTAAACTGATCAGGATTGGTATCTCAATACTTATTCAGATCTGTTTAATTCGAATTTATCAATTAAATTGATGTTTATCCGGATCCGAAAAATTCGGAATTTATAATTGAGGTATTTTCAGTAAAATAAATTTTTACTGAATAAAATTGCAGTAAAAAGATAACTTCCAGACGCTTCGCCGAAATCGCCCTTCGATCGAGACTGACCCGAGCCGAGCCGGACGGACGGCGCCGGCGGCGCGCGCGTGTGTGTGCGCGAGGGGCACCTAGTCACACATCCACTCATGTCTCACTTTTTGAACAAGACTTTGTCCACATCTCTTTATATACTCACAATTTTTCTCTTCTTTTTCCAATGTGGGATAACATCCTAAACCCATTTCTAAAGGGTTCACTTTGGAACATTACATCTCATTCACACCTCAATCATTTTGAGTGTTCTTACGTGTTTTGGAAACCTCGTACGGAGTACTAAGTATTCCAACTAAATCCCGACTTTAACTCGTAGTCGAGCTTGTTGTTGCCCAAAATATTTATCCGAAGATTAATACTGCTGGAAGACGGACAACAAACAACAATTGCGGGAGCACTTCCGAGAGAAGCTAAATAATACAAGATTTGCCGGGTTTGTTAGGCCCGGGCTTGAATGCTCTCGCGAGATGATATTAATACAAATATTCGTGGATACAAGTATTAATGAGAGAAATCTAAATACAATGAGTGTAAAAAGACTCTGTTAATCCGGCTCTTGAGCGAAGCTCGGTGTTCTTCGTCCCCGCCGATCGTCTTCCTGATGAGAGAGGCCGGGAGAAGTAAGACCGAATGATAGCTGTTGCCAAGAGTTGGAGATAGCCAAGTGCTGGGTGTTTTGCTCCTGTAATGTATACTGAAATCGCGATAATGCAGACCTTTGGCCGAGTGCAGGGTGCCTTGTATATATAGTGGCAGCCGGGTCCTGTCCTTTGGTGGGCGATCGACTTCCGGCCATTATAATAATGGGGCGATCGTCCGCCGGCCAATATTATAATGGGGCGATCACCCGGGCTGTCGGGTAAAAGTCCAAGGAAGAGGCTGGCGCCAGCTGGGTGGTCCAATGGGGAGTTAGCACGCGTCCGGAGTCAGTCACAAGCGGCCCTACTGACAGCTTTCGGCGGAATCAATTGTCACATGCGGCCCTACTGACAGCTTTCGGTGGCTTGTCGGCTGGTGGAAAGATTCTGCCAGGCTGTGGTCAATGACCCGTGATTCGCGGATCTTGTCTCGGCCCTTGCACGTGGTGCCAGTCAGGAGGCTCGGCCTTTGCCGACTGGATTGCCATCGGCCCTGATCGACATGAGGCGGTCATCTCTAGCCGATCATCAGAGGTCGCCATCGGCCAGTTGCTGAGGGTCGGCATTCGGTCGGTCACCAAGGGTCGGTCGGCAGAAGCCGAGAGAGGATCGCCCGCTTGTTTGCCGCCGCAGTTTGCCGCGCCGAGTACCGAGTGACGATCGTATCTGAGGTCGATCGCTCGGCACCGGGACTTGTCCTAGGACCTTCGGTTGGTCGATGTAGCTTGTCCGCTGGGCTATGGCTCGGTCGCCTGACCGCTGGTCGGCAGTTCTACCTCGGCTGCTCGGCAGTGGCTCGGTCGCCCGACCTCCGAGGCGATCGCCGGTCGGAGAGTGTTAATTCTTGACACAACAATTGCCCCCCAGCTTGCTCCTATGTTGAAGACATGGGGCGAGGTGGTTCTTGCTGGCGATTGTGTAAGGAAGAGGACGGGCGATCTTGCTGAGCTGACTTAAGATTCGGACTTGGGCTATCATGGTCGATTGGCTAGCTATCTTTCGGTCTTGTACCTGCAAAAACAACATTGGCCGATCCCCCTCGGAAACTTGGTGGCTTCGCTTGTTTGAGGAATCGTGCACAGTCGCGGAGATCGATGGACCGACTCCATGACCGTGTCTTGGTGCGCGAAGACATTGAGTGTCTCGTGACTCACTTTATTATGAGGGTCCTCTCAGGCCGCGCCGCCTCGTATTTAAACGAAGGGCGTGCGGTCTCGGTCTAGAGGAGTCCTTGCGCGGGGCAGCGTCGGATGAATCAACTCCACGCCCGCGGCTTGTTAGCTCTGCTTCCACCTCATCCAGCCATGGAGATGGCCGACCTCGACGGTGTACGTTGAGACGGGGGTTGTGGAATGGGTCCACTGATTAATGTTGGAGAGCCCTCAGACTACGCCGGCCTCGTATTTAAACGAAGGGCAGGCGATCTCGGCCGAAAGGGACCTTGCATGGCCGAAGCAGCCGGTTCCATCGACTGCCAGGACCATGGCTTTATGATGTGCGGCGGAGGCGATCGCGAGCCTTAGTCCCTCATTTAAAATGGACTGTAGGCGGTGATCGAGTCCTCCGGCTCTGCTGGGTAGTAGCGATCGGGCTGGGAGACTGGAGGTCGTCATGCAGGCGCCGATCGCTCTTCTCCTAGGCTAAGAAGAAGCCTTTGCCTGGACAGGAAATCTGCGGCTCTAGCCCGGAAGGCTGCGTAGGTCGTCGGTTGGGTCTTCGTGAGATGCCTGAACATAGGCGAGAAGCCCTGAAAACCTCCTAGGACCGCGTAGAGGGCGGTCTCATCGTTTACGGGCTCGCCGTTGAGGATGATCACGTCTACCCGGTCGATGTAGTCCGAGTCGGACTCCTCTTCTCCCTGCTTGATTTGCATCATGCGAAGGCGACCTTCTGGCTGGACGACCCTGGTGGCGAAGTGTTCCGTGAAGACGTGCGCCAGCTCGTTAAAGGAGCCAATGGACCGAGGTGGCAATGAGGTGTACCACCGGTGGGCGAGGTCGTCTAGTGTCTGAGGGAACATTCGGCACCTGGTCGCGTCAGATGCCCCACACCCGGTCATATAGATGTTGAACTTGTGCAGGTGTGTTTGGGGGTCCGATCGCCCCTCGTACACGGGTGTTTGAGGAGGAGCGATCTTGTGCTGCACCGGGGCGAGCTCGATGTTGATCGCGAGCGGCTCGCTTGGCTCGACGATCGTCTTCATGGCGCCTGCCCTGGATTGCAGGAGCGCCTTCATGTCGTCGATCTGACGTTGCATCGCAGCTATCGCCGTGGCTCGGTCGCTTGCCGATCGGCTTTGGGAGCGGGAGCCGAGGCGATCGTGTACCGATCTCTGGACTCCGTTGCTGCCGACCTCGGCAATTTGGCGAGGGGGAGCCAGACGGCTAGGCTGCCTTCTGGGAGCCGGGTAGGCCGAGCTCCTGGTGACGGACTCAAACTCCGTCGTCTCGTAGCTGGGGCCGGACTGCCCCGGTCGCCAGGTCGGGTCACTGCCCAGGCGATCGAAGATAGAGGTGCCCCGGCTGCCGAGCGCCTCTTTTTGCGGACGAGAGCCTCCTGGCGATCGCTCGGCCAGTAACGCCTTGAGCTTCCGCTTGGACTTCCGGCGGGAGGCCGATGGGGTGATAGCAGGAGGCGCGTCGAGAGCACTCCGTCGCTCCTGTAGGGCGGCCATGACCTCGTCTATCCGTTCCTTGGTTCGGAGCTGATCGAGCGAGAGGCTCGGGCCGCCGCCCAGGGATGGGATCGAGCGTCTCTAACCGCGGCGGCTGCCTTCCACCATCGGCTGCGGCTCGGATTGGGACGGAACGGGGGGTCTGGCCGGCTGGTCAGCGGCTTTTTTCGATGCGGAGGCGGAAGACATGGTTTCTGAAAGATTTCTTTGAAGTGCAGTGAGTGTCACTTCAAGTATCTGCCCCGAGAACAGTGAGTGTTCTTCGGGACGGTAGGTATAAAAATTCGAGGGTTGGATGCCCTCCTTCTAGCGCCAATTGTTGTTGCCCAAAATATTTATCCGAAGATTAATACTGCTTGAAGACGGACAACAAACAACAATTGCGGGAGCACTTCCGAGAGAAAATAAATAATACAAGATTTGCCGAGTTTGTTAGGCCCGGGCTTGAATGCTCTCGCGAGATGATATTAATACAAATATTCGTGGATACAAGTATTAATGAGAGAAATCTAAATACAATGAGTGTAAAAAGACTCTGTTAATCCGGCTCTTGAGCGAAGCTCGGTGTTCTTCGTCCCCGCCGATCGTCTTCCTGATGAGAGAGGCCGGGAGAAGTAAGACCGAATGATAGCTGTTGCCAAGAGTTGGAGATAGCCAAGTGCTGGGTGTTTTGCTCCTGTAATGTATACTGAAATCGCGATAATGCAGACCTTTGGCCGAGTGCAGGGTGTCTTGTATATATAGTGGCAGCCGGGTCCTGTCCTTTGGTGGGCGATCGACTTCCGGCCATTATAATAATGGGGCGATCGTCCGCCGGCCAATATTATAATGGGGCGATCACCCGGGATGTCGGGCAAAAGTCCAAGGAAGAGGCCGGCGCCAGCTGGGTGGTCCAATGGGGAGTTAGCACGCGTCCGGAGTCAGTCACAAGCGGCCCTACTGACAGCTTTCGGCGGAATCAATTGTCACATGCGGCCCTACTGACAGCTTTCGGCGGCTTGTCGGCTGGTGGAAAGATTCTGCCAGGCTGTGGTCAATGACCCGTGATTCGCGGATCTTGTCTCGGCCCTTTCACGTGGTGCCAGTCAGGAGGCTCGGCCTTTGCCGACTGGATTGCCATCGGCCCTGATCGACATGAGGCGGTCGTCTCTAGCCGGTCCTCAGAGGTCGCCATCGGCCAGTTGCTGAGGGTCGGCATTCGGTCGGTCACCAAGGGTCGGTCGGCAGAAGCCGAGAGAGGATCGCCCGCTTGTCGGTCGCCAGTAGTCGGTCGCCGAGTACCGAGTGACGATCGTATCTGAGGTCGATCGCTCGGCACCGGGACTTGTCCTGGGACCTTCGGTTGGTCGATGTAGCTTGTCCGCTGGGCTAAGGCTCGGTCGCCTGACCGCTGGTCGGCAGTTCTACCTCGGCTGCTCGGCAGTGGCTCGGTCGCCCGACCTCCGAGGCGATCGCCGATCGGAGAGTGTTAATTCTTGACACAACAGAGCTCACTCAAAATTGCCTCTCAAATAAGCTGCTCAAAACAACCAATTTCCTCTATTTTTCCAAAGGAAATTTTATTATGTTGTTTCCTTGTGTTTTTGCTATCTATCTTTATTGTACTGTTTAGGATAGAGAGTGATTGTTTCGCATCCTCGTCCTAAACGATGTATGGGTGACATATAGAATGTATCGGATTTAAATATTACAGAAAGTACTTATAAGAAATGCGAATAATCATCAAAAAAATCAAACATAATAGCCATGGCCGCCATAATAGTAACTGAAGATGTCGGCAAATCAGAGTGAACTAACTAAAATAACTTACTAGACTTAGAACTAGAAGAAAAAAAAGAAATGAAGAAAGATGGTGTTTTCGTAGATGACAAGCATTGCATAAACTATTAATTATTACGTCTAATAAAATTCCATGAAAAAAAGAAAAGTAAAAATATAATCTTCGAGGTGGCTGAGACGATGATGCCAGATAACGGGGAGATGGTAGAGGATAAAAAATGGAACTTGGATAAGCGAGAAAGAGAATAAAGATCATTAGAGCTATCATTGCGGAGAATCAACGCCTGAGACCTAACATAACAGTGACTAATGACTATGAGTACATTTACGAAGAGAAATAAGATACGAACATTTTTGAGGTGTAGAGGACGAGACAAAGACTAGAAAGAGAGATGACCAATTCTCTTCAGGATGCTGCAAGGTCATCGTGAAAAAAGGGCAGTCGAGTCGGTTGGCTGAGGTGACAGCTGATAGGCGGCATACGCTGAGTTAGCAGCTTGGGCCGGTGTGGGAAGGAGACCAGCATACTGAGATATGGGTGGAGTGATCCATATGGAGAGGAATAGATGCCCAGTGCAGGGGCCGAAGAAAGATGGTTGGGGCAAGTGTTTAGCGGCAAAGGTGGCACGCAGTGGATGGGCTGTGTAGGATTGATCCAGTGGAGAGCTAGCAGAGCCGAAGATTTTGGGCCCAGTTGGAGTTTGTTGGACATATTGTAGAGAAATTACATGACCAAACAATTATGAGTATGGAAGATTTGGTTGAAATACATAGTCTTCTGATACCCGCATAATTTGTTGAAAAATGGACTTATAAGAATTTTTAAAGACCGATTTGAGACATCCTTTTGAGTGGACTCGACAATGAAACGAGGTCGAGATTTGTTTGGAAAATATAGTGCTCCGCAAGTTTTCCAAAACATACAAAAACACTCAAAATTAGGGGTGGGCATGGGACGGGATGGGTCGGGATTGGGCGAATCCCGTCCCGTCCCGAATTTAAATTACCGGGACGGGACGGGACGGGATTGCGTATTTTGAAATTCATCCCGCACGTCCCGATCCCGTTCGGGTTCGGGTCGGGATCGGGACGGGACGGGATATCCCGCACATTTATTGACCTTGACAGAAACTGTGAAAAAACGAATGAGACAACTATAAATTTTAGAATTATCAAATGAACGAGGTAGAAATTAAAAAAAAAAATCAAACTAGTCATTCCAAAAAAAAAGTGACTCAATATCCATTAGAAACTTAAAAAAATACACAACAAAATAGATAGTAATGTAAACACGCACAAAGGACAATAGATCAATAATCCAAATGCATAGTGCATATTACATCAAAATCAACACGTGAAGATAAAATTCAAATTGAAAGTGCAGAAAACTTCAACTTAAAACTGAAAATTTAAAACTGAAACTTTGATGTTTCATACATCATACATCAATGTAGGGTTTACAGGTGTAAAAGATATATAAAAATTGATTATATTAAATATTACGGGGCCAACGGATTGATCGACAGTCGATCCCATCCCGTCCCATTTGAATAGTAACAGAGCGGGACGGGACGGGATGGGATTGCCATTTTAATAAACTATCCCGTCCCGTCCCGCTAGTTTTCGGGACGGGATCGGGACGGGATCGGGATTTCGGGTTCAAGTGCCCAGCCCTACTCAAAATGGAGGAGGGATGAAAGCATTAATGCTCCAAAGTTAACTCCTTGAAAATGGGTGTGGGACTTTGTCCCACATTGGAAGTAGTAGAAAGATTATTATGCATATAAGGTTAGATGCACGAATGCTAGTTCATAACTATAATATCCGCATTTTCCTTTCCCCGGTATTTTTATTTTTGGTGTATTTTTCATTTTTAGCGACTCGCTTGTAACCGTATTAATATTTTGAGAATATTTAATACTGGACTTTTTATCATCCGAGCTTGTTTCGGACCTGTTATACTTAATTCCGTGTTTATTGCCTTTCCATCGCTATTTCGTTCGGTTCTCGTAATCGTTGTTCGGAACTGCCATCTCAGGGTTGCCGCAGATCTATCTCATGTTATTATGCATGTGGTGAGCTTTCGTATGTTGTTTCAATCATGTATCGTGTGTTTCGGAAGTTTTGGGCCGTAATTTTCCAAAATTTTGGGGTGATTACTAATGTTGTAGTTTTCCGAACCCTCGGGTAGTCGGAATCGTGTTTTCTTTTAGCGTTTTGGTTCTGACTCGATCTTATTGTTCTCATGTCTTCTTCGGCTCCTTGTTTGGTGTCGGATGCGCGTTGTTTTCATCCGAGGTGGAATTCGCTGTTTTCCATCCTTGGGGTGTTGGTTGTACTGCTGTCTACACCCACTAGCGCGCGCTATTCCTATTGTCTAGCGCACGCTAGTTTCGTTGAGTAGCGCAGGCTACATTCGTTAGGTACGCGCACTAATGACTCGAGCACAGTACTGGCAGTGGGTTGTTTCTGCTCTCTGCTCTCTGGACGAGCAGCTTAGCGCACGCTACATTTGTATATTACCGCATGCTATGGTTTGGACTTAGCGCACGCTGGGTGACCGGTAGCGCGTGCTAACTCTGTAGTCCAGATCGGGCAGAATGTTTCTGGACTCGGTCTGATGTCCAGGTAGGGCACGCTATGGCCCGACAGTGCGCTATCGAGGGGCCGTTAGCGCACGCTAACGGGCCAGAACTGTAGGTTCTGGACTGGTTTTTGACTGGGTAGCGCATGCTAACTATGGATCGTTAGCGCACGCTAAGCTCTCTGGTTATATAAAGCAGAGAGTTCATCTAGATCCGCCTCATTTCTCATTTCTTCTCCGCGGCCGGGCGATCCTTTAGGCGATTTCTTCTTCCAATCACTTCAGAGATCATTTTCCTTGAGTTCTTGGTGTATATTAACAACATTTACTTGGGTTCTTCATCCTTAGTCCAAGGTAATCTCCTAGAACCCTATTTTGGGAATTTGAGGGGTTTTTGAGTTTTTTTCCGATTCGTTCCGTATTGTTGATTAATTCATGATGTATATGATTAGGGCTGTAAACGAACAGAGCTGTTCGTGAACAAAGCTCGGCTCGACTCGTTAAGGGCTCGGTTCGGCTCGGTTCGTTAAGAACTCAAGCTCGAGCTCGAACACAAAAATCTGTGCGTTAAGAAAACGAGCTCGAGCCGAGCTTGGGCATGTGCGGCTCGAGCTCGGCTCGAGATCGGCTCGAGCTCGGTTCGGCTCGTTAAGCTGGATTAATAAATATATTTTTAAATTTATTTTAATAATATTTATATATTATATTATAGATCAATAAATTTTTAAATAATTTTCATATATTGAAATATTAATTTTTATATATATTTAAAAAAATATAATTTTTAATGATTAATTTAAATTATTTATTTTAAATAATTCAAATATATTATTTAAATAATTTAAAAATATAGAATTATTCGCGAATAGCTCGAGCTCGGCTCGAACTCGACTCGGCTCGAATTGTTCACGAACAGCTTGAGTTTGACTCGTTTTATTAACGAGATCGAGCTCGAACACGTTTTTTGTGCGATAACAAAGCTCGGCTCGGCTCGCCAGGGAAAAAAATTGAGCTCAGCTCGTTTATGTCAAAGTTCGGCTCGGCTCGGTTCGTTTACAGCCCTATATATGATTAATCTTGGTGGTATTCACGTTTTCCCTACGAATTTATGGTAAGTTTCGTGGTATTTGTGAAATCGAGAGGGTTCGGTTGCGATCCATCATCGTCGTTGTTTTGTACGAACTTACATGAATCGTAGGTGGGGTTTCGGGTGTCTTTCTTTATCGTTATTCTTGTCGAACGGGTTGTAATGGTGTTTGACGAATCGTCTAGGTTCGGTGTGTCCAATTTCTCGCAACCGCGATTATTTCATCCCGTCTTTTCGTCGTGATAATTGAGGCAAGTACCCTTAATGAACTTACATGCTTAACATGGTAGTATTGCATGAGTAACGTGTGTGTGTATGCTCACTACGGGTTAGATCCGATGGGGTCTCGGTAGGGGTCCACAGAGGCGTGGATCCACGAGCTTGGCTTTTAACCACTACGGATTATATCCGACGGGGTCTCGGTAGGGGTTCACAGAGGCATGGATCCGCGGTTAATTTTGGTGCATTTTATAAATGTGTTTTGGGTTATGGCATTTCCGGAAATGTGTGTTTCAAACCGATGTTTTTCTCATTTGCATGCTTTGACTATATGTGTAAGGTGTAAGTTGTTCATTGGTTACTTGTACTAGCATAATTGCTAACCCCTTTGGGAACCTTTTTGGGGAAATTCTTGTTATGAATTTTAGGTTATGTTCAGCCGGACGATCGGGCATTGGGGCAGTACGAGGACGCTGGCCAGGGTTGATGACGTGTGCAATTGAGTCTCTTTATTTCCGTTGTCCTTTTTGATGCGGTTGTTTTTCTTTAAACTTGTTAACTTATTAACAGTACTCGCGAGTACTTAGGTATTTCTACTGGGATTATGATTTGTATTATTATATGTTATTTATGATTGGCAGTGATGTCTATTTTGCCGGTTATACCGGCATTTCATTTATTTTTTTTGTTCTGGTGATGTGTGTTTTCTCGCTAACTAAGATAGTTAGATGAGTGGTATTTCTTAATTAGCCTGGTGGGTCCCATGTAGGGGACCACGACGCTGTAATATTCCCTGAATATCTTGGGGGTGTTACAGAAAATGTTATCGGAGTACTAGGTTTATGGATACCTAGGCTTGTCGGTTAATTGGATTTAGTTGTGTTTTGTTTTGCACATTGTCACCCCGCTGCCATCATCTCGGTACTTTCAGTGCTCGTAAGTTTTCCTTACTCGATTTCTTGTTTCCTTGTATCATACTTACGATTCTTGAACTGTGACTGTTTTTCCTCTCGTACTTATCATCGAATTGCAATTGCTACCTCTTATCTTCAGTATAGATGCTGGGAGAGGCTGAGGTCGAGGTCGCAGCCGTGGTAGTGGACACGGTCGGGGACGTGGGGCAGCCAGTGAGGCGGCCACTGTAACACCCCCAGAATTCGACTTGGAATGTCACATGCCGTAGACCCTTCTCACAAGAATCCACCAGGCTAAACTCCAAAAGATTGCTCAATGATTGACCGACCGAGGTCAAATTATTTACAAAACAGACCGACAAGGTCATTAAACAATTCAAAAACCAGCATAGTCCACAATTCAACGACAATAATAAACTTGAATACAGAAAAGAATGACAACTCAATTTAATAAATGAAAACTACACCCGTGCAAGGGTGAATACTCGACCAAAAGAGAAATATTGACCAAAATGAAACAAAAGAAAAGACTCTGACTCTTTCGTGATTAGCATCATTGTCCTCCATCTCCTTCCTAGATAATCTCGTGATTGCTCCCGAACTGCAAAACCTGAGCGCATAACAGGCACCCACCCCACGAAAACTTGGGGGTTAGCAAACTGGAATTTTGCTAGTGCAAGTACATAATATGCAAGATATACGAAAAATACCAATACAAAACTCAACAGCCGCGAAGCCTTAACACGAACCATACATTCACACAACCAGCACAGAAGAGCATTCACACAGACATATTTTTTTTACGGAACATAGCATCAAGAAAAACTTTAGACGAGCCCCAATGGGTCAAAAGAACTAGTTCGAAAACCCATTTTTTAAAAGAAATATTTCGGAAAAACATTTCGCTAAGATGATTTGAAAACGTTATTGTCGACTCGGGCTGTTTTGGGGTTTTGAAATATCTAATGGAAATACTTTTAGAAAATACCTTCAAAATTTCTCGGGTCCTTGACCCAGTATGTGGAAAACAATTTTACAGGAAAACCATTTCAATGTTATTCGGGGACCTCGACCTAATTTGCAGAACACGATCACAAGAACAATCATCTCAACATCTCATGGGGTCCTCGACCCAATCTACCGAACATCATCAAAAGAACAATCATCCCAACATTCCACAGAACACTTCACAGCATAATCAATGTCATAACCTCTCATTTCGACAAATCCTGCTCAAGACCCTTGATTAATTAACCCTCGGAAATAATCTTGATACCAACATTTAAACGAGTTGAAAAAAACTTTCAGAAGCACAAATCTCAGCCTTTATCGAGACCAACATTTAAAATGAGTTCAAAAGAACTTTTGAAGTACGAAAATTTTTCGGTATCGGGGTTGATGGAACCGAGCAGATCGGTCACCAAGAACCGAGTTAATCTCAGAAGTTTATCTAGGAAAACTCGAATATGTAAAGTATTTCTCTCTGTTTCTCTCTTTGTGTATTTCTTTCTCTCTCTAAAATACTTCTCTGTGATCTCAGAATTATGCTTAACCTTTGAAAGAAAGGCTTCTCCCCTATTTATAGAAGGGAGGGCTGTCTGTCTCTTTCTCTCTTTTCCTGATTTTAGGGAAGATCCCAGATATTCAGGGATTTAGGCTGCGATTTCCCATCCCTGGATATTCGGGATTTGGGTACTGTGGTCTACCAGCCCCTGAATTTTTGGGATTCTGTTTTCCAGGTCAAGGTCTACCTTTTCGAGAACTTAACCTTCATGAGCCCAGCGATTTCCGACCCCGGGTATGGTTAGGCAGGTCGGTTCATATTATAAGGGGCCCTTTAGATCGGGACACTCTTAACTGAGTCCAGAGGTCAGCGAGACCCCTTAGATCGGGACACTCTTCTCCGAGCCCATAGGTCGGACTCCATTCGTCTAGGTCTCTCCTCCTTTGCTCAGAGATCGGTACGTCTATTTATATTGGGCTTCTTTAGACCGGGTTTTTAGTAGGTCTACATTTGTCGTCCTATCAACCAGTCCCCCACACTCTAGTCGAGCTGTAAGACCGAGTAGAATAAGAGTTATTTTAAATTGGCGACCTCGATGCGGTAATCCTTGGGAATCAAGTTTCCAGGTAACGAGGATTCTCGAGATTCGTGCGTATTTATATCAACGCCTTTTCCTTTTCTTAATCTTGCTTCCCCACCTTGATGTCCCACACTTAGGCCCAAGTGTCAACCTATTATAGGTCGGATGAGGCGGCGTCGGATCTAGGCCATTCTTTCATAGAAGGTATCGGACGCTCCAGATCGTCGCTTTTCTTCTTAGTTTTCGCCCCTCTTCCCTATAAAAGGAGATGTTCTTCTCCCCCTGCCATTTCCGCGTCCTTGTTTTCTTGAGCTCTGGTGCAAAAATCCTCAGGCGAAATCAGCGATCCCAACTTCCAGCTTCCGGCGACGCCCTTGCTATCGACCTCCGGCGCTCTTCCTTCCGCCCAATTTTTATGGGTTTGTTCATCTAAACACTTTCAATTCCTCCTCTTTTTCTTCCTTTTTTTTATTACACATATTTTCTTCTTTTCCTCCCCCTTTTTTCTTCTTTTTACAATGTCTTCCACCTCCGATTATCAGAATATCTCCGGTCAATGGGCCGTGGACTCCTTTTTTAAAGGTTTGTCTTCTTTCGATGAGGATTTGGAGGGTAGGTCGGGTCGAGATATAGGATCCTCACTTTATCTTAGAGACGAACCTCTAGGTGATATAGACTGGTCCGAGCTAGGAGACATCTCTCCTAACCCTACTTCTGGCATCCCTCTGATTATCGTAGATCCTACGTCTCCTCCTCCTTCGGGTGAGGTAACTGTCACCGGCCTTTTAGCTGATCCTTATCAAGCGGTTACAGGAGCTACCCGAGTTCTTCCTCCTCATCCTCTGTCTAGGACTAGCCCAACCGCGCTGGCTAGTTTTATAAAATTTCTCAGGCTTCCTCATCATTTCTTCTTTCTCCTCCTCGTTGAACCATCAGACCCGATGTGAAATTTCTCCAACCTCTGTCGGGATGACAGCTTCAGACCCATATACCATACTGTGTTTCCCCCATTGATGACCTGGGTGTGGTTCAGTATGACCATATCACCGAGCTAAGTTAATCCACCCATCCTCCTCCGGCTTTGTCTAAGCGGGTTTTGATCCCTTGCAAGATTGTTCTGTTGGTTACCTCCACCTATCCATTGGTCTGCGGATGAGCTACCGCGGCAAACCTTTGTTTGATGTGTATCCCCTCGCACCAGGAATGGGTTCTTTTCCCATTGAATTGAGTTCCATTATATGAGATAAGTATTTGAGGTGCTCCGTACCTGCAGCAGATGTTGTTAAACAAAAAGCTTATGATCCTTTGCTCAGTGATGGTGGCCATAGGTTCAGCCTCTATCACTTGCTGAAGTAGTCTATGGCTACTACTAAAAACTTCCTTCCTCCCGAGCCAGGCGTAAACTGTCCCATGATGTGGATTGCCCATTTAGCAAAAGGGCAGGGTGCTCCCATGGTGATCATATTTTCCGCGGGGATGTGTATTAAGGGTGCGTGTATTTGACATTTTTGGCACCGCTTAACCATCTCAACCACCTTCTTGCTCATTGTCGGCCAAAAAAAGCCAGCTCTTAGTGTTTTGCTAATTGGCGCCCTTCCTTTTGTGTGATCACCGCAGCACCCTTCATGAATTTCTTCCAGTATGCCCCGCCCTTCTTCTTCCGAGACCCACCTCAGGTATAGGACGAGGTATGATCTCTTGTATAATTTCATCGTTAATGCAACAGAACCTCATTGCCCTCCGCACAATTTTTGCCCTTTCCTGCCTTTCGATTGGTAGCTCCGCTCTTCTCAGATATTCCAACAAGGGAGTTCGCCAGTCCGTTATCTCATTTACCTCCATCACCTATTTTGCAATGCTACTCCATGCTTCCCATAAAATCGTTACTATTTGCGAGCGACAATCCACTAAGGAGCTTCCCATTTTTGCTAAGTAATCAGCTTTTACAATTTCCGCCCTGGGAATATGGATCAACTCCCATTCCCCTAGTTTTTTGGCGGCTTGTTTCACTTCTTCGACATATCTCTTCATACGCTCCTCATTTACTTCAAACTTTCCTCCTACCTGCTGCGTGACCAGCTGAGAGTCAGAATAAGCTATAAGCCGTCGCACTCGGCCTCGTTATTGGAGGCTCTAAAATTAAATTTTATGGCATACTCTAGCTGCTCACTCTCTTGGGTAGTGAGAACTATCCCTGCCCCGGAGCCACCAGTCATCACTGATCCATCAACATTTCGAAGCCACTGCCCTTCCGGCAGTGATGGTGTGGCTTCCCTCTTGGATGAAATCCACTAGAGCCTGAGATTTGATCGCCGTTCTCGGTTCATATTCCATGTCATATTCCCCCATTTCTACCGCCCATTTTACCAGGCTACCTGTCGCGTTAGGTCGCCCTAGTGTCTCTCTTAAGGGCAAGGTAGTTTGCAGTTTTATGCGGTGGGCTAGGAAATACGGTTTCAATCGTCGAGCTATAACTATTAATGCTAGTGCTCCCTTCTCTAGCTCGGAGTAGTTCCGTTCTGCCCCTTGCAAAATTCGGCTCGTATAGTAAATAGGTTTTTGCTGGTTCGCTTCTTCTCTTAACAAGACCGAGCTAACCGCCCCCTTCCCAATGGATAGGTAGAGTATGAGCTCCTCTCCTGGTATTGGCTTGGTGAGCAGAGGTAACTCGGCCAAATATTCCTTTAATTTTTCGAAAGTTGCTTGTGCTTTGGAGGTCCATTCGAACTTGTTCCCTTTTCTTAAGAGTTTAAAAAATAGGAATCCCTTCTCGGATGAAAGTTATATGAATCGGCTCAGCCCCGCTATTCTCCCTGTCAGTACCTGGATATCCTTGATGTTTTTAGGAGGATTCATCTGTAATACTGCTTTGACTTTTTCTAGATTGACTTCAATTCCCTGATCTGTGACCACGTATCCCAGAAATTTTCCCGATTTTACTCCAAAAGAACATTTCGATGGGTTGAGCTTCATTCCGTATGTGTGTAGATTTTCGAACGTTTCCTCTAGATCCGTAATATGATCTCCCGCCTTTACGCTTTTTACTAGCATATCATCCACATAGACTTCCATATTTCTGATGATTTGGGATTTAAAAATTCTATCGACCATCCTTTGATATGTGGCTCCCGCATTTTTTAACCCGAAAGGCATGCGCACATAACAAAAGGTTCCTTTTGATACCACGAAGCTGACCCTCTTTCTATCCTCGGGTGCAAGGGGAATCTGATGATATCCCTGAGAGGCGTCCATCATATTGAGCAATTCGCACCCCGAGGTTGAGTCTACTAGCTGATCGATGCGAGGTAACGGGTAGTGATCCTTCGGACATGCTTTATTCAGGTCTCGGAAATCCATGCACATTCTCTATTTCCCTTGGCTTTTCCCTACCATGACAGCATTGGATAACCACTCCGGATATTGGATTTTCGTTATATGCCCAGCTCGGAGGAGCTTGTCAACTTCTTCCCCAATGATTCCATCCATCTCCGGGCCAAAATGCCTCATCTTATGTTTTACTGGCCTTACGGTTAGGTTGATGTTTAATCTGTGCTCAGCGACTGCTGGGCTGATTCCCACCAGATCCTAGGCTGCGAACGAAAAAATGTCCACAAATCTCCTTAGCAAGCGGATAAGGCTTTCCCTTATCCCGTCCTCCAATCGATTTCCCATGCGGGTTTTTGTTTCTGGATTTCCTGGAACTAACTCTTTCTCCATCAACTCCTCATTAGGCTTGAAACCTTCTTCCTCAGCTTCCTTAGGAACTTTTGATTTCTTATTCTTCTTAAATTCCAGGGCGTCCTCTTGCTGCGCTGTACTCCCTGTTTTACCATTGTTTGGTAACAAGATCGGGAAATAAACTGATCTCTGGATACCTCCCCCACCTCACTTCCTACGGGGAATTTTACTTTCATGTGCGAGGTGGATGCCACCACCTCGAACTTGTTGAGCCCAGGCCGCCCTAAAATAGCGTTATAGGCCGATTTAGTGTCCACCACTAAAAACCTGAGTGTCTTAACCTTCCGATGAGGTATCCGGCCTAGCACTACCGGGAGTACCAACTCTCTGACGGGATGTACCTCGGTCATGCAGAACCCATAAAGTGCCGTATCTACCTTTTTTAATTCTACCTCGAGGTTCATTTGTTTGAAACAGTCATAGAACAATATATCCACTGAGATTCCAATGTCAATGAAGACTCTTTGTACATCATAACTAGCAATCTCCGCTGTGATGACCAGTGCGTCATTATGGGGCGCGTGTATCCTGCTATAGTCCGCAGGGCCAAATTGGATGACAGGTTGCTACTCACAAAGGCGGCCTCTTTAAACTGATGATACCTAGCCTTTCGCGTGTGAGCTTTTCTGGCCTGATTAGAACTTCCACCGGTTGGCCCTCCTTAAATCATGTGAATCACTTCCTTCTTAGCTGCGGGAGCAGCGGGTCCCCGATGAGATTCTCTTTTTATCCCCAACATGGGTGGTTTCCTCCGACCTCCATTCCTTTCTTGATACATGAACTCCATTAGATGCCCCGCTCGGACCAGCCTTTCGATCTCGTCTTTGAGGTGCTTGCACTCGTCTGTCTTATGTCCATAATATTTGTGGAATCGACAATAAAGCTCGGACTTTGGCTGAGTCAGCCCATTAAAATGAGATGTAGGCCAATCAATAACCCTACTCATCTTACCTTCGACTGCTTCCAAAACCTGCACTCTCCTCATTGTTAACGGACTGTATTGGTCAAATCTTGGTCGTTTTATGCTGGTCTCGTTCTTTCTTCGGTCTGTGTTCCGTTCTATCTTTCCACGGAGCACTTCCCCATGGGTAGATTCCCACGAAAGGTATATACCTCGTGCTGCACCACCCTGCTAGTTCCTCCTTCCCCATCTTCGGATTTTTCTTGTAATTTCTCCATATCTTTCTCGGTTTCCTCAACATTGATGTACTTTGAACATCGGGCTAGGACCTCATCATATGTTCTGGACAGCTTCTTAGCCAATGACGTGCGTAGCATCCCGAGCTTTAATCCCTGGGTCAAAGCACTCGTCTTCACTTCTTCAGATGACGAGGGTACCTCCAGACACGCTTTTGCAAACCGAGTTACATAAGTTATCAGCGCTTCTCCAGAGTATTGCTTGATACTGAACAAGGACATGAATGTCTTCTGGTGTGCCTTAGCGCTTGCGAAGTGAGTCAGGAACGCCGAGCTGAAAGTCTTGAAGCTAGTAATCGTCCTTGGAGGTATCTGGTGGAACCAGTCCTGAGCCGACTCTGTCACATTGCCAGAAATGCTCTAAAGCTCACATCATCTGAATATCAGTGTAATACGGCCATATTATCGAATCGATACAAATGTCGGGTAGGATCCGAAAGCCTATCGTAGGTGAAAGTGACAGCTCTAAACCTGTACGGGAGTTCAGCCTGTAGTATGCTCTCCGAGAAGGGGTGGCCTAGATGACTCTCCGCGTCCTTCCCTCTAACCCTTTGTCGCAATTCCTTTAGCTCATCTTGCATGTTGGATATCAAGGGATCCATCGTACTTTTCTATCTAGATTGTTCCCATGCTCTTGGAATGCTTTCCCCATGTTCTTCTTGCTGATCGATTTTCTCCGGCCCATCCGAGAGGATGGGTATTATTTTTCGTGGTATTTTTTGTTTTTCGACCTCCCGGCTCTTCTGGATTGCACTAACAATTATGTCGGCTAAGGCTTCTTTTGTCAAGGTGATTGTGCTGGGTGTAGGTTCTTCTCCCGGGGTGACGGGCATTTTTTCCAGAGTCGATTCTTCTCCCACAGCTGCTAGTTCTTTTTCCAAATTTTGGGGTATCAGCTCCCCAATTTTCTTTTGGGTTGTCTCTTCTAGCATTATTGATCTCACGTCTCAACTCAAAGAGTGACTCGATGTCACAAGTTCCCACAAACGGCGCCACTTGATGGAACTGAGCTGATCGGTCACCAAGAACCGGGTTAATCTCAGAAGTTTATCTAAGATAACCCGAATATGTAAAGTATTGCTCTCTCTTTCTCTCTCTGTGTATTTGTTTCTCTCTCTAAAATACTTCTCTGTGATCTCGGAATTATGCTTAACCTTTGAAAGAAAGGCTTCTCCCATATTTATGGAAGGGAGGTCTGCCTGTCTCTTTCTCTCTTTTCCTGATTTTAGGGAAGATCCCAGATATTCATGGATTTAGGCTGCAATTTCCCATCCCTGGATATCCGGGATTTGGGGACTGTGGTCTACCAGCCCCTGAATTTCTGGGATTCTGTTTTCCAGGTCAAGATCTACCTTTTCGAGAGCTTAACCTTCATGAGCCCGGCGATGTCCGATCCCGGGTATGGTTAGGCAGGTCGGTTCATATTATAAGGGGCCCTTTAGGTCGGGACACTCTTATCTAAGTCCAGAGGTCGGCGAGACTCCTTAGGTCGGGACACTTTTCTCTGAGCCCATAGGTCGGACTCTATTCGTCTAGGTCTCTCCTCCTTTACTCAGAGATCGGTACGTCAGTTTATATTGGGCTTCTTTAGACCGGGTTTTTAGGAGGTCTACATTTGTCGTCCTATCAGGGGTCTTAGCTGTCACTCGAATATCCGTAACCAATAAGCCTACCAGGCGCCTCCCTTGCACACCTGATGCACCGGCATTTGCTCCACTATGTTGGCCGCCCCTTGAACATGTCAACATGCTGATGCTCACTCCCGCAATAGCCGTGAAATATCTGCATTTTTCTTTTCCCAGTATTATCATTTTTGGTGTATTTTTATTGTTAGCAACTCACTTGTAACCATTTCGACATTTTAAATCTATTTTATTCTTGGAGTTTCTCCATTTGGACGAGTTTCGGAGATGTTTTGATATTATTCTGTTTTATGTCATGTATTGTTGCATGGACGTTCGATTCTCGTAGAACCCGTTCGATTTTGTAATTTATTTGGTTGTACGAGTTTGTACGGTTGAGTTGTTCGTGTTGTGAGTTTCGGTTTTATCGATCTGACGTAGTATTGTGATTTTCGGTCGTTTGGGCCGTTTTGTAATTTCCTATAAGTTTAGGGAATTTTACTTTCCTTGTCGTTTCTCGGGATTCCTCAGTGATCGGAATTGTATTTTCCTTCAGCGCTTAGCTTCATTGTCGTGATTATTTTGTGTTTATGCTTCTGTGTTCTATCCTGGTGTTTCATTCCATTTTGTATTGTTCGGTGCAGGAAACGATGTTCAGCAGTGTAGAACTGCTGAACACATAGAGCACATTACGCATATATTTTAGCGTGCGCTATCGACACCTGCATAATGTACGTTATGCCTTAGTGTAACATACGTTATGGCCCTCAGTTTCTTGGACAGTGGGTCTGCCCAGTTTTGCCCAGACCCTTACGTACGTAAAGGCGTTGGTATTACGTACGTAAGGATCTTGTAGCGCACGCTTGCCGTCATAGGTAGTGTATGCTAACGAACTCAGCGTTTTGGGCAGATTTTTATGCCCAGCCATTACGTACGCTAAACTTGAGTGTTAACGTATGTAATGAGCATTATGTATGTTAACTAACTCATGTAACGTACGTAACGCAGGCCCAGGTCTTATAAACCTGAGTTGACCCTGCGATCGCCTTATTTCTCCTTTTCTTCCCTTTCATCCGCAGCGAGCGTTTAGAGCGAGATTTGAGCGATTCTTCATGTTTTGGCCATAGAAACCCTTGGGGAATCAAGTATTGTGTTCCTAATGTGGATTATCATCATCATATTCGTCTTCCTCCGTCCGAATCCAAGTTATTTGGCCTAGAACCCTATTTTTTATCCATTTTGGGGGTTTTTGGGTTTTGTCCGATTCTTTCCATATTGTTGATTAATTCATGATGTATATGATTAATCTTGTTGGTATTCTTAGTTTTCCTATGGATTCATTGTATATTTTATGGTTTTTGCGTAATCGAGAGGGTTTGGTTGTGATCCGCCCTCGTTGTTGTTCTTGTACGAATATACATGAATCGTAGGCGGGTTTTCGGGTGTATTCCATTTCCGTATTCATTTAGAAATGATTGTGATTGTATTCTTAGAATCGTTAGGTTCGGTTTCACCGGTTCCTCACGGCCGTGTTTGATTCTTCCTTTCGTTTGTATCACCGTCTATTTGATCGAGGCAAGTATTCCTAAATGAACTTACACTCTTAACATGGTAGTTTTGCATGAGAAATCATGTGTGTGTGTATGCTCACTATGGGTTGGATCCGACGGGGTCTCGGTAGGGGTCCACGGAGGGGTGGATCCACGAGCTTGATTTTAACCACTATGGGTTAGATCCGATGGGGTCTCGGTAGGGGTCCACGGAGGGGTGGATCCGCGGTTAATTGTGGTGCATTTTACAAATGTGATTTGGTTATGGCATTTTCGGAAATTATGTGTTTTCAACTGATGTTTTTTTTCTAAATTGCATGCTTGACTATATGTGTAAGATGTAAGTTGTTCATTTGGCCTACTTGTACTAGCGTAATTGATAACCCCTTAGGGGGACCCATTTTGGGGAAATTCGTTTTATGAATTTCAGGTCAGGTTCATCGAGACGAGCGGGTGCTGGACCAATATGCGGATGATGGCAGTGCGTGATGATTGTGCATGAGTGTGTCTTTATGGTTTTCTGTCTCTTGCTGCATTTATCAATTTGTAAACTAATAGAAGTACTCGAGTACTTAGGAGTTTTTGTTGTTCGGATTGAAAGACTTGTCTATTATAGTTGTGTTGGATTATTGTGTTGTTGTTTGACCGGTTGAACCGGGTAGTTTATTATTGTTTTGCGTCTTTATGATGAGGGGTTATTATTTTGATTTCACGAGTCGTTGAGTATGTTTGGTCGTTTAGCCTGGTGGGTCCCATGTAGGGATTCGCGGTGCTGTAATATACCTCGAATATCTTGGGGGTGTTACAGAAAATGGTATCGGAGCTGCTAGGTTTATGGATGCCTAGGCTTGTCTGTTTATTGGGTCTGGTTTTGTTTCGTTTTGCACATCGTCATCACGCTGCCATGATTCCGGTACTTCCAGTGTCCGTAACTTTTCCTTACTCTGTTCCTTATTTCCTTGTATCGCACCTTCGATTCTTGATTTATGATTGTTTTTCCCTCTCGTACTTACCATCGAACTGCTTTTACTACTTATTTAACTCCAGTATGGATGCTGGGAGAGGCCGCAGTCGTGGTCGTGGTCTTGGACGCAGCTGGGGACGTAGGGCGGCCACGTCGCATTCTTCGGGAGCCGGCAGTACCGGTGACCATCATATCCATGCCACTTCTCAGGATGGCGCTGATCTTGGTGTTGCAGCAGTGATGAAACAAATGGTGAACCAAATGGCGGCGATAGCTCAGGCAGTTCAGAACCCGAATCCGGCCCATGCTGCTCGGGACGGAGCTGACCGTTGGCTTCAGGATATCATCAAGATGCATCCACCTTAGTTTTCGAGAGCCTCAGACCCGATCGGCTGGGAAGGGTGGATTAAGGAGATATCCAAAGTTTTCATCGCCACCAACTGTCCCGAGGACCGCAAGGTCCCTATTGCCCAGTACTTTCTCACTGGGGACGCTACGGATTGGTGGGAGGCCGTTGGGCCTAAGGATCACATTGCTTTGTGGGCAGAATTCAAGTACCCGATGGAGACCGAATATTGCCCGTGGCCAGTTAGGCAAGCTCGAGCCCATGCCTTCTATGATGCTCAACCACGGGATATTTCTGTATTTCAAGCTATTGCCGAATTCAACAAGGAGTTGGGCTTCGTGAAAACCCAAGTTATTGAGGAGAGCGACAAAGTCTTCCATTTTTCCAGGCGGATGAAATTGTCGGTCCGTGACTACATGTCTGGGCTCGTCTGCACTACTTTGAAGGATTACCAGAGTAGAGCCCTTACTTCTCGGTGACGGCTAGTGAGGCGGCTCGCGAGATCAAGAAACAGAAGTCCACCGGGAATTTTTCGGGCCATAAAGGTGGGGGTCAGCAGAAATCTCAGTCTGCTAACTTTTCCGCAGGTGGTGGTCCCGCTCGATCTACTGGGGGTTTCCGTAAATCTACTAGCACTCCTTCTCGGTATGTGAAGTGTTTTAACTCTGGCCAACCGGGCCACATTAGTCATAATTGTCCGAGCCCTATGTTGACGTGTAATAGGTGTGGCCAGCCGGGCCACAAAGCTGCTTTCTGTGCCGAGAGAGAGAGAGAGAATTCTTGGTGCCCAGGCTTCCATTCCAGCGCCTAGGGAACCAATTATGAATCAAGTATCGTTTGCTTCTCAGTCTCAGCCGAGTTCTAGTCGAGGGAGAGGTCGGGGTCAGCCCACTAGAGGGGGAGCTTCCAGTGTCGGCTCCGCCCATCCGCGTGTTTATGAGATGAGGAGGGCCAATGACCCAGCCGCTACCGTTGCCACAGGTACCATTCATATTCATTCTCATCCTGTCAGTGTGCTTTTCGATTCTGGTGCTACGCATTCATTTGTCTCTTTGGAATGTGTACGCTATTTGGGTTTTGATTGTTTGTCGCCCTGCGAGCCTTTCATCGTTAAACTTCCTAGTGGTGATAGGATCGTCGGTGATCGGGAGATCCGAGATTGTGCTGTGACTATTTGCGATAGGGCTTGGCTCTATGATCTTATTATTGTGGGTATTGAGGGTGAGGATTTAATTCTTGGGGATGATTGGCTCGAGCGGCATGGTGCGATCATGAACTACCGCACGAGAATCATCACTATGTTAGCCGAGGATGGTACCGAGCACTCTCTTGCCGGGCGAAAGAGGGGAAACCAGAAGTTCATTATTAACACCTTGAAGGCGATGAGACTCCTGCGTAAGGGGAGTACTGGTTATTGGTGCTACGCCTTGAAGGCGGAGAGTAGTAGAATCGAGCTTTCATTGATTCCAATTGTTAACGAGTTTCCTGACGTCTTTCCTAACGAGTTACTGGGGTTGCCACTGGACCGTGAGTTGAGTTCGCTATTGAGTTAGATCCGGGTGCGGCTCCAATTTCAAAGGCGCCGTATCGCATGTCTCCTTCCGAGATGGCCGAGTTGAAGAAGCAGTTGAGTGAGCTTCTTGAGTCAGGGTATATTCGACCGAGCGCTTCGCCTTGGGGCGTGCCGGTTCTGTTTGTGCGGAAGAAGGATGGTTCACTGCGTTTGTGTATCGATTATCGCGAGCTGAATAAGGTAACCATCAAGAACAAGTATCCTTTGCCGAGGATTGATGACTTATTCGATCAGTTGCAGGGAGCTGCGGTATTCTCGAAAATCGACTGGAGATCGGGGTACTATCAGCTTCGGGTGAAGGAGTCCGACGTTCCGAAAATAGATTTTTGGACGAGATACAGACATTATGAGTTTGTGGTCATGCCCTTCGGGTTGACTAATGCGCCAGCGGTGTTCATGCAATTGATGAACAAGGTCTTTATTGAGTATTCAGATAAGTGTGTCGGCATTTTTATCGATGATATTCTTATTTATTTGAGGAACGAGGAGGAGCATGCGCATCATTTGTGCGTGGTTTTAGACATTTTGAGGGCCGAGCGACTCTATGCGAAGTCCTCAAAATGTGAATTCTGGCTGAAGGAAGTGATGTTTCTGGGTCATGTGATTTCAGCCGAGGGGGTCCGTGTTGATCCGCAGAAGGTCAAGTCAGTGTTGCATTGGGCACCGCCTAAGAACGTAAAGGAGGTCCGTAGTTTCTTGGGTTTGGCTGTCTACTACCGTAGGTTCGTCGAGGGTTTCTCGAAACTAGCTCGGCCACTTACTCAGTTACTCCAGAAGTCCGAGACGTTAATCTGGAATGACGAGATACAGGCGAGTTTTGAGGAGCTGAAGAGGCATTTGACTTCAGCCCCGATCTTAGCGTTGCCATGTGGCAACGAGGGTTGTGCTGTTTATAGTGATGCTTTGGGTCAGGGTCTTGGGTGCGTATTGATGCAGCACGGTAAGACCATTGCGTATGCGTCGAGACAGTTGAGGCCGTATGAGCTGAACAACCCTACTCACGATTTGGAGTTAGCGGCAGTTGTTTTTGCGCTCAAGATTTGGCGTCACTATCTTTTTAGCTCTGCGTGTCAGATTTTTACCGATCACAAAAATCTGAAGTACATATTTACTTAGCGGGAGTTGAATATGAGGCAGAGGAGGTGGTTAGAGTTGATTAAGGATTATGAACTTGAAATCCTTTATCATCCAGGCAAAGCGAACGTCGTGGGCGACGCCTTGATTCGGAAACCGGTTACGTTGAGGAAACTTGAGATCCTTACATCCCAATCCGGGCTTCTGTGGGATCTGATTGAGTTGAGTGTTGAGATTGTGTTGCCGGGAGTTGTTTGGCAACTTTCTGCTTTAGAGATTTCGTCGTCTCTAATCGATGAAAATAAACTGAAGCAGTTTGAGGATCCGATGATTTCTCAAATCTAGGAGAATGTTCTTAAACGAAAGTCTCATGGGTTTATGATTCACGAAGATGGGGTATTGAGATTCCAGAGTCGTCTGTGTGTGCCGAACGACTTGGAATTGAGGCAGAGTATTTTGCGTGAGGCCCATGCTACGCCTTACTTCGTTCATCGTGGTTCGAGTAAGATGTACAAAGACCTGCGAAGGAATTTCTGGTGGAATGATATGAAGGAGGAGGTCGCACAGTTTATAGCGAGATGTTTGACTTGTCAGCAGGTCAAAATCGAGCATCAGCGACCGGCTAGTTTATTGCAATTGCTTCCCGTTCCGGAATGGAAATGGGAAGATATTTCTATGGACTGCATCACGAGTTTGCCGAGATCGAAGTCGGGCATGAAATGGCTTGGGTGATTGTTGATCGTCTGACCAAGTCGGCACACTTTCTGGGCATCAAGGATACTTGGAGTTCGGAGAGGTTGGCTCGTGTGTTTATTGTGCAGATTGTGAGGCTTCACGGTACTCCGAAGTCTATAGTTTCGGATCATGATGCTCGATTTATATCGCACTTTTGGCGGGCGGTACATAAGGCGTTGGGTACTCGTTTGCGTCTGAGCACTTCTTTTCATCCTCAGTCGGACGGGCAGTCGGAACGCACCATCCAGACATTTGAGGACATGTTGCGCGCTTGTGCTCTCAATTGGAGCAGTGACTGGGAGGAGCATTCACCGTTGATCGAAATCACGTGCAACAATAGTTGGCACACGTCGATTCGTATGGCACCATATGAGGCGTTTTATGGGCGGCGATGTCGATCGCCGGTTTGTTGGAACGAGGCGTCCGATTTGGTCGGAACTGAACCAGATATCATTTTAGAGACAAGAGGGAAGGTGGAAGTGATTCGGGAGAGGATGTTGACTGCCCAGAGCCGACAGAAGTCTTATGCCGACGTCCGTCGTCAACCCTTGGAGTTCGAGGTGGGAAACCACGTGTTGCTAAAGGTGTCGCCAACGAGAGGAGTTTTCCGCTTCGGGAAGAAGGGAAAGTTGAGTCCGAGATTTATTGGACCTTTTGAGATTCTCGAGCGAGTCGGTGAGTTGGCATACCGTTAGGCACTACCTCCAGCCCTGAGTCACGTTCATAGCGTTTTCCATGTTTCCCAGTTAAGGAGATATGTCCCAGATCCTAGTCATGTCATCGACTATGGTGAGATCGATTTTTACGAGAATAGTACTTTCGAGGAGCGTCCCTTGAAGATTTTGGAGCACCGTGAGAAGCGACTGAGGCATAAGACCATTCCTTTGGTCAAAGTATAGTGGTCAAGGCATGGTATCGAGGAGGCAACTTGGGAAACCGAGGATAGCATGCGTGCTAGGTACCCCGAGTTGTTTGTTTCTTAAGTTTCAGGACGAAACTTATATTTAGAGGGGTAGAATGTAATATCCGCATTTTTCTTTTCCCGGTATTCTCATTTTTGGTGTATTTTTCATTTTTAGCAACTCGCTTGTAACCATTTTGACATTTTGAATCTATTTTATTCTTTGAGTTTTTCCATTTGGACGAGTTTCGGGGATGTTTTGATATTATTCCATTTTATGTCATGTATTATTGCATGGACATTCGATTCTCGTAGAACCCATTCGAATTCCTTTTGGATTGTCATTTATTCAGTGTTGTATATTTTATCTTCATATAAAATATACATGTATTCACTGGTCCCTAGGTGTGTTGTATTTGAAACCCCTCATCGGAGTAACTAATGATGTAATGTGGTTCGGTACTACATTTGTATTGTGTAATTCATAAATTTTTATTCGCCTGGTGGGTCCCAGTCGGGGGTCCACGGCACTGTAATATCCTCCTAGTTTGGGGTGTTACATAGTTGGTATCGGAGCGTGGTTTTGAATACTACCTTTCGAGTCATGTCTCATTTGAAATCATCGTCATCAGACTAGTATCATTGGACTGTTGCGTCACGTGTGACCTGTGCAAATGCCAAGCCCCTCAAACCGAAAGAACTGTAAGATTTCTGACGCCATGGTATAATTTCTGGCAATAAGAATCACCCATTCATCATTTATCAGTCAACAATCCTCAATCATTATTTTCATTTGATCACGTCGATCATGTTAACTCATTAATCATTCAGTTCATCACTCATTTGTTGATCTTGTGGATCGTTTCATTAATCTTGTCAACTTCTTCAAGATAATCATTTCAAAATTTCATCAGATAATCATGTCACCTTAGTTGATCCTTCATGCGATCATTGTGTTAGAGCACGTATGCTCATTGTTATCATTTCATAACTTCATTATAATGAGATATTCATGGGGGATCTATAATTATAATGTGTTCCCTACCTTCAGTATGGATCGAGCTGGCAGAGGATGCAGGGGAAGAGGCCGCGGTGCGGGCTGAAACCCGGGAGCTCGAATGAATACTTGTGCGAACGCGAGGAATAATGCTAACTCATCGAGCAGCGATGCTGCCACACATTCACCTGGAAATAATCTTTCACTGTCAGGGAGTCGTAGCCGAGACACAGCTCAATCTGAAAGTGTTCGAGTCGACCCTCTCGCTTTTATGCAGGGCATGATGGCCCAAATGACTCAGATGGCACGTCTGATGGAGACGATGCAGAACTCAACGGCTCAGAATCAACAGGCTCGTCCGCCGCCGCCTCAGAGGCAAGAGAGGAATGTCTCGTGTTGTGAGTTTCAGTTTATCGATCCGACGTCGTATCGTGATTTTCGAACGTTTGGGCCGATTTGTAATATCCTATAAGTTTTGGGAATTTTACTTTTCTTGTCATTTATCGGGATTCCTCAGTGATCGGAATTGTATTTTCCTTCAGCGCTTAGCTTCGTTGTCGTGATTATTTCGTGTTTACGCTTGTGGGTTCTGTCCTGGTGTTTCATTTCATTTTGTATTGTTCGGTGCAGGAAACGATGTTCAGCAGTGTAGAACTGCTGAACACATAGCGCACGTTACGCATGTATTTTAGCGTGCGCTATCGACACCTGCTTAACGTACGTTATGCGTTAGTGTAACGTACATTATGGCCCTCAGTATCTCGGACAGTGGGTCTGCCCAGTTTTGCCCAGACCCTTACGTACGTAAAGGCATTGGTATTACGTACGTAAGCATCTTGTAGCGCGCGCTAGCCGTCAGAGGTAGCGTACGCTAACGACCTCAGCATTTTGGGCAGATTTTTCTGCCCAACCATTACAAACTTGAGTGTTAACGTACGTAATGAGCATTACGTATGTTAACTAACTCATGTAACGTACGTAACGCAGGTCTTATAAACCTGAGTTGACCCTGCGATCGCCTCATTTCTTCTTTTCTTCCCTTTCGTCCGCAGCGAGCGTTTAGAGAGAGATTTGAGCGATTCTTCAAGTTTTGGCCATAGAAACCCTTGGGGAATCAAGTATTGTGTTCCTAGTGTGGTTTATCATCATCGTAATCGTCTTCCTCCGTCCGAATCCAAGGTATTTGGCATGGAACCCTACTTTTATCCATTTTGGGGGTTTTGGGTTTTTCGTCCGATTCTTTCCGTATTGTTGATTAATTCATGATGTATATGATTAATCTTGTTGGCATTCTTAGTTTTCCTATGGATTCATGGTATATTTCATGGTTTTTGCGTAAACGAAAGGGTTTGGTTGTGATCCGCGCTCGTTGTTGTTCTTGTACGAATATACATGAATCGTAGGCGGGTTTTCGGGTGTATTCCATTTCCGTATTCGTTTAGAAATGGTTGTGATTGTATTCTTCGAATCGTTAGGTTCGATTTCACTGGTTCCTCGCGGTCGTGTTTGATTCTTCCTTCCGTTCGTATCATTGTCTATTTGATTGAGGCAAGTACTCCTAAATGAACTTACACTCTTAACATGGTAGTTTTGCATGAGAAATCATGTGTGTGTGTGTGTGTATGCTCACTATGGGTTAGATCCGACGGGGTCTCGGTAGGGGTCCACGGAGGGGTGGATCCGCGGGCTTGCTTTTAACCACTATGGGTTAGATCCGATGGGGTCTCGGTAGGGATCCACGGAGGGATGGATCCGCGGTTAATTGTGGTGCATTTTACAAATGTGATTTGATTATGGCATTTCCGGAAATTATGTGTTTTCAACTGATGTTTTTTTTCTAAATTTCATGCTTGACTATATGTGTAAGATGTAAGTTTTTCATTTGGCCTACTTGTACTAGCGTAATTGATAACCCTTAGGGGGACCCATTTTGGGGAAATTCGTTTTATGAATTTCAGGTCAGGTTCATCGAGACGAGCGGGTGCTGGACCAGTATGCGGATGATGGCAGTGTATGATGATTGTGCATGAGTGTGTCTTTATGGTTTTCTATCTCTTGTTGCGTTTATCAATTTGTAAACTAATAGAAGTACTCGAGTACTTCGGAGTTTTTGTTGTTCGGATTGAAAGACTTGTCTATTATAGTTGTGTTGGATTATTGTGTCGTTATTTGACTGGTTGAACCGGGTGTTTTATTATTATTTTGCGTCTTTATGACGAGGGGTTATTATGTTGATTTCACGAGTCGTTGAGTATGTTTGGTCGTTTAGCCTGGTGGGTCCCATGTAGGGATTCGCGGCGCTGTAATATACCTCGAATATCTTAGGGGTGTTACAAGCTGCCCCTTGCTCACGTATTATGTAACACTGGCATTCACCAACCATATGGAGCCGCTCATTGCAGCGTACACCAGGCCGGAGTTCACGCCCCGCCTTCAGAAGCTCCCGGATACGACGTTTCTCACAATAAATATTCACAGTGTTTCAAACATCAAGCACACGGTCAATCATTGCAATAATTATCGAATTAGTACACAAATTCACACAAACTATCTGTCAATCATTAACTTCACAAACAAACAACACCACACACGTTATCAATCAAAACTCAGCACAATATGCCTTCAGGCATAAACAACCACACCACACATATATCCCTGTATCGTAGTTCAACTAAATACATATACCTGACTATATTATCTCTATAATATAGTTTATACTTTAATCCAATCTAAGTACGTCAAACTAATATTAGCGTCAATCACTAAACGTTCACGAACATATGTATATCTATATATGTATGTATATTTAATATATATATATATAAAATAATACATACACTTCAGCAACAAGGATTTTACGTAGATATAATTCCTATATCAAGGTACTTGCCTTGGTAATCTATCGCGAATACTCCGAAGAATACGGTCGATCAGGAAAACTCCGGAACTCCGATGAAAATGATGATCGGAAGGGTTAAACACCAGCTCTTCACAGGGAGTTCGACCCTAATATCCTATCATCAATAAAACAATCCATCACACAAGGAAAAACATCATAAAACGGCCGAATTTACCTCCACAGCATTTTCTCGGACACCTTGAAGGCGTGAATTGAGAACTCAATTAAACGACGAATCGGTAATGATAAAACCATGGGAAAATGATGAAATTGATAGAATACAACTTAATCTTCAATTATCCATCAGTAGTCTGAGTTAATACAAGTTAAACGGACGAAATCAATCGAAATCCCCAAATTTCCCAAAATTAAGATTTTAGAAAAACTTATCTCGATTATAGTTCGATAAATATAGTAATTTAAAGGGCTGAAAATATCAAAACAAAAACGGATTTATTTAAGTATGTCACTCAGTTACAAAATACATAAAATTTTATCAAAAAATAACTTGCACGTTAAAAGATATACATATTCAAAGTAGGCAACTCGATCAACTTCAAAAGAAAAATTGGTGGAAAATACTGAAAAATAGCATGGCTGACTCACTAGAAAATGGTTCATATTATCCAAGTATTATGACTCAATACGTACGTTCCAAATAACATTTATACTCGAGATGTATTTGTAAAATAACTTACCAATTGTGGGATAATCGAGTTCAGAGATGGCAACCTAGCCTGGAATTAACAGACTCTTTGGGGAATTTCGTCAAACAACTACCGGACGTCTCCTGTATTAGGCTGCTCAGACTCGCTGGGTGTTTGAGCGATTTGGAAGACTTACGAATCTCAGGACTAGAATATAAATATAATTTGCTGAATAGGTGAACTTACTCTTTGGAGAATGACAAACGGGATAACACAATAATGAAGATAAGGTCGCTCTTTATGGTTTCAAATTCCGCTAGCCAGTCAAAAACTGTATGGAGCAAAAGTCTACCGGCCACTTTCGGTGCCCGCCTGCTGACCTACCCAGCATGCTGTTGGGCCCGCTCGGCGCGATTCCCGCGCGCGGTCTTCCGTCGGCGCTCGGCATCCAGTAGTCTCTACTAATTCGATCATAACTTCTTCGTTCGGAGTCCGATTGGCTCGCTGTTTGAACTGTTGGAAAGATAGCTCAATTATTTATAATATTGTTAATTTTCAGAATTTTTGAACATTCTAAAAATTTGTAGTGATTTTTCAAAGTTTATACTTGTCCGCGATACATCCAAGAAAATATCCAATTTTATTATTATTTACACTCTCAGTGCTTATCTCTTATTTTAAATGGTCCAGGACCACAAATTCATCTAAAATACATCCAAGTAAATTAACAAGCTCATATATAGTCCGAATAATTTTCTCTAATTTTCGTTGAATAATTTATCGGAAAATACAATGTTCGCCACCGTCACATTCTAACCAATAATTATTCGACGATATTAGAAAATACTACCCGACACCTTACTCTCGTCTACCCAACATCACATCTATTACCAAAAAATCACATCATCATTCTTCCAACAAAGTCAACGATAAAATATTTTCTAAAATTCAGGATATTATAGCCACGTCACACAATTCTGGGGTTGGTAGTATTGATGATCATCAGTGCCATAGTGCTACTCAAGAGGGCGCAACCGGTGGTGGCGCCGATCTTGGTGTTGCAGCTGTGTTGCAACAAATAATGAACCAAATGGCTGCGATAGCTCAGGCGGCTCAGAACCCGACTCCGGCCCATGCTACTCGGGGCGGAGCAGATCGTTGGCTTCAGGATGTCATCAAGATGCATCCTCCCCACTTTTTGGGGGATTCAGAGCCGATTGGTTGGGAGGGGTGGATCAAGGAGATATCCAAGGTCTTTGTTGCCACCAACTGTCCCGAGGATCGCAAGGTCCCTATTGCCCAGTACTTTCTCTCTGGGGACGCTACTGACTGGTGGGAGGCTGTTGAGCATAAGGACCATGTTACTTCATGGGTCGAATTCAAAGACCTGATGAAGACCGAATATTGCCCGTGGCCAGCTAAACAGGCTCGAGTCTATGCTTTTTATATGCTCAGCTTCGGGATATTCCTGTTTCTCAGGCTATTGCTGATTACAATCGGGAGTTGGGCTTCGTGAAGGCCCAAGTTAGAGAGGAGAGCGACAAAATTTTCCACTTTTCCAGACGGATGAAACTGAAGATTCGTGACTACATGTCTGGGCTCGCCTGCACCACCTTAAAGGATTATCAGAGTAGAGCTCTTGCATACGATATGTCTTTGAGGGCCAGTGAGGCGGCTCGTGAGAGCAAGAAACAGAAGTCCATTAGAAATTTTTCGGGCCACAAGGATGGAGGTCAGCAGAAATCTTAGTCTGTTAATTTTCCCGCCGGTGGTGGTCCAGCTCGTTCTACTGGGGGTTTCCGTGGGGATGTCAGTACTCCTTCTCGTGATGTGAAGTGTTTTAACTGTGGCCGATCGGGCCACATCAGTCGAGCTTGTCGAGTCCTTTGCTGACATGTAATCGGTGTTGCCAGTCGGGCCACAAGGCTGCTTTCTGTGATGAGAGTGAGAGAACTCTTGGCGCCCAGACTTCCTTCCCAGTGCCTAGGGAACCGAGTGTGAAACAAGGGTCGTTTGCTTCTCAGTCTCCGCCAAGTGCCAGTCGAGGGAGAGGTCGGGGTCATCCCACTAGATGGGGAGCTTCCAGTGTGAGCTCCGCCCATCCACGTGTTTATGAGATGAGGAGGTCCGATGATCCATCCGCCACCATGGCCACAAGTACCATTCATATTCAGTCTCATCCTATTAGTGTGCTTTTTTATTCGGGTGCTACGCATTTATTCATCTCTCTAGAGTATGTGCGGCCGTTTGAGTCTCGACTGTTTGACGCCTTGTGAGCCTTTCATCGTTAAGCTTCCTAGCGGTGATAGGATCGTTGGTGATCAAGAGGTCCGAGAGCGTTCTGTGTTTATTTTTGAGAGGTCTTTGCTCTCTAATCTAATTGTTGTGAGTATTGAGGGTGAGGATTTGATTCTCGGGGATGATTGGCTCGAGTGGCATGGTGCAATCATGAACTACCGTACGAGAATCATCACCATGTTAGCCGAGGACGGCACCGAGCACTCTTTCGCGGGATGAAAGAGAAACCAGAAGTTCGTAATTAACGTCTTGAATGCGATAAGATTCCTGCAGAAAGAGTGTACTGGTTATTGGTGCTACGCCTTAAAGGCGAGGGATGGTGTAGTCGAGTTTTAATCGATTCCAGTCGTTAGTGAGTTCCCTGATGTCTTTCGTGACGAGTTACCGGTGTTGCCATTGTAACATCCCCAAGATATTTAGGGCATGTCACATTGCCGTGAATCCCATCTGGAATTCACAAGGCTAATTTTGTACTCCATCTATAACAGAACACATTAACCGATGGAATTCTCACGACAATATTTAAACCACCCAAAAGAAAGAAAAACAACAATTTAATGAAAACGACAACAGAGAAACATCTCTCCTATAGTACTCGAGTACCATCTAACAATTTGAAAATAAAATCCCAATAATCAATCTCAAAACAAATAAACACGACGACCAGTTCATAGTATCACGCTTGGCCTTCATCCTCGTACTGCCCCGGCACTCTTCCGATCGCATTCTTCACACCTGAAATACATGAAAAGTATTTCCCCCCAATTGGGGTTAGCCATGTAATATCTAGTACAAGTAACACAGACGAACTCTAACATCTTACAATATCAAAGCACATGCATCAATAGTTTCGAAACGCATAAGATAATGATTTCAGGAAATGCAAAATGCATAATGTATCACAAAACGCAATCCTCCCGATTAACCATGGATCCGACCATGTGTGAATCCCTCCGAGGCCCCGGAGTGGTTAACCCAAAAGTTCGTGAACCCAACCATGCGTGGATTCCTCCGTGGCCCCGTCGGACCGTCCCGGAGTGAACATAACTCTCTCTCAACACACAAATACACTACTTTGCACATTCAAGAGATTAAGTTCGTAAGAGTTACTTTCCTTTGAGACATGACGGATTGTTTCGAGAAGAAAAAAGACCACCGACGAAGGAATTCAGAGACTTCGGACCTAAATGATTCGTAAAACGACTATGAACAATAGTACGACTGGAATTCTAATTGAAATACGCCCGAAAACCCCGCCCATAATATGTGTAATCCAACAATATACTCAATGAGGGCGGATCGCATCTAAAACCCTCTCGAATCTCAACAAGTCCAAGTATAACCCATAATCTCGTAGGAAACACATGTATTGGGGTAGGTAATTCATACTCAACTTAATTACTCCCAAATTACGACTAAAATCGAAGGATTACGAAGAAAACCCTAAATTCTCAAAAACTAGGGTTCTAGAGAATTACCTCGATTCCAAGATGAAAAGGATGGATTGATGTTGATATTAATGCTACAACTCCGAGGAGGATGATAGCTAGGCGATTGGAGAGTCGAAATCGCCCAAAATCACTTTTGAATCGCCCAAGTCGCGGAGGAGAGAAAATGAGGAGAAAAAGTGGACGATTTCGATTAGACCTTGGGTACTTAAACCCAGAAGCATTATGTACGTAATGCATGATGCATTAACATACGTTAGCCTTAACATACGTAATACCCTCACAGTTACGTACGTAAATGTCTGACAGAACTTTCTGCTCGATTTCCTGAAGACCCGAATGTACGCTATGATAAAGGGGTTAACATACGTTAAGAAGACTACGTTACGTACGTAATGAAGATCAATTAACGTATGTAAGTATCTCAGCACAGAGATCAGCTGTGCAGAAAATGGCACGAACACCAAACGTGACATTTAACGAATTGAGCAGACATTAGTATAAAGAGTTCGATATGACAAACTTAAGCGCTAAAGGAAAAACACGATCTCAATCATCCAAAGGTCCGGAAAGTGATAATGAAAGTAATTATACAAAAACTTTTAGGAAATTACAAAATGACCCAAAACCACCGAAAAATGCAATATGAAATTGAGCAATCGTGCCGAAGCTCACAACATGTCCAACAACAATAAACAAACTCGCACCAGACTCGAAATGACATTTTTGCACAACAATTACATCGAACGAGCCGACAAGCGTAAAATAATCTCGAAACTTGCTTGGATGTCAAAACATACAGAATTAAACATTCTCGAAATATTAAGACGGTTACAAGCGTGTCGCTAAAAATGGAAAATGTACCAAAATGAAAACTACCAAAAATATAAAAAATATGGATATTACAGCCACCGGACCGTGAGATTGAGTTCGCTATCGAGTTAAAGCCGGGTGCAGCTCCGATTTCGAAGGCGCTGTATCACATGGCACCTTCAGAGATGGCCGAATTGAAGAAGCAGTTGAGTGAGCTTATTGAGTCAGGGTATATTCTACCCTGCACTTCACCTTGGGGTGCACCGGTTCTGTTTGTATGGAAGAAGGATGGTTCACTGCGTTTATGTATCGATCACCGCGAGCTAAACAAGGTGACCATCAAGAACAAGTATCCCTTGCCGAGGATTGATGACTTGTTTGATCAATTGCAGGGAGCTGCGGTATTCTCAAAGATCGACTTGAGATCGGGGTACTATCAGCTTTGGGTGAAGGAGTCTAACATTTCGAAAACAGCTTTTCGGATGAGATACGGACATTATGAGTTTATGGTTATGCCCTTTGGACTAACCAACGCACCGGCAGTGTTTATGCAATTGATGAACAAAGTATTCATAGAGTATTTAGATAATTGTGTCGTCGTCTTCATTGACGATATCCTTATTTATTCAAAGAATGAGGAAGAGCATGTACATCATCTGCGTGTGGTGTTAGACATTTTGAGGACCGAGCGACTCTATGCGAAGTTCTCGAAATGTGAGTTATGTGTGAAGGAGGTGATGTTTTTGGGTCACGTGATTTCAGCCGAGGGGGTCCGTGTGGATCCACAGAAGACTGAGGCAGTGCTGGATTGGGCACCGCTTAAGAATGTGAAGAAGGTCCGTAGTTTCTTGGGTTTGGCTGGCTACTCTGTAGGTTCGTCGAGGGGTTCTCGAAACTTGCTGGTATGCGTCGAGACAGTTGAGGCCGTATGAGCTCAACTACCTTACCCACGATTTGGAGTTAGCGGCAGTTGGTTTTGCGCTCAAGATTTGGCATCACTATCTTTTTGGCTCTGCATGTCAGATTTTTACAGATCATAAAAGTCTGAAGTACATATTTACTCAGCGGGAGTTGAATATGAGGCAGAGGAGGTGGTTAGAGTTGATTAAGGATTATGACCTCAAAATCCATTACCATCCGGACAAAGCGAACGTTGTGGCACATGTCTTGATCCGGAAACCGGCTGCATTGCAGATGTTTGAGATACTTACATCTCGATCTGAGCTTCAGTGTGATTTGATTGAGTTGAGTGTTGAGATTTTGTTGCCAAGAGCTGTCCGGAAACTTCGCGCTTTGGAGATTTCGTCGTCGCTAATCGATGAAATTAAACTGAAGTAGTTGGAGGATCCGATGATTACTCAAATCCGAAAGAATGTTCTTAAGGGAAAGTCTCATGGGTTTATGATTCACGAGGATGGTGTGTTGAGATTCTAGAGTCGGCTTCGTATATCGAATGACTTGGAATTGAGGCAGAGTATTTTGCGTGAGGTCCATGCTACGCCTTACTCAGTTCATCCTGGTTCGAGTAAGATGTACAAGGACCTAAGGAGGAACTTTTGGTGGAGCAACATGGAGGAGGAGGTTGCACGGTTTGTAGCGAGATGTTTGACTTGTCAGCTGTAATATCCGAAATTTCTACTACTATTGTTTAATGTTATTTTATCCGAGTTATGTTGTACAGCGTGGAATCTGTACAGTATGGATAAATAAAGGACTGAGACATCTGTATTGGTATAATTGTCGTACTTGGTCGACAATTTCATTTGAGGATATAGTGTGTCGTGTATACGTATCTAGTATGTTGAGACGTTGGACAAGAATAGCTGAAAATGGCTAAGTACAGCCACGTTAGCGCACGCTACGATGTATACTTTGTACCACCCCCAGAATCAAACCGGGAGTATTACACGCCGCAGACCCTCTCCGTGAAGATCCACCAGGCTAGTCATCAAAACTACACAATAAATTACATACCGACATGATAAAATACCAAATCCGTAGACCAACTTGGTCTTTCGTCACTAACATACAAGACAAAAATACACATTTCCATCTCGACTCGTACCCGTACAAGGGTAAAATACACTCACAAACCAAAAGTACGACAGAAGAAAGACCATACACAAACTCGGACTGACTGTATCCAACACTGGCCTTCGTATGATTAGTATCGTTCGCCTTCCATCATCCTTCGCGCCGATCCTGTGTTTTGCTCCCAAACCTGCATGTACCTGGATGCAAAAACAGACATCCACCCCCGAATACTCGGGGGTTATCAAAACTCCACTGTTTTGCTAGTACAAGTATAAAGTGCAAATACGAGCCATACAAAACACATTCCGAGAATACAACAAAAGACTTCCCGAGCTATTTGATAATTAAAGTAGTTCAAATCTTGAAAGTAGAAACCAAAACAAGAAAGCACTTTGAAAACATTTTCAAATCTCGGGAGTTTTCAAAAACATTTGCGATAGTAAAGTTCTTAATTCTTCAAAAGCCACTTAGGGTCACCGCCCCAATATTCATTTTCCAAAAATGCAAATCCGATTAACAAAACACAGGGTTCACAACCCAACTCATTCCAGTCACAAAACACAGGGTCCACGACCCAACCATTTCGATCATCAATACAGGGTCCACGACCCGTTCATTCACTTCAATACACTTCCAACGACACGTTACACACACATATTATTTTTATGCCATTTTAGCCAAACACCAAGACTCGATATATAATGTCTCTCGACTCCGAGCAACAAGCATTGTGATACTCCGGACATATCACAATTAATCAACAGTACAAACACTCTGGCAATTCTCGCGACCCGGTCCAGCCCTTCGGTCCCGCCGTAAGGCCACCAAGTCCCTGTGTGCCCCATCGAGCAATCCCCAGGTGAGAACGCCCACTCGAAGTAACTCTCGCGACCCGGTCCAGCCGCTAAGCCATCAGGTCCCCGTGTGACCCCGTCGAGTCAATCCCCGAGTGAGAGTACTCGAGAAAAACTTTACAACTTTCATCAATTCACATTTCCAAAACCAAAATCCTCAAGAGTCAATCACAATATATATAGTCGAGGTATTTTGCTAAAATGGCCATATTATCCAACACATACTCACGACTCAAAGTTAATACTGTCCATAAAGAAACACACTTATCTCAACAACACCGAACGACGAAACCAATATCACACAACTCATATATCCACCGATAACCACATGAATCCACGCACCATTTATAACAAAAGGATTTAACTACAAAATTACCGACGACATAATCACACCTAATGACATCATCCGAAGATAGAGAGTTCCTATACTCAACACTAACACATATAGTCAAATGAGCACATTAAGTCTCGAACAAAAGATTCGTCCTTTAAGAAAACCATAATTGTAAATGTACCGATTCTTTAGAAAAATGGTTGTAAACAATTCGTTTAGCATGTGTCGTCAATTTTCAACCATCATATTCACAAAACACGTAATGTATGGGCAAGATACTTGCCTCGATAGTCGATGCCGGACACTCCGACGAACATGGCTCAACCGGAAAACCTCGAACGTCCACAACTCTCCGGCGAAAACGACGGTAACACTACCGATCGGAAAACCGGGAACGGAAGGGTTCCGACTCAAGTTCTTCGCAAGAAACCTGACCCTAACATCATACCGTCAATAATCAACGATCTTACGAGGAAGAATAATCGTAGAACGCCCAAAACCCCCCTCTAAGGATTTTCACCGGACACCTTCAAGGCACCGATTAGGAACTCAACAAAACGAAGAATCTTTAACAATCGAACCATGGATCAACAAGGAAATTGGTATAATATGACTTAGTAATCATCAATCTATCACAAATATAAGTTATCACGGATCAAACGGGCGAAAACAACCAAAACCCCCAATTTTCCCAAAACTAGGATTTTAGGAAAACTAACCTTGATTCGCTGGATTGAAGGATGTTATGGAGCGATTAATCGATGATATGAGCTCCAAAACTTCGTGGATTAGTTGTATAATAACATGCCTTCGTCACCTCCAAGAACCCAGCCGCGGAAGAGAAAGGGAGAAAATGAAAAATGAGTGCAAACAGGACTGCTCGGTAATATTTATACTGGTGCAGCCTAGCGTGCGCTAGACTGCCGAGCTAGCGTGCGCTAGCGGGCGGTCATGGTCGAGAATGTTCGGCCGGGCCCGCCATCATGCGCTGAACACGTGCGCGGTCGGCCCAGCCACATTCCAGAGACTTCCTGGCTCGGCCAGGTAGCGTGCGCAGCCTTCAGCCTTAGCGTGCGCTACTGCCGGCCGTAGCGTCTGCGATGTCGACAAGATGGCGTGCGCTACCTGCCGATCCTCCCAGTCCAGAACCTTTCTGCCCTTACTGCCTCGGCCGACTAGCGCGCGCAGCCAACCGGTCGTAGCGTGCGCTGCCTCCCGGCCGTAGCGTGCGTTACCTTCCGGCCATAGCGTGCGCTACGCCGGTTCCTGCCGCACCCGCCCGGCCGGTGCCTGCACCCGTCCGGCCAGCGCCTGCAGCCGTCCGGCCACCGTCCCCAACCGTCCGGCCAGTGTCCGACCACCATGATTCGACGACTCGATTTTCCGAAATCGCACGGAACGAACACGACAAAATACTCGGGGACAACATCATCGGTCCGAAATGAAAACAACGGATAACAAATCATCACCTACGGTCTTAGACGCCAAAATCAGTTGTCGAGAAAATAATACCGGAACTCAACAACCGGGAAATATCCGGAAAAAATCCAAAATAACCGGAACGAAAATCGTGGGTATTACATTCTACCCCCCTAAAAATAAGTTTCGTCCCGAAACTTAAAGCAAAAGCAAGGCGACTCTCGACAACACACCAGAACTCCATGCAGTATAAAGCCACTACGATCCGATTCAATACGCAAGAATGCTTACGAAAAGCAACGAGCATGAATCGTTGAGGTTGATAAAACCGAGCAATACCAAAAAAATCAGGTCACGATCCCAACGCTGAAAGGTATGAAATTCCAATAACTCACAGATTTGGAAGATCAAATACGAAGATAATTTCCCAACACTTATGGAAATCGCAAAATGGCCCAGATGTACGATAATCACGATTTCGAGGTCAAACGATAATGATTGGACAACGACGAACGAATAGCAATAATCGAACAACAACGATAACCTTTGAAGTACATACCTCAAATCAAGACGTCAATAACTTGTAGGAAGCACGAGGTGTTAGTTTCGAACACGGTTCACAAGAAATCGATTCGAACATGGAAAGATCACAACGATATGCACATCAATTTGGATCAATATCAGAACTCGCTCGAATGACAAATGAGAGAAACAACACAAGATCAGAAGCATTAACGAACACAATTGCCTCAATACGGTTGAACAAAACGGAAACGAGAAGAAGAAGAAAAATGCGGGCATTACATCATATCACCTTTAAAAGAGGTTTCATCCCCGAAACCTAAACAACGAAACGAAGTGTTTGAATATCAACCTTCCCGACCATACCCTCTTGGTCCCGCATCTAGTCTCCATAACCAACTGTACCGCGGTCACGGTCGCGTCCGCTGTCCCTCGGCATACTAAGCGGATTCTCACTCAATACGATTGCACCACTTCGCAAAAACAAATATGCTAAAGTACCAACTTAGCATGACATATCACATAAGGTAACCAATAACAACTCGCAAAGAAAATCCACGAGGTATTCCTTTAAGGAAAATCTTTTGAAAATCATTGGATTTGTATGTTATTCAAAATAAACTTTGAAAGTACTTTTGGTACCTCGGGTTATTTCATCAAAACTTGTAATCAACATACTCTAACCGCCTCATTTGAAATCATTTGCCAAAATAATAATTCCTTGTAACCGGCGTTATCAAAATCGTCATGCCTTTACTCATCACCATCACCGTTAACAACCAAAAAGTTAACCATGCAAGATCATCAAACCATTCCTACATACTCTAACATTTCCAAATCCGAGTTTGAACTTTACATCGAGTGAGATTTTTTTCATCTTTCACTATATATTTTTGAAAAAGAAATCGTATTGGTTTTTGAAAAAAAATATTTTATGATGTGAAAGATTTTTGAAAATCATGTACTCGAATTATTCGAAAATACAATAGTACGTTAAAGTCATTTCTGAAAATTCTCCCAACACTACACAAGAATCAACGACGGTAACATTTTACAAAATGTTCAAGGTATTTTAAAACAACTCTTTCAATACCGTCGAGGTTTTATTTGAGAATCCTAGGCCGGCTCACAATTTCAAATAATTTCCAAAGTTCATACGAAACCGCCGGCTTAGTCGCAACGTCAAATTAATTTCAAAAATTGATTCCCGCAACTTGCACAAACTTATGAAAGTTTTAGGAAAACATTTAGAAACACACACACACAACAGACATAATTTATCAACTCACCGAACAAGATCAATTATCACTGAGTGCGAATGAAGGGTCACAACACACGTTCACACAAAACGGTTGTCATCACTAGACAACGCACATAGGATACAGTCACAGACGACTGACTGCAGAAAGTTAGGCCTAACGGCAAAAATGCGATTCCACATCCTCTGTCCCAGCTAACTAACGTACGCTACAACAATTATTTAGCGTGCGCTATTCATGCTGCATTAGCGCGCGTTACAACCACATTAGCGTGCGCTACTCATGCCACATTAGCGCGCGCTAGCCTTGTACTTAGCGTGCGCTAACAGCTCAAATTTAGCACGTGATTGCGAATATATATACGACATTATTAGAACCGATAGTTACAAATGAACAACGACAGCATACGAATCTAAATGCCATCGATTCACAAGCTTACCACACTTCGCGAGCAACCATCAAAGGACAACTGTCATCCAGGATCGAAATTCCGTCTATTAATAAAGAGAGCTATCTTAACTCATACCGAACGACTTAGCATTCACATCACTGTTTTGATCTAAAACTGGCATCACTGCCCGAACAACAAGAACATCATCACGTATTTCTCGACTAACAGCCATAAAACCGATAAGTTGAAAACGAGAGTCGCGTCTTGTCTACGTTTTGTAAACTTCACTTGGATTCAAAAATCGTGTTTTGAAAATTTATAATATCAAATGAAAATAAAATATCGGTAATTGGATTTTTCTAAAAAATTTTGACCTTGAGGTCATCATACGAAAATGAAACAACATAGGCCACATACTCACAAATCACCTTTAACTCCACATCATAACAAAAAATCATACAAGCTCGTATATCACAAGGCACAATATAGTAGGGAGACTTACATCCACAGGTCGCACGAAGATGATGGCTGTACCTCGATACTAATCACGGCCGACAATCACAGACGACGCGTCGCGACACGACTTAGACGGACACAATCTGACAGAACATGACACGACAATACCCGACTGGACCCGACAGCCTAGGTTTCCGCAACCTAAGCTCTGATACCATAAATGTAACACCCCCAGAATCAAACCGGGAATATTACACGCCGCAGACCCTCTCCGTGAAGATCCACCAGGCTAGTCATCAAAACTACACAATAAATTACATACCGACATGATAAAATACCAAATCCGTAGACCAACTTGGTCTTTCGTCACTAACATACAAGTCAAAAATACACATTTCCATCTCGACTCGTACCCGTACAAGGGTAAAATACACTCACAAACCAAAAGTACGACAGAAGAAAGACCATACACAAACTCGGACTGACTGTATCCAACACTGGCCTTCGTATGATTAGTATCGTTCGCCTTCCATCATCCTTCGCGCCGATCCTGTGTTTTGCTCCCAAACCTGCATGTACCTGGATGCAAAAACAGACATCCACCCCCGAATACTCAGGGGTTAGCAAAACTCCACTGTTTTGCTAGTACAAGTATAAAGTGCAAATACGAGCCATACAAAACACATTCCGAGAATACAACAAAAGACTTCCCGAGCTATTTGATAATTAAAGTAGTTCAAATCTTGAAAGTAGAAACCAAAACAAGAAAGCACTTTGAAAACATTTTCAAATCTCGGGAGTTTTCGAAAACATTTGCGATAGTAAAGTTCTTAATTCTTCAAAAGCCACTTAGGGTCACCGCCCCAATATTCATTTTCCAAAAATGCAAATCCGATTAACAAAACACGGGGTTCACAACCCAACTCATTCCAGTCACAAAACACAGGGTCCACGACCCAACCATTTCGATCATCAATACAGGGTCCACGACCCGTTCATTCACTTCAATACACTTCCAACGACACGTTACACACACATATTATTTTTATGCCATTTTAGCCAAACACCAAGACTCGATATATAATGTCTCTCGACTCCGAGCAACAAGCATTGTGATACTCCGGACATATCACAATTAATCAACAGTACAAACACTCTGGCAATTCTCGCGACCCGGTCCAGCCCTCCGGTCCCGCCGTAAGGCCACCAAGTCCCTGTGTGCCCCGTCGAGCAATCCCCAGGTGAGAACGCCCACTCGAAGTAACTCTCGCGACCCGGTCCAGCCGCTAAGCCACCAGGTCCCCGTGTGACCCCATCGAGTCAATCCCCGAGTGAGAGTACTCGAGAAAAACTTTACAACTTTCATCAATTCACATTTCCAAAACCAAAATCCTCAAGAGTCAATCACAATATATATAGTCGAGGTATTTTGCTAAAATGGCCATATTATCCAACACATACTCACGACTCAAAGTTAATCTCCATAAAGAAACACACTTATCTCAACAACACCGACGACAAAACCAATATCACACAACTCATATATCCACCGATAACCACATGAATCCACGCACCATTTATAACAAAAGGATTTAACTACAAAATTACCGGTTTACATAATCACACCTAATGACATCATCCGAAGATAGAGAGTTCCTATACTCAACACTAACACATATAGTCAAATGAGCACATTAAGTCTCGAACAAAAGATTCGTCCTTTAAGAAAACCATAATTGTAAATGTACCGATTCTTTAGAAAAATGGTTGTAAACAATTCGTTTAGCATGTGTCGTCAATTTTCAACCATCATATTCAAAAAACACGTAATGTATGGGCAAGATACTTGCCTCGATAGTCGATGCCGGACACTCCGACGAACATGGCTCAACCGGAAAACCTCGAACGTCCACAACTCTCCGTAGCAGCGGTAACACTACCGATCGGAAAACCGGGAACGGAAGGGTTACGACTCAAGTTCTTCGCAAGGAACCTGACCCTAACATCATACCGTCAATAATCAACGATCTTACGAGGAAGAATAATCGTAGAACGCCCAAAACCCCCCTCTAAGGATTTTCACCGGACACCTTCAAGGCACCGATTAGGAACTCAACAAAACGAAGAATCTTTAACAATCGAACCATGGATCAACAAGGAAATTGGTATAATATGACTTAATAATCATCAATCCATCACAAATATAAGTTATCACGGATCAAACGGGCGAAAACAACCAAAACCCCCAATTTTCCCAAAACTAAGATTTTAGGAAAACTAACCTTGATTCGCTGGATTGAAGGATGTTATGGAGCGATTAATCGATGATATGAGCTCCAAAACTTCGTGGATTAGTTGTATAATAACATGCCTTCGTCACCTCCAAGAACCCAGCCGCGGAAGAGAAAGGGAGAAAATGAAAATGAGTGCAAACAGGATCGCTCGGTAATATTTATCTTATGCGGCTAGCGTGCGCTAGATCGCCGAGCTAGCGTGCGCTAGCGGCGGTCATGGTCGAGAATGTTGATCGGGCCCGCCATCATGCGTTGAACACGTGCGCGGTCGGCCCGACCACATTCCGAGACTTCTGGCTCGGCCAGTAGCGTCTGCAGCCGAGCCGTGGCGTGCGCTACTGCCGGCCGTAGCGTCTTGATGTCAAGCGATGGCGTGCGCTACCGCCGATCCTCCCAGTCCGAACCTTTACGCCCACGGCCTCGGCCGACTAAGCGCGCTGACCAATGGCCGTCAGCGTGCGGCCTCCCGGCCGTGGCGTGCGTTACCTTCCGGCCATAGCGTGCGCTCGCGGTTCTGCACCGCCCGGCCGGTGCTCGCACCCGTCGGCCAGCGCTGCGGCCGTCCGGCCACCGTCCCCAACCGTCGGCCAAAGGTCCGACCACCATGATTCGACGACTCGATTTTCCGAAATCGCACGGAACGAACACGACAAAATACTCGGGGACAACATCATCGGTCCGAAATGAAAACAACGGATAACAAATCATCACCTACGGTCTTAGACGCCAAAATCAGTTGTCGAGAAAATAATACCGGAACTCGACAACCGGGAAATATCCGGAAAAAATCCAAAATAACCGGAACGAAAATCGTGGGTATTACATACTTAGCATACGCTAATTCACAAGGATTACGTATGTTAAGAAAGACAGTTAACGTACGTAAGGTGTACAACTATTACATACGTTAAGCAGACATGTTAACGTACATAAAGTTCATATCGAACAGATCAGGCTATGGCCGACAGGTGGGTCCTGTGGTCGGCAACTTTCAGTGAAGAACGTGCATCGGCGAGTAAACTCCTAGATAACGTATGCTATGAGTAGTGCATTACGTACGTTAAGTGGATATTTACTGTAGCAAGTCAACGTACGTATTACGTACGCTATGAAGGAAGTATTAGGTACGTAAGCGAGTGAACGAAACAAGTCAGTGAGTTCTAGAATGATGTTACGCACGCTATGTTGGACGAGTAGCGTATGCTAGGGAGCATTACGTACGTTAATGTTGAGTGATAACGTACGTAATGAGCGATGCAGTTTATAAAATAAGGATCGGTTCCTCATTTCTTCATGAGAGAAAATCAATACCTTCCACCAAACTTCATCCTTCTGAGTGTGTTAGTGAGAATAAACCTCTTCCAACTTGATTACAAGCTTGGAAACATGGATTTGAGACTTGGATATGAAGATATGGTTGATCCTTGAGGTGTATGATGGTGTTGTTCATGTTCTTGAGGTATGTTGTTGAACTGTACACCTTGATTTTGGATTTTTGGTATTGTTATCCATATTTGCTTCGTATGATGATGATTAGGGTGTTGTTGTTATGATTCTTGAGGTTATGTGAAGTGTATATTGAAGAATACGATGATACATGACTTGGAATACGAATTTGATGATTATCTACATGTTAAATGATATCGAATTATGTTGTTTTGATGGCTATGAACATGATTTCGAATCACTTAGTGTTCTTGAGGAACTTCTTGATGAATATAACATAGCAAGATGATCGTATGTTGAATTATCGGTATTTTTAGATATGAAGATCGAATGTTAGTTGATTGTAGTGGTAGAATTCGTATGTTCTTGATGAAATACAAATCATGATATCAATTTTGAATCCGGAAAGATTGTGATTGATCGTCGAATATGATTTCTTTTACATTCGTATCCATAATCGTATTGTGGTTGTGAATTCGTAATTGTTTGAGTTGGCTTTGTTGATTGATTATATTGATCGTTAATATCGATTATCGGATTTTGGTTCGTATTATGGATATGAGTTCGGAATGGTTTGAGTTATACTATTTGGTTTTGTATATGATTGAAGTGTCGTTGAACCTTTGAGATCAATTGGTTGGTTATGTCGGTTATTGATTGTTATTGGATTGTTGTTTATTGATTACTTCAATAGGTTGTGATCATTGATCTATGATTATAATCGTCCACTAGAATAGTGTGTTGCGGTCCTGTTCGTGAATTGCTTCAGTCGGGATCCGAAGAGCTTGTAGACGAAGGCAAAGATTTGATAGCAGCTTCATCATCGTCGTGTCGGTATCGAGTCAAGTATTACTTGCACAGTTTATAATATTTAACGAATGGTTCCGATTTCATTCGTTTATAATTCGTATAGCAATGATTATAATTGTGAACACTGGAGATTTGGGATTGTACGTTATTTTCAGATTTTGGGAATTTAAATCATAATGTATATGATTTACTTCTGTTATTAGTATACTTGGATATCGAAGATACATTGTGATAAAGACGAAGATATGAATTATCTACAGTCCATGATATTTTGGACCGTCGAGTATTGAGAATAATGGTTGGTGATGGTTTAGACATCGAGATTGCTCTCAAAGGACTCGGGGCAAGTACTCTAATCATTTTTGTCATTTGTGTCGACCATATTGTGATACATTTGTGTATTGTTGTTGTCATGCATTTGTGTATTGTTGTTGTCGTGCATTGTGTATTGATGTTTTGTGCAGTTGTGCATTGTTGTATGTCCACCTCGTATTGATCTGACGGGATCATCTTGGGATCTATGCTAGCGTGCGCTGGATCATTGGACGGGTTTATCCACCTCCTGTTAATCTAACGAGATCATCTTGGGATCTAGGCAGTGAACGCTAGATCATCGGATTACCCATGTGTTGTTGTGCATATGTATATTATGGATTTGCCATAAGTATACATTGTTGTTATTGATGTAAGCATATTGACGTTGTCATATGAGTATGCATTTGTAGGTCTTGTTAGGACCATGTTCGTATGATGTATTGATCTGATCTCGGATTAGACTGACATGATTGTCGTGGTATTGTGCATCTCGAGGTATGTTCCGTATTTCCTTTAGTAATTGTATTTTGATGGACAATCGATTATCGTGTTGATATGTGATGATGTTACCCAATGGATTTGGGTTGGACAGAGTTAGTAGATTTCGTAACAGTGAGTTATGATGATGTTTTGAGAATCTTGGGTACTATGCAAGATATGAACTTTGGTAAAGTTATGACGATAAGATTACATTGGTCGTATTCTTATTTTGTATGCTCATTGATATATAATTGTTAATGTGATGTGACAGTTATCATTATTGAGTATTATGGCTGACCCCGTCGTGGGCTTTATTTTTAGGTTCTTGGAATATTAAGCTTGTAGCGGTCATGGAGATATGAGCTTCCCGGAGGATATTGGCTAGGGCATCTGATTGTGTATTGAGTCTTCTGATATGTTATTGTATTCCGCTGCTAGAGTATTTTTAATTGTTTGTCTTTTTCCGATGCGTGAGTATTTTTAAATGACCTATTGGTATCTGGTAACTGAAGTTACTTTGGAAATAGTTTTCTAAATTATTTTTTCGGTACGTGTAAGCGATAGCTTAACGTACGTTTTAAACTGTTGAGTTTTGGCATTTCAGGTCTTGTAGTTTCAAATGAGATTTTACGACGATTTTGATAAACGAATTTTATATAGTCTTTGGATATTTTTAAAGATACACCATCGTTAGCCTATTGGGTGTTTGTAAATATTTGCAAAAATGTATTTTAGCCTTGTGGGTTCCATCTCGGGGCCTACGGCGCTGTAATATTCCTGGATGGATCTGAGGGTGTTACAGAATATGGTATCGGAGCTTAGGTTGAGAAAACCTAGGTAGTTGGGTCGAGTTGGGTCGCGTTTTGTTACGTCATTTGAGTTGTCGATTGACTAATTCTAAAGCCCTGGGTTTTGTTGTTCACTTGGTCTTGTGCGTTATGTGATTTACCAGTGTGGTACTGGGGTTGTTATAAACTTTTCCAAATGGTATTAATGTGTTTCTTCGGATAGAGTCGTGTTGTGTTCTCGAGTTGAACTGAGTTTGCAAAATATGTGTTTTGAAAATATCTGTGTCGAGTATTTTCTAGAGTTGAGACATGTGCCAGTATCACGGGGAATCGTCGGCTTTACGATCTGTAAGTATTTAGATTTTTGAATTGCATTGATATTTATTGTTGTTCTAAGTTGATATGCTTTGAGATTCGGAAATATTTATGCGTCACAGTATGAGGTGACAGAGTGGAGACATGGTTGATGATCTTAAGAAACTATGATTTTGGATATCAATATGTCGGTTAAATTTTGGAAATGGGGTTGTGTATTCAGGAGGTGGATTGTGGATTGATGAGACAAACATGTAGTCATGTTAGGTCATTTCGAGATATATGAACTGTTTTTGAGCATTTGAAAATGATACTTTTCAAAATGAATTTTTTACGGATGTTTTTACGGAAAATGATTTTTGGGCCGAGACCCAATTGATTTTGAAATAGTTTTATTACTCAGGACTTGGGGTCCAAAAGGGTTTTCTACTTTTAAATTTCTTGTAATGTGGAACGGGATATGGGTTGAGACCCTAATGTTCCAAAAGGCTTTTCTATTTTCTAAAACTCTCGAGATTTGTAAAACACTTTACCAATCGTTTATCTATTTGATTACTAACTTTCGGGGTTTTGGTTTACTTGTTCAAATGAAACTTCTTGGGAAGTCTTTCGCTGTGTTGATTTGTTTCAATATTTTGTCATAGCATAGTTGAGGTGATCCAAGATGGGATAATGGTCGATGTTGCGAATCATATGTGGAAAAAGGAGTTCTTACGGAGTCTATATATATTGAGATTTTGGAACTTTATCGTGTGGTTTTCCGACCGAATGTCAATGGAATTGGTGATGAGCCGAATTGGTATACAGGAGTATGGATGTGGGCAATCATTTGCATAATTTCATTTTATTTAATCGTGTGTATTCGAAAAGAATTTTCATCGAGAACTTGGCGCCAGCTAGCCGATTTAATTTTTGGGAAATTGATTTCGTGGCCATACGAAAATTTATGTTTTGAGTTTTGAAATTCTTGAAATAACTTTCTAAAATTTGTCTTCTTGACGAGACTATATGATTCCAAACTGGTTTTGAAAATGTGATTGATATACATACACATTTAGTGCGTAATGCATATTATGGTGAAGTTATGAGTGTGACTCACAGATTGGATAATACATCAGTATGGTACGTTGAAAAGGGATTCAAACTTTAGTATGGTAGTTTGGTTATCCAGGGATGATCGGTTGATTGATCGGATAAGAGAAATATACTGCGTGTTGTAGATTCATGCACAGAATATGATTTTGGAACTTTGGGTTTTGTGAAACTGGAGCATATGCGCTATGTGGCTCTATTGATGTGGTGGTAGCATGAATTTACTATAGCGATTTTTGAATTTTGAGCCATATTGATTGGAGTATGATTGGATATGTTCGACGGGTTGTGATTGGTTGTTCGTATGCCGAGGGGTATGTTCACCAGTCGGGTATGTTAATTGAGATCCACTTGATGTGATTGGTGTGTCGTTTTGAGAACTTTATTCGTTCGTATATCGATTTATGTGGTTATGTGTTGATTGTGTTGGAGCTTACCGTGTGAAGGTATTCTCGATTATTGTTGATCGTTCGTTGGTAATATTGGAGTTTATCATGTTGATGATATTCTCGATTGTGTTTTGACCTCTGGTTGGTCATATTGGAGTTTATCATGTTAATGATATTCTCGATTGTGTTTTGACCTCTGGTTGGTCATATTGAAGTTTATCATGTTGATGATATTCTCGATTGTGTTTTGACCTCTATGTTAGAATATTTTATTCCATACATTTATTAATAGAGTTTTGATGATTAAGTTTATAAACAAAAGAAAACAACAAAGAGGCGAAGCAAAGCATCGAAGAAATCGAAGTCGTAAAAAGCTGGTCTGAAGGAAGATAACGTATGCTATACAGATAGCTTAACGTACGTAATAGTGGAAGATTAACGTACGTAACACATGTTACTTAACGTACGTAATGGAATGTTTCTGAGTTCAAACGAGATGAACGTTGGAGATGATGTCATGGCATAGGTCAGCATGCAACAGACATATTGACTATATATAACGTACGTAATGGGGAGTTGCTAATGTACGTAATGATCAAGACAGAAGCTACTGGACTGAAACTGGAAGATGTTAACGTACGTAACTCGGATGAGCTAACATACGTAAAATAGCTAACGTATGTAAGGGGGAGGATTTACTGCAAGTAATGAAGTGTCAGGAAGCTAACGGATAGTTTGATGAAGAAGGCTATAAATACCACATCCTTGGTATCAAACCATACAACAACTTCAAGCAAGCAAGACATTGATCTGATATTCATATTCATTATATTGTTGTTGTGATATTGAGCTTATATTGTTAGTTTGAGTGTTTATACATTCAACACATACACGAGAGGTAAAAGAAAAGATACGATTGGATTCGGTGTTATTAGGATCAACGATCCGGCATTGTTAGAATCGCAATCGCTATCTTAGTGAGGTGTATCTAGTACCGATAGAAAGCTAGAGTGGTTGATTCCTTGTCCAATAGAAAAGGAAAACGGTTTAACTTGGACCGACAAAAATACAAGTACAAGCGGTAATATCTCGACTGATAGAAGAGAGATTGTACGGTTTAACTTGGACCGATAGAAGACAAGTTTGTAACGGTTATACCTCGACTGATAGAAGAGAGGTGCAGATGTTTTGATCTTCATCCTATTGAAAAAGATACCGAGAGAGGACGTAGGCTTCGTTAATAGCCCAACCTCTATAAATCCATGCGTCGTTTAATTTCCACACTTTATATTTACGCTTCCGCACAATGGTGCAAATACCGATTTTGCTCCAGCAATTGGTATCGGAGCGGTACCTCCAATACACGGCTTAAAATCCGAGGAGTCGATCCAAAAGGTGTTTCAATATGCTCCAGTCGAAGGACTTGCTCTCAACTGACCACCATTTTTTGATGGCTCAAACTTCATGACGTGGAAGAAAAAGATGTCAACATTCATCAGAGCATATGACATCGAGCTTTGGAAAGTAATATGTCTTAGTGCAAAAATTCCTCTCAAATCTGACGGTACGCTTAAATCTTTCGAAGATATGATGATGCGTATTGGAAGAACGACCATCTAAATTGTAAGGCTACTCAATTTCTATTTTGTGCCTTATATCCGGAAGAGGTCAATCGTATCACATCGTGTGAAAGTGCTAAAGAAATATGGAAAATTATTGAAATCACACACGAAGGGACAACTCAAGTCAAGGAGACAAAGATCAATATGCTTCTCCATGAGTACGAGTTATTCATGATAAAGGGTGAAGAGTCCATCACCAACATGCTCGACCGATTTTCGGTCATCACCAATGGGCTAGCTTCATTCGGAAAACCATTATCTAGTAGTGAAAAAGTCAAGAAAATTTTACGGCCACTACCTAGCGAATGGGACAGCACCGTGACTACGATCATGGAATCTAAAGATCTCAATACGCTTGATTTTAGTGCCCTCGTTGGTTTGCTAATTAATTATGAGATAGTTTTAAAATCACGAAATGTCAAGCCAAAGCCGAAGGAACGATCAATAGCCTTGAAGGCTAAGATGTCAAAAAGAGGAGAAATCCCGGTTGATGAAAGCGACGAAGAATGGGCATATTATGCCAAAAATATTAATAAGTTTCAAATCTTATTAAACCGGAGAATGAAAGACATCTCTGACGAATATAAGAAAATCGAAAACAATTGTCGATTATGTGGTAAACCAGGACACTTTGCAAAGAATTGCCGAGTCAAACCCAATAAGGAGGTTCTCGTTTTAACATGGAGCGATGACGACGAAGATAATGATTTCATCAATCAAAATAATCTCGCTCTCCTGGCCCGGAGTTCATTCGACGATAGTGACGTCAAAAGTCAAGTAAGTAATTCTCACGATGAATTATTTGAAGCATTTGAATTACTGCATACCGATTTTCAAAATGCTTTATCCGAGATTAAATCCCTTTAATCTAAAAATATATCTTTGGAAATTGAAAATTCCAAAATTCTTGAAAAGGGAAAATTTATCGAGACCGATCATTCTTATTGCATTGAAAACGAAAATATTTTAAAGGATGATCTTTCAAAAGTTCAAAACGAGCTTAAAAAATTAACGAAAAATTCTCATGTGGAGACGAGAAATTTTAACAAATGCTCTCGGTGCAAAAGTTTACGTTAAACAAACAGGGGTTGGGATTCAAACCACGTTCTAAAAACGAATCCGTAAATTTAAAAATACCCCATTTCGAAAAATATTTGAAAATTGAGCACCACATTTCAAATTGCAAAAGCCCACGATGGACGATTAAAATAAAAAAGATTTGGGTTCCTAAAGGAACAATTATTTCAAATATCATCCATGTTTCAAATGAAAAACCAACCCTCGGTTGGATCCCCAAGAATTGATTTTTATAAAATTGATATTTAACTCAGGGGAAGTTTTTATATTTTAATGGGGAGATATATTTTTCAGGGAGAGTTTTTACCCTTTTATGCATTTATTATCATTTTATTATCATTTATTATACTTTTTGATGAAGACAAAAAGGGGGAGAAAGGAGAAAATGAGAAGAATGGATTAACCCTGAAATGAGAAAAATCGAAGAAAAGTCCAAAAGGAAGTTGGTAAGAAAAATGAGGAGACGTCGAAAAGATGATGAGGAATTAAAAAAAAATGTCGAAAAGAAAAAGAAAAGGAAAGAAGAATTCGAAAAAGAAATGGGAGAAGAAACTAACGGAACGGACAAAGTCGAAAACTTTGGTCTGTACACATATACATATATTTGTATTTTGCAGGTAAATCCCATTGACGAAGTGTTGTTTTGTAATCATCAAAAAGGGAGAGATTGTTGGAATATTTTTATTCCATACATTTATTAATAGAGTTTTAATGATTAAGTTTATAAACAAAACAAAACAACAAAGAGGCGAAGCAAAGCATCGAAGAAATCGAAGTCGCAAAAAGCTGGTCTGAAGGAAGATAACATACGCTATACAGATAGCTTAACGTACGTAATAGTGGAAGATTAACGTACGTAACACATGTTACTTAACGTACGTAATGGAATGTTTTTGAGTTCAAACTAGATGAACGTTGGAGATGATGTCATGGCATAGGTCAGCATGCAATGGACATATTGACTATATATAACGTACGTAATGGGGAGTTGCTAACGTACGTAATGATCAAGACAGAAGCTACTGGACTGAAACTAGAAGATGTTAACGTACGTAACTCAGATGAGCTAACGTACGTAAAATAGCTAACGTATATAAGGGGCAGGCTTTACCGTACGTAATGAAGTGTCAATGAGTTGACGACTAGTTTGATGAAGAAGGCTATAAATACCACATCCTTGGTATCAAACCATATAACAACTTCAAGCAATCAAGACATTGATCTGATATTCATATTCATTATATTTTTGTTGTGATATTGAGCTTATATTGTTAGTTTGAGTGTTTATACATTCAACACATACACGAGAGGTAAAAGAAAAGATACGATTGGATTCGGTGTTATTAGGATCAACGATCCGGCATTGTTAGAATCGCAATCGCTATCTTAGTGAGGTTTATCTAGTACCGATAGAAAGCTAGAGTGGTTGATTCCTTGTCCAATAGAAAAGAAAAACGGTTTAACTTGGACCGACACAAAGACAAGTACAAGTGGTAATATCTCGACCGATAGAAGAGAGATTGTACGGTTTAACTTGGACCGATAGAAGACAAGTTTGTAACGGTTATCCCTCGACCGATAGAAGAGAGGTGCAGAGGTTTCGATCTTCATCCTATTGAAAAAGATACCAAGAGAGGACGTAGGCTTTGTTAATAGCCGAACCTCTATAAATCCGTGTGTCGTTTAAGTTCCACACTTTATATTTACGCTTCTGCATAACGGCGCAAATACCGATTTTGCTCCAACACCCTGGTTGGTCATATTGGAGTTTATTATGTTGATGATATTCTCGATTGTGTTCTGACCTCTGGTTGGTCATATTGGAGTTTATTATGTTGACGATATTCTCGACTGCGTTTTGACCTTTGGATTGGTCGTATTAGAGTTTATCATGTCAATGATATTCTCGGTTAATTTATTAGTTGATCATTGATGGTGATCATCTGAGCGTTCAGATTTTGTGTCGATGTTTCAAGAATTGTGTCGTTGTTTTGGGCAGTTGTTTCACAGATGTATCGTGTATTATTCGTTTTTAACAGATTGAGACTTGATTGTGCGATCAGGCAAACATGTTTTGACACGGATAGATTATTTCATCCGAAGATGATAGATTTTGTTGGGACTCATGGAATTGTTACTGTAAGCGTATTGAGGCTTTACAGTGAAGTCACTTGCTAGTATATCAGGAGATCATCGACTTGGCGCATATGTAAGTGTACTGTTTTGGTTATTCGTTAATGATGATGATGATTGATCGTTGTCGTGATGGTTTCGTAATATTTTGGTTTAACGATTTGTTTTTTATGATGGATTGCAAGTTTTAAGGACGAAACTTATTTAAGTGGTGTAGTATGTAATATCCGAAATTTCTACTACTTTTGTTTAATGTTATTTTATCCGAGTTATGTTGTACATCGTGGAATTTGTTCGGTACGGATAAAATAAATGAAGGACTAAGACATCTGTATTGGTATAATTATCGTACTTGGTCGACAATTGCATTTGAGGATATAGTGCAACGTGTATACGTATCTAGTATGTTGAGACGTTAGACAAGAATAGCTGAAAATAGCTAATTACAGCCACATTAGCGCACCCTACGATGTATACTTAGCGTACGCTAATGCATAAGGATTACGTACGTTAAGAAGGAAAGTTAACGTGCGTAAGGTGTACAGCTATTATGTATGTTAAGCGGACATGTTAACGTACGTAAAGTTCATATCGGACAGATCAGGCTATGGCCGACAGGTGGGTCCCGTGGTCGGCAACTTTCGGCGAAGAACGTGCATGGGCGAGTCAACTCCCAGATAACGTATGATATGAGTAGTGCATTACATACGTTAAGTGGAGATTTACTGTAGCAAGTCAACGTACGCATTACGTACGCTATGAAGGAAGTATTACGTACGTAAGCGAGTGAACGAAACAAGTCAGTGAGTTCTGGAATGATGTTACGTACGCTATGTTGGACGTGTAGCATACGCTAGGGAGCATTACGTACGTTAATGTTCAGTGATAACTTACGTAATGAGCGATGCAGTTTATAAAATAAGGATCGGTTCCTCATTTCTTCACGAGAGAAAATCAACACCTTCCTCCAAACTCCGTCCTTCTGAGTGTGTTAGTGAGAATAAATCTCTTCCAACTTGATTGCAAGCTTGGAAACATGGATTTGAGGCTTGGATATGAAGATATGGTTGATCCTTGAGGTGTTTGATGGTGTTGTTCATGTTCTTGAGGTATGTTGTTGAACTATACACCTTGATTTCTGATTTTTGGTATTGTTATCCGTATTTGCTTTGTATGATGATGATGATTAGGGTGTTGTTATTACGATTGTTGAGGTTATGTTAAGTGTATATTGAAGAATACGATGATACATGACTTGGATTACGAATTGGTTGATTATCTACATGTTAATGATATAGAATTATGTTGTTTTAATGGCTATGAACATGATTTCGAATCACTTACTATTCTTGAGGAAGTTCTTGATGAATTTAACATAGCAAGATGATCGTATGTTGAATTGTCGATAATTTTAGATATGAAGATCGAATGTTCGTTGATTGTAGTGGTAGAATTCATATGTTCGTGATGAAATACGAATCATGATATCAATTTTGAATCCGAAAAGATTGTAATTGATCGTCGAATATGATTTCCTTTACATTCGTATCCGTAATCGTATTGTGGTTGTGAAATCGAATTGTTTGAGTTGGATTGTTCGGACTTGTGTTCAATTGAGATATTTTGAAATCGTTGGGTTTGTTGATCGGTTATATTGATCGTTAATATCGATTATCGGATTTTGTATATGAGTTCGTAATGGTTTGAGTTATACTATTTGGTTTTGTATATGATCGAAGTGTCAGTGAACCGTTGAGATCGATTGGTTGATTATGTCGGTTATTGATTGTTATTGTATTGTTGTTTATTTATTACTTCAATAGGTTGTGACCATTGATCGATGGTTATAATCGTCCACTAGAATAGTGTGTTGCTGTCGTGTTCGAGAATGTTCGTGAATCGCTTCGGCCGGGAGCCGAGAAGCTTGTAGACGAAGGCAAAGAGTTGATAGCAGCTTCATCATCATTGTGTCGGTATCGAGGCAAGTATTACTTGCACAGTTTATAATATTTAATGAATAGTTCCGATTTCATTCGTTTATAATTCGTATAGCAATGATTATAATTGTGAACACTGGAGATTTGGGATTGTACGTTATTTTCAGATTTTGGGAATTTAAATCATAATGTATATGATTTACTTCTGTTATTAGTATACTTGGGTATCGAAGATACATTGTGATAAAGACGAAGATATGAATTATCTACAGTCCGTGATATTTTGGACCGTCGAGTGTTGAGAATAATGGATGGTGATGGTTTAGACATCGAGATTGCTCTTGAAGGACTCAGGGCAAGTACTCTAATCATTTTTGTCATTTGTGTTGACCATGTTGTGATACATTCGTGTATTATTGTTGTCATGTATTTGTGTATTGTTGTTGTCGTGCATTGTGTATTGATGTTTTATGCACTTGTGCATTGTTGTCGTATGTCCACCTCGTGTTGATCTGACGGGATCATCTTGGGATCTATACTAGCGTGCGCTGGATCATTGGACGGGTTTATCCACCTCGTGTTGATCTGACGAGATCATCTTGGGATCTAGGCAGTGAATGCTGGATCATCGGATTACCCATGTGTTGTTGTTGTGCATATGTATATTATGGGTTTGCCATAAGTATACATTGTTGTTATTTATCGATTGATGACCTCTTTCCCTCTTCACAAAGGCATCCCATTGTGCGGGCTGGGCAAGGTCTTCTTATTAAAGATTGAGCGTATTGACGTTGTCATATGAGTATGCATTTGTAGGTCTTGTGTTAGGACCATGTCCGTATGATGTATTGATCTAATCTCGGATTAGACTGATATGATTGTCGTGGTATTGTGCATCTCGAGGTATGTTCCGTATTTCCTTTTGTAATTGTCTTTTGATGGACAATCGATTATCGTGTTGAGATGTGATGATGTTAGCCGACGGATTTGGGTTGGACAGAGTTAGTAGATTTCGTAACAATGAGTTATGATGATTTTTTGAGAACCTTGGGTACTATGCGAGATGTGAACTTTGGTAAAGTTATTACGATAAGATTACATTGGTCGTATTCTTATTTTATATTCTCATTGGTATGTAATTGTTAATGTGATGTGACGTTTATCATTATTGAGTATTATGGCTGACCCCATCGTGGGCTTTATTTTTAGGTTCTTGGAATATTAAGCTTGTAGCGGTCGTGGAGAGATGAGCTTCCTGGAGGATACTGGCTAGGGCATGTGATTGAGTATTGAGTTTTCTGATTAGTTATTGTATTCTGCTGCTAGAGTATTTTTAACTGTTTGTCTTTTTCCGCTGCGTGAGTATTTTTAAATGACCTTTTGGTATCTAGTAACTTATGTTACTTTGGAAAGGGTTTTCTAAATTATTTTGTCGGTACGTGTAAGCGATAGCTTAACGTACATTTTAAACTGTTGAGTTTTGGCATTTCGGGTCTTGTAGTTTCAATTGAGATTTACGACGGTTTTGAAAAATGAATTTTATATAGTATTTGGATATTTTTAAAGATACACCGTTGTTAGCCTATTTGGTGTTTGTAAATGTTTTCAAAAATATCTTTTAGCCTTGTGGGTTCTATCTCGGGGCTTACGGCGCTGTAATATTCCTGGATGGCTCCGGGGGTGTTACATCAGCAGGTCAAAATCGAGCATTAGCAACCGGCCGGGTTATTGCAGTCGCTTCCCGTTCCGAAATGGAAATGGAAAGATATTTCAATGGACTTCGTCACGAGCTTGCCGAGATCGAAGTCTGGTATGAATATGGTTTGGGTGATTGTGGACGTCTGACCTGTAATACCCACGATTTTCGTTCCGGTTATTTTGGATTTTTCTTGGATATTTCCCGGTTGTCGAGTTCCGGTATTATTTTCTCGACAACTGATTTTGGCGTTTAAGACCATAGGTGGTGATTTGTTATCCGTTGTTTTCATTTCGGACCAATGATGTTGTCCCCGAGTATTTTGTCGTGTTCGTTCCGTGCGATTTTGGAAAATCGAGTCGTCGAATCATGGTGGTCGGACACTGGTCGGACGGTTGGGGACGGTGGCCGGACGGCTGCAGGCACTGGCCGGGCGAGTGCACCGCTTGGCGAGCGGTGCGGCGAACCGGCGTAGCGCACGCTACGTCCGGAAAGTAGCGCACGCTACGGCCAGGAGGCAGCGCACGCTATGGCCGGTTGGCTGCGCGCGCTAGTCGGCCGAGGCAGTAAGGGCAGAAAGGTTCTGGACTGGGAGGATCGGCAGGTAGCGCACGCGCTCTTGCCGGACATCATGCACTTCTGGCCGGCGGTATCGCCTTCTGGCCGGAAGGTTGCGCACGCTTCTGGCCGAGCCAGAAGTCTCTGGATTGTGGGTGGGCCGAGCGCACGTGTTCGGCGCATGATGGCGGGCCGGCCGAACATTCTCGACCATGACCGCCGCTAGCGCACGCTAGCTCGGCGATCTAGCGCACGCTAAGTGCACCAATATAAATATGACCGAAAGCGATCAAGTTTGCACTCATTTTCATTTTCTCCCTTTCTCTTCCGCGGTGGATTCTTGGAGGTGACGAAGGCATGTTATTATACAACTAATCCACGAAGTTTGGGAGCCGATAACATCGATTAATCACTCCTTAACATCCTTCAATCCAATGAATCAAGGTTAGTTTTCCTAAAATCATAGTTTTGGGAAAAATTGGGGATTTTGTGGATTTCGTCCGTTTGATTCGCTATAACTTAGAATAGTGATGGATTGATGATTATTAAGTTGTTTTATATCGAATCCCTTGTTTTTCCACGGTTGGATTGCCGAGGATTCGTCGTTTTATTGAGTTTCAAATCGACACCTTGAAAGTGTTCGATAAAATGTCACAAAGGGGATTCGGGCGTTCTACGATTATCCTTCCTTGTTCGATCGTCGATTTATTCATGGTATGATGTTGGGGTCAGGTTCCTTGCGAAGAACTCGAGCCGGAACCCTTCCGTTCGCCGTTTTCCGATCGGTGGTGTTACCACGTTTCACGGAGAGTTGTGGGCATTCGAGGTTTTCCGGTTAATCCACGTTCGTCGGAGTGTGCGGTGTCAACTACCGAGGCAAGTATCTTGCCCATACACTTCGTATTCCGTATACATAATAAATTGGTGATTGTCTATGTGGAGAATTGAATGTTATTTAACTTTCAAAAGAATCAATATATATATATATATAAGTATATTCCCGATAAAGGTCTTCTTCAAATTAACTTGAGTGTTCAAGAACGAATGTGTCATTCTGAGAATGGGTACTAGTATTGTATGTTGTGCCCGGTTTTCGTGGTATCTTGTTAGATGGTATCGTCACGATGATGTGTGATGTTGTGTGATTTTCCATTGGGTTTTTCACTCGGGGATGTCTCAAGGAGGCTCCGAGGTCCGTGGCTTACTAGCACGGGATGCGAATAACCCTTGGGAGGATGTCGATGTGAGTATTTGGGTCTTGGACCCTGTGATTTGTGATTGGAATTGTATTTTGTAAATAACCTTGGGTTGTGTCCCAAAATGGGTTCCGTAAGGCTGTGAATTCTTTAAAACATTTTACTTGTTGTTTACCTCGTTTCACTCCTACCTTTCATAGTTTTTAGATTAAATTGTTAATCTTGCATGTGTCCGATTGGGGAGGCCATTCTGGTGAGTACTCTGAGTATATGGTTTATAGTCCTTTGCATTGGAAGTCGGATATTACTTCTGAGTGTGAGAGTTATATTTGTTCACTCCGAGAGGGCCTGACGGGGCCGAGGAGGGTTCCGCTTATGACGGTTCCGCGAACATTTGGGTTAGCCACTCCGAGAGGGCCCGACGGGGTCGAGGAGGGATTCGCGTATTGTCGGATCCACGGTTAACCAGGAGTATTTTTAACCTTGTGACTTGATGCATTTTGTGATATGTCCGAGTATCACGATGTTTTGACTTGCCATAATGTTTGGGATGTAAAACATATTCATCAGAGGTGCTTGGACTAGAATGGCTTATGGATGGTGTGTTGTGTGTAATTGGTCCACTGTTGTGAATTGATGTATGGCTATAGGTATCGTGATTATTTTCCAATAAAAAACTCCCGGGATTCGGAGTTGTTTTCAAAGTGCTTACTTGTTCAATTCTACTTTCAAGACTTGAACTATTTTAACTAAATGAAACATCTCGGAAAGTCTTTCTAAATTAATCAAGTTATTGTATTCCCAGAATATGATATGTATGGCTTGTATTTATATTTTATACTTGCACTAGCAAAACAATGGAGTTTTGCTAACCCCCGAGTATTCGGGGGGTGGATGTCTGTATTGCGTCCAGGTATTTGCAGGTAGCTGGGGAGCGAATCACAGGATCGATACGAAGGATGATGGAAGACGACGATACTAATCACATGAAGACCAATCGTTGAGTATGTTGAATAGTCTTGTTGGTTATTTCTACGATGTATTGTTATCCCGATTTATGGGAGCGTTATGGTATTCCAGCCCCTGCGCGGGTATGAGTTTTGGGAAAGAATCATGTATGTAATGTTGTGTGTTGTGATAAAAGACCAATTCGGTTTAATGGTCCTTTACGTAGCCATGTCGGCATGTGAAGTGATGCATTGTATTGTATTTAGCCTGGTAGATCCTCGCGGAGAGGGTCTGCGGCGCTGTAATATTCCCGAGTGGTTTGGGGGTGTTACTGAATATGGTATCGGAGCTTAGGTTGCGGAAACCTAGGCGGTCGGGTCCAAATGTATTGTCGTGTCTTGTCCTGTCAGATTGTGTTTGTCTAAGTCATGTCGCGACGCGTCGTCTGGAATGTCGGTCGTGATTAGTATCATGGTGCAGCCATCATCTTCGTGCGACCTGTGGATGTAAGTCTCCCTACTATATTGTGCCTTGTGATATACGAACTTGTATGATTTTGTATTATGATGTGGAGTTTAAAGGTGATTTGTGATTATGTGGTGTTGTTTGGTCCTCGTATGATGCTAGGATAAAAGTGGTACCAACGTATATGTATATATACACACATCCTGATATAAGTCGTTTTTACAAGAATAATGGCCTTGATGTGGTTACGCAAGGAAGAATTCATCAATGTGATATTTTAAAACTTTACATGTTTTGAGGAGTCACGTATATTTTGTTTTAAAACATCCTCCAAAGGGAGGAAAAAGTTTGATTTTCGTATTATGACCTCAAGGCCAATTTTTTTTTAAGAAGTCAAACTACCGATATTTCATTTTCATTTTGTATTATAAGTTTTCAAAACACGTTTTTTGAACCCAAGTGAAGTTTACAAAATGTAGACAAGACGTGACTCTCGTTTTCAACTTATTGGTTTTATGGCTGTTAGTCGAGAAAGACGTGATGATGTTCTTGTTGTTCGGGCAGTGTTGCCAGTTTTAGACTAAAACAGTGATGTGAATGCTAAGTCGTTTGGTATGAGTTAAGACAGCTCTCTTTATTAATAGACGAGATTTCGATTTTTGATGACAGTTGTCCTTTGATGGTTGTTCGCGAAGTGTTGTAAGCATGTGAATCGATGGCATTTAGATTCATATGATGCCGATGTTCATTTGTAACTATCGGTTTTAGTAATGTCGTATATATGTTCGTAATCACGTGTTGAACTCGAGTTGTTAGCGCACGCTAAGTACAAGCTAGCGCGCGCTAATGTGGCATGAGTAGCGCACGCTAATATTGTTGTAACACGCGCTAATGCAGCATGAATAGCGCACGCTAAATAATGGTTGTAGCGTGCGCTAGTTCGCTGGGACTGAGGATGTGGAACCGCATTTTTGCCGTTAGGTCTAACTTCTGCGATCGATAAATGCCCGGATCAGTATTCTATATGTGTTGTCTAGTGATGACAACTGCTTTGTGTGAACGTGTGTTGTGACCTTTCATTCGCGCTAAGTGATAATTGATTTTGTTGGCCGATTGATAAATTATGTCCGATGTATGTGTGTGTTCGAAAATGTTTTCTGAAACTTTCATAAGTTTGTGCAAGTTGTGGGAATCAATTTTTAATCTAATTTGACATTTCGATTAATTCGGCGGCTTCGTATGAACTTTGAAAAGCTGTTTGAAATTTGCGAGCCGGCTAGGATTCTCAAATAAAACCTCGACGGTATTGAAAGAGTTGTTTTAAAATACCTTGAACATCTTGTAAAATGTTACCGTCGTTGATTCTTGTGTAGTGTTGGGAGAATTTTCAGAAATGACTTTAACATACTATTGTATTTTCGAATAATTCGAGTACATGATTTTCAAAAATCTTTCACATCATAAAATATTTTTTTTTAAAAACCAGTACGATTTCCTTTTCAAAAATATATAGTGAAAGATAAAAAGAAATCTCACTCGATGTAAAGTTCAAACTCGGATTTGGAAATGTTAGAGTATGTAAGAATGGTTTGATGATCTTGCATGGTGAACTTGTTGTTTATTAACGGTGATGATGATGCGTAGAGGCATGACGATTTTGATAACACCGGTTACACAGAAATATTATTTTGGCAAATGATTTCAAATGAAACGGTTAGAGTATGATGTTTACAAGTTTTGATGAAACAACCCGAGGTACTAAAAGTACTTTTAAAGTTTATTTCTAATAGCATTCAAATCCAAGGATTTTCAAAAGATTTTCTTTAAAGGGATACCTCGTGGATTTTCTTTCCGAGTTGTTACTGGTTACCTTATGTGATATGTCATGCTAAGTTGGTACTTTAGCATATTTAATTTTGCGAAGTGGTGCAATCGTATTGAGTAAGAATCCGCTTAGTATGCCGAGGGACAGAGGACGCGACCGTGACCACAGTACAGTTGGTTATGGAGATTAGATGCGGGACCAAGAGGATATGGCCGGGAAGGTTGATATTCAGGCACTTCGTTTTCGTTATTTAGGTTTCGGGGATGAAACCTCTTTTAAAGGCGATATGATGTAATACCCACATTTTTTTTTCTTTTTCTCTTCTTCTCGTTTCCGTTTCGTTCGACCGTATTGAGGCGATTGGGTTCGTTAATGCTTCTGACCTTATGTTGTTTCTCACATTTGTCATTCGAGCGAGTTCTGACATTGTTCCAAATTGATGTGCATATCGTTGTGATCTTTCCAAGTTCGGATCGATTTCTGGTGAACCGTGTTCGAAACTAACACCTCGTGCTTCCTATAAGTTATTGATGTCTTGATGAGGTATGAACTTCAAAGGTTATCGTTGTTGTTCGATCATTGTTATTCGTTCATCGTTGTCCAATCATTATCGTTTGACCTCGAAATCGTGATTATTGTACATCTGGGCCATTTTGCGATTTCCATAAGTGTTGGGAAATTTTCTTCATACTCGATCTTCCAAATCATGAGTTCTTTGGAATTTCATACCTTTCATTGGAATCGTGACTTGATTTTTGTATTGCTTGGTTTTATCAACCGCAATGATTCATGCTCGTTGCTTTTCATAAGCATTCTTGCGTATTGAATCGGATCGTAGTGGCTTTATACCGCATGGAGTTACGGTGTGTTGTCGAGGTTCGCCTTGCTTTTGTTTTAAGTTTCGGACGAAACTTATTTTTAGGGGGTAGAATGTAATACCCACGATTTTCGTTCCGTTATTTTGGATTTTTCTTGGATATTTCCGGTTGTCGAAGTTCGGTATTATTTTCTCGACAACCGATTTTGGCGTTTAAGACCATAGGTGGTGATTTGTTATCCGTTGTTTTCATTTCGGACCAATGATGTTGTCCCAGTATTTTGTCGTGTTCGTTCCGTGCGATTTTGGAAAATCAGTCGTCGAATCATGGTGGTCGGACACCGCCGGACGGTTGGGGACGGTGGCCGGACGGCTGCGAGCCTTGGCCGGGCGAGTGCTGCAGCCGGCCGGCGATTGCGGCAGAACCGGCGTAGCGCACACTACGTCCGGAAAGTAGCGCACGCTACGGCCAGAGGCGGCGCACGCTATGGCTTAGGCTGCCGCGCTAGTCGGCCGAGGCGATAAGGGCGTAGGTTACGATCGGGAGGATCGGCAGTAGCGCACGCCATCGCCGGACATCGCACACGCTTCGGCCGGCCGATAGCGCACGCTTCTGGCCGGAAGGTTGCGCACGCTTCTGGCCGAGCCAGAAGTCTCTGGATTGTGGTCGGGCCGACAACGCACGTGTTCGATGCATGATGGCGGGCCGGCCGAACATTCTCGACCATGACCGCCGCTAGCGCACGCTAGCTCGGCGATCTAGCGCACGCTAGGTCGCACCGAGATAAATATGACCGAAAGCGATCTTTTGCACTCATTTTTCATTTTCTCCCTTTCTCTTCCGCGGCCGGATTCTTGGAGGTGACGAAGGCATGTTATTATACAACTAATCCACGAAGTTTGGGAGCCGATAACATCGATTAATCACTCCTTAACATCCTTCAATCCAAATAATCAAGGTTAGTTTTCCTAAAATCATAGTTTTGGGAAAAATTGGGGATTTTGTGGATTTCGTCCGTTTGATTCGCTATAACTTAGAATAGTGATGGATTGATGATTATTAAGTTGTTTTATATCGAATCCCTTGTTTTTCCACGGTTGGATTGCCGAGGATTCGTCGTTTTATTGAGTTTCAAATCGACACCTTGAAAGTGTTCGATAAAATGTCACAAAGGGGATTCGGGCGTTCTACGATTATCCTTCCTTGTTCGATCATCGATTTATTCATGGTATGATGTTGGGGTCAGGTTCCTTGCGAAGAACTCGAGCCGGAACCCTTCCGTTCGCCGTTTTCCGATCGGTGGTGTTACCGTCGTTTCCGCCGGAGAGTTGTGGGCATTCGAGGTTTTCCGGTTAATCCACGTTCGTCGGAGTGTGCGGTGTCAACGACCGAGGAAAGTATCTTGCCCATACACTTCGTATTCCGTATACATAATAAATTGGTGATTGTCTATGTGGAGAATTGAATGTTATTTAACTTTCAAAAGAATCAATATATATATATATATATAAGTATATTCCCGATAAAGGTCTTCTTCAAATTAACTTGAGTGTTCAAGAACGAATGTGTCATTACGAGAATGGGTACTAGTATTGTATGTTGTGCCGGTTTTCGTGTATCGTTAGATGACCGTCACGATGATGTGTGATGTTGTGTGATTTTCCATTGGGTTTTTCACTCGGGGATGTCTCAAGGAGGCTCCGAGGTCCGTGGCTTACTAGCACGGGATGCGAATAACCCTTGGGAGGATGTCGATGTGAGTATTTGGGTCTTGGACCCTGTGATTTGTGATTGGAATTGTATTTTGTAAATAACCTTGGGTTGTGTCCCAAAATGGGTTCCGTAAGGCTGTGAATTCTTTAAAACATTTTACTTGTTGTTTACCTCGTTTCACTCCTACCTTTCATAGTTTGTAGATTAAAGTGTTAATCTTGCATGTGTCTGAAAGGTGAGGCCATTCTGGTGAGTACTCTGAGTATATGGTTTATAGTCCTTTGCATTGGAAGTCGGATATTACTTCTGAGTGTGAGAGTTATATTTGTTCACTCCGAGAGGGCCTGACGGGGCCGAGGAGGGTTCCGCTTATGACGGTTCCGCGAACATTTGGGTTAGCCACTCGAGAGGATCGACGGGGTCGAGGAGGGATTCGCGTATTGTCGGATCCACGGTTAACCAGGAGTATTTTTAACCTTGTGACTTGATGCATTTTGTGATATGTCCGGAGTATCACGATATTTTGACTTGCCATAATGTTTGGGATGTAAAACATATTCATCAGAGGTGCTTGGACTAGAATGGCTTATGGATGGTGTGTTGTGTGTAATTGGTCCACTGTTGTGAATTGATGTATGGCTATAGGTATCGTGATTATTTTCCAATCAAAAACTCCCGGGATTCGTAGTTGTTTTCAAAGTGCTTACTTGTTCAATTCTACTTTCAAGACTTGAACTATTTTAACTAAATGAAACATCTCGGAAAGTCTTTCTAAATTAATCAAGTTATTGTATTCCCAGAATATGATATGTATGGCTTGTATTTATATTTTATACTTGCACTAGCAAACAAAGGAGTTTGCTAACCCCGAGTATTCGGGGTGGATGTCTGTATTGCGTCCGGTATTTGCAGTAGTCGGGAGCGAATCACAGGATCGATACGAAGGATGATGGAAGACGACGATACTAATCACATGAAGACCAATCGTTGAGTATGTTGAATAGTCTTGTTGGTTATTTCTACGATGTATTGTTATCCCGATTTATGGGAGCGTTATGGTATTCCAGCCCCTGCGCGGGTATGAGTTTTGGGAAAGAATCATGTATGTAATGTTGTGTGTTGTGATAAAAGACCAATTCGGTTTAATGGTCCTTTACGTAGCCATGTCGGCATGTGAAGTGATGCATTGTATTGTATTTAGCCTGGTAGATCCTCGCAGAGAGGGTCTGCGGCGCTGTAATATTCCCGAGTGGTTTGGGGGTGTTACATGACCAAGTTGGCACACTTTCTGGGCATCAAGGATACTTGGGGTCCAGAGAAGTTGGCTCGTATGTTTATTGCGCAGATTGTGAGGCTTCACGGTACTCCGAAGTCTATTATTTCAGATCATGATGGCCGTTCTGCATCGCATTTTTGCCAGGCGGTACATAAGGCGTTGGGTACTCGGTTGCGTCTGAGTACTTCTTTTCATCCTCAGTCAGATGGGCAGTCAGAATGCACTATCTAGACATTTGAGGATATGTTGCCTGCTTGTGCTCTCGATTGGAGCAGCGAGTGGGAGGAGCATTTGCCGTTGATCTAATTCACGTACAACAATAGTTGACACGCATCGATTCGAATGGTACCATATGAGGCGCTTTATGGGCGGCGATGTCGGTCGCCGATTTGCTGGAACGAGACGTCCGATTTGGTTGGCACCGAACCAGATATCGCTATGGAGACGAGGCGAAAGGTGGAATTGATTCGGGAGAGGATGTGACTGCTCAGAGTCGACAGAAGTCATATGCTGACGTCCGTCGTCGACCTTTGTAATTCGAGGTGGGAGACCACGTTTTTCCAAAGGTGTCGCCGACGAGGGGGGTTTTCCATTTCGGGAAGAAGGGAAAGTTGAGTCCGAGATTTATTGGGCCCTTTGAGATTCTCGAGAGAGTCGGTGAGTTGGCATACCGTTTGGCGTTGCCCCCAGCCTTGAGTCACGCTCATAGCATTTTCCATGTTTCCCAGCGGAGGAAATATGTTCCGGATCCTAGTTACGTCATCGACTATGATGAGATTGATGTCGCCGAGGATATTACCTTCGAGGAGCGCCCCTTAAAGATTTTGGAGCACCTTAAGAAGCGACTGAGGCATAAGACCATTTCTTTGGTCAATGTGCAGTGGTCGAGGTATGGTGTCGAAGAGGCAACTTGGGAAACCGAGGATAGCATGCGTGCTAGGTACCCCTTGTTGTTTGTTTCTTAAGTTTCGGGACGAAACTTATTTTTACAGGGGTAGAATGTAATATCCGCATTTTTCTTTCCCTGGTATTTTCATTTTTGGTGTATTTTTTGCTTTTAGTGACTCGCTTGTAACCGTATTAATATTTCGAGAATATTTAATACTGTACTTTTTGTCATCCGAGCTTGTTTCGGACCTGTTATACTCAATTCCGTGTTTATTGCCTTTTTGTCGCTATTTCGTTCGATTCTCGTAATCGTTGTTCAGAACAACCGTCTCGGGATTGCCGCAGATCCATCTCATGTTATTATGCATGTGGTGAGCTTTCGTATGTTGTTTCGATCATGTATCGTGTGTTTAGGATGTTTTGGGCCGTTTTGTAATTTTCCAAAGTTTTGGGGTGATTACTAACGTTGTAGTTTTCCGAATTCTCGGGTAGTCGGAATCATGTTTTCTTTTAGCGCTTTGGTTCTGACTCGATCTTATTGTTCGTGTGTCTTCTTCGGCCCGTTGTTGGTATCGGATGCGCGTTGTTTTCATCCGAAGTGGAATTCGCTGTTTTCCATCTTTGGGGTGCTGTCTATACTGCTGTCTACACCCACTAGCGCGCGCTATTCCTGTTGTCTTGCGCATGCTAGTGTCGTTGAGTAGCGCACGCTACGTTCGTTGGGTAGCGCGCGCTAACGACTCGAGCACAGCAGTGGCAGTGAGTTGTTTCTGCTCTCTAGACGAGCAGCTTAGCGCACGCTACATTTGTATATTAGCGCACGCTATGGTTTGGACTTAGCGCACGCTGGGTGACCGGTAGCGCGCGCTAACTGAGTGACCTTCTTATAAGTTTTATTAAAAAATATGCAACTTTTTCTACAACTTAATGCAACATTTATTATGTTTTAGTAAAAAACTACAACCTTTCTCTATAATATATGCAACCTTTAACACGATTTTAGTAGTAACAAATGCAACTTTGTTTACTATCAGATGCAACCTTCTTTTTTAAATTTTCTAATGCTAACGTAACATTTTTTTTCGACATATTCAATTACAATTGTGGCATTACTGTTTCACGCACTACATTGCTATTAAATTGCATTAGTAATTCAATTGTACCATAACAAAAATATTATAAATATCATAGCTAATTTTACGGTCAACTTTGGCATATATGTCCAAATTCAAAATAACAATAAGTCATAGTCAACAGGATGTCGTCAATTACAATCATAAAAAGTATTAAAAACATCCTACACGTGTCCTTTCTTTAATTTATGATGGTTTTTAATTTTATTTTCAAAACGCCTCTCTTCAGCCATATACTCCAAAACAAAGTAGCCTGCAAAACAGATAAAAATAAATAATGAAATGGGATGAGAATTAAGTAGTGATGAAACCAAAAAATTACAAAGGTAATGAGTAATAAGTCAATTTCCATAACAAAAATTCCAATTGATTTTTTTTTTTTTTTTTTTTGATGACCTGGTTGAATCACGCAGAGGCCCGATCCTCATTCCTACCCCAGGTTAAATCGCGAGTTATGCCTCAATGGCCGGTTTTGAGGATGCTTGGTGAATAAACATCTGAGTTTAAATCGCGAAAGAGCGGATCTCCCACGGTGATTCGAACCACGCCGTACGCCACTAGCGAAAGATATCCCCCTCCTTTGCCACTGAGCTATGCCCTGGGGGATAATTTTAATTGATTACTAATACTGGCATACCTTGTACCAAACATAGACGATATCTTGTGTTAGAAATTCTAGACCTTATGGAGGTAGTCGTTCCATAAATCTCTACGCTGCAGCTTCAAAGTTTGCTCGTTGTTTGTTAATATCTTCTTGCATAGCTTCTAACTTTACCTATTTTTTTCATGATCCTCTACAATCTATTTTCGCATTTCAAGCAACTGTTTTTTTTCAACTTCAACACTCCTTTGAATGATTCCATAAAGCCCCCCGGGAATCATGATATATCACCGCCATCCATTTTTTTTGTCATTTTGTTAGTAATGCCTCTACCATAAAGTCGACGGTATCAATCATGATCTTTGTTCATCACAATTCACAATCATAAAAGGATCTACTTAAGCACTTCCATCTTCTAGAGGTTTCTAGTTCTTCATTTGTTCCTTCAATATTATTCAAAAACGAATAGTAACAATTATTGTCAAAAAATATGACATTTAATGTCTAAAATGCTGTTTATAATATAAAAAAAACTGCATTTCAAAGTTGGAAAAAGAGTTTTTCAATGTCTAAAAAAACAACTTTTCAATGTCTAAAAAACACTGCTATTTAATGTCGAAAATATGCCAGCAAAAGGCTGATTTTAACGTAAAAAAAAAATGAATTTCAATGTTCAAAATACAGTTTCTCAATGTCTAAAAAACAGCTTTTCAATGTCTAAAAAACACCTGCTTAATGTCGAAAATCTATTTTCAATAAAACAGTTATACAATATATAAAGTTCAAATTATTCACTTTTGGTCCAATTTTCTAACCTAGTTAGTTTAGCCGTCAATGTTTGCACCGTTAGTCCTTTCGGTTAAAAAAAAATCCAAAAAAAATAATTTGAAAAATTCAAAAAAAATTCTAATAAAAATTTTTCTTAAAAAATTTCTAAAAAAAATTTTTTGACGAAATTTTTTTTTCCAATAAAAAAATTTCTAATAAAAATTATTCTTAAAAAATTCGAAAATTTTTCTAAAAAATTTTTTTTGACGGAAATTATGTAACTTATTAAAATAACACTGTAAAGTTTATTTTATAAATTTACTGAGAACATTATGTAATTTATATCGTTTATTTATATTCGAATAAAAATATGTAATAAAATTTTTTATAAATTACATAATATAAATTACAAGTTTATATTCGAATATAAATTTTTATAAATTACATTACAAATTACATATAAATTACATATAAATTACATAATGTAAATTACATATGTAATATCTAAAAATTTTGTAAATTTATATTCGAATATAAACTTGTAATTTATATTATGTAATTTATAAAATTTTTATTACAAATTTTTATTCGAATATAAATAAACGATATAAATTACATAATGTTCTGTAAATTTATAAAATAAACTTTACAAATGTTATCTTAATAAGTTACATAATTTTCACAAAAACTTTTTTTTTTAGAAAATTTTTCAAAAAAATTTCGTCAAAAAAATTTTTATAGAAAATTTTTCGAATTTTTAAGAAAAGTTTTTATTAGAAATTTTTTCAAATTTTTTTAGAATTTTTTAGAACTTTTTCAATTTTTCAAATTATTTTCGAATTTTTTTAGAATTTTTAGAATTCGTCAAAAAAATAATTTTAGAATTTTTTCAATTTTTCAAATTATTTTTTTGGATTTTTTTAACTGAAAGGACTAACAGTGCAGTTAACGACTAAACTAACTAGGTTAGAAAATTGGACCAAAATTGAAGTCCACGTGGACTTTTGGACTAATCCGTGCGATTTTTTGAATTTTGGATCAAAAGTGAGATTTTGATACAACTACGAGGATAAAAAATGTAGTTTACTCATATATAAAAGTTGCACTCTAACGTTTAAAAAACTAGTTTAATTATGGAAGAATAAATATTGTTATGAAATATCAGAATACAAAGTTACAATTTTTCTTGCCTTGTCATCATATGTATCAACATATACAAACCACTTGTCCTTTTATGTGTGCGTTCAAACATTTGGGTTAAACCAGGTAATTCCTTGTTTGGGTCTTCATTTTTCCGAGCAAAACTTTTTGGACTCGCCGTGTGCATATTTTTTTGAGATATGCATATTTCCTTGGCCCGCAAACAACGTTTCTACATAAATATTAATATATACAACTCAACAGACCAAGTACATCAAGAGACAACTCTAAATATAAATAAATACTAGTAATAACGAAATTGTCTAGAAAAATTACAGCTACATCGTTTTTATTCCATAACCTCAACAATTTTGGGAAATCTTCTTCTCGAATCCTTTCAGGTCGATTCTTCCATCTTGTTTTGTTGTCCTCAAATTGATAGAAGTGTTTTTTTTTTTTCTTAAACCTACATTTGTGTACCTTATATGAATGTCCAACTTGTTGGGTATTAGGGTTTATAAAGGAGATTCGGATTCTCGATGGATCTTGTAATCACTTTCCAAACTGATATTTCTACCCTATGCCCGGGTTACAAGAAATTCAGCCTAGGATAATTCAAATGGACACTTACGAATCTAGGCACAGAAACGTAAACCAAATTGCTAGAGAGATTCTGAGTTTTTCAGAAGAAGGAGAGAGCTCAGAAAAGAGTGTATTTCGACTCAAGGCTAAGAGCCTTATTTATACATGTCGATTGTAGGGTTGCATAGGGACGTATTAGGGTTTCTTGATGCGGCGCCGTCAGAAGGATTAAGTTAGTGATCCGAAATTAGGGTTAGACCGATGGCTTTCCAAAATTGACGAAAATTAGTCAATTTTACCATAATCTCCCTCTAAAATTCGGAATTTTCACTAAGTTACCAATCCAAATTTCCGAAGACCCACCACCAGGGGATCTGCCCCATGGACCCTGATAGGGGCGCTGCCCCTAGACCCCGCCAACGGGGGTGCTGCCCCCGGACCCCTGACATTTGGTCGTACCGGCTTATAATTCGAGCTTATACATGTGTGCACTCCGCACATACCCGAACATATATTAGAATACCAATTATAAAACCCCTTAGCTCACATATTAGTTCCAATTACACAAAATGCCTGGTGACACTAAAATCACCAACAATCCTCCCCCATTTTAGTATAACCCATGAACCAACATAACATTAATCCAAACAAACCAAACAAGTACATAAATGAAGATATCGAAACAATTGAATTTTCATCTTAGTATCAAACACTTTCAAATACTCGAGGGTGTTATAAGAATTGAACCCTTCAACCCATTTGAATACCTGAAGATAAAATACATACTAGTTTATTGAATTTCTCTAACAAAATACAACTTGACACTATTATTTAAGCCGTGTGTCCTAATCCTCTCATGACTGTATCAAGGCCAAGTCCCCAACCTCTTGAAATACGGCTACACTTCACAATCACGTAGGTAATTCCTTTACTTCATGTATCTGCACATATATTTTATCAAAGGAATTATTAAGAAGTTAAACTTCAACCTAGCCAACTGCAGAACCGAACACATACCTAGGATGAATACTTTGTGTGTTCCAATCTATAAGTGTGAGCTTTCCTCATTGAATTCAACTCCTAATGTCATATTAGAAGGGAATTGGGTATCTCACTATTACAGAATTAAATGGACTTTAATCTCATCCCAATTACAGGCTTGTGCACTAAGTCTCTTGACAGACTCTTAGTCAAATGATCTGCCAAATTTTATTGCGATTTCACAAACTCAACCGAAATCACACCATTCATGATTAGATCTCTAATCATACTGTGTTTAACACCTAAGTGTCTAGACTTGCCATTATAAACTTGGCTATATGCCTTAGCCAAGGCTGCTTCATTGTCACAAAGGATAGAAATCGGTGCTATCGGCTTAGACTACAAAGGAATCTCATAGACTAAATTTCTTAGCCACTCTGCTTATTCACCAGCAGCAGCTAATGCAACAAACTCAGATTCCATTGTCGAGTGTGTAATGCAAGTTTGCTTCTTGGAAGCCCATGAAATGGCACCTCCCTCAAGCAACAATACCCAACCAGAAGTCGAGGAATGGTCCTCCAAGTTGTTTATCCAACTTGCATCCGAATGTCCTTCCAAAACCGAAGGATATCCTAAGTAATTCAAGTCATAATCCATGGTTCCCTTGAGATACTTAAACACTCTATTCAACGCTTGCCAATGTTGAGCACTAGGATTACTAGTGTATCTGCTCAATTTTCCCATAGCAAAAGCAATATCAGGCCTGGTACTTGTCATGGCATACATCAAGCTACCAATGGCCTTAGAGTATTCCAATTATAAAACGGGAATGCCAGTGTTTGGCATTAATTTCACACTAGAGTCCATAGGAGTGCTGATGGGAGAACAATCACTGAAATTAAACCGCTTGAGCATTTTCTCAATGTAATGACTTTGAGTCATTACTAAACCTTTGTTCACCCTCTTAATTCTTATTCCAAGAATTACATCAGCCTCTCCCAAGTCTTTCATAGAAAATTTAGATGACAACAATTTCTTAGTTTTATCTACTTGATTTTGGTCAGTACCGAAAATCAGCATGTCCACTACATATAAGCAAATGATCACTCCAGCACTAGTAGTTTCATCAAATCTACTATAAACACATTTGTCATATTTGTTTAACTTAAAACCAGAAGACAAAATCACCTCATCAAACTTTTAATGCCATTGCTTGGGTGCTTGTTTCAACCCATACAATGATTTCACAAGTTTACATACCATATGCTCTTTACCGGGCATAACTAAACCTTCCGGTTGTTTCATGTAAACTTCTTCATCAAGTTCACCATTCAAGAAGGCTATCTTAATATCCATTTTATGGACAATCAGATTGTGAATACTTGCCAAGGCAATTAACAATCTAATAGTAGAAATACGCCACCGGGGCATACGTATCAATATAGTCAACACCTGGTTTTTGTTTAAAACCTTGAATGACCAACCGGGCTTTAAACTTGTCAATAGTATCATTAACAGTCATTTTCCTTTTGAAAATCCATTTGCAACCAAGTGGTTTAGAACCCGGAGGCAAATCACATAACACCCAAGTGTCATTTTCAAGAATTGACGACATTTAGTTATCAATAGCTTCCTTCCAAAAGACAACATCTCGAGACTCCATAACCTCTCGAAAAGTCTTAGGATCATCCTCAATGCTGTAAAAATAACAGTATTGAAAACCAATTTCGTCCCTTGTCCCTTCTACCAAATAGAGTTGGAAGTCGGAACCAAAATTTTTCACAATTCGGCCTCTTTTACTTTTCCGAGGCTCTTGTGTTGCTGGTACAGCAATACCATCTGAATTTCCTAGATTTTGCACTTCATTATGCCAAAAGTCAGATCCTTAGGCCTTTTAATCGACGAAAAATGCATCTCATCAAAAATCGTATCCCGTGACTCGATAACGGTATTAAGCGATACCGAATCATTAGGTTCTATTACATAAAACCTATATGCCTTGGAATGTTCAGCATATCCAATGAATATACAATCTATTCCATGTTCACCCAAAGTTTTCCTTTTGGGTTCGGTAAGTTTTACAACTGCCCTACATCCCCAAACCCGAAAGTAACTTAAATTCGGATTTTTCTTGATCCAAAGTTCATATGGGACTGTTTTGTTCTTTTTATTTGGAACCCAATTCAGCAAATAGCAGGCCGTTAACATGGCCTCTCCCCCAAATCCCTCACTTAATCCCGAGTAAGAAAGTATCGAGTTTACCATTTCTTTTAAAACTCAATTTTTACGTTCGGCGATTCCATTCTGTTGGGGCGAGTAAGGTGCTGTGGTTTCATGAATGATACCCAATGATTGGAAGTATATGGGATCCATATATTCACCTACCCGATCAATTCTAATACATTTAACCGGATTGCCTAATTGCAATTCCACCTCAGTTTTGTATATTTTGAATTTATCTAAGGCTTCATCCTTAGAATGCAACAAATACATATAGCAAACCCGAGTACAGTCATCAATAAACGTGACAATATACTTTTTATTGCCCAAGGAAGGAGTAGAGTAAAAATCACATAGGTCACTGTGTACAAGTTCCAAAATAGCCGAATTCCTAGTGACACTGGGAAAAGGATGTTTTGTCACTTTTGTAAGCATGCATGATTTACATTTTTCTGGATTCATGTCAAAGGCGGGAAGCAATCCATCTTTTGATATCTCATGCATTCTTCTAAAATTGACATGACCCAATGTAACATACCAAAGCATAGAGTCATCAATCTTAGAAGTAGAAGACACAAATGCAGAATTTTGAACAGTTATAGATTTATCAATAACATTCAAATGAAGCATTCTATTATTCAAATATCCAAAACCAATAAACATTCCACCTCGAGAGAGGATGAACCTATCCGATTCAAAAACTTGTCTAAAACCATCAGAATTCAAACTACTACCACTAACTAGATTCTTTCAAATCTTAGGAACAAACAAAACATCAAAAAGTCTAATAGTCTTTCCAGAAGTAAATTCAAGACAAACGACACCGACACCACAAATAGGTATAAAAGAATCGTCTCCCATATTCAGCACCGATCCATATTCAAGGGGTGTTAATGTTTCAAACCACCGTTTATCCTTGCATACATGGTTCGTTGCCCCGGAGTCGATCCACCAAGAAACGTCATCATCCTGTACATAGAATGATTCTGGAATGAGTGAAACATAATAAACATAATTCTGTTTAGAATTATCAAGGTTGGTCAAGTACTGACCTCCTTTAATTTGGTCCTTAGACCCATGTCCACTTCCATTTGCTCCACTGTTTCCAGTACTATTATTGCCTAGATTCACACGACAATCATGCTTGCAATGTCCCACCTTCTTGCACCTCTAACAATACAATGCCTTATTCTTTTTGTTGGAGTTATTTGGGACATACTCTTGCTTACGTTTTCCATGTCCTTTGTTATTCGGGTTCCTTGGTTTGCTTTCAACCATATGAACAGAGGGCTGTCCAGGTTAAACTTTTCCTTTGGTTTTATCAGATTTGTCATTATCCTTTGCTCGAAGAGATTCTTCAATGCGAAGATGACTAGCACATTGAACCAAAGACAGTTCCTCCTTTTGATGTTTTAGGTTATGTTTGAAATCTTTCCAGGATGGTGGAAGTTTGTTAATCACACTTGACACATCAATAGATTCGTCCATGTTCATGTTGTGCAGTTTGAATTGACCCAAAATACGAAGGAGTTCATTGTATTGTTCTATGGCAGACCTTAAATCAACCATCTTATAACAATTAAAATCGCTAACCAGAAACTTCTTACTCGAAGCGTCCTCAGTGATGTATTTTGATTCAAAGGTGTCCCACAATTCCTTCGCACTTTTAGCATCACCCTGGATATCGAATAAAGAATCAGGCATACCGTTCAATATGTGACCTCTGCAGATGTAGTCATCGTTGTCCTAGTTGCTCTTCTTCCTGGTATCCTCCAATGTCTCGTTCTCAACCACCTCTGGTCTGGGAGTACTCAACACATACGCCGCCTTCAGAGTAGTCAGCATGAAGTGCATCTTCTTCTGCCAGCGCCTGAAATCGTTTCCTTCGAACTTTTCCAGTTTGTTGAACTTTGTAGTCATCTCGCGGATTGATTCAGCCATCTCCAGAAGATAGGAAATATCAGTTCGATTGTTGGGGTATTAGGATTTATTAAGGAGATCCGGATTCCCGATGGATCGTGTAATCACTTTCCGAACTGATATTTCTACCCTATGCCCGGGTTACAAGAAATTCAGCCTAGGATAATCCAAAGGGACACTTATGAATCTAGGCACAGAAACGTAAGCCAAATTGCTAGAGAGATTCTTGTTGCGATATTTCCTACACGCAAGTGCACGTCATCGTTTACAAGTAATAAAGTGATAAGTAGAGTATCGTTCCCACGAGGATTGAATCTCTAACTACCGACGTTTTCGTATCCCAATTTTATTTGAACAATCGAAGTTGGGTTTTTGGATTAATAACTAAAAGAATTACTGAAAGACTAAACAGAAAACGATAGCTTGAATAAAAGGAATCAAATTATAAATAAGTCTAGAGTTCTGAATCCACCTTAATTTATCCGAATTTAATCTTGATTATCCGTAATAAATAATTTTCCCAATTTATTGAAGGCGGAGATTGCTAATATATTCTACCGCCTCTCCCGAGGTCAATAGATTTATCTAACGGCGACTAACGCACTCTATCCCTAGGTGAATTATCTCGTCGCTAGGCAAAAAGCATGAACTCTCCTAAAGGCCACGTAGTTCCTATGAGTATATTCCTATCTCACAGAATAAAACGGTCCTCACCAATAGTTCCTCACCAAATCTCCTCTCCCGATTCGAAGTGAATGATTAAATCAATACAACTATTGGCCAGATAATTGCAAGCATTAAACATAATTGGGAAAACTCAATAAAAAGGTAATAAATTGGATAACCTCAATCAATTCGTCAAAATAAAGGTTTCATCAAAACCCTAGATTAGGGCTTTAGCCTGACATACTAAAAACTGAAAATACAGAATAAATAAACGAAAGCATAAAATTCAAACGCAGATGAAGCTCGGATTCCTCCGTTCTTCAGCTTCCGCCTTCTGCCCTTGAATTCCTCTGCTTTCCTCCTCTTCTCTGTCTCCAAGCTTAAGCTCTCTTAGGTTTTGATTCAATGATTCCAAGATAATTAAATTAGGGTCTTAAGCCCTATTTATAGCTCAGCACTTCCATAAATCGCGTCCGTATTAGTTGGTTGAAAACTAGCTTCGAAACGGCCCAAAATCCGTGCATACGTACCAAACCCGCTAAGTGTGCCGCGGCTCACTGAACCTGTGCCGCGGCACATCGCCAAAATCAATACACAGGCGTAATTAAATCCTTCGTGCCGGCTCACTGTTGTCTTGCGGCCTGAGTCTGACCTACTCGCCTTCTTTGGTGTCTTCCTTTGCCGCGGCTCGCCTTCCTTATGCCGCGGCTCATAGTCCCGATTTTGCCGTTTTTACCGCTTTGCATCGTTTAAGCTTCCGGACTTCAATTTCCTGTCAATCATACAAAATTAAGGCATTAAAAGCTCATTTAGATGATTTCACACTCCAAAATACTACAAAATAATGATAAATAAGTGTATAAAGATACGCCTAACAATTCTGAGTTTTTCAGAAGAAGGAGAGAGCTCAGAAAAGGGTGTGTTTCGACTCAAGGCCAAGAGCCTTATTTATACATGTTGATTTTAGGGTTGCATAGGGATGGATTAGGGTTTCTTGATGCGGCGCCGTCAGAAGGATTAAGTTAGTGATGCGAAATTAGGGTTAGACCGATGACTTTCCAAAAGTGACGAAAATTAATCAATTTTACCATAATCTCCCTCTATAATTAAAAATTTTCACTAAGTTACCAATCTAAATTTCCGAAGACCCACCGCCAGGGGCTCTGCTCCATGGACCCCGCTAGGCGCCGCCTAGACCACACGGGCGCGCCCCGGACCCCCGACATTTGGTCATACCGGCTTATAATTCGATCTTATACATGTGTGCACTCCGCACATACCCGAACATATATTAGAATACAAATTATAAAACCCCTTAGCTCACATATTAGTTCCAATTACACAAAATGCCTGGTGACACTAAAATCTCCAACACAACTATCTTTAGAACCCAAGTTTTAGCAGCATTGGGCACATCACATTTTTCCTTCAAAAAAATTTAGAAATTAGTAAACAAATAAAAATATTTAACAAATGAAAGGATTAAAACTACTTAAATCCTTACCAAGACATACTCCTATATATAATTGGGGGGATTCCAATTGGATCCCAAGAAGTCCTGACCAGATATTATGGATTGTTCACCAGTTCAGCATCGGTTGAAACGGTTCACACTTCTTGACACAAGAAACTCTTTTGTTTACCTTTTGTTTATTTACACGATTTTTGTTGCCGCGTAATTGAGAATAGAACAGGTGCGTTCGAGATGTGCACCAATTTAAGGTTCAGGAAGATGGTTGCAATCATGACCTGTGAAAAGGTCAACTGGTGTCAAATAATTCTCAAGAGGTTGCAGGAAGAAGTCTCTAAGCCTGCCTCGCAGAGGAAGTCTTTGGGTTTGCTTCTGAATTACATTCTGACAAAATGCGGTGTTCCGCAATCCGAAGTAGCAAAAAAGATCAATTCTCGGATATACATGGGAAGCATCAGGCCCTCTGTTTTTAACAAAGATCCCCTAATTGCGAATAGACCTTTTGTCCGAACCTTGCCCCTTTCTGCCGATCTGATGGATGTGTCTTCGTAGTCCCAGAGCGAGGAGACTTCAAAGAAAAGGAAGAGATCTCACAACAAAACTCCCATTGGTGGTGAGAAGCCGAAAACGAAGCTAAGGAGGCTAACAAAAGTTAAAGTTACAGAAATCTCCGAGGATGCTTCTTCAACGGCCCAACCCACTGTATCGAGCCCCCAGGGCGCAACCGCTGCGGAAGAGATTACTTCTACTATCACGACAGTAGATCCCGAGCCTTTGGCGGCTATGACGGATATTCAGACATCTGCCAACTTAAAAGACTCTGGCGAGTCGGCTGCCCCTTTGGAGCCAATAGCCACATCTCCTATTAGGGATTCCACACCCGTTCAGGATCCTTCTCCCATCAGGGTACCAAACCCTGTTCGGGATCCACCTCCAACACAGGAACCATGCTTGTCGAGGAACCCGTGCATACAGCGGACCCAAGCGCTGTACGCAGCCCCTCCCCAGACTCCATAATAAACAAGACTTTGCTTTCTATGCAAATTGAGCAGGCATATGAATGCTTTGTCCAGTGGAAAGCCTATAGGCTCGCTCAGTACAACACTTTGTACAACTGGAGCGAATGGTGCGAAGAAGAACAGTTTGTCTTGGAAGTGACGGATTCTCAAGATGTTGAGGCCCTGATCCAATAGGACAACCTGTGCTGTCAAGAGTTGATCATCAGCCACCTGATGAACAAGGCAGACGCCCGTAAGAAAGGAAAAGCAAAATCTATTGGCTCTGATCCCCACAGTCCCAAATCTGACCATGACTCAGACGATGACGACGGCGCCCTCCATGCAGGTCTAAGAATGAGTCGTGAGGAAGCCCAGCCAGATCAAGGGACCTCTAGCCAAAATAATGTTCCCAACAGCGAGGATTCAGTCCCTCCTAGAACAACCAACCCCGGAATAGGCACCCGCTCCTATCGCCACCGACAACCAGACCCGCTCCATCCCGTACGAGGAATCAGTCCCTCTGTAGGAGCAGGCGGATGTTGAGAGACAGCAGGAGGAATCAGTCCCTCCTGTACCTATGTCTTCAGAACCTATTTCATAACAGGAGAATACAGAAACCCCTGTTGCCGAGCCCGCATCTGATGCTCCCGCACCTTCAACTGTACTGGAATACGACGACGGTATAATACTTGAGGATGTCCAACTCAATTCACATCCCAATGTGAACTTGAGACAGTTGAATGGAGTTGAATATTTTGCCAAGCCAGACTCTCCAAGAACTGCCGAGAGAAAGAGCAATTACATGCTCTTGGCCGCCAAACTGTTTTCTTACAGGACGCCGTGAATGCCCTGCATGCTGTTGAAAAAGAGATTAATTGGTTACATCAATCTGCCGTTGAAGAAATGACCTGTATGAGGCACGAAGTCTCACAAGTGGAAGAAGACTTCCGAATTCTGCCTACCGTCTTAAAGCAGGCCCTTAGCCAATTGCAACAGCGTCAGGAGCAGATCCTGATGGAAGAACAATCAAAAGTTCATGTGTCTGAGGCCAAGACAGCATCCGCTCTTATTGATTCAGGTTCCCAGCTTCGAGCCCACGACAAAAAGATTCAAGATATGTCGCAGGTGTTCAACTCCCTAGTAAACAAAATGACAAGTTTTGAGATCAAACATGATGCTGCTATGTAAATCCTGGAGTGCTTGGATGAAAAGGTCTCATATCTTGATGACGCCAAAAAGGGGGAAGAGGCGAGGGAAACTGCTAGGAGATTCAGGCTTGAGCAAGAGAAGGAGTTGGAAGCTGCATTAGGAGACAGGATACAGGGAGATCGCCCAGAATTCCAGGACCCTAAGTTTCCTTGGAAGAACCTCGTTCAAAAGCCACAAGCTATAAACCTCCCGGCCAACCGACAGCCTACTGCAGACGAGATCAAGAACTGGAGGAAGAATGAACTGCTAAGATACTTTGTTGTTCTTATCAGGGAATCTCAAATATTTAATAGTTGCAGAATGGTGCAGGAATCCACAGAGGAGTTTAACAAAAGGTTGGACGAAGGAACGCTCCCGCTCCAGCAGAAAATGAAGTCCAAGCACAAGCAAAGCGACTTAGTTACCCATCCAGAGGATTGGATCCTAGTTTTCGATAAGTCCTACGAAGGTCAAGCTATATACCTTAATCAAAACAAGGACGCGCATCAGAACTGGTGGAAGGGTACCAAGAATGACCCTAGAAAGCCTTGGAGGCATTCGGACTATAGGAGCTAAATTCCCTCTTGTAATCTTATCCTGTTTTCTCACTCTTCTGTATTCTTATTTGCTGTGAGATAGCAAAAACATTGTAATCATTTGTTCAATATCAATAAAATATTTTTCTCTTGAAAGATTACAACTCGTAATCTACTATGTGTTTGTATAATTACTTAATTCAATCCATTTGCTGAATTTAATACAAGTATGAAAATTTGTTAAATGTCAAGATGTGCGAACTTGTCTGCAAACAGTTCATAGATTCAGTTGTATGTATCTAGATAACACTGTAAGATAGTGCCTGCGCTCCAATCATAAGTTTAAAGATGTAATAATCTTTTGATAAAAGCTGAACTTGTCGGAGAGCAGTTCCTAGTGTTAGGCTAATTGCTGAAGGCCAGAACATTCGAACAGAAGACCAAGAAGCCTGCCCTCCTTCAAGATGTTTAGTGTCAAAGTTTTGGCATCATCAAGGATGTTTGGATAACATCAAAAGGTTTTTTTTAAAGAAAGACTTGGCAAATTATCAAAAAGGGGGAAATTGTTGGGATAACAATCCCTGTATCGAAAGATTTTGATAAAGTGTTTTGACAATGTGCCAATCCAGCATACAGCAAGCTGCTGTATCGAAAGTCCTATCAAAGTTGCTGATCCTGTATCGAAGACTTATCATCATGCCATCATATAGCAACAAGAGTCTAAAAGTGCCAAGTATGGAAGCTGTCCATCCATACAACAAATATTCCATATAGCGACCTCTCCTTTATAGCCTACAGCACAAATAGATACAGCATTCAAGCTGTGAAGTATTGAGACCTTCAATACACATCGAAACAGGACTAAAGACCGTCTGAAAAGGAATCTTTGGAATTCGCTAAAGTCAAGTCCTGTTTGATAAAGAAGTATTTAAATACTGAAAGGATAAAGTATTTAAATACTGAAGCCGACAGAGATCTTCAAACCACGCAAAATCCGGATCTTGGTCTATACAAGTCAACTATCTAGTTGTCACGGAATTTTGCTCAACGGATCTATTCATAAGCTATATATATCCCCAAGAGTTTGAAGATCAGTCACCAAGAAGTACTTACAAGAATATATCTGAGCAAACATATTTTTTTAAGTATACTGCTATTCTGAGAGAAGAAATATCCAAGTGCTCAACCTTGAACAACACACCATCATCTAAAGATCAAGCAAGTCAAGCTCTTGTTCAAACCATTGTTCTATCATTGAACAAACCCATCAGCCCTGTGTGGACTGAGAAAGCATTGCTTTTCCCGAACTGTGTGTGACGGACTTGCATTGAAGAGACAAAGCTTCGGAACTGTGTGGGAAGAAGATTAGTCAAGTGAAAGCCTAAACCAATCTGTGTGAACGGTTGAAAGCTTCGATTATTGTATCAATCTGTGTGAATGATACATTGATAGGTTTGATTATAAATACGTAGTTGTGTACACAGTATTTATAATAAACATTTTAACTCCTGTGTGGAGGACCAGTGGACGTAGAGGGATTTACCTCGAACCACTTTAATTATCGTGTCATTTACCTTATGCATTTACTGTTTTAATATCTGTGATTATTTTAAGTATACACTTCATACCGAGTTGCTGTATTTACATCAACTTACTTTAACAAGACTTCCGCTACGCACTCAGATTTGAAAATCGTACAGCATGTTGTTTAAAACACTTTCCAAGTTGTATTCTGTATACTTAGTGGCCAACACTCAACAATGATATCGATCACATAATCATAAATAATTACATACCAATGTAATAACAAAGTAAGAATACTACCAATGTAATCTTACCGTCATAACCTTACCAACCCATAGCAATCATACCAAATCGATTCTTAACATATTCCACATTTCGAATTCTCAAATGACGATACGAACTCAACTACAACCATTTGTACTGTATCACAACAATACTCAAAAATCATCAAAACATCATCATAACTCATAAGCGTGAAATAATCCATTCGTGCCAAATCCTGTCTGTCGGATCGCACAAACAAATACGAATACTGAATAGAACCAAACATACACAATACATCTGTAGATCAACTACCATAAAACAATGATAACAAGTCTCGAACATCAATGTACAGTCTAAATGCTCATACGATCAAAAATCATGATCAACCAAAACATCGACCGAAAATATCATCGACATGATAACTCCAATACGACCAACAAAGGATCAATGATAATCGAGAATACCATCAACATGATAAACTCTGACACGGTCAACAAAGGATCGACAATAACTAAGAATACCCTCAACAAGGTAAACTCCAAACGATCAACAAAGGATCAACAACGACCAAGAATACCATCAACAAGGTAAACTCCAAACGATTAACAATAATGGATCTCAAAGAAATAACCCCGACTGTCGAACATACCCCTCGGGCGTATGAACAACCAATCGCAAACTGTCGAACATACCCTACCATTAATGGAGGATGAACGACCAATCAATATGGCTCAAAGATGGACATCACAGTACGCCCGATCTGGAATCCAGGATATACGTGGGACATGAACCTAATTAGCCTCACGAACTACGTCTCATGTGCACGGTTCAATGTGGAAATATCTACACATAACCATAGTGTACCCAGCTAAAAATTGTACATAATAACCAATCGGAATGCAGATATGATTCCAGATATGTCACGATGCAACATGACAACAAAACTCAAAGAATTACATATCCAATAAGGATCAAAAGACTCACCGAAGTGAACAATGACAAACTGTCAATGAAAAGTCGACACGACCAACAATATCCAAAGCCACAATCCTGGGATCATCATCCCCAATGAATGATCAACACGATCAACAATCTCAACACAAACAGTCCTGCGATCAACATCCCTCAACAAACAGCCAATACGAATCTCTTTATACGAAACATCAACATGCAACAATACTTAAATTACCTCAAGCCAAAGACAATATCCTTTCCACGAACCAACCATCATCCCGATAATTTACATTTATGATATCATTGCTATATGAATTATAAATGAAATGAAAGCGAAACCATTCATTAAATATTATCAACTAAACAAGTATAAACTTGCCTCGATACCGATACCATGAAGCCGTTACCAAAATCCATTGCCTTCGTCTACGAGCTCCTCAACCCCGACCAAAAGCAATCTACGAACTCTTCAGCCTCAACCGCAACACAACGTTTATGACCAACGATCAATTATCACCACCTATTGCAATAACAAATTAACACACATTCGATAATAATCAACAACTGATATAACCAATCCACAAACCCAACGATTTTACAATATCCCGATTAAACATGAATCCTAACAACCCAAATCAATTAATCACGAACCCATAACCACAACACAAAAATACTACACTGTCTGCCTATTTAGCGCACATTAAACACATAAAGTAGCGTGCGCTAAGGGTCACCAGTTAGCGTGCATTAGCCAGTCAGCTAGCGTGCGCTAACCTCGTGCAGTTGCATGCATTCGAAGCATCGACTAACACCTTGCGACTACAAATATGAATGTAACGAAAACCATACTCCAAGATCAAACACAACCTTTCCAAATTCAATCTTCATCATCATGATCCATATCTTATCAAGAACATACGAACTCAATTTCTAAAATCAACATAATGTTGGTCTTAATTCTATTTTCCATGTTTATAATCAAAATCAGTATATGTCCTGTCACATATTCCTCTTTGATGTGATATATATACCAATAATACCAAGAACACCATGATTCCATATTCCTGTTTTTAACAAAACAACATAATCCGATATGCTAACATGTAAATAATCACCCAACTCATATATATATATATATATCCATATATCATCTTAACATCAAAATCCAAAATAAAGAGAGACATTAACCGACATATCTCTTGAAGATAAACAACACCATTCATACCACAAGAATCATATCAATGTACACATATCAACAACAACACCAACATAACTCGGTGACAAGGACCATAACATACTCAATCCGGAATTCAACCTCATATCATGATTCATCTCATCTAAATCGACCACTATAATTACCATGATTCAGAAATCCATCTTACATCGGGTTAAATGAATCATGATCCTTATAATATAAGGAATCTTAATTAACATCTGAAATCTCCTATCACAATTCCAATAAATCTCATATAACATCATCACATGATAATCCAACATGCTCCCTCACAAGTAATCATCCTTTAAAAACGAACCGCTATCAAAGGGATACGAGAATTACCTTGTATAGACGAACCAAGAAGAAGAACCATTGAACTCCATTCCAAGAATCATTAATAACTTCAAGAACGAAGCTTTAATCCATGCTTTCCATCTTAATCTTGTTAAGAACGATCATCTCTCAGTGTTTAGGAACTTCAAGTATCCTCCCAAGTCTCTCTCTATCGAGTGAAAGGCAAGAAATGGACGAAATACCTCTTAACACCCGTCTATCCCCTTTTATAAGGTACATTACTAGCGTGCGCTAAACCTTATATTTAGCGTGCGCTACAGCCCTAGCATGCGCTATCCTTCCTTGATAGCTTGTGCTATCAGGCAGTCCAGAGGCTACTGCCTTGCTTCACACATCATCTAACATACGTAATGCCCATGCAATAGCGTATGCAAACAGTCGTTGACTTGCTACAGTGAAATGCTCAGTAGCGTGCGCTATTTTCCAACAATAGCGTGCGTTATTCCTCATTGACCCGAAATTCTGCACCTTCCTCGAAGATGCCCGAGGTCCACACGCGGAAAGTAGCCTGACAATGCCAAGGTTCTCTTTTGACCGATCTGATGTTCGCGTGCGCTAACCATATGTATTAGGGTACGCTGGATGCAGATAATAATCAACCTGGGCCTACCTGTCGACCACCTTCCGAACCTTATCCAGAATACCTTACGTACGTTAGGGGTCCTCCTTAGCGTACATAATCTACACCTCTTAGCGTGCGCTAAGTATACACCATAGCGTGCGCTAGGCATACATTGTAGTGTGCGCTAACGTGGCTGTACTTAGCCGTTTTCAGGTATTCTTGTCCAACGTCTCGACATATAGAATACGAACATACGGCATACTAAATACATATACTCAATTCAATAACATTATCATACAATATACCCGATATCAAAATTAAAACCACCTGATACACGATATCCTCAATTATAACTGTCAACAAATAACGTCAATTGTACAAATATAACTGTCTCAGTCTTCAATTTATTTTATCCATACTATATAGACACCAAGCTATCCAGTATATCGCAGATAAAATAACGTGAAAAATTTATACTGAAAATCCGGATATTACAGGGAGAAGGGCTTCCAGCTGCTCGGTTCGGTACTCCATCCCATGTTTCTTGTGCACCTTCATCACATTAGCTTCGACATCTGGACGGCGATCTCGAACGGGCGGCGCTTGGGGCTGATGTCGACTGAAAAGAGAGATGGAGAAGTTAGGGGTTGCAGAGTAAAAATAAGATACCGAGAAAGAGAGAAACGGAGAGAGGGAAAAAGAAAAAGAGAGGAGGAAGGGAATAAAAATAAAAATAAGGGAGGTAATAGAATAGGGAAAAATAATAGGGATAGCATAAAAAATAAAAATAAAAATAAAGAAAGGTAGAAATAAAAATAATAAAATACGAAATGCAAGAGATAAATTACCACTTACCTAAAATATACTCAGCAGAAAATATAAATAATAAGAAGAAAATCGGACTAAAAAATAAAAGAAGTAATTAAAAATTGGGTTACCTACCAACAAGGGCTTTTTTTAACGTCGTTGGCTCGACGAACTCCCTGTTCACATTGCAGATGGCTCCTCAAGTTTGCATTCCTCCATATTAGACGTTGTGAATCCTTCGTGATAGGGTTTTAGGAGATGACCATTAACTTTGAAAAATTTTCTTGTCTTTAGACTTTGAACTTCATTCGCTCAATGAGGAAAAATATTGATAATTATGAACGGACTAATTCCGCGGGATCGCAATTTGCTCGGAAATAATTTGAGTCGAGAGTGATAGAGTAACACTTTTTCGCCCACGACGAAGTTCTTCCTTGTTATTCTTGAATCATGGATTGCCTTTGTGTTTTCTTTATAAATTTCCGCATTTTCGAATGCATCATTTCGTATCCCCTTCAGTTCTTGCAATTGCAACTTTCGGTGGGTGCCCGATTCGTCAAAATTCATATTGCATTTCTTGATTGCCCAAAAGCATGATGTTTGAGTTCAACAGAAGATGGCAAGGATTGCCATAAACAAAGCGATACGGGAACATGCCAATCGATGTCTTATATGCCGTCCTATACGCACAGAGCGCGTCGTCGAGCCTTAAGCTCCAATCCTTCCGATTCGACTGAACTGTCTTCTCCAGGATTGATTTTATCCCATTATTGGATGTTTCAGCTAGCCCATTTGATTGTGGGTGATAAGAAGTGTACACTTTATGCAAGACGCAATATTTTCTCAAGAGTGCCTCAACCATTCGATTTTTGAAATGTTTTCCCCGATCGCTGATTATGGCTTTTGGAATTCCGAATCTAGCGAAAATATTAGATTTTATAAATCTAGCCACCACTTTACAATCATTGGTCCGCGTGGCGGTCTCCTCCACCCATTTAGATATGTAATCCACGAAGAGTAAGATATAGAGATTCCCATATGAGGAGGGAAAAGTCCCCATGAATTCCATGCCCCAGACGTCAAAAATTTCACATACCAAGATAGGATTTTAGATCATTTGATTTCGTCGAGAGACATTACCCATTTTTTGACAATTATCACACGCCTTGCAAAAATCATAATCATCCCTAAATAGCGAAGGCCAGTAGAAACCACTATCCAAAACCTTATGTGCTGTTCTCTTTGACCCGAAGTGTCCTCCGCATGCATACGAGTGACAAAAGCAAGAATCGAGTGAAATTCAGCCTCTAGTATGCATCTTCGAATCATTTGATATGAACAATGCTTCCATAGATAAGGATCATCCCATACATAATATTTGGCATCACTTTTTAGTTTATCCCTCCTAGCCACTATCATACCAGTAGGAAAAATATTAGCCACGAGAAAATTTACCAAATCGGCATACCACGGTGCTGCAGAATCTAACACTGGGTCACACAGTATCGAACAGTCCTCCCAGTGTTGAGCACCAGAAAATAGTTGTTCGTCGGAGAAACTGTCACACATAGGTTTTCCATCATTTTTTAGGACTAACCGGCTCAGGTGATCGGACACGGAATTTTCGGATCATTTCTTGTCCTTGATCTCCACATTAAATTCTTGAAGAAGTAAGATCCATCGAATAAGTCTCAGTTTTGCTTCCTTCTTGGCTTACAAATATCGGAGGGCAGTGTGATCCGAGAAAATAATGACCTTAGTTCTAAGTAGGTAGGAACGAAATTTTTCTAGTTCAAAGACCACGGCCAGAAATTCCTTCTCGGTTGTGGAATAATTAGCTTGTGTTGGGTCCAACGTTTTTTAGGCGTAGTATATTACATGGGATGCTCTCCCCACTCTTTGACCCAAGACAGCCCCTACAGCATAATCACTTGCATTGCACATCAGTTCAAATGGCAACTCCCAGTTTGGTGGTTGAATTATGGGTGATGAGATCAGCAATTGCTACAGTTCATCAAAGGCAGCCTTGCATTCATCATTCATATTGAATTACACTTCCTTCTGGAGTAGCTTGCATAAAGGTGCTTTTATCTTTGAAAAATCCTTCATGAATCTTCTATAAAATCCTGCATGGCCAAGAAAAGAACGTACTTCCCGCACCGTGGCGGGGTAAGGCAAAGTAGTAATAACATCAATTTTTGCTTTATCAACTTCAATTCATTTTTCCGAGACCACATGCCCCAAAACTATACCTTGTTTAACTCTAAAATGACATTTTTCCCAATTAAGTACGAGGTTAGTTTCTACACAGCGTTTTAAAATAAGAGTGAGATTCCCTAGGCACATATTGAATGAATCCATATACACACTAAAATCATCCATGAATATTTCAATGATATTACCTACGTACTCGGTAAAAATGCTTACCATACACCTTTGGAAGGTGGCAGGCGCGTTTCATAGCCCGAAAGGCATCCGTCGATATGCAAATGTGCCAAAGGGGCAAGTGAATGTCGTTTTTTCTTGATCTTTGGGTGCGATCACAATTTAAAAGTAACACGGAAATCCATCCAAAAAATAGTAGTATGCATGTCCGGCAAGACTTTCAATCATTTGATCTATAAATGGCAAGGGAAAATGGTCTTTTTGGGTCATCGCATTTAGTTTGCGGAAGTCGATGCCAACCCTCCATCCAGTTTCTATGTGGCTAGGAACAAGTTCACCCTCTTGATTCTCGACCACGGTAATTCCTAATTTCTTTGGGACGACTTGCGTTGGGCTCACCCATTTGCTATCGGATATTGAAAAGATCATCCCTATGTCGAGGAGCTTAAGAATTCCATTTTTCACTACCTCCATCATCGGCGGATTCAACCACCGTTGTGCTTCTCGCGTTGTCTTGGCATCCCCCGTTAGCAGAATTCGATGCATGCATAGGGATGGACTAATTCCTTTAATATCGGCTATAGTCCATCCAATGGCTTCCTTATATTCCTTGAGAATTTTTAACAATGCTTTCTCTTGTTTAGGGTTCAGCTCGGCCGAGATAATGATGGGTAGGGTTTCGTTGGATCCCAAGTGTGCGTATTTTAAGTGTTGTGGTAAAGGTTTCAGCTCTAGCTCGGGTGCATGCGTAATCGAAGGCTCGATCTTTCGGCGTTCCTCATTAAGTCCAATAAAATTCGCCTCTTTTATTGTTCTGATTGGTCCTGCCCCTTGCAAGGCAGCTATGACTTCAACCAACTCTCTCGAGATTCCAAATTCTTCCTCATTGTTGGTTCCTACATCCCTTGTGAGTGCTACCTCGAGCGCGTCCCTGAAATTCAAATCAAATACTTCCTCGACAAGAGGTTCAATCATGCTTAATGCAAAGAGAGAGAAATCTTCCTCAGAAAATTTCAAAGCATCATAAATATTAAACCGTACAATTTGGTCATCAAATTCCATCATGAGAGATCCTTCATGAACATCTATTTTTGGTATTGGCAGTATTTAGAAATGGCCTTCCTAACAAAATAGGTGTTGAATTTGATGACTCGTTTTGCATATCAAGAGTGTCGAAGTCGGCTGAAAATACGAGCTTATTGACTTGGACAAAAACGTCCTCAATTACCTCTTCGGGGTACACAAGGCTACGATCAGCCAATTGGATAATTATCTTTGTTTCCCGAAGAGGTCCCATATTTACAGAGGTGTATATAGAGTGTGGCATAACATTTATTGATGATCCCAAATCTAGCATAGCTCGTTCAAAACCCATATTTCTAATTCTACAAAGAATAGCAAACATACCTGGATCTTAAGGAATTTTGCGTATTTTGGAATTTATCCCATTACTACCTTCCCATTCCCTTTTAATCTCCACTTGTTGGTGCATAAGTACTTAAGGAATTTTGCGTATTTTGGAATTTGTTGAACTGGGTCGAGTAAGGGAATGTTGATCTCAACCTTGCGAAATACGTCTAGAATTTGCTTCTCTTTATTCACGACTGCTGCCTTTTTGACCCTAGATGGAAAAGGTAACTTATTAGTCTCAAAAGGAGTAGTTTCAGAAGATATTACCTTGGTGCCCGGCTGTTTTGCACTGGTGCTGATTCAGCACTGGGTATCCCTGCAACACCCCCAAGTTATTCAGGGTATATTACAGCGTCGTGAGCCCCTCCGCGGAACCCACAAGGCTAATCATACGCGGAACTATAAAACTTGACCGAGAAGGTACAAATACAACGAAATGAAGGACAATACAAAAGGTATTCAATCATATCCAATGTATTCAAATACATCCCAACACAAAATCAATACCTCCGCAACACAGGCCGGAACATCAAGGAAACTGAAAAACAATACTCGAATATTTAATAACCATTCCAGTAAAACAACACTGAATGAAGGAATACAAAACATAACCGGAAACAAGACATAGTATCACGCTTGCCCATCATCTTCATGCCGACCCGATACCTGCCTGTCTGCTCTCTTGGAACCTGAAATACATGAAAAGTATTTCCCCCATAAAGGGGTTAGCCGTCGAATAGCTAGTGCAAGTATATCAAGTATGAAATACAATACTCCTCGACAATATAGTAAAAGTAACCATCAATTCATCAATTCAAGACTAGTATTCTGGAATAACTAAATCTCATAGCATCATATCAATACATACATGATCAACCGTGGAACCGCACCAGAGGCTACGGAACCCTCAGAGGACTCGTCGGTCCATCCTAGAGTGGTTAACTCAGATGATCCGTGGAATCGCACCAGAGGCTACGAAACCCTCAGAGGACTCATCGATCCATCCCAGAGTGGATATAAATTAACATGCCATTCATATATCTTACTTTCAAAGTCGAGAACGTACAATCATAAACATATACTTACCTTTGAGACATCGAAAAAACAAACGGAAAAGAGTATGAGTTCGGTAGGTCCAAGAACGCACTTCCGGTGCCTAAACGATCTGTAAGGGATACGATAATCAATAATCCATACTCATATTTACGAAGAAATTCCCGAAACCCGCTTACGATTCACGAAAATACAAGGGTAAACAACTAGAGGTTGGAAAATCACCCAAACCCTCACAAGTCCGAACACGGCACAAAACAATCCATAAAATCATAGGAAAAACATGTATACGGGGTAGATATATCATAATCTCAAGATTCTCAAGCTTTAAACTGGATAAATCAAACGAATCTAAGAAAAACCCCAAAATTCTCAAAATTAGGGTTCTAAGGAATTTTTACCTTGATTTGGACGATAAAATGGATTAGATGTTGTTAAATCCTTGTTCTCCAACCAAAGATGTTGATATCTAAATAAAGATCGCTTCCAAACTCCCCGAATCGCCCAAATCCGCTGCTCCCTATCGGTAATGTGAGAAAGATGAGAAAAATGATGAAATGGAAGTCAACTCTCCAATATATACTCGCCCAGTCTAGCGCATGCTACACCTATAATATTAGCATGCGCTAGCGGGGTCACCGGGTAGTACAGTGGCTTCTGTTGGCCCCCTTAGCGTGCACTACTCGCCTTCCTTTAGCGTGCGCTAGCCGAAAATGGTGTCCAGAAATCGGAGTCCAGAACCTACTGTCCTCTACCCTGCTCAAGTCTTAGCGTGCGCTACCGCGATAGCATAGCGTGTGCTACGCTGCCCTCACAGCGTGCGCTAGCCGAATCCTAGCGTACGTTACCTGATAGTCCAAAAAGCCTGACAACTTCACTGCCTCTGCCAACTTAGCTCATTAGCGTGCGCTACGGAAGTATTAGCGCGCGCTACTACTCATGAATAGCATGCGCTAGCTAACTCCTAGCGTGCGCTAATTGCTAGTCCAGAGAGCATAATAAGTTATTAGTTCCGACCTGACTGGTCCCTTAGCGCGCGCTACGGCACAAAGCTAGCGTGCGCTACTCAAGCAGAATTAGAGTGCATTAGCCTAGGCCTAGCGTGTGCTATATCTCCGACCCAGAACACTTCCGCAAGGTCTAAACAACATAATCGAGGTCCAAAAAAGGTACGAAACTCTATAACAATATTGACAACATCACAAAGAGTTTACAGAGCGACAAAGTAGGAAGAACGGCAAGGTCAAACAGTCAATAAAAGTACGGGTACTACATTATCCCCCCCTAAAAAGAAGTTTCGTCCCGAAACTTAAGAAATAAAAAGTTCGGGGTACTCCGACCGCATCTTCTCTTCCGTTTCCCAAGTTGCCTCCTCGACTCCATGTCTCTACCATTGAACTTTAACCAGTGGAATGGTCTTATGCCGAAGTTTTTTCTCACTACGCTCAAGGATCTTCACGGATCTCTCCAGAAAGGTAATATCCTCGGCTACGTCAATCTCACTATAGTCGATAACATGGCTCAGATCCGGCACGTACTTTCTCAACTGAGACACATGAAAAACACTATGGATCTGACTCAAAGCGATAAGCTAAATCTCCAACCCTGTCCAAAATCTCGAAAGGCCCGATATACCTCGGACTAAGTTTCCCCTTTTTCTCGAAGCAGAAAACCCCTTTGGTCGGCGACACCTTGAGTAAGACATGATCCCCCACTTCGAACTCCAAGGGTCGACGACGAGTATCAGCAAACGGTCCCGGATGATAGAAATATTTTCCTTAGTCTCCATCAACATGTCCGGCTCCGTTTCGATTAGCTCCAGAGCTTCGTCCCAACATAATGGAGACCTACATCGCCTACCATAAAGTGCCTCGAATGGTTCCATTTTGATAGACGCATGCCAACTATTATTGTAGGCAAACTCGATCAACGGCAATTGAAGCTCCCAATCATTACTCCAATCTAGGGCACAAGCCCGCGACATGTCCTCTAATGTATGAATCGTCCTCTCCGTCTGACCGTCTGACCAAGGGTGAAAGGACGTGCTCAATCTCAACTCAGTACCCAAAGCCTAATGAACGGCCTGCCAAAAATGCGATACGAAACGACCATCTCGATCAGAAACAATGGTCTTGGGGGCACCGTGCAATTTTGCAATCTCATCTATAAAGGTTCGAGCCAACCTCTCTGGTCCCCAAGTATCCTTAATACCCAAGAAGTGTGCATACTTGGTCAGCCGGTCGACGATTACCTAAATCATATTCATTCTGGCCCTAGTTCTCGGCATGCCAGTGATAAAGTCCATAGAAATGTCTTCCCACTTCCACTCGGGAATGGGAAGTGGTTTCAAAAACCCCACTGGTCGTTGATGTTCGATCTTGACTTGCTGACACGTCAATCACCGCAATACAAATTCCGTGACATCCTTCTTCATGTTATTCCACCAAAAATTGCGCTTCAAGTCTTTGTACATCTTACTCGTTCCGGGGTGGATTGAGTAAGGTGTAGCATGAGCTTCTCGGAGAATTCTATGCGTCAACTCTAGATCATTCGGAACATAAAGCCTGTCTTGGAATCTCAAGATACTATCCTCGTGAACCATAAAGCCAGGAGCTTTTCCTTTAGTTACATCTTCCTTCAGTTGAGAGATCATCGGGTCACTCCACTATTTCCCTTTGATGTCGTCAATCAAGGACTAAGTAATTTCGAGAGTACGCAACTGTCCTTGTACTCGTTGAAGCCAAACTTCTATTCCTTACTCGATTAAATCCTGTCGAATCTTTGTCTGAGAATTAAGAACCTCAAGCATCTGGAGAGATGCCGATTTGCGGCTCAAAGCATCCGCGACAACATTGGCTTTACCCGGGTGGTAAAGAATTTCTAAATCGTAATCCTTTATCAACTCTAACCAACGTCTCTATCTCATGTTCAGCTCTTTCTGACTGAAAATATACTTTAGGCTCTTGTGATCGGTGTAAATCCGACATGGAGAGCCATACAAATAATGCCGCCAAATCTTGAGTGCGAAGACAATTGCGGCCAACTCCAAATCGTGAGTAGGATAGTTCATCTCGTATGGCTTCAGTTGTCGTGACGCAAAAGCTATCGTCTTATCATGCTACATAAGCACACAACCAAGACCTTGACCCGAAGCGTCACTATAAACCGCAAAGCCCTCACTACCATGTGGTAAAGTTAAAATTGGCGCTGAAGTCAAACGTCTCTTCAGCTCGTCAAAGCTCAGTTTTCTCTCATCCGTCCAAACAAACTTTTCTGTCTTCTGGAGTAATTTCGTAAGCGGCCGAGCGAGTTTCGAGAACCCCTCGACGAATTGACGGTAATACCCAGCAAGGCCCAAAAAGCTACGGACTTCCTTAACATTCTTAGGCGGTGCCCAAACTAGCATTGCCTCGATCTTCTGCGGGTCTACACGAACCCCTTCGGCCAAAATCACATGGCCGAGAAACATAATTTCTTCCAACCAGAATTCATATTTCGAGAATTTCGCATAGAGGTGCTCGGTTCTCAAAATATCTAGTACCAAACGCAAGTGTCGGGCATGTTCCTCTTTATCTCGAGAATAGATCAAAATGTCGTCAATAAAGACGACTACACACCTGTCGAGGTACTCGATGAATATCTTGTTCATTAACTACATGAATACAGTAGGTGCATTAGTCAGACCAAAAGGCATAACTACAAATTCGTAATGCCCATATCTCGTCCGAAATGCAGTCTTCAAAACGTCGGACTCTTTCACCCTGAGTTGATAGTACCCTGATCTCAAATCAATTTTTGAGAAAACTGCAGCCCCCTGCAACTGATCAAATAAATCGTCTATACAAGACAAAGGATACTTGTTCTTGATGGTCACTTTGTTCATCTCACGGTAGTCGATGCACAAACGTAGTGAACCATCCTTCTTTCTCACAAAAAGGACAGGCGCGCCCCAAGGCGAAGCGCTCGGTCTGATGTATCCTTTTTCCAATAATTCTCCCAGCTGATTCTTTAATTGTTGCATCTCGGAAGGTGCCATACGATAAGGTGCCTTAGAAATCGGGGCCGCATCAGGCTCTAAATCCACAGAGAATTCTATTTCTCGATCTGGTGGTAATCCCAGGAGGTCATCCGGAAAAACATCGGGATACTCATTAACAACCGGAATCAAAGAAAATTGGACTTCGTTCCCTTCCGTCTTCAAGGCATAACACCAATATCCCGTACAACCTTTATTCAAAAGTTTTACGACCTTCATGGCACTAATAAGTAACTTGGATTGGCCCAAATTACGTCCCAAAAATGAGTACTCGGATATGTCTTTAATCATCATGGTGATAACTTTAGTACGGTAATTCATAATCGCTTGGTGACTATCAAGCCAATCCTCGCCGAGGATCACGTCCTCGCTTTCCATATCAACTACAATCAGATTTGATAACCAATCCATACAGGATATAATCACCGGAAAATCTTTAATCTCCCGGTTCCCCACAATTCTATCCCCGCTAGGCAGTTTCACAATGAAGGGATCACAAGCAGTCATACAAGTTATATTCAAACAGCGTACACACTCCAAGGAAATGAAAGAATGGGTAACACCCATATCAAAAAGTACACGAACTGGATGAGATAAAATATGAATGGTACCTGAGGCCACCGCTGCATCGGGTTCGTCTATTCGATGCATCTCGTACACTCATGGTTATACCGAACCGATGCTAGAGTTTCCCCCTCCAGCATTCTGACCCCGTCCCCAGCCCCTGCCGTAATTCTGTTGAGACTGACCAAAAGGTTGTTGCTGATTCACGCCTTGATCGAGTGTACAAAGTCTGATTTGGCTCGGAACAATAAGCCGCCCTATGACCCATCTGTCCGCAAGTGTGACACTTCAATGGTGGGAAATTGCATTCCAAATTAATGTGGCCTAGACGACCACAATTATAGCAAGTCACCGTGCGAGTTGTGGTGCCCAGTGCAGAACGAAAACCCCTCTTTCCTTTTAGCAGAATGTGACGACTGTCTGGCGGAACGGTTAGTCGTCTGTGACCTCTGGAAGTTGCCACTCTTAGAGCGAGATAAATTTCCCGCAATCTTCTGCTTCTTCGATTCTTCATTGGTGTCATTGTCAGGGCTTAATAAATCATGGGCCAAAGCTCTATCCTGATATTCCTTCAACGTGGTGCACGCAAATCCGGCCATATACCCCCGTAAGTCCATATTCATCCGCATATCAAAGTAACGGATCTTATCACGCTCGTTTCGCACTTGATCCTTCACGTGGATCAATTGTTGGTTGTACTCCACAATCGCCTGCGAAACGGGAATATTCTGTAGTTTAGCCTCGAAAAAGGCTCGAATTCGGCTTTCTCGCACTGGCCAAGGACAAAACTCGGCCTCCAAAAGTTCTTTAAACTCATCCCACGTAGCAACACGCTCTTGTGTCTTGATGACTTTCCACCACGTAACAGCCTCCTTGGTGAGGAAATACTGAGCAATCGGTACTTTCCTCACTTCGGGACAATCAACTGCTTTAAAAATTTTCTCCAACTCCGCTAGCCAATCTTCCCAACCTAATGGGTCTGTGGCACCGCCAAACTGTGGATGGTGCATACGGATTACATTCTGAAGCAAGGCATCCGCGTTCGGGTTCAGATTATTCAGCTGAACGGTTTGGGCTAAAATGGTCATTTTGTTAGCCAATTATTGAAGTACATTCGCAATTCCAATGCCCGCGTTGTTCCCCTGGCCAGTCGACTGGTCATGCTAACTTTCGGTGTCAGGATGCACCGAGTTAGATAGGCGAGGGTTGGTCGATCCCTCAACGGAACTGAGGGAAGCGGCCGCGCCACGTCCTCATCCACGTCCATGGCCACGACCACGGCCTCGTCCCCCACCAGCTGACATGCTGAAGAACACACAAGGTACGTAAGTACAATTCAATCGCACATCACCGGAGTGACCGATTCTCAAAATACCACAACAGAAGTAAAATGATAACGGAAATGTCAGAAGAGTAAGAGGTCTTACAAGTACCGGTCGCACTGTGATGATGGAAAAGTAGTGATACTGTAGACAAACGATGACTCAATCGACCCAAAAGACCGACAGCCTAGGTATCCATAGACCTAAGCTCTAATACCATATTCTGTAACACCCCCAAGTTATTCAGGGTATATTACAGCGCCGTGAGCCCCTCCGTGGAACCCACAAGGCTAATCATATGCGGAACTATAAAACTTGACCGAGAAGGTCCAAATACAATGAAATGAAGGACAATACAAAGGTTATTCAACCATATCCATTGTGTTCAAAGACATCCCAACACAAAATCAATACCTCGGCAATACAGGCCGGAACATCAAGGAAACTGAAAAACAATACTCGAGTATTCAATAACCATTCCAGTACAACAACACTGAATGGAGGAACACAAAACATAACCGGAAATAAGACACAGTATCACGCTTGCCAATCATCTTCATGCCGAACCGATACCTGCCTGTCCGCTCTCTTTGAACCTGAAATACATGAAAATTATTTCCCCTATTAGCTAATGCAAGTATATCAAGTATGAAATACAATACTCCTCGACAATAAAGTAAAAGTAACCGTCAATTAATCAATTCAAGACTAGTATTCCGGAATGACTAAATCTCATAGCATCACATCAATACATACATGATCAACCGTGGAACCGCACCAGAGGCTCCGGAACCTTCAGAGGACTCGTCGGTCCATCCTAGAGTGGTTAACTCATATGGTCCGTGGAATCGCTCCAGAGGCTAAGAAGCCCTCAGAGGACTCGTTGGTCCATCCCAGGGTGGATATAAATAAACATGCCATTCATATATCTTACTTTCAAAGTCGAGAATGTACAATCATAAATATATACTTGCCTTTGAGACATTGGAAAAATGAATGGAAAAGAGTATGAGTTCTGTAGGTCCAAGAACGCACTTCCGTTACCTAAACGATTCGTAAGGGATATGATAATCAATAATCCATACTCATAATTCATGGAGAAATTCCCGAAACCCGCCTACGATTCACGAAAATACAAGGATAAACAACTAGAGGTTGGAAAATCACCCAAACCCTCACAAGTACGAACACGGCACAAACCAATCCGTAAAATCATAGAAAAGCATGTATATGGGGTAGATATATCATAATCTCAAGATTCTCAAGCTTCAAACCGGATAAATCGAACGAATCTAAGAAAACCCCCCAAATTCCTCAAAATAGGGTTCTAAGGATTTTTACCTTGATTTGGACGATAGAATGGATTAGATGTTGTTAAATCCTTGTTCTCCAACCAAAGATGTTGATATCTGAAGAAAGATCGCTTCCAAACTTCCCGAATCGCCCAAATCCGCTGCTCCCGATCGGTAATGTGAGAAAGATTAGAAAAATGACGAAATGGAAGTCAACTGTCCAATATATACTCGCCCAGTATAGCGCACGCTATGCCTATAATATTAGCATGCGCTAGTGGGGTCACCGGGTAGTCCAGTGGCTTCTGTCGGCCCCGTTAGCGTGTGCTACTGGCCACCCTTTAGCGTGTGCTTGCCGAAAATGGTGTCCAGAAATCGGAGTCCAGAACCTACTGTCCTTTGCCCTGCTCAAGTCTTAGCGTGCGCTACCTTGATAACATAGCGTGCGCTACGCTGCCCTCATAGCGTGCGCTAGCCAAAGCCTAGCGTACGTTACCTGATAGTCCAAAAAGCCTGACAACTTCACTGCCTCTGCCGACTCAGCCCGTTAGCGTGCACTACGGAAGTATTAGCGCGCGCTACTACTCATGAATAGCGTGCGCTAGCTAAATCCTAGCATGCGCTAATTGCTAGTCCAGAGAGCAGAATAAGTTACTGGTTCCGACCTGACTGGTCCCTTAGCGCGCGCTACGACTCAAAGCTAGCGTGCGCTACTCAAGCAGAATTAGCGTGCGTTAGCCTAGGCCTAGCGTGCGCTATATCTCCGACCCAGAACACTTCCGCAAGGTCTAAACAACATAATCGAGGTCCAAACAAGGTACGAAACTCTATAACAATATCGACAACATCACAAAGAGTTTACAGAGCGACAAAGTAGGAAGAACGGCAAGGTCAAACAGTCAACAAAAGTATGGGTATTACAATCCTAGTGTCAATATGTTTAGTGGATATTCCCCTTCGTTTTCAGCTTCCACCACCTGCTTAGGTTTCTTAGACTCCTCAAGCTGCTTTCCACTCCTTAAGGTTACAACGCTCACGTTCCTTGGGTTCATCTCAGGTCGGGATGGCAATTTTCCACTATTTTGGCTCTGCATACGGCTCACAGTGGTGGCTAGTTGACTCACTTGATTTTCGAGAATTTTGATACTCGACATAGTGTCATGCTGTAACTGATCCATGCCCTAATAGAACTGATTGATGCCCTGCTATAGTTGCATGGTGTTTTCCATGAGGGTCTTCATTATCTCCTCCAAAGATTGTGTCGAAATTTCGGTGGACTACTTGTAGAATTGTCCTTTATTTTGTGGATGCGCCTCTTGCTGGTTCTTCCATCGAAAGTTAGGGTGATCCCTCCATCCTGGGTTGCATGTGTTTGAGTACGGATCGTTCTTCCTCCCATAGGAATTTTTGGTTCCAATTGCATTGTTGTGCCCCTCGATTTCATCAAGCAAAATCCAACAATTCTCCATTGTATGCTCTGTGGTTTTGCAGAGGTGATAGGGTACGACTGGCATGCTATTACCTACATCAAGTTTTCTAACAAAAGTGGTTAGTTCATTTAATTTATCCTCAAGGGACGAGTCATGCACCTCCTTCACCATCCTGATTGGTGAATCGCGACAACCAAATTATTGTGAATTGGTCGCCATGTTGGATATGAGAGATTTTGTAGACGTGGGAGTTTTGTCAACTAAGGCTCCACCACTTGTTGCATCTATCGTGCTTCGCTCCATCAGATTAAGTCCTTCGTAAAAATACTGAATCAGGAGTTGCTCGCTAATTTGATGTTGCGGGCATCGAGATACCAACTGTTTGAGTCGTTCCTAATATTCATGCAACATTTCGCCGGTCATTTGCCTTGTACCACATATCTCTTTACTTAGATTGGCTGCTCGAGAGGCCAGAGAATCTTTTTGCAGAAATAAGATTTCCATATCGTTCTACATTATGATAGTGGCCGACGGTAAATAAAATAACCATTCCTTAGCCGAATTTTTTAATGAGAATGGAAAGGCTCTAAGCTTGATTTGTTCTTTGGTGACACCATTTGGATTCATGCTTGAACAAACGACATGGAATTCCTTGAGATGCTTGTGCGGATCCTCTCTTGATAGACCATGAAATGCAGGTAGCAAGTGAATCAATCCAGACTTCAATTCAAAGGTATTGTTGTTGTCAATAGTAGGGTGTTGGAATATTTATTCCATACTTTAATAAATAGTGTTTTGATGATTAAGTTGCTAAACAATACAAAACAACAAAGAGGCGAAGCAAAACGGCGAAGCAGTCGAAGACGCAAAAAGCTGAGCAAAATACATGTCTAGCGCACGCTAAGTCATATATACTAGCGCACGCTAACGGTAGTTCTCTGCAGATCAGCCTAGTTCGAAATAACCTGAAGGGAATTCATCTGACGAGATAGCGCACGCTACTCATGTTCATTAACGCACGCTATCGAGGGCTTGTTACCGCTGTGAAGATATTCAAACTCATAATGACGTATGCAGTGAAGCAAGCATAGCGCACGCTACAAAGAAGGAATAGCGCACGCTAAAGAAGTTTGAATACAAGTCAATCAATCCGTTGGAGAGAATCTGAAACAAGTCAAAAGTGGAATGGTCAGTTTGACAAATCAAGCAACGGATATATTGGATTAGCGCACCCTACATTGTAATATTAACACACGCTAATACAAGATGGTTATGTATGTAACACAGAAGGAATAACGTACGTAAGGGAAGAAACGAAGCTACTGGACTGAAACTGGGAACAGTCTAGCGCACGCTACAGGCACGCTAATGAGACTAGTGCACGCTAATAGAGAAAGGCTAGCGCACGCTAGCAAGTCAAAATAGCCAGCAACGGCTAGTTTGTGGAAAATGCCTATAAATACCATTCCTATGGTATTGTTTTAAAACAACAACTCCAAGCATTCAAGACATTGATCTTATATTCATATACTTACATTGTTGTTGTAATATTGAGCTTATATTGTTAGTTTGAGTGTTTATACATTCAACATTATACACGAGAGGTAAAAGAAAAGATACGATTGGATTCGGTGTTAGTAGGATCAAGTATCCGGCATTGTTAGAATCACAATCGATATCTAAGTGAGGTTTATCTAGTACCCATAGAAAGCTAGAGTGGTTGATTCCTTATCCAATAGAAAAAGGAAAAACGGTTTTACTCGGACCCATTGAAGACGATCTTGTAACGGTAATCCCTCGACCGATAGAACAGAGGCGTAGAGGTTTTGATCTTAATCCTAAAGAAAAAGATATATCGAGAGAGGATGTAGGCTTCGTTAATAGCCGAACCTCTATAAATCCTTGTGTGATTTATTTTCCGCAATTTATTTACACTACCGCACAAACGGCGCAAATATCCGATTTTATACCAACAATTGGTACCGGAGCAGTACTCCAATATGTGGCTTAACATCCGAGGAGAAGATCCAAAAATGGCGTTTCAACTTGCTCCCGTCGAAGGACTTGCTCTCAACCGACCACTATTTTTTGATGGATCTAATTTCATGACTTGGAAGAAGAAAATGTCTATTTTCATCCGAGCTTACGATATCGAATTATGGAAGGTGATTTGTCTTGGTCGCAAAATTCCGACGAACTCAAACGGAACTCTCAAAACTTTTGAAGAGTATGATGATGCAGATTGGAAAAACGACCATTATAATTGCAAAGCCACGCAATTACTATACTGTGGTTTAAATCCGGAAGAACAAAACCGGATATCATCGTGTGATAGTGCCAAAGAAATCTGGAAAATGCTTGAGGTAACACACGAAGGTACGTCTCAAGTCAAAGAGACAAGATAAACATGCTCCTTCACGATTATGAATTATTCCAAATGAAGGACGACGAATCCATCTCGATTATGCTTGACCGATTTTCGGTTATCACTAATGGATTAGCGTGTTTCGAAATACCACTTTCGAGTAGTGAGAAAGTAAAGAAAATTCTCCGATCACTACCTCGAGAATGGGACGGTACGATTATGACAATAATGGAATCAAAAGATTTAAATACTCTCGATTTTAGTGCTCTCGTTGGTTCTCTTATCAACTACGAGGTCGTTCTAAAATCTCGGAATGCCAAACCGAAACCAAAGGAAAGATCGATAGCTTTCAAAGCTAAAATGTCGAAAAAGAAAGAAGAAATCCCGGTGGACGAAAGCGACGAAGAATCGGCATATTATGCCAAGAATATTAATAAGTTCCAACACTTATTAAACTGGAGGAAGAAGGACATTCAAGCAGGCGAATCTAAAAAATTCGACAATTCCTGTCGATTATGTGGCAAACCAGGCCACTTTGCTAAAAACTGTCGTGTAAAACCCAATGAGGTTTTAGTTGCAACATGGAGCGACGAAGATCCCGATTAAGATTTAATGAATCAAAATAATCTCGCGCTCATGACCCGGAGTTCATTCGACGATAGCGACGTCAAAAGCCAAGTAAGTAATTCTTACGACGAACATTTTGAAGCATTCGAACTATTACATACGGATTATAAAAATGCTTTAAAAGAAATTAAATCCCTTCAAACTAAATATAAATCTTTGAAAAATGAAAATTCCAAAATTATTGAAAAGGGAAAATTCGTTGAAATTGATCATTCAAAATGTATTGAAAATGAAAATATTTTGAAGGATGATCTTGTTAAAGTTCAAACCGAGCTCAAGAATTTGACGAAGAAATTTTCTCTCGGAAACGAGAAATTTGAAAATATGCTCTCGGTTAAAAAATACACTTTAAATAAAGAGGGGTTGGGATTCAAACCACGTTTTAAAAATGAATCCTTAAATTTTAATATACCCCATTGCGAAAAATGTTTGAAAATCGGGCATCACATTTAAAATTGCAAAAGCCCAAGACGGACGATAAAAATTAAAAAGATTTGGGTTCCTAAAGGAACAAACGTTTCAAATATTGTTCACGTCTCGAAACAAAAACCAACTATAGGTTGGATCCCCAAAACTTATTTTTTTTAAGGGGAGATAATATTTTCAGGGGAGCTTTGTCCATATCATGCATATTATTTATATTTGATAATTGGTATTCTCTACATTTTTTTTACACTTTTTGATGAAGACAGAAAGGGGGAGAAGAAGATGAATTGATAAAAATGAGAAAAATCGAAGAAGTCGAAAAGAAAAAGAAAGCATACAAAAAGGGGGAGATAAAACGAAGGAGTTGAAAAATAAAGGAAATGTCGAAAAGAAAAGAGAACTGGAGAAACTAACGAAACGATCAAAGCCGAAAACTTTGATTCATATATATATACATATATTTTATTCTTACAGATTTTATTAAATTCAAGGGTTGTGTTGTAATCATCAAAGAGGGGGAGATTGTTGGAATATTTATTCCATACTTTAATAAATAGTATTTTGATGATTAAGTTGCTAAACAATACAAAACAACGAAGAGGCGAAGCAAAACGGCGAAGCAGTCGAAGACGCAAAAAGCTGAGCAAAATTATGTCTAGCGCACGTTAAGTCATATATACTAGCGCACGCTAACGGTAGTTCTCTGCAAATCAGCCTAGTTCGAAATAACCTGAAGGGAATTCATCTGACGAGATAGCGCACGCTACTCATGTTCATTAACGCACGCTATCGATGGCCTGTTACCACTGTGAAGATATTCAAACTCATAATGACGTATGCAGTGAAGCAAGCATAGCGCACGTTATAAAGAAGGAATAGCGCACGCTAAAGAAGTTTGAATACAAGTCAATCAATCTGTTGGAGAGAATCTGAAACAAGTTAAAAGTGGAATGGTCAGTTTGACAAATCAAGCAACGGATATATTGGATTAGCGCACGCTACATTGTAATATTAACGCACGCTAATACAAGATGGTTATGTACGTAAAACATAAGGCATAACGTACGTAAAGGAAGAAACGAAGCTACTGGACTGAAATTGGGAACAGTCTAGCGCACGCTACAGGCACGCTAATGAGACTAGCACACGCTAGCAAGTCAAAACAGCCAACAACGGCTACTTTGTGGAAAATGCCTATAAATACCATTCCTATGGTTTTGTTTTAAAACAACAACTCCAAGCATTCAAGACATTGATCTTATATTCATATACCTACATTGTTGTAATATTGAGCTTATATTGTTAGTTTGAGTGTTTATACATTCAACATTATACACGAGAGGTAAAAGAAAAGATACGATTGGATTCGGTGTTATTAGGATCAAGTATCCGGCATTGTTAGAATCACAATCGATATCTAAGTGAGGTTTATCTAGTACCCATAGAAAGCTAGAGTGGTTGATTCCTTATCCAATAGAAAAGGAAAAATGGTTTTACTCGGACCGATTGAAGACGAGCTTGTAACGGTAATCCCTCGACCGATAAAAGAGAGGTGTAGAGGTTTTGATCTTAATTATAAAGAAAAAGATACATCGAGAGAGGACGTAGGCTTCATTAATAGCCGAACCTCTATAAATTCTTGTGTGATTTATTTTCCGCAATTTATTTACGCTACTGCACAAACGGCGCAAAAATCTGATTTTATACCAACACAGAGATTGTTATGCACAGTGGTTGTTGAGGTAGCTCCAGGTTGGCTAATTGCTTTAATGTCTTTTCAGTGTAAGTTGTCATGATTTCACTCTCATTCTCTGATTCGCTGGGTGATGTTTCGAAAGAAAACGGTAAGTGCCCAAGTGCTTCTCTGTTTTCTTTTGTTTTTCGCCTGAAAACTCGATTTTGTTTGGTGATATCAGGAAAGTACTGCAAGTTCTTATCCCCACGTGATTTTGTATTCATGCAAAAACAAAATGGATTAGTGCACAATTGACAATTATTATGAATTTTCAGAAATGACACTGGGCGACCCAGTGCCGAAATTGCAGAAAGTTTTTAACCCAACAACAACAATAAAATTTTTAACCCAAGTTTTTAACACCGTTCCCCGGCAATGACGCCAAAATTTTGGCTGCGCTGTCGTGACGCGTCAAAATTAGTTATTTTAATTTTCCTTGGATTACTTCTACTAACTAGTAGTATCGACTGTAACACCCCCAATCCGCTCAGGGATATTACACGCTGTAGACCCTCTTCTCGAGGATCTACCAGGCTGATAACTAAAATCAAACATTTCCTTTTAAGGCTAAAATGGCTCAGTAGACCGATTTGGTCTTTCAATAAATACATACAACTCATGCCCACGCAGGGGTCAAAATACAACCACACCCGTACAACGGGAAAAATATACTGCAGCGGAAAAGAAAATACAACTAGACCAATACGACATCAACGGGTCCTCGTGTGATTAGTATCGTTCATCCTTCATCATCCTTCGTGCCGACCCTGTGCTATGCTCCAAAACCTGAATGCAAAAATAGACATCCACCCCCCGAATACTCGGGGGTTAGCAAAACTCCACTGTTTTGCTAGTGCAAGTACAAGTGCAAAAATACGAGCCATACAATTCACATTCCACGAATAACAATAACCAGGAATCCTCAAAAATCCAAAAGTAACGAAAAGTACTTCCAGATGCAAGAGTTTGAGTAAGACATTCCAAAAACCGAAAGGCCACAATAGAAGGGAAACAATTTATAAAACAGTTTAAAATGCCATCGAGAGTTTTAATAGAAAATAATTTAGGATTACCGAATCCTTATCTTTTCCAAAATCAACAGGGGTCACAGCCCAAAGGTTTTGTTTTCGCAAATAGAAACCGACAACAATACACAGGGTTAAAAACCCACGTCACGCGTCTTCGATGGACATAAAATAGACACGCAGCGGTGAAGTTTCACTCGTGAATCCAGGGCGAAACCATTGGACTCCCTCCGTAGCCCCGTCGAACCCTCCTGAGGTGAGCGAACACATTCACAGAACATACACGCACAGGCATCGCCTAGGACCAGGACGCCACCATGAATCCCACCCGAGGCCTCGAAGGACCCTCCCGAGCCGCAACAAACAATCAAACACAGGCATAGCCTAGGACCAGGACGCCACCATGAATCCCACCCGAGGCCTCGAAGGACCCTCCCGAGCTGGCTAGCGAAACAATCAAACACAGGCATCGCCTAGGACCAGGACTCCACCATGAATCCCACCCGAGGCCTCAAAGGACCCTCCCGAGCTGGCTTGCGAAACAATCATGCACAAATAACATATCACACCAAGGATATCCAAACCATTCACCCAGAGGCATCAAATGCTTAGCAAAACACCACGTCAAACCACAATGCACCGAAATGAAACAATATACGTCCACACGCAAATACCAAGTGCATCATCAACACCAAACATATCCATAGGATTCACATAGTCACTTACAACCCACACAATTTACAAAACACACGCGTTTTGAAAGTGAGCCTTTAACGAGGCTAGCCGAATCTTTTGAAAACTCATTTCAAACAAACAAACAAACATACCAAGATGATCACCAATCCTCATATCCATGAAACAAGAAATGTATGGACAAGGTACTTGCCTCGAATAACCACAACGCGGAGAATCGGCCGAAGTAGGTTGGCACGAACCGACTACGAACTCGCCGACTCCACCGAACGACAATCCACAACAATGAACTATGAACGAAAACAATAACAACGAAAATAAATTCCAAAGTACGACCCAAAGCCGCTGAATTCAAAGAACAAATGACGAAGGTTCAAGGATTTCCCCCAAAATGGCCAAGAACACGATTCGTTCCGTAAAATCACGAAAACGGAATTCTAAGTTGAAATATGTATATACAATCCATAAAATATGTTTAACAACATCATTTAACCATAATCGATCCATCGAAAACGGACGAAAAATGAGATCGAGGACAAATCCCCGAAAAAGTCAATTCGAAGGAAATCGAGAAATATACTTCGATTCGATGAAGAACAATGGATTAAATGATGTTAAACACAAGAATACTACCAATATTAATCATAACCATCGTGTATTAATCAAAAACACGGAACGAATCGGACAAAAACGCAAAAACCCCAAATTTTCCCAAAATAGGGTTCTAGGAAATCTCACCTTGATTCGCTGGATCAAAGGAGGTTATGGAGGGATTAATCGATGATATGAACTCCCAATCTTCGTGGATTAGTTGCTTGACAACATGTCTCCTGGATCGCCAAGTCTCCAGCCGCGGAGAGGAAAAGATGGAAATGAAAAATGGGTGAGAATATGGCTACTCTGTCATATTTATACAGGCACGGCCTAGCGTGCGCTACACCTACCGGACTAGCGCGCGCTACACCTACCGGACTAGCGCGCGCTAACGGGCAGCCTTGGCCGATAACCCTCGGCCGTGGCCCGCAAGGCCCTGGTACTGAAGACTCAATCTGTCGGCCGGATCTCGCCGCCCGCCGATCAAGGAGAAGCGCGGCTGGACGCTAGCGTGCGCTAGCCGATCTGTCCAGAACCCTCTGGACTGAACTGCCCGGCCAGGTAACGTACGCTAGCCGGCCGACAGCGTGCGCTACGCTCGGCGTAGCGTGCGCTACCTGCCGATCCTTCCTGATTCCAGAACCCCAGAAACCCCACTGTCCGGCCCGATAGCGTGCGTTGGTCGACCAAGCTAACGTGCGCTATACCTGCCGAGCTAGCGCGCGCAGACTTCCGTCCGTAGCGTACGCTACGCCGGTTCCTGCCGCACTCGTCCGGCCGGTACCCGCAATCATTCGGCCAGAACCCACAACCGTCCGGCCAGTCCCGCAACCGTCCGGCCAGTCCCGCAACCGTTAGGGCTCGACGACTCAATTTCCGAAAATGTACGGAACGAACACGACGAAAAGTTCGCGGACAACATCAACGACCCGGAATGAAAACATAATACCATAATTAGTCATACGCGACCAAGAAACGGGTCGAGACAACAATTACAGATACGGATACCCGTAACTTTCAAGAAATTACAAAATGGCCCAAAACGCTCGGAAATCACGATACGTGATCGAATAACCAAACCGAAGTTCACAACACGTCTAACAAAGTTAAACGGACTTACGGGAAACTCGAAACAGCAGTTTCGAATGAGATTCGCAAGAACCAAACTCAGGTGCAGAAAAGTCGTTAAAAAGCACGGAACTCAACAAAACGACTCCGAAACGAATTCGGATGTCAAAAAGTGTAGAATTAATAATTCTCAGAATGACGAAACGGTCATGAGCGAGTCGTCAAAAAGGACTTCGGACGAAAAAAGAAATTTACCGAAAATCGAAAATTGCGGATATTACATTCTACCCTCCTTAAAAGAAGTTTCGTCCCGAAACTTAAAACAAGTAGGGGGAAGAAATATTCCGCCAGGAAAAACTCAACAAGATACACAAGAATGCGTAACTAACGCCCAACGGCGAAATGTTACAAACAACGCAAAGGAATATACGGCGTGAAAACACGCTCCACGGCGACCAACACAACGTCGCCGTTAGGGATATAATAAAACCAACAAATGACAAGCGTCATCAAACGGATAATATAGCCAAGTTAATTATCCGACAATCACAAAACACAACGAACGAAAATCAATATGATTGACCAACCCAACGGTACATCAATCAAAACGCGAGCCAACCGCTGAACAAATACGGAATCCCACCGCCCAAGGGTTGGAAGATCGAAAACGAGACTAATTTCCCGAACTTAAGGGAATTAGGAAGGAGCCTGAATGCTCAACAATCACGAAACGAGAACAAAAACCGAACAAGCAAACGATCGAGACAACAAAGATCGAACAATCATGTCCGAAACACGAAGGATAATAAAATTCAAACAACAACTCCCAGGATGATATGGTGAGAACTACAAGACCTGCATTCCCATAAGATCCACAGGAAAGGGAATAGCGATTGAAAAGTCACAGCGACAAACGAGTTATTCCAAAACAATACCACACTCGTTCGATCAACAAAAGCAAGGGGCAGGACAAGCTCAGAAATGTCAACGAACATAATGAGTCGACAGAGTCGAAAACACAAGAGTTCCAAATCCGATCCACTTCGAATAAAAGAACTAATAGAACCAGATGATGTCACTCCCGAACAAGGTTCACAAGAATCGAACTGAACCCAAAAAAGTCACATCGATAACCAGATCGACCCACAATAAGATCACAGCTCGTTCGGATGATGAAACCGAAATACAGAACAAGTTCATAAATTATCGACGAACATGAGCGAATCGATAGACTGGAGAAAGAGAAAATACCGAAGTCAAAACAGTACGGGTGTTACCTCCGACCTCGTCCACAAAATTCATAAAAACGGGAGCAAGGTAACAAGACATTAAACAACCGACACATAACGGAACCATCACCGATGCACACGGTCATACCAAACCAAGCTCTAATAGCTCGCACATGCGCGACAAAGCAGAAATCACCACGAGGCGACAACATTCAACACCAACATCCCGCCTCTCACAGGAGGCTAACACAACAAATGTGTAGAAAACGACTCAACGCTCACACCACCAATTCGATCATACTCGGGAGCAAATATCAAAATAACAACGCGAACATCATACATACATACCCAGCCCTTAAACGGGAATGGATAGGTTTTAAAAACAAAAAATCTCATTTTGAAAATAATTTAGAAGAACACCGGTTGGTCTTGAGTATCGCCTTTCAAAAAAATATAAACGTGAAACATCGTTATCGAGACTTTGAAAATCATCTTGCGTTTGAACAAAAATGAGGACACCTTTCTTTTAGTGAAAAACTTTTCAAAGATATTCGACCTTCGGGTCTAAGTAAAAGTGTTTATGAAACATTGAAAATATCTCAAAGCATTTTGGTCCTCGAGGTAGAAGAATTTTGAAACATGCTGTGGCACCTTGTATGTACCACGAGAAAATAATTCATTTTAAAAGTACGTCTCGAAATTTATTTTCTAAGATACTCAAGGTTTTCAAATATAATTCAATGGGCTAGAATGCCCAAAAATTTCAGGTAATTACACAAAACTTTATAGCGCCGTGGATCCCGCGTCGGAACCCACCAGGCTAAAAACCATTTACAAAAACGCCAAAAAGGCCGATGACGGTAATGTTTCAAAAACTTACAAAATCCATTTACAAAATGTTAAATACCGTCATAAGAATTTCGCTAAAATGATCAAGACCATAATATCAAAAACTCGGTTAATGGAATTGATTTTCGAAATAAAACTCAGTCGGTAAAATACCGAAAGCCATTACAAAAGAACTCACGCAGCGGATAAAAGAAATAAAGTCAAACATGCACAATCTAGCAACACTACTCCACACATAAATGAAATATGAGGGTCAAATAACCACATATCAAGAAATCAAAATCCATAAGAGGATTCCGTCACTTAACAAATAAATCATAAAAATAGCTCGTGTCACACGAGGCACAACACAAAGAAGGGAGACTTACAGCCACAGGTCGCACGAAGATGATGATCGCCCCACGATACTAATCACGACCAACAAACTCAGACGACGCGTCACGACACGACTTAGTCAAACAAAATCCGACAAGACAAAACTCAATAGACACCACTGACCCGACAGCCTAGGTTTCCACAACCTAAGCTCCGATACCATTCTGTAACACCCCCAATCCGCTCAGGGATATTACACGTCGTAGACCCTCTCCTCGAGGATCTACCAGGCTGATAACTAAAATCAAACATTGCCTTTTAAGGCTAAAATGGCTCAGTAGACCGATTTGGTCTTTCAATAAATACACACAACTCATGCCCACGCAGGGGTCAAAATACAACCACACCCGTACAACGGGAAAAATATACTGCAGCGGAAAAGAAAATACAACTAGACCAATACGACATCAACGGGTCCTCGTGTGATTAGTATCGTTCATCCTTCATCATCCTTCGTGCCGACCCTGTGCTATGCTCCAAAACTTGAATGCAAAAATAGACATCTACCCCCCGAATACTCGGGGGTTAGCAAAACTCCACTGTTTTGCTAGTGCAAGTACAAGTGCAAAAATACGAGCCATACAATTCACATTCCACGAATAACAATAACCAGGAATCCTCAAAAATCCAAAAGTAACGAAAAGTACTTCCCGAGGCAAGAGTTTGAGTAAGACATTCCAAAAACCGAAAGGCCACAATAGAAGGGAAACAATTTATAAAACAGTTTAAAATGCCATCGAGAGTTTTAATAGAAAATAATTTAGGATTACCGAATCCTTATCTTTTCCAAAATCAACAGGGGTCACAGCCCAAAGGTTTTGTTTTCGCAAATAGAAACCGACAACAATACACAGGGTTAAAAACCCATGTCACGCGTCTTCGATGGACATAAAATACACACGCAGCGGTGAAGTTTCACTCGTGAATCCAGGGCGAAACCATTGGACTCCCTCCGTGGCCCCGTCGAACCCTCCTGAGGTGAGCGAACACATTCACAGAACATACACGCACAGGCATCGCCTAGGACCAGGACGCCACCATGAATCCCACCCGAGGCCTCGAAGGACCCTCCCGAGCCGGCCGTGAAACAATCAAACACGGGCATAGCCTAGGACCAGGACGCCACCATGAATCCCACCCGAGGCCTCGAAGGACCCTCCCGAGCTGGCTAGCGAAACAATCAAACACAGGCATCGCCTAGGACCAGGACGCCACCATGAATCCCACCTGAGGCCTCAAAGGACCCTCCCGAGCTGGCTAGCGAAACAATCATGCACAAATAACATATCACACCAAGGATATCCAAACCATTCACCCAGAGGCATCAAACGCTTAGCAAAACACCACGTCAAACCACAATGCACCGAAATGAAACAATATACGTCCACACGCAAATACCAAGTGCATCATCAACACCAAACATATCCATAGGATTCACATAGTCACTTACAACCCACACAATTTACAAAACACACGCGTTTTGAAAGTGAGCCTTTAACGAGGCTATCCGAATCTTTTGAAAACTCATTTCAAACAAACAAACAAACATACCAAGACGATCAGCAATCATCATATCCATGAAACAAGAAATGTATGGACAAGGTACTTGCCTCGAATAACCACAACGCGGAGAATCGGCCGAAGTAGGTTGGCACGAACCGACTACGAACTCGCCGACTCCACCGAACGACAATCCACAACAATGAACTATGAACGAAAACAATAACAACGAAAATAAATTCCAAAGTACGACCCAAAGCCGCTGAATTCAAAGAACAAATGACGAAGGTTCAAGGATTTCCCCCAAAACGGCCAAGAACACGATTCGTTCCGTCAAATCACGAAAACGGAATTCTACGTTGAAATGTGGATATACAATCCATAGAATATGTTTAACAACATCATTTAACCATAATCGATCCATCGAAAACAGACGAAAAACGAGATCGAGGACAAATCCCCCAAAAAGTCAATTCGAAGGAAATCGAGAAATATACTTCGATTCGACGAAGAACAATGGATTAAATGATGTTAAACACAAGAATACTACCAATATTAATCATACCCATCGTGTATTAATCAACAACACGGAACGAATCGGACAAAAACGCAAAAACCCCAAATTTTCCCAAAATAGGGTTCTAGGAAATCTCACCTTGATTCCCTGGATCAAAGGAGGTTATGGAGGGATTAATCGATGATATGAACTCCCAATCTTCGTGGATTAGTTGCTTGAAAACATGTCTCCTGGATCGCCAAGTCTCCAGCCGCGGAGAGGAAAAGATGGAAATGAAAAACGGGTGAGAATATGGCTACTCTGTCATATTTATACAGGCACGGCCTAGCGTGCGCTACACCTACCGGACTAGCGCGCGCTAACGGGCAGCCTCGGCCGATAACCCTCGGTCGTGGCCCGCAAGGCCCTGGTACTGAAGACTCAATCTGCCGGCCGGATCCTGCCTGCCCGACCGCGATAGCGCGCGCTGCGCGGACGCTAGCGTGCGCTAGCCGATCTGTCCAGAACCCTCTGGACTGAACTGCCCGGCCAGGTAACGTACGCTAGCCGGCCGACAGCGTGCGCTACGCCTGCCGACTAGCGCGCGCTACGCTCGGCGTAGCGTGCGCTACCTGCCGATCCTTCCTGATTCCAGAACCCCAGAAACCCCACTGTCCGGCCCGATAGCGTGCGTTGGTCGACCAAGCTAGCGTGCGCTATACCTGCCGAGCTAGCGCGCGCAGACTTCCGGCCGTAGCGTACGCTACGCCGGTTCCTGCCGCACTCGTCCGGCCGGTACCCGCAATCATCCGGCCAGAACCCACAACCGTCCGGCCGATCCATAGCCGTCGGCCGATCCCCGCAACCGTCGTGGCTCGGCGACTTCGATTTAAACGTCACGGAACGAACACGACGAAAAGTTCGCGGACAACATCAACGACCCGAAATGAAAACATAATACCATAATTAGTCATACGTGACCAAGAAACGGGTCGAGACAACAATTACAGATACGGATACCCGTAACTTTCAAGAAATTACAAAATGGCCCAAAACGCCCGGAAATCACGATACATGATCGAATAACCAAACCGAAGTTCACAACACGTCTAACAAAGTTAAACGGACTTACGGGAAACTCAAAGTTAGCCAACGAGATTCGCAAGAACCGAACTCAGGTGCGGAAAAGTCGTTAAAAAGCACGGAACTCAACAAAACGACTCCGAAACGAACTCGGATGTCAAAAAGTGTAGAATTAATCATTCTCAGAATGACGAAACGGTCATGAGCGATTCGTCAAAACGGACTTCGGCCGAAAAAAGAAATTTACCGAAAATCGAAAATTGCGGATATTACATTCTACCCTCCTTAAAAGAAGTTTCGTCCCGAAACTTAAAACAAGTAGGGGGAAGAAATATTCCGCCAGGGAAAACTCAACAAGATACACATGAATGCGTAACTAACGCCCAATGGCGAAATGTTACAAACAACGCAAAGGAATATACGGCGTGAAAACACGCTCCACGGCGACCAACACAACGTCGCCGTTAGGGATATAATAAAACCAACAAATGACAAGCGTCATCAAACAGATAATATAGCCAAGTCAATTATCCGACAATCACAAAACACAACGAACGAAAATCAATATGATTGACCAACCCAACGGTACATCAATCAAAACGCGAGCCAACCGCTGAACAAATACGGAATCCCACCGCCCAAGGGTTGGAAGATCGAAAACGAGACTAATTTTCCGAACTTAAGGGAATTAGGAAGGAGCCTGAATGCTCAACAATCACGAAACGAGAACAAAAACCGAACAAGCAAATGATCGAGACAACAAAGATCGAACAATCATGTCCGAAACACGAAGGATAATAAAATTCAAACAACAACTCGCAGGATGATCTGGTGAGAACTACAAGACCTGCATTCCCATAAGATCCACAGGAAAGGGAATAGCGATTGAAAAGTCACAGCGACAAACGAGTTATTCCAAAACAATACCACACTCGTTCGATCAACAAAAGCAAGGGACAAGCTCGAAATGTCAACGAACATAATGAGTCGGCCAGTCGAAAACACAAGAGTTCCAAATCCGATCCACTTCGAGTAAAAGAACTAATAGAACCAGATGATGTCACTCCCGAACAAGGTTCACAAGAATCGAACTGAACCCGAAAAAGTCACATCGATAACCAGATCGAGCCACAATAAGATCACAGCTCGTTCGGACGATGAAACCGAAATACAGAACAAGTTCATAAAGTATCAACGAACATGAGCGAATCGATAGACTGGAGAAAGAGAAAATACCGAAGTCAAAACAGTACGGGTGTTACCTCCGACCTCGTCCACGAAATTCATAAAAACGGGAGCAAGGTAACAAGACATTAAACAACCGACACATAAAGGAACCATCACCGATGCACACGGTCATACCAAACCAAGCTCTAATAGCTCGCACATGCGCGACAACGCAGAAATCACCACGAGGCGACAACATTCAACACCAACATCCCGCCTCTCACAGGAGGCTAACACAACAAATGTGTAGAAAACGACTCAACGCTCACACCACCAATTCGATCATACTCGGGAGCAAATATCAAAATGACAACGCGAACATCATACATACATACCCAGCCCTTAAACGGGAATGGATAGGTTTTAAAAACAAAAAACCTCATTTTGAAAATAATTTAGAAGAACACCGGTTGGTCTTGAGTATCACCTTTCAAAAAAATATAAACGTGAAACATCGTTATCGAGACTTTGAAAATCATCTTGCGTTTGAACAAAAATGAGGACACCTTTCTTTTAGTGAAAAACTTGTCAAAGATATTCGACCTTCGGGTCTAAGTAAAAGTGTTTATGAAACATTGAAAATATCTCAAAGCATTTTGGTCCTCGAGGTAGAAGAATTTTGAAACATGCTGTGGCACCTTGTATGTACCACGAGAAAATAATTCATTTTAAAAGTACGTCTCGAAATTTATTTTCTAAGATACTCAAGGTTTTCAAAGATAATTCAATGGGCTAGAATGCCCAAAAATTTCAGGTAATTACACAAAACTTTATAGCGCCGTGGATCCCGCGTCGGAACCCACCAGGCTAAAAACCATTTACAAAAACGCCAAAAAGGCCGATGACGGTAATGTTTCAAAAACTTACAAAATCCATTTACAAAATGTTAAATACCGTCATAAGAATTTCGCTAAAATGATCAACACCATAATATCAAAAACTCGGTTAATGGAATTGATTTTCGAAATAAAACTCAGTCGGTAAAACACCGAAAGCCATTACAAAAGAACTCACGCAGCGGATAAAAGAAATAAAGTCAAACATGCACAATCCAACAACACTACTCCACACATAAACGAAATATGAGGGTCAAATAACCACATATCAAGAAATCAAAATCCATAAGAGGATTCCGTCACTTAACAAATAAATCATAAAAAAAGCTCGTGTCACACGAGGCACAACACAAAGAAGGGAGACTTACAGCCACAGGTCGCACGAAGATGATGATCGCCCCACGATACTAATCACGACCAACAAACTAAGACGACGCGTCGCGACACGACTTAGTCAGACAAAATCCGACAAGACAAAACTCAATAGACACCACTGACCCGACAGCCTAGGTTTCCACAACCTAAGCTCCGATACCATTCTGTAATACCCCCAATCCGCTCAGGGATATTACACGCCGTAGACCCTCTCCTCGAGGATCTACCAGGCCGATAACTAAAATCAAACATTGCCCTTTAAGGCTAAAATGGCTCAGTAGACCGATTTGGTCTTTCAATAAATACATACAACTCATGCCCACGCAGGGGTCAAAATACAACCACACCCGTACAACGGGAAAAATATACTGCAGCGGAAAAGAAAATACAACTAGACCAATACGACATCAACGGGTCCTCGTGTGATTAGTATCGTTCATCCTTCATCATCCTTCGTTCCGAACCTGTGCTATGCTCCAAAACCTGAATGCAAAAATAGACATCCACCCCCCGAATACTCGGGGGTTAGCAAAACTCCACTGTTTTGCTAGTGCAAGTACAAGTGCAAAAATACGAGCCATACAATTCACATTCCACGAATAACAATAACCAGGAATCCTCAAAAATCCAAAAGTAACGAAAAGTACTTCCCGAGGCAAGAGTTTGAGTAAGACATTCCAAAAACCGAAAGGCCACAATAGAAGGGAAACAATTTATAAAACAGTTTAAAATGCCATCGAGAGTTTTAATAGAAAATAATTTAGGATTACCGAATCCTTATCTTTTAAAAAATCAGCAGGGGTCACAGCCCAAAGGTTTTGTTTTCGCAAATAGAAACCGACAACAATACACAGGGTTAAAAACCCACGTCACGCGTCTTCGATGGACATAAAATACACACGCAGCGGTGAAGTTTCACTCGTGAATCCATGGCGAAACCATTGGACTCCCTTCGTGGCCCCGTCGAACCCTCCTGAGGTGAGCGAACACATTCACAGAACATACACGCACAGGCATCGCCTAGGACCAGGACGCCACCATGAATCCCACCCGAGGCCTCGAAGGACCCTCCCGAGCTGGCCAGCGAAACAATCAAACACAGGCATAGCCTGGGACCAGGACGCCACCATGAATCCCACCCGAGGCCTCGAAGGACCCTCCCGAGCTGGCTAGCGAAACAATCAAACACAGGCATCGCCTAGGACCAGGACTCCACCATGAATCCCACCCGAGGCCTCAAAGGACCCTCCCGAGCTGGCTAGCGAAACAATCATGCACAAATAACATATCACACCAAGGATATCCAAACCATTCACCCAGAGGCATCAAACGCTTAGCAAAACACCACGTCAAACCACAATGCACCGAAATGAAACAATATACGTCCACACGCAAATACCAAGTGCATCATCAACACCAAACATATCCATAGGATTCACATAGTCACTTACAACCCACACAATTTACAAAACACACGCGTTTTGAAAGTGAGCCTTTAACGAGGCTAGCCGAATCTTTTGAAAACTCATTTCAAACAAACAAACAAACATACCAAGACGATCACCAATCATCATATCCATGAAACAAGAAATGTATGAACAAGGTACTTGCCTCGAATAACCACAACGCGGAGAATCGGCCGAAGTAGGTTGGCACGAACCGACTACGAACTCGCCGACTCCACCGAACGACAATCCACAACAATGAACTATGAACGAAAACAATAACAACGAAAATAAATTCCAAAGTTCGACCCAAAGCCGCTGAATTCAAAGAACAAATGACGAAGGTTCAAGGATTTCCCCCAAAACGGCCAAAAACACGATTCGTTCCGTCAAATCACGAAAACGGAATTCTACGTTGAAATATGGATATACAATCCATAGATTATGTTTAACAACATCATTTAACCATAATCGATCCATCGAAAACGGACGAAAAATGAGATCGAGGACAAATCCCCCAAAAAGTCAATTCGAAGGAAATCGAGAAATATACTTCGATTCGACGAAGAACAATGGATTAAATGATGTTAAACACAAGAATACTACCAATATTAATCATACCCATCGTGTATTAATCAACAACACGGAATGAATCGTACAAAAACACAAAAACCCCAAATTTTCCCAAAATAGGGTTCTAGGAAATCTCACCTTGATTCGCTGGATCAAAGGAGGTTATGGAGGGATTAATCGATGATATGAACTCCCAATCTTCGTGGATTAGTTGCTTGACAACATGTCTCCTGGATCGCCAAGTCTCCAGCCGCGGAGAGGAAAAGATGGAAATGAAAAACGGGTGAGAATATGGCTACTCTGTCATATTTATACAGGCACGGCCTAGCGTGCGCTACACCTACCGGACTAGCGCGCGCTAACGGGCAGCCTCGGCCGATAACCCTCGGTCGTGGCCCGCAAGGCCCTGGTACTGAAGACTCAATCTGCCGGCCGGATCCTGCCTGCCTGACCGCGATAGCGCGCGCTGCGCGGACGCTAGCGTGCGCTAGCCGATCTGTCCAGAACCCTCTGGACTGAACTGCCCGGCCAGGTAACGTACGCTAGCCGGCCGACAGCGTGCGCTACGCCTGCCGACTAGCGCGCGCTACGCTCGGTGTAGCGTGCGGTACCTGCCGATCCTTCCTGATTCCAGAACCCCAGAAACCCCACTGTCCGGCCCGATAGCGTGCGTTGGTCGACCAAGCTAGCGTGCGCTATACCTGCCGAGCTAGCGCGCGCAGACTTCCGGCCGTAGCGTACGCTACGCCGGTTCCTGCCGCACTCGTCCGGCCGGTACCCGCAATCATCCGGCCAGAACCCACAATCGTCCGGCGATCCATAGCCGTCGGCCACCCTCCAACCGTCAGGGCTCGACGACTCGATTTCCGAAAACGTACGGAACGAACACGACGAAAAGTTCGCGGACAACATCAACGACCCGGAATGAAAACATAATACCATAATTAGTCATACGTGACCAAGAAACGGGTCGATACAACAATTACAGATACGGATACCCGTAACTTTCAAGAAATTACAAAATGGCCCAAAACACCCGGAAATCACGATACGTGATCGAATAACCAAACCGAAGTTGACAACACGTCTAACAAAGTTAAACGGACTTACGGGAAACTCGAAACAGCAGTTTCGAACGAGATTCGCAAGAACCGAACTCAGGTGCGGAAAAGTCGTTAAAAAGCACGGAACTCAACAAAACGACTCCGAAACGAACTCGGATGTCAAAAAGTGTAGAATTAATCATTCTCAGAATGACGAAACGGTCATGAGAGATTCGTCAAAATGGACTTCGGCCGAAAAAAGAAATTTACCGAAAATCGAAAATTGCGGATATTACATTCTACCCTCCTTAAAAGAAGTTTCGTCCCGAAACTTAAAACAAGTAGGGGGAAGAAATATTCCGCCAGGAAAAACTCAACAAGATACACATGAATGCGTAACTAACGCCCAACGGCGAAATGTTACAAACAACGCAAAGGAATATACGGCGTGAAAACACGCTCCACGGCGACCAACACAACATCGCCGTTAGGGATATAATAAAACTAACAAATGACAAGCATCATCAAACGGATAATATAGCCAAGTCAATTATCCGAAAATCACAAAACACAACGAACGAAAATCAGTATGATTGACCAACCCAACGGTACATCAATCAAAACGCGAGCCAACCGCTGAACAAATACGGAATCCCACTGCCCAAGGGTTGGAAGATCGAAAACAAGACTAATTTTCCGAACTTAAGGGAATTAGGAAGGAGCCTGAATGCTCAACAATCAAGAAACGAGAACAAAAAACGAACAAGCAAATGATCGAGACAACAAAGATCGAACAATCATGTCCGAAACATGAAGGATAATAAAATTCAAACAACAACTCCCAGGATGATCTGGTGAGAACTACAAGACCTGCATTCCCATAAGATCCACAGGAAAGGGAATAGCGATTGAAAAGTCACAGCGACAAACGAGTTATTCCAAAACAATACCACACTCGTTCGATCAACAAAAGCAAGGGGCAGGACAAGCTCAGAAATGTCAACGAACATAATGAGTCGACAGAGTCGAAAACACAAGAGTTCCAAATCCGATCCACTTCGAATAAAAGAACTAATAGAACCAGATGATGTCACTCCCGAACAAGGTTCACAAGAATCGAACTGAACCCGAAAAAGTCACATCGATAACCAGATCGACCCACAATAAGATCACAGCTCGTTCGGACGATGAAACCGAAATACAGAACAAGTTCATAAAGTATCAACGAACATGAGCGAATCGATAGACTGGAGAAAGAGAAAATACCGAAGTCAAAACAGTACCGGTGTTACCTCCGACCTCGTCCACGGAATTCATAAAAACGGGAGCAAGGTAACAAGACATTAAACAACCGACACATAACGGAACCAACACCGATGCACACGGTCATACCAAACCAAGCTCTAATAGCTCGCACATGCGCGACAACGCAGAAATCACCACGAGGCGACAACATTCAACACCAACATCCCGCCTCTCACAGGAGGCTAACACAACAAATGTGTAGAAAACGACTCAACGCTCACACCACCAATTCGATCATACTCGGGAGCAAATATCAAAATGACAACGCGAACATCATACATACATACCCAGCCCTTAAACGGGAATGGATAGGTTTTAAAAACAAAAAACCTCATTTTGAAAATAATTTAGAAGAACACCGGTTGGTCTTGAGTATCACCTTTCAAAAAAATATAAACGTGAAACATCGTTATCGAGACTTTGAAAATCATCTTACGTTTGAACAAAAATAAGGACACCTTTCTTTTAGTGAAAAACTTGTCAAAGATATTCGACCTTCGGGTCTAAGTAAAAGTGTTTATGAAACATTGAAAATATCTCAAAGCATTTTGGTCCTCGAGGTAGAAGAATTTTGAAACATGTTGTGGCACCTTGTATGTACCACGAGAAAATAATTCATTTTAAAAGTACGTCTCGAAATTTATTTTCTAAGATACTCAAGGTTTTCAAAGATAATTCAATGGGCTAGAATGCCCAAAAATTTCAGGTAATTACACAAAACTTTATAGCGCCGTGGATCCCGCGTCGGAACCCACCAGGCTAAAAACCATTTACAAAAACGCCAAAAAGGCCGATGACGGTAATCTTTCAAAAACTTACAAAATCCATTTACAAAATGTTAAATACCATCATAAGAATTTCGCTAAAATGATCAAGACCATAATATCAAAAACTCGGTTAATGGAATTGATTTTCGAAATAAAACTCAGTCGGTAAAATACCGAAAGCCATTACAAAAGAACTCACGCAGCGGATAAAAGAAATAAAGTCAAACATGCACAATCCAGCAACACTAATCCACACATAAACGAAATATGAGGGTCAAATAACCACATATCAAGAAATCAAAATCCATAAGAGGATTCCGTCACTTAACAAATAAATCATAAAAAAAGCTCGTGTCACACGAGGCACAACACAAAGAAGGGAGACTTACAGCCACAGGTCGCACGAAGATGATGATCGCCCCACGATACTAATCACGACCAAAAAACTCAGACGACGCGTCGCGAGACGACTTAGTCAGACAAAATCCGACAAGACAAAACTCAATAGACACCACTGACCCGACAGCCTAGGTTTCCACAACCTAAGCTCCGATACCATTCTGTAATACCCCCAATCCGCTCAGGGATATTACACGCCGTAGACCCTCTCCTCGAGGATCTACCAGGCTGATAACTAAAATCAAACATTGCCTTTTAATGCTAAAATGGCTCAGTAGACCGATTTGGTCTTTCAATAAATACATACAACTCATGCCCACGCAGGGGTCAAAATACAACCACACCCGTACAACGGGAAAAATATACTGCAGTGGAAAAGAAAATACAACTAGACCAATACGACATCAATGGTTCCTCGTGTGATTAGTATCGTTCATCCTTCATCATCCTTCGTTCCGAACCTGTGCTATGCTCCAAAACCTGAATGCAAAAATAGACATCCACCCCCCGAATACTCGGGGGTTAGCAAAACTCCACTGTTTTGCTAGTGCAAGTACAAGTGCAAAAACATGAGCCATACAATTTGTAATATCCGGAATTTCTACTACTGATGTTTAATATTATTTTATCCGAGTTATATTGTACAGCGTGGAATCTGTACAGTAGAGATAAAATAAATAAAGGACTGAGATATCAGTATCGGTATAATTGTCGTATTTGGTCGACAGTTACATTTGAGGATATTGTGTATCAGGTTGTCGTACTTTTGACATTGGGTATATCGTATGATGATATTATTGGATTCAGTGTTTGTGTTCAGTGTGTCTTATGTTCGTTTTTGGTATGTCGAGACGTTGGACAAGAACTGCGGAAAATGGCTAAGTATAGCCTTATTAGCGCACGCTGATATTCATGCATAACGCACGCTATCGTGCAGGATTAGCGCACGCTACGTTTATAGGTTAGCGTACGCTAGTGCAGACAGATCGGTAGGAATCTGCGTGTGGACCCGGCTGCTTTCGGCGCACGTTCTGGTAAGTCAACGGTTGTTGTCCTGAAGTATTAGCGCACGCTAAAATATTAGGCTTAGCGCACGCTTACTATGTATCACCAACAAGGAATCTTATCCTCGCCATATCTTGTCGGAATGTGGGGCGAGTGGTAGGTGAACACCGTAGTAAGTCAACTTCGGATAGCGCACGCTAAGAGTAAGGACTTGCGACGCTAGACATGATGATTTACGACGTTAATGCATGGGCATTACGTCGTAAGGTAGTTTACGAAGCAAGACAAGAGCCTCGATCGCGATAGCGCACGCTAACAAAGTCGGATTAGCGCACGCTAAGGCTAGCGCACGCTAAACATAAGTGTTTAGCGCACGCTAGTGGTGCATTCTATATAAAGGGACAAACGGGTGTCATGAAACATTTCGTCCATTTCTTTCCTTTCACCCGATAGAGACAACCTTGTGAGAACATTTGGAGTTCCTAAACACTGAGGGATGATCCTCTTTAACAAGATTAAAGGTGGAAATCATGGAGTAAAGCTTTGTTCTTGAAATCATTGGTGATTCTTGGAAATCAATCCTTTCCTTCAAAAAAGGTAATTACTCTTCACTTTGAGATTTCGTTTTGGATTGTATATGATGTTCTTGAGTTGATGATTATCATATAAACAAGTTGATGAGCATGACAACGAGTTGGATTACCGTCGAGTTAGTGTTGTTATCAATATATGAGTATTGATATGTTTCGTATGGTTTTGGATGGAATTCAAGATATATGTTGATGTAATTCCCTTCTTCAATTCGGATTTTTGATGTTTTGTCGTTGGTTACTTCGTATGGTAACGATTATGGTGATGCTACTGTGATTCTTGAAGTTATATGAATTGTATGTCGAAGAACATGATGAATAAGGATTTTTAGATGTTAGAACACATCGGATTTTATCATTTTATGGATCATGAACGTGAATTTGGATAAATCGTGTTCTTGAAGAGCTATTAAATTATATGTCATGATTGTTATGAAATCCTTAATCTCGAGATGAGTTGATCATTGTCATGATGGAAGTGTTAGACGATGCTTGAAATGCATGCCACTGCACAGCATTAGCGCACGCTACGTTTCTCGCCTAGCGCGCGCTATAGGGAGCTACTTAGCGCACGCTACGTTAGGTGATTAACGTGCGCTAAGTAGGCAGACAGTGCAGTATTTTTGTGTTTTGATTAGGAATTCGTGATGGTTTGACTTGGTTGGTTCTGACTGTGTTTATTCGAGGTTGTGTTGAACCGTTGAGTTCGATTGGATAGTTTGTCAGTTGTTGATTGTTATCGGATATGTGTTATTTGATTTCTTCGATAGGTTGAGATTGTTGATCGGTGATTATAACCGGATATTGCGGTCGTGTTCGAGTATGTCTATTGTATTGCTTTTGATCGAGGCTGAGGAGCTCGTAGATAAAGGCGATGTGTTCGGCAGCAGCTTCGTGGTATCGGTATCGAGGCAAGTTATTACTTGCTCAGTTATAATATTTAATGAATGGTTTCATTTTCATTTAGATTATAAAGCATATAGCGATTATTATTATTGTGAACTCTGGGTATTCGGATCGCATATCGTTCTTTCGATTCTGGGAGATAAATCATAATGTATATGATTATCTCAGTTATTGGTATGTTCGAGTATCAAGGTTACATTATGGTAAAGACGAGGATATGAGTATCTATAGTTCATTGTTCGTTTGGATCGCCGAGCATTGAGGATAATCGTCGGTGATGATTGGACATCGAGATTTCTCCCGAAGGACTCGGGCAAGTATTTTATATCGATTCAGTTAGAGTTAGTGATTTGATCATGCGTATCATCATTCATGTTGTCGAACATGAGGTCGTCTTAATTGATTTGTCATATTGTCGTTCATGTTGCGTTGTTCATGATGATGAACCTATTGTTTTGCATATGTGTATGCATATTGTGTTGTTTATGTTGTGTTGATCCGATGGGATCGCGCGATCTATGCTGAGGGCGCTGGATCGGATGTCCACCTCGTGTTGGTCCGACGGGATCATCTTGGGATCTATGCTGAGGGCGCTGGATCATTGGACGGGTTTTTCCACCTCGTGTTGGTCCGACGGGATCATCTTGGGATCTATGCTGAGGGCGCTGGATCGTTGGATTACCCAGTATTGTGTTATTGTTGTGCATATGTATATTGTTGGTTATCCACCTCGTGTTGATCTTGTAGGATCATCTTGGGATCTATGCTGAGGGCGCTGGATCATGGGATTTCCATTGAGTATACATAGTTGTTATTGTTTTTGATCATATTGACGTTGTCATATGAGTATGCATTTGTAGGTCTTGTGTTAGGACCTTGTCCGCATTGCATTGTTCTGATATCGGATTAGACTGATATGATTATCGTGGCACATCATATCTCGAGGTATGTTCCATATTTTCCTTGGTCTTGTCTTTGGTGGACAATTGGTTATCGTCTTGGGATTTGATGATTTTATTCGATGGATCGTATTGGTCAGAAATGGTAGATTTCCGTATCGTGAGTTGGTTCTGATAGTTTGAGGATCTTGAGTATTGTTTGAGGTACAATACAGATATTATGTTCGAGTTTATTGGTTAATCGAGTACAGGTTGTGAAATGTGATAATGGTTATTCTGATGAGAATTACTTGAGTAAGTAAAGTTATGGCGGTAAGATTACGTTGGTCGTATTCTTATGTTGTATTCTCGTTGGTATGTAATTATTGATGTTTTGTGACGGTTATCATTGTTGGATATTATGGCTGACCCCGTCGTGGGATTTCTTTTAGGTTCTCGGAGTATCGAGCTTGTAGCGGTCGTGAAGAGATGAGCTTCCCGGAGGATACTGGCTAGGACATGTTCTGTACATTGAGTTTCTTGATTGGTTCTTGTTTTCCGCTGCTAGAGTATCGTTTTGGTTGGTCTTTTTCCGCTGCGTGAGTATTTTGAAATGACCTTTTGGTATCTGGTAACTGAGGTTGCTTTGGAAATCGTTTTCTAAACTTTTGAGTATCGGCTGTTTGGCCTTGCGATTTCAAATGAGTTTTACGACGGTTTTTGATAAATGGATTTTATAAGTCTTTGTGAATTTTTAAAGTTAGTACCGTCGTTGGCCTCTTGGGCATTTGTAAATGTTTGTGAAAATTTCTTTTTAGCCTTGTGGGTTCCATCTCGGGGCCCACGGTGCTGTAATATTTCCGGTTAAATCTGGGGGTGTTACAGAATATGGTATCGGAGCATAGGTTGAGAAAACCTAGGCATTTGGGTCGAGTTGGGTCGTGTTTTTGTTGCATCATTCGAGTTGTCGATTGACAAATATTAGAGCCGTGAGTCTTTGTTGTTCACTCAGGCTTGTGCGTTATCGGATTTGCAAGATCGCATCGGGCTTGTTATAATTTTTCCAAATGGTGTTTACGTGATATATTGTGTTCTTGAGTTGCACCGAGTTTGCAAAACGTGAGTTTTGAAAATACCGTGTCGAGTATTTTCTTGAGTCTAGACATGTGCCAAGATCACGGGAATCGTCGGCTTCACGATCTGTAAGTATTTGGATTTTGAATTTCATTGAGATTTATTGCCGTTCTAAGTTGATACGTTTTGAGATTCAATTGAATATTATGCGTAATAAAGATAAGGTGACAGAGTTGGAACAGGATTGATGATCTTAAGGAGTTATGATTTCGAGAATCAGTATGTTGGTTAGATTCTGGAACGAAATTGTGTATTCGGGAGAAGGACTATGGATTGTCGAGAAGAACATGTAGTCATGATAATTCATTTGAGATACATGAACTGTTTTGAGCATTTGAAAATGATACTTTTCAAAATGAATATTTTACGGATGTTTTACGGAAAATGATTTTGGGCCGAGACCCAATTGATTTTGAAATGGTTTTATAACTCAGGACTTGGGTTCGAAAGAGGGTTTTCTACTTTTTAAACTTCTTGTAATGTGGAATGAGATACGGGCTGAGACCCTAATGTTTCAAAAGACTTTCATGTTTTCTAAAACTCCCGAGATTTGCAAAATACTTTATCAATCGTTTATCTATGTCACTCCTGCCTTTCGGGGTTCTGAATTACTTGTTCAAAAGAAACTTCTCGGGAAGTCTTTCGCTGTGTTGATTTGTTTCAATGCATTGTCATAGCATAATTGAGGTGATCCAGGATGGAAAATGATTGACGTTGCGAGTCATATGTGGAAAAGGAGTTTAGTCGGAATTTATATATTGAGATTTTGGAACTCGATCGTGTGGTTTTCCGATGGAATATCAGTGGATATTGGTGACGAACCGAATTGGTATACAGGAGTATGGATATAGTCGAGCATTTGCATACTTTTCATTTTAAAACTTCGAAATCGTGTGGATTCGAAGGAAATCATATCAAATACTTGGCACCATCGAGCCAAGTTAATTTTTCAAAATTGACTTTGTGATCTTACCAAAATTTATGTTTTTAGTTTTGAAATTTTTGAAAGAACTTTCAAAATTGTCTTCGTGACAAGAATATATGATTTCAAACTGGTTTTGAAAATGTGATCGAGGTACATACGCATTTAGTGCATAATGCATATCGTGGTGAAGTTCGAATGAGACTCACGAATGGATGGTACATCGGTATGGTACGATGAAAGAGATTCAAGTTTAGTATGGTAGATTGGCTATCCATGGGTGATCAATGGATTGATCAGTCAAGAGAATTATACTGCGTTTTTTTGAATCGGTACTGATGTAATTTTTGGAACTTTGGCCTTTGTAAAACCGGGACATAGGTGCTACGTGATTCCATTGGTGCGGTTGTAGCGTAATCTTACCATAGTGATCTTTGAATGATTTCTTTGTAAGTGTAAATATGGGGATGGTGACCCCATGCTGGTTGTTTGGATATTGAGTGGTCGCTCCCACTCCTTGTATGAATTGGTATGTTCGTCGATTTGCGACTCGTTGTTCGTATGCCGAGGGAAATGTTCGCCAGTTGGGTATGTTTATTGAGATCTACGGTGCATGATTGATTTGACGTTTTGAGAAAGTTATTCTTTCATATATCTGTTTCTGTGGTTCTGTGTTGATCGTGTTGGAGTTTACCGTGTGAAGGTATTCTCGATTTTCGTTGATCGTTCGTTGGTAATATTGGAGTTTATCACGTTGATGATATTCTCGATTGTGTTTTGACCTCTGGTTGGTCATATTGGAAATTTATCATGTTGATGATAAATTCGGTTGATTTATTAGTTGATCATTTTTGGTGATCATCTGAGCGTTCGGATTTTGTGTTGATGTTTGGAATTCTTGTCTTTGTTTTGGGCGGTTGTTTCGCAGATGTATTGAGTATAATTCGACTTATAGTAATTGGGACTTGATTATGTAATCAGTAAGACAGGATTTGATTCGGGCATTGTTTCATCCGAAGATGATATATTTTGTTGAGACTCGGGAATTGTGATCGTAAGCGTATTGAGATTGTATGCGGTGAGATCGGCGCTAGTATATCCGGAGATCGTCGACTGCGTATTTGGAAGTATGCTCTTTTGGATATTCGGTAATGATGATGATAAATCGTTGTCGTGATGGTTTTGGGATATTTTGGGTTGAAAGATGGTTGTTCGTTTTATGATGGATTGCAAGTTTCGAGGACGAAACTTATTTTAAGTGTAGAATGTAATATCCGAATTTCTACTACGATGTTTAATATTATTTTATCCGAGTTATATTGTACAGCGTGGAATCATGCAGTAGAGATAAAATAAATAAAGGACTGAGATATCGATATCGGTATAATTATCGTATTTGGTCGATTACATTTGAGGATATTGTGTATCGGGTTGTCGTACTTTTGACATTGGGTATATCGTATGATGATATTATTGGATTCGATGTTTGTGTTCAGTGTGTCTTATGTTCGTTTATGGTATGTCGAGACGTTGGACAAGAACTGCGGAAAATGGCTAAGTATAGCCTTATTAGCGCACGCTGATATTCATGCATAACGCACGCTATCGTGCAGGATTAGCGCACGCTACGTTTATAGGTTAGCGTACGCTAGTGCATACAGATCGGAAGGAATCTGCGTGTGGACCCGGCTGCTTTCGGCGCACGTTCTGGTAAGTCAACGGTTGTTGTCCTGAAGTATTAGCGCACGCTAAAATATTAGGCTTAGCGCACGCTAACTATGTATCAGTCAACAAGGAATCTTATCCTCGCCATATGCTGTCGGAATGTGGGGGCGAGTGGTAGGTGAACACTGTAGTAAGTCAACTTCGGATAGCGCACGCTAAGAGTAAGGACTTGCGTACGCTAGACATGATGATTTACGTACGTTAATGCATGGGCATTACGTACGTAAGGTAGTTCTGAAGCAAGACGGTAGCCTGCGAATTTGCGATAGCGCACGCTAACAAAGTCAGTTAGCGCACGCTAAGGCTAGCGCACGCTAAACATAAGTGTTTAGCGCACGCTAGTGGTGCATTCTATATAAAGGGACAAACGGGTGTCATGAAACATTTCGTCCATTTCTTTCCTTTCACCCGATAGAGACAACCTTGTGAGAACATTTGGAGTTCCTAAACACTGAGGGATGATCCTCTTTAACAAGATTAAAGATGGAAATCATGGAGTAAAGCTTTGTTCTTGAAATCATTGGTGATTCTTGGAAATCAATCATTTCCTTCAAAAAAGGTAATTACTCTTCACTTTGAGATTTCGTTTTGGATTGTATATGATGTTCTTGAGTTGATGATTATCATATAAACAAGTAACCGTACTGAGTTAGTGTTGTTATCAATATATGAGTATTGATATGTTTCGTATGGTTTTGGATGGAATTCAAGATATATGTTGATGTAATTCCCTTCTTCAATTCGGATTTTTGATGTTTTGTCGTTGGTTACTTCGTATGGTAACGATTATGGTGATGCTACTGTGATTCTTGAAGTTATATGAATTGTATGTCGAAGAACATGATGAATAAGGATTTTTAGATGTTAGAACACATCGGATTTTATCATTTTATGGATCATGAACGTGAATTTGGATAATTCGTGTTCTTGAAGAGATATTAAATTATATGTCATGATTGTTATGAAATCCTTAATCTCGAGATGAGTTGATCATTGTCATGATGGAAGTGTTAGACGATGCTTGAAATGCATGCCACTGCACAGCATTAGCGCACGCTACGTTTACTGCCTAGCGCGCGCTAACGGGAGCAACTTAGCGCACGCTACGTTAGGTGATTAACGTGCGCTAAGTAGGCGAGATGCGATATTTTGTGTTTTGATTATGAATTCGTGATGGTTTGACTTGGTTGGTTCTGACTGTGTTTATTCGAGGTTGTGTTGAACCGTTGAGTTCGATTGGATAGTTTGTCAGTTGTTGATTGTTATCGGATATGTGTTATTTGATTTCTTCGATAGGTTGAGATTGTTGATCGGTGATTATAACCGGATATTGCGGTCGTGTTCGAGTATGTCTATTGTATTGCTTTTGATCGAGGCTGAGGAGCTCGTAGATAAAGGCGATGTGTTCGGCTGACTTCGTGGTATCGGTATCGAGGCAAGTTATTACTTGCTCGATTATAATATTTAATGAATGGTTTTGATTTCATTTCGCTTATAATGCATATAGCGATGATTATTATTGTGAACTCGGGTATTCGGATCGCATATCGTTCTTTCGATTAGGAGATAAATCATAATGTATATGATTATCTCGATTATTGGTATGTTCGAGTATCAAGGTTACATTATGGTAAAGACGAGGATATGAGTATCTATAGTTCATTGTTCGTTTGGATCGCGAGCATTGAGGATAATCGTCGGTGATGATTGGACATCGAGATTTCTCGAAGGACTCGGGCAAGTATCTTATATCGATTCGATTAGAGTTAGTGATTTGATCATGCGTATTATCATTCATGTTGTCGAACATGAGGTCGTCTTAATTGATTTGTCATATTGTCGTTCATGTTGCGTTGTTCATGATGATGAACCTATTGTTTTGCATATGTGTATGCATATTGTGTTGTTTATGTTGTGTTGATCCGATGGGATCGCGCGATCTATGCTGAGGGCGCTGGATCGGATGTCCACCTCGTGTTGGTCCGACGGGATCATCTTGGGATCTATCTTTGAGGCGCTGGATCATTGGGACGGGTTTTCCACCTCGTGTTGGTCCGACGATCATCTTGGGATCTATCTTTGAGGCTGGATCGTTGGATTACCCAGTATTGTGTTATTGTTGTGCATATGTATATTGTTGGTTATCCACCTCGTGTTGATCTTGTAGGATCATCTTGGGATCTATGCTGAGGGCGCTGGATCATGGGATTTCCATTGAGTATACATAGTTGTTATTGTTTTTGATCATATTGACGTTGTCATATGAGTATGCTGTTGCGATATTTCCTACACGCAAGTGCACGTCATCGTTTACAAGTAATAAAGTGATAAGTAGAGTATCGTTCCCACGAGGATTGAATCTCTAACTACCGACGTTTTCGTATTCCAATTTTAGTTGAACAATCGAAGTTGGTTTTTTGGATTAATAACTAAAAGAATTTCTAAAATACTAAGCAGTAGAAAACAATATCTTGGATTAAGGAAATCAAATGATGAATACGTCTAGGGTTACAATCCACCTTAGTTTATCCGAATTTACTCTCAATTATCCGTAATAAATAATTTTCCCAATTCTTGAAGGCGGAGATTGCTAATATATTCTACCGCCTCTCCAGGGTCAATAGATTTATCTAACGGCGACTAACGCACTCTATCCCTAGGTGAATTATCTCGTCGATAGGCAAAAGCATGAAATCTCCTAAAGGCCACGTAGTTTCTATGAGTATATTCCTATCTCACGAATAAACGGTCCTCACCAATAGTTCCTCACCAAATCTCCTCTCCCGATTCAAGTGAATGATTAAATCAATACAACTATTGGCGGATAATTGCAAGCATTAAACATAATTGGGAAAACTCAATAAAAGGTGATAAATTGGATAATCTTAATCAATTCGTCAAAACAAAGGTTTCATCAAAACCACTAGATTAGGGCTTTAGCGACATACTAAAAGCGAAAATTGAGAATAAATAAACGAAAGCATAAAATTCAAACGCAGATGAAGCTCGGATTCCTCCGTTCTTGACTCCATATACTGCCCTTGAATTCTTACCTTTTCTCCTCTTCTCTGTCTCCAAGCTTAAGCTCTCCTAGGTTTAGATTCAATGATTCCAAGATAATTAAATTAGGGTCTTCACCCTATTTATATCTCAAGACCTCCACAAATCGCGTCCGTATTAATCGGTTGAAAATCGGCTTAACGGCCCGTAATCCGCGAGACGTACCAAACCCGCTAAGTGTGCCGCGGCTCATCAACTGTGCCGCGGCACATCGCCAAAAGTCAATACAGGCGTAAATAAATTCTTACGTGCGCGGCTCACAGGGTGTGCCGCGGCACGTATCTGACTACTCGCCCTTGGTGGTGTCTTCTGTCCGCGGCTCGATTCCTTGCGCGCGGCTCATCGTCGATTTGCCGTTTCGCCCGTTTTGCCTCATTTTAGCTCCCGGTCTTCAATTTCCATCAATCATACAAAATCAAGGCATTAAAAGCTCATTTAGATGATTTCACTCACCAAAACACTACAAAATAATGATAAATAAGCGTATAAAAATACGCCTAACAAATACCCCAAACTTAAGCCTTTGCTTGTCCTCAAGCAAAAAGAATTAAAGTCAATAAAAGAATGTCGTGAATAATTGTGCAACTCATAGTGTTCAATCTAATCAATACTATCCCGCCATTCTCTCTAAATAATACGAGTGTCATAAAAGCGAAATGCACTTTCGAATAATGATTCCATAAAGTAATCAAGTTCGATCTAATCATTCGTTCATGAAGACAACTCGGCTCAAAGATTAACAAAACATGAGTCAAATCGACCGTCAATATGAAAGGCTAACATAAACAAGCTAGTTCGTCGCGTTCCACGGTCTAAAGGCACAATTTTCACGAGTCTCATAATAAATAAACCTAGGACGGTATCCCCTTATATATATGCTCAAAAATTTGATTCGAGTCGACCACTAGGTTAGGATCTCGGGATGTTTCATCGTGATAATCCTAGGGTGGAACTTCCATTCTCATGTATTAGGAAACCGTTTGACGTAAAAGACACTCATGGGGCACATGGATGCTTCTAGTTACTAAGTTCCGTCTCTGACGGAGAAACAACTCGAATATATAATTTCCGCATGTCGAATCAAGGTTGCCGTTTTACGCGAGAGTAAGCAGTTCACGCGAATGCCCCGGTTACTAGGCTTCTATCATTGGCACATGTGAAATGTCTAAATCATTAATCTAATCAGGGTCGTCGTTTTACGCGAGAGTAAACAACGGGTCACGCGAATACCCCCGGTTACTAGACTTCCCATCATAGAACACATTATCTCGACTTTTAGGGAAAAACTGACCGACTCAAAACTCAAACTAAGTGCCAACACGACTAAAGAAAGCAGTACGAATCACTATCAGGAAATGTAGCCAAACGTATTGATGGGGATTTAGCAACAAGTATGTATCGTCTCTTATACGCAAGACCTCTACAATCGGGAAAAATTTCGGACCTAATTGAATACTAAGCGAGACGAAATAAGCGGCTCAACTCGACTAGAACTCGCCCGCTTCTTCAGAGAGAAAGACAGTGTCGTAACATCAGTATCACACAAATAGAAGCACGAAAATTCACGAATAAAGAAAAACTACGACAAGCAAGGCTATCTGAAAAAAAAAATTTATGCAAAGAAATGAAAAGTGCAACAGAATATAATGTACAGCAAGAAAATAGAGTACAACAATGAATGTAGACTGAATGTAAATCCCCCCCCCCCCCCAACTTAGGACGTACATTGACCTCAATGGACAAAAAATGAAATGCAAGAAAAGTAAAAGGTCAAGTACTCCCCTCCAGTCTGCTCAGGAGCTGGTGCCGGCATCGTCCGGTGAGGAGGGTGGTGTGAATGAGCTTGCATCATCAAAAAGGAAGTTAAGTACGAGCTCTCAAGTTGAACATGATGTAGGGGTTGGGGATAATGTGACAACATGATTCATTGCATATAAGTTGGAAAATGCCTAGCTTACCCATTTTCATTCTTTGCAATTTATCAAACACCTTGTGTGCACAAGTTAAAATGAAGAACAAAAATTTTCATGGTTAATTCCAAATCCCAGAAATATTAACACAGATTATAACCCTGAATTACGAAAACCATCATCAACAATTCGTTCATAAACATCAATTCCATCACAATAACAAATTCCCCATATTCCAACTCTATTTTAGAGACAACAATGAAGAATAACTAGCAATATAAGACTCCAAATCTTTTCACATCAAGACTCATTTATGATTTAGAAATCAAAAATAACCTGGAGAATTTGAGAAGGAGACTCATAGAGTGGAGCCAACTAACCTCCATGTGTGCAGGAAGGAAGGAAGAGAGGAAGAAATATCTATGCGGGCGATCACCGAATGAGCCTTACCTGGCCGTTCTTATTTTGCGACGGGGCCGCGACACAATATAAGTGAGCGCGGCCCAAATCTGATCAGTAGGACGCTTTGGTATGTCGCCGGGTGCCGCGGCTCAGATTTCGTATGCCGCGGCTCGGTGTTTTAGTGTGCCGCGGCTCGGCCTTAGTATGCCGCGGCACAAAGTCAGCGCCACAGGCGTTTCTTGACCATTTAGTGTGCCGCGGCTCGGTTATCGGTGCCGCGGCTCGGCGACTGGTGTGCCGCGGCTTAGTAAGATCATGCCGCGGCACGAGTACGATTTGATCGGCCATTTTCCTCATTTGTGTGTGTGCCGCGGCTCACACTGGTATCTGCTGACCCATCATTGAATTTATCCCCTTTTCTTTGATTCTGCCGTAAATTTTACGAATTCATTAAGATGAGAGGAAGGATGGATCAAAGAAGAAAGAAGACAAAAAGAGACTCTAAAATGCAAGCAAACAACAAAGAATCTACAACTAATACTGTTGCCTCCCAGGAGCGCTAAGTTTATAGTCTTGAGGACTTCTTTCGCATTCATCCGCGGTGGATAAGGTGACGCTTCGTTTTACTGCGTGTCTATTGGATTTCCCAAGTATGCCTTCAACCGTTGTCCATTAACTTTGAATTTTCGACCATCTCTTTGAACTTCTACTGCACCATGTGGAAACACTTGAACTACGGTGAACGGTCCCGACCATCGTGAACGCAATTTCCTGGGAAATAACTTTAAGCGTGAGTTGAATAGCAACACCTCTTGACCCGGGACAAATTCTCTCTGCGTGATGTGCTTATCATGCCAAATTTTTGTCCGCTCCTTATAAAGTTTTGCATTTTCGTATGAGTTGTGGCGAATTTCTTCCAACTCGTTCAGCTGCAAACAACGCTTTTCCCCCGCGGATTTTAGATCAAAGTTTAGTTTCTTTATCGCCCAATAAGCACGGTGCTCCATCTCTACGGGCAGATGGCAACCTTTTCCATAGACCAATCTGTAGGGCGACATTCCGATAGGTGTCTTATACGCGATCAGTGCCCAAAGTGCATCATCGAGTTTAAATGCCCAATCTTTTCGAGACAGGCTGACCGTCTTTTCTAGACTCCACTTCAGCTCTCGATTTGATATCTCGACTTGACCACTCGTTTGCGGATGGTATCTTTGTGGCAACACGATGAGTGACTCCGTATTTTCTCAAAACCGCATCAAGAAATTTGTTGTCGAAGTGTGACCCACCATCACTTATAATAGCACGTGGAGTCCCAAAGCGTGAGAAGATATGTTGTTTGATAAACTTGATTACGACATTGGACCCATTCTTAGGTAGTGCCACCGCTTCAACCCATTTGGAGACGTAATCCACGGCCACCAAAATGTAGAGATTCTTGTTTGATGGAAATGGACCCATGAAGTCGATCCCCATACATCAAATAATTCGACTTCAAGTATGGTGTTCAGCGGCATTTCGTGTCGTCTTGAGATGTTTCTGTCCGTTGACACCGATCACATGTAGACACAAAGGAGTGAGCATCTTTGAATAAGGACGGCCAATAAAATCCCGATTGTAAGACCTTATTTCTGTTCTATTTCCACTAAAGTGTCCACCGTAGGGCGATGCATGGCAATGGTTCAGACTGCTGTGGATTTCCTCATCTGGAATGCATCTACGGATAATTTGATCGGGGCATCGCTTAAAAGAAAAGGATCATCCACAAATAGTACTTAGCGTCGAGATTAGCTTCTTCTTTTGATGACGTGAGAGATCGTTCGGAATTGTTTTACTTGCTAAGTAGTTCACTAGATCAGCATACCAAGGCGCATGTGTTGAATCCAACTTGTAGAGTGCTCGTCGGGAAGGTTTCTATAATTTGTGGTGACTTTCTTCCTTCTCGAGGAACTCTCTAACCGTGAAAGGTTATCGGCTATAACATTATCTGTCCCTTTCGTGTACCGAAACTCCAAGTTGAATTCTTGAAGGAGTAGCACCCACCGAAACAACCTTGGTTTGGCATCATACATCTCCAAAAGGTACTTTATCGCGAATGATCGGTCCACACTATCACCTTTGTTCCTAGTAGATAAGCCCGAAATTTATCAAATGCAAATATCACCGCCAACAATTCCTTCTCCGTTGTGGCATAATTTCTTTGGGCGTCATCGAGCGTTCGGCTCGCATAGTATATGACATGAAACACCTTCCCTCGTCTACCCCAAAACAGCCCCAATGGCAAAATCGCTAGCATCGCACATTAGTTCGAATGGAAGGTCCCAATCCGGAGCGACTATCACCGGTGCCGTGCTTAGAGCTTTCTTGACAACTCAAAACTTTCTTTACAAGACTCGTCGAAAGTAAATGGGACATCTTTCATGAGTAAGTTGCACGGTAACCGTGATCTTTGAAAAATCCTTAATAAATCGGCGATAGAAACCGGCGTGTCCCGAAAACTCCTAATCCCCTTGACCGAAGTGGGTGGAGGCATCTTCTCAATTGTCTCAATTTTCGCTCAGTCGACTTCAATTCCATGTGAGGATATTCGATGGCCAAGCACAATGCCCTCTGCACCATAAAATGACACTTCTCCCAATTCAAGACTAAATTGGTCTCTTCACATCTTCGCAAGACCTTCTGCAAATTTTCCAAACAAATGTCAAAAGAATCTCCAAAATCAGAAAAATCATCCATGAAAATCTCAATACACTGCTCTACCATGTCAGAAAAATAGCCATCATACACCGTTGAAAAGTTGCCGCGCATTACACAATCCGAACGGCATGCGCCTATAAGCGAAAATGCCGTAAGGACATGTAAACGTCGTTTTCTCTTGGTCTTCGGGGCTATGTAAATCGATTATACCCGAATAGCCATCGAGAAAGCAATAGAAATCGTGTCCGGCTAATCTATCTAACATCGATCAATAAAGGTAAGGGAAAATGATCTTTTCTAGTGGCCTTATTTAGTTTCCTATAATCTATGCACATACGCCACCCGTAACAATCCTGGTGGGAATTAATTCATTATTATCGTTTTGAACAAGCATTATCCCACCCTTTTTCGACACAACTTGAACCGGACTTACCCACTTACTATCGAAATTGGAAAGATCATACTGCGTCGAGGAGTTTTAAAACCTCGACTTTTACCACCTCCTTCATGTTAGGATTCATGGCGTTGATGCTCCACGGATGGTTTGTAGTCTTCCTCCATCAAAATCTTGTGCATGCAAATCGATGGGCTGATCCCCTTGATATCCGCAATAGACCATCCAAGAGCAGATTTGTACTCCCTCAAAACTCTTAACAATTTTGCCTCTTGATCTCCTGCTAAAGTGGCCGAAAGAATAACTGGAAGGGAGTCGTCGGGCCCAGAATGCATACTTCAAATGAGGTGGCGGCTTTTTGAGTTCCAATTTTGGAGGTTTTTCAATCGATGGGGTCGGTCGAGTTAGTGAACTTCCTAGCTCCTCGAATGGTTTACGAATAAAAATTGGCGGGGAAGCATCCATGTGTCGTACGTAGGCGGCATGCTCTCCATTTGGTTGGAAAGCATTGATCAAAACGGATTCCAATGGATCGGGTGGATAATTTTCTCGAAAAGTTTTACTCACGCACGAGTCAATGACGTCAACTTGGAAACAATTTTCAGCGTCACTTGGATATTTTACGGATCGAAAAATATTGAAGGTTACTTGCTCCTCTTGAACTCGCAAAGTCAGCTTTCCTTTTTCCACATCAATCAACGTTCGGCCTGTTGCCAAAAATGGTCTTCCCAAAATAATTGGGATATCTTGGTCTTCTTCCATATCAAGTACGATGAAATCGGCCGGAAAGATGAACTTATCCACTTTGACTAAAACGTCCTCTATCACACCCCTCGGATACTTTATCGATCGGTCCGCCAATTGTAATGAGACTGTGGTTGGCTTAGCTTCCCCAATATTCAGCTTTTGGAAAATCGACAGAGGCATGAGGTTGATACTCGCACCAAGATCGCATAGTGCCTTATTAAATGAAAAATTCCCCATGGTGCAAGGTATGTTGAAGCTTCCCGGATCTTTTAATTTAGGTGGGAGCTTCTTTTGAAGAATGGCACTGCACTCCTCTGTCAAGGTGACCGTTTCAAACTCTTCAAGTTTTCTCTTCTTAGATAATATCTCTTTCATGAATTTGACATAACTCGGCATCTGCTCCAATGCGTCGTGACGGAATATTTATGTGAAGCTTTTGAACACATCAAGGAATTTAGAAAATTGTTTGTCCGCCCTTCTTTCTTTGTAGTCTGCGGAAGCGGAACAGGGGAACACATGTCTTCAAGTTATCCGTCTTCACATCCTTTGACTCCTCGGCTTTAAATCCATCTCTTCCTCCATCACTTTCTTCTCTTTACCCGGCTCATTGATCCGGCCAACTCTCTCCCTTCTCAAGCTAAGCTGCGTTTAGACTCTCTCTAGGATTAGTCTGTTGTACTCGGCAATGCTCCCTCGGACATTTGTCAACACATTAGCGATTTGGCCATTTGGACCTCCAAATTCGAATGGAAGCGAGAATGATTTTGTAGTGTAGCTTCCGTCCGAGTCATAAATTGACTCGTATTTGCCAATTTTGCAAGCGCTTCCTCGAGAGACACTTTGGGAGCGGAAGGGGGCCGCTGTTGATTCTGAGCGAAAGGGGGCTGGTGTGCGTACATCCGTTTCTCCATGAAAATTTCCGATGATAGCGACACCCCGGATTATAAGAATTGGAGTACGGGTTATTCGGTCGATTCCCATTTCCTACGAATTGAGGCGCTCCATCGATTTTGCTCGAACGAATTCCAAATTGACACTCCGCTCGGGTGTGATCCGTTACACCAATTACATGTCTCAATGGTAACGAAGTGGTGCGTGCGAAAATGTCTGGAGTTGTGTCAAAGCGGCGACTTGAGTATCAAGGTGGAGATCGGATCATTGCTTGAATCTTCCATTAATCTTGTCGGTGTCACTCTTTCTGATGGCCTTTGGTATGCGTTTTCGGCCATATCTTCCAAAAGCACGTGTGCCTCGGCCATAGTTTTTGCCATGAATGTCCCACCGGAGGCCGCATCCACTAAAGTGCGTGTAGAAGCACTCAAACCACCATAAAACGTATGAAGTCAAGCCGATCAGAATACCGTGATGAGGGCATCTTCGTAGTAATTCTTTATATCGCTCCCACGCCTCGTGGAGCGATTCCATATCGAACTGGGCAAAAGTGGTTATTTCATTTCTCAACCTCGCCGTCTTAGCTGGTGGAAAAAATTTGGCAAGGAAGGCTTGCGCTAACCTCTCCCATGTTGTAATCGACCCCGGCGGTAAGGAATTTAACCAAAACTTTGCTTTATCCCTCAAAGAGAAAGGGAAAAGCCTCAATCGGATGGCATCGTCGGTGACACCATTAGTTTTGAAAGTATCGCATATCTCAAGGAAAGACGCAATGTGGGCATTCGGGTCGTCCTTCGGCAGTCCACAGAATGGGCTCGCCTGCACCATCTGAATAATGGCGGGCTTGATCTCAAAGTTATTAGCTTGGATGGTGGGACGCCGAATTCCCGAAAAATTTGCGTTGACTTGAGGCAAGGCATAATCCCGAAGAGCTAGTTCCGGTTGAACTTGCCGCACTTGGTTGTCTCCTCCTTGGATTTCAATATTCTCGGCCATGTTGACCGTCGTCTGCAGCTCTCTTTTCTCCTTTTTGTTCCTTCTTAGAGTGCGCTCGAGCTCGGTGTCCAAAGGTAGTAGGCCTTCGTTACCGAGTCTTCTCATGCACTAACGAAAGGTCCTGAAAGGAAAAACGAATAAACAAAATTAAATACGCAAAAATAAAAATAAAACGTTCAAATTAAGACTGGAAATACTTAAATCGATATTAGAAAAATTTCAATCCCCGGCAACGGCGCCAAAAACTTGTTGCGATATTTCCTACACGCAAGTGCACGTCATCGTTTACAAGTAATAAAGTGATAAGTAGAGTATCGTTCCCACGAGGATTGAATCTCTAACTACCGACGTTTTCGTATTCCAATTTTATTTGAACAATCGAAGTTGGTTTTTTGGATTAATAACTAAAAGAATTTCTAAAATACTAAGCAGTAGAAAACAATATCTTGGATTAAGGAAATCAAATGATGAATACGTCTAGGGTTCTGAATCCACCTTAGTTTATCCGAATTTACTCTCAATTATCCGTAATAAATAATTTTCCCAATTTATCAAGGCGGAGATTGCTAATATATTCTACCGCCTCTCCCGAGGTCAATAGATTTATCTAACGGCGACTAACGCACTCTATCCCTAGGTGAATTATCTCGTCGATAGGCAAAAGCATGAAATCTCCTAAAGGCCACGTAGTTTCTATGAGTATATTCCTATCTCACAGAATAAAACGGTCCTCACCAATAGTTCCTCACCAAATCTCCTCTCCCGATTCGAAGTGAATGATTAAATCAATACAACTATTGGCCAGATAATTGCAAGCATTAAACATAATTGGGAAAACTCAATAAAAAGGTAATAAATTGGATAATCTTAATCAATTCGTCAAAACAAAGGTTTCATCAAAACCCTAGATTAGGGCTTTAGCGACATACTAAAAGCGAAAATACAGAATAAATAAACGAAAGCATAAAATTCAAACGCAGATGAAGCTCGGATTCCTCCGTTCTTGACTCCCGCCTCTGCCCTTGAATTCTTACGCTTCCTCCTCTTCTCTGTCTCCAAGCTTAAGCTCTCCTAGGTTTAGATTCAATGATTCCAAGATAATTAAATTAGGGTCTTCACCCTATTTATATCTCGACCTCCACAAATCGCGTCCGTATTAATCGGTTGAAAAGCGGCTTGAAACGGCCCCGAAATCCGCGAGACGTACCAAACCCGCTAAGTGTGCCGCGGCTCATCAACTTGTGCCGCGGCACATCGCCAAAAGTCGAATACAGGCGTAAATAAATTCTTACGTGCCGCGGCTCACGGGCATGCCGCGGCACGCAGTCTGACTACTCGCCCTTGGTGGTGTCTTCTGTGCCGCGGCTCAGATTCCTTGCGTCGCGGCTCATCGTCGATTTCTTTGTTTGCCGTTTTGCCTCGTTTTAGCTCCCGGACTTCAATTTCCTGTCAATCATACAAAATCAAGGCATTAAAAGCTCATTTAGATGATTTCACTCACCAAAACACTACAAAATAATGATAAATAAGCGTATAAAAATACGCCTAACATATGCATTTGTAGGTCTTGTGTTAGGACCTTGTCCGCATTGCATTGTTCTGATATCGGATTAGACTGATATGATTATCGTGGCACATCATATCTCGAGGTATGTTCCATATTTTCCTTGGTCTTGTCTTTGGTGGACAATTGGTTATCGTCTTGGGATTTGATGATTTTATTCGATGGATCGTATTGGTCAGAAATGGTAGATTTCCGTATCGTGAGTTGGTTCTGATAGTTTGAGGATCTTGAGTATTGTTTGAGGTACAATACAGATATTATGTTCGAGTTTATTGGTTAATCGAGTACAGGTTGTGAAATGTGATAATGGTTATTCTGATGAGAATTACTTGAGTAAGTAAAGTTATGGCGGTAAGATTACGTTGGTTTCTTATGTTGTATTCTCGTTGGTATGTAATTATTGATGTTTTGTGACGGTTATCATTGTTGGATATTATGGCTGACCCCGTCGTGGGATTTCTTTTAGGTTCTCGGAGTATCGAGCTTGTAGCGGTCGTGAAGAGATGAGCTTCCCGGAGGATACGGGCTAGGACATGTTCTGTACATTGAGTTTCTTGATTGGTTCTTGTTTTCCGCTGCTAGAGTATCGTTTTGGTTGGTCTTTTTCCGCTGCGTGAGTATTTTGAAATGACCTTTTGGTATCTGGTAACTGAGGTTGCTTTGGAAATCATTTTCTAAACTTTTGAGTATCGGCTGTTTGGCCTTGCGATTTCAAATGAGTTTTACGACGGTTTTTGATAAATGGATTTTATAAGTCTTTGTGAATTTTTAAAGTTAGTACCGTCGTTGGCCTCTTGGGCATTTGTAAATGTTTGTGAAAATTTCTTTTTAGCCTTGTGGGTTCCATCTCGGGGCCCACGGTGCTGTAATATTTCCGGTTAAATATGGGGGTGTTACACAATTCACATTCCACGAATAACAATAACCAGGAATCCTCAAAAATCCAAAAGTAACGAAAAGTACTTCCCGAGGCAAGAGTTTGAGTAAGACATTCCAAAAACCGAAAGGCCACAATAGAAGGGAAACAATTTATAAAACAGTTTAAAATGCCATCGAGAGTTTTAATAGAAAATAATTTAGGATTACCGAATCCTTATCTTTTCCAAAATCAACAGGGGTCACAGCCCAAAGGTTTTGTTTTCGCAAATAGAAACCGACAACAATACACAGGGTTAAAAACCCACGTCACGCGTCTTCGATGGACATAAAATACACACGCAGCGGTGAAGTTTCACTCGTGAATCCAGGGCGAAACCATTGGACTCCCTCCGTGGCCCCGTCGAACCCTCCTGAGGTGAGCGAACACATTCACAGAACATACACGCACAGGCATCGCCTAGGACCAGGACGCCACCATGAATCCCACCCGAGGCCTCGAAGGACCCTACCTAGCTGGCCAGCGAAACAATCAAACACGGGCATAGCCTAGGACCAGGACGCCACCATGAATCCCACCCGAGGCCTCGAAGGACCCTCCCGAGCTGGCTAGCGAAACAATCAAACACAGGCATCGCCTAGGACCAGGACGCCACCATGAATCCCACCTGAGGCCTCAAAGGACCCTCCCGAGCTGGCTAGCGAAACAATCATGCACAAATAACATATCACACCAAGGATATCCAAACCATTCACCCAGAGGCATCAAACGCTTAGCAAAACACCACGTCAAACCACAATGCACTGAAATGAAACAATATACGTCCACACGCAAATACCGAGTGCATCATCAACACCAAACATATCCATAGGATTCACAAGTCACTTACAACCCACACAATTTACAAAACACACGCGTTTTGAAAGTGAGCATTTAACAAGGCTAGCCGAATCTTTTGAAAACTCATTTCAAACAAACAAACAAACATACCAAGACGATCACCAATCATCATATCCATGAAACAAGAAATGTATGGACAAGGTACTTGCCTCGAATAACCACAACGCGGAGAATCGGCCGAAGTAGGTTGGCACGAACCGACTACGAACTCGCCGACTCCACCGAACGACAATCCACAACAATGAACTATGAACGAAAACAATAACAACGAAAATAAATTCCAAAGTACGACCCAAAGCCGCTGAATTCAAAGAACAAATGACGAAGGTTCAAGGATTTCCCCCAAAACGACCAAGAACACGATTCGTTCCGTCAAATCACGAAAACGGAATTCTAAGTTGAAATATGGATATACAATCCATAGAATATGTTTAAAAACATCATTTAACCATAATCGATCCATCGAAAACGGACGAAAAACGAGATCGAGGACAAATCCCCCAAAAAGTCAATTCGAAGGAAATCGAGAAATATACTTCGATTCGACGAATAACAATGAATTAAATGATGTTAAACACAAGAATACTACCAATATTAATCATACCCATCGTGTATTAATCAACAACACGGAACGAATCGGACAAAAACGCAAAAACCTCAAATTTTCCCAAAATAGGGTTCTAGGAAATCTCACCTTGATTCGCTGGATCAAAGGAGGTTATGGAGGGATTAATCGATGATATGAACTCCCAATCTTCGTGGATTAGTTGCTTGACAACATGTCTCCTGGATCGCCAAGTCTCCAGCCGCGGAGAGGAAAAGATGGAAATGAAAAACGGGTGAGAATATGGCTACTCTGTCATATTTATACAGGCACGGCCTAGCGTGCGCTACACCTACCGGACTAGCGCGCGCTAACGGGCAGCCTCGGCCGATAACCCTCGGCCGTGGACCGCAAGGCCACAATGCATCAAGACTCAATCTTCCGGCCGGATCTGCTGTCGACCGCGAGAAGCGGCTGCATGACGCTAGCGTGCGCTAGCCGATCTGTCCAGAACCCTCTAGACTGAACTGCCCGGCCAGGTAACGTACGCTAGCCGGCCGACAGCGTGCGCTACGCCTGCCGACTAGCACGCGCTACGCTCGGTGTAGCGTGCGCTACCTGCCGATCCTTCCTGATTCCAGAACCCCAGAAACCCCACTGTCCGGCCCGATAGCGTGCGTTGGTCGACCAAGCTAGCGTGCGCTATACCTGCCGAGCTAGCGCGCGCAGACTTCCGGCCGTGGCGTCGCTACGCCGGTTCTGCCGCACTCGTCCGTCCGGTACCCGCAATCATCCGGCCAGAACCCACAATCGTCTGGCCCTCCATAGCCGTCCCGGCGATCCATGGCCGTCAGGGCTCGACGACTCGATTTCCGAAAACGTACGGAACGAACACGACGAAAAATTCGCGGACAACATCAACGACCCGGAATGAAAACATAATACCATAGTTAGTCATACGCGACCAAGAAACGGGTCGAGACAATAATTACAGATACGGATACCCGTAACTTTCAAGAAATTACAAAATGGCCCAAAACGCCCGGAAATCACGATACGTGATCGAATAACCAAACCTAAGTTCACAACACGTCTAACAAAGTTAAACGGACTTACGGGAAACTTGAAACAGTAGTTTCGAATGAGATTCGCAAGAACCGAACTCAGGTGCGGAAAAGTCGTTAAAAAGCACGGAACTCAACAAAACGACTCCGAAACGAACTCGGATGTCAAAAAGTGTAGAATTAATCATTCTCAGAATGACAAAACGGTCATGAGCGAGTCGTCAAAACGGACTTCGGCCGAAATTTTTTTTTTACTAAAAATCGAAAATTGCGGATATTACATCGACAAGTAAGGGTCGATCGCACGGAGAATGATAGATCAATTATGATTTTTAATGGTTAAATACTTTTAGCAATTAAAATAAAACAAAAACGAGCGGGGGGGAATTTTAGTTTACTAATTTTCACTACCAAATAACTTGCATAAAATAAATTAAATCAAAATAAACAATGGAAATAAAAATCAAAATATCAATTAAGGAATAATCTAGTTCTTAGTTACGTTATCCACCATTTTGAATTAATTCAAGCTTTAATGCAGCGCTTATCTCTTCTCTAATCTCATGAACTCCTATTTCGAAGCCAACAACAAGCTTTGTTGACCCCAATTATTTCTTAAGTTTATATAATTAAAATAATCTCTTTAATTAAACCTATCTAGGCGATGGATTCAAAACAAGCTCTTCAAATCTCGCTCGCTATATGCATTAAAAACCAAAACAATGAAATAGGCAAGATATTAAGTTCATATGCTCGACTTAAGGGATCTCGATTTTGTGTTACTCAATTGAAAAAATTCAATTGTTGCTACTTGTGAAATTAAAATTGCAACAATTACGGATTACAACTCAATTTCTAGCATGAGACATAAAACCCCTAATCTAGTTCGCCAAACCAAATCAAGAAATTATATGGCATAATAATGAATTCAATAACACAAAAGTAATTCAAGAGATTTCGAGTTAACAATATGCTATGGGATTAAAACATGAATAATTCAAATACGGTTTCAAACTTCCCTAAGAACTAGAAAGAAAAATTAGTCGGACATAATGGCTTTAGAAAATATCAAATTAATAGTAGACATAAAAAAATATCAAACGGTGAAATTTTCTTCCTCGTGCGTCGGTTGCTTGGGCTCGGTTCTCCCTTCTTCTTCCTCTCCTGTCCCAGCCGTGAAGATGATAATGCTTGAATAATAATCTCAGCCCCTTGTTTTATAATACTCCCTTTATCTATTAGTTTCCTTTTTTAACTGGATCTCCTTCCTTCTTATCCTTCTTGAATTTTTATTCTTTTGGAGTCCTTCCTTCCAAGTCATATAAAATTCCTTTCTCCAGCCTAGGGGACCGATTTTCACCTTCTGGAACTAATTGGGACGGAGTTAAGTCGTTTTTAAGAGGATTTTCGGGTCAGGGTCGACACTGGGTCACCCAGTGTGCGCGACAGTTTCTTCATTAAAGCCCAAATCACCTTGACTTGGTCCGTTTGATGGCCCAAATTATTCCTTAAGCTTAAAAACTCCATCAAACACCTAAATTACAACAAATTGCCAAGTGAAATAAATTGCATCCAAAATATAAGTAGGTAGAAAATAACCCAGTGTACCAACATAAAATTCATTAAAACCCAATAATTGACCGTAATATTTGCACACTATTTTTGACCTATTGATAAGTGTCAGTTTTATACAGTTATCCGTGATTGGTATTGAGATATTTCACCCATAATTATGAGCTAGTCTACTCCTTTTTGCTTTAAATTAATTAGTTTTTAATAATTTTATTTTTATAGGATGAAGATGTAAATTTAGCCTTAATCAGATTGAATTACTGATTTACTCAAGAAATAACATGTTTATAAAATATTCTATTTACTGAGTTTCTATGTATTCATGTTGTAGAGCTTTACGAGACGAGTTCGGCAGTCTTTCCGGATTCAAAATCAGAGTCATATATCAAAAGTTATCATCCGAAGAAGATTTGGGGCAAAAACGCAAAAGTCTAAGAAATTCTGGGCTGAAAATGAAGTCTGAAACTCCATACGGGCGTACAAATAAAGTTATGGCCGTAACTCACACAGCACAAATCCGAAGCCATGTTACGGCCGTAACATCTGAAAGTTACGGCCGTAAGTCCTCTAGGTTACGGCCGTAACATCTGAAAGTTACGGCCGTAACTCTTGACAGTTTTGATCATTTTTAAATCTTTTATACTTTTGGTCTATTATTGAGGGGATGACTGGCCTTGATCCGATATAATGTAATAATGCTGGAGTTTTGGAGCTATTCGATGACTTTAGGTGTATAAATAGACCACTTAGATCCATCATTAATCACCATTCATCTTATATTTTTCCTACTTTGTAATATTTTTTGTGTGAAGAACACACTTACGTTGTTGAGTGATTTATGTAAGAGTGATTTAGTTTATGTTGTTGAGGGAGTTTATTGCTTCTTTATCCTTTATCTACTAAGGGAGTTAGTATCAAATCTTTCTCCTTTTCAACTAATAATTACCACTCAAGCTTGTAATATGTTAAATAAACCCTTCATGGGCTAAGTTATCCTTAGTTGGGATTATAAACAAGGTTTGTCATGTTATTTAAGTTTGTATAAAGATATATTATGGATTACTTATTATTGTGTGTGATTTTCATTGTTTTACCAATCTTTATTTATTTGGCCAATAAATGATGATATTTATGGTCTTCATATGTTTCGAAAGAAAATATGTCGATTAGATCAAATGATCTTCACTCTAAGTTGTTCTAGGGGATATAAATATACCTATAGACCTTATATGATTCTTTGAGTTATTTTCATAAAAACTAATACTATGTATTGAAGCCAATCAACATATAAACATAGTGGATTGATTCAATATATAAGGGGCGTTTTGACATTCGAAAGAGGAACCGTCTTTTTAAGGAAAATCAAATCTACACAACATAATAAGTAAATACATCTTCTATAACTAATGATGAACTAAGTTTATAATCCCAACTATTTCATTTTACCCTTTTATTAATCTATTATTAGTGCAATCTTTCATTTCCTTTAATTTTAGAACTATTATTGCAGTTTCCTTGCAATTGTCAAACCAAACTCTTAAATTATGTGTTTCACTTATCTTAATCTCTATAACAAATATATAAAGTGTATAATTCAATATATAACCTAACTTCCTCGTGGAATCGATAAACCGGACTCAAAAAGTCCACTTACTACTTGATACGATATCGGGCACTTGCGATAGTTACACAAAAAACGTGTCACCTATCAAACATTCAAAAACTTGAGACTTTTCTCTTAGAAAGTACACCCATATCTTGTGGCTAAAATCATCAATGAATAATAAGAAGTAAAGATTCTTACTAAAAGATGGAGGATTAAAAGGTCCACATACATCCGAGTGAATAAGTTCAAGCGGCTCACTTGCTCTTGTCATAGATTCCTTTGGAAAACTCCTTCTTGATTACTTTCCGAAGAGACATCCTTCACAAATTTGGTTTGTATGATTGGTGTGAGACAATACATTCACCATGTGCTTATTTGATAATGAATTTAGTCATTCAAAGTTTAAGTGCCTAAACCTAAGATGCCAAATCCAAGAAGAATCTCCAACACAAGCTTTTAAGCATTTTGCAACATCACTTTGAATTTTGAGAATAAACATACGATTCTTGGTCATAGGTACCTTAGCAATTAATTTATCACAAGAATCTCCCAAGTTAAGGAATCCATCTTTCATGATGATAGTGTAGCCTTTCTCCATAAGTTGGCCCAAACTTAATATATTATTTTTCATATTAGGCACATAATAAACCCTTGAAATAAAATTATGATCTCCATTTTTCAAGCGAATGAAGATGTTACCTTTGACTTTGACGGGTACTCCCGAAGAGCCTCCAAAAATGACTTTTCCATTCACATTCTCATCAAGATCCACAAATAAATTTTTATTACCACAAATATGATAGCTTGCGCAACTATCAAGGTACCATAAGTTGTCTTCATAATTTACTTCTCCTTTATGTTCTAGAAGCAAAGTGGGCTCATTAATGTTGCCTTTGTCTTCAACAAGATTAGTTTTCTCCTCAACTTGATTTTTTGAAGTATGGCATTCGGAAGCATAGTGACCATATTTTTGACAATTATAACACTTAACATTTGATTTGTCATACCTTGAAGTATATCTTCCTCTTCCACGGCCTATTGAAATTCTTGTCTCATACAACCTTTCATCCTTTTGATTTTCATCTCTTTGTTGACTACATCCTCTTCCTTGTCCATATACAAAACCGCGTGCTCGTCCTCGTCCAGGACCCCTTTAACTTTTCGTGTATCTTCCATCATTATCTTTAAAGGATAATTTTGCTTGCAAGTCTTGTTCAATTGGATCATTTCGCTTCAACAATTTATCTTCATGGGCTTATAGTAATCCCATGAGCTCATCAATAATCATTTCATCTATATATTTAGACTTCTCGATTGCCACAACTTTGTAATCAAATTTAAAGTCAAGTGAACGAAGAATTTTTCTATAACACGAACATCACTTACCTCTTCTCCATTGCTTTTCATTTGGTTGACAACGGTCAAGACCCTTGAAAAATAATCTGAGATTGATTCGGATTCCTTCATTCGCAAAGCCTCAAACTCGCCAGGAAGTGTTTGTAGCTGGACTTTTTTTACTTTAGCATCTCCACTAAAAAAATCTTTGAGAGTATCCCCAACTTTCTTTGATGTTATGCGGAAGCCACCTTTTGTAACATAGAATCATCCAAACTTTGATGAATTATCATAATTGCCTTTTGGTCCTTCTTCCTTGGCTTTGTAGTTGTTCTATTTGAGTTTGATTTAAAATTTCTTCATTTTCCGGTACCACCAATCATTTCTTCATGATATCCCCCACATCATTTGCTCCTAGGATCGCCTTCATTCGAATGCACCAATTCTCATAATTATCTTTTTTGAATTTTGGCATTTGCTATTGAGACATTCCATTCGCCATGATCTCCTTCTTCTTTAACAAAATACAAGCCTTCTTTGAAGACAAGTAGAACCTTTGTCTCCGATACCACTTTGTTGGAAGAAATGATCTTACTCAAACTCACACAACTCAATATTTAGGAGAAGAAATACTTTGTATAGAATATATTACATGAAAATGACTTGATTACAGATGACTTGGTACAAGGCTTTATATAGGACTCAATAGAAGGATCTACACACTTACTTAAATGCTAGACTCCAAGAGACTCATATATTGAATGTAGAAAATACATATACATTTACCAAGAACAATCTAGAATGACTCACATTCTTATTATTTTAAGAGTCAAAATTTTAATTTATTTTTAACAGTATTATCCGTAGTAGATACAACTTTTAAAGGTCAAAGTATTCTCAAGTTTAATTAGCATCCTAAGCTATTATATGAAAGAGAATATTATAAATATTTATTTGACATGTGAAACGTTATTTATTTGCTAATTTTCTAATTTATGTTGTAGTAAAAGTAAACAAAACAAGATGATCGTAGGAAAAAGAGTACAACATCCATATATATATAGGTTATGCTAATTTCTTTAAGTCAAAACCTCTATTGATCATTTCGTCGATCAATGTGTGCTCAAGAATACGATCAGTTCGTCGATCAGTGAGCTAAACGTCTAGTTACCTCGTTAAAAACCTTTACAAGTGATAAAAACCCAGTGGGAAAAAAGAATCCTTGGTTAAGGAAAAGAGTGTAACTTGAGACGTGGATGTAAGACTTCCCCTCAAGTCTACATCTCCCCCTGATTAGTTCGCCAATCAAGGAATCTGAAAAACAATGCATGTGCCGTTGCCTCGTTAAAAACTTTGCCAAGTAACAAAATCCATTGGGACAAAACAAACGTTGGCCAAAGAAAATAGTACAACATTGGTGGGTAAAATTCGTTATACCTCACCCTACCATCTGATCCTTACTTCGATCTCGAGAGTTTGAAAATCCTACGCATTCTTATGTTTATCACATGTTTTCTAATAACGGCCTTGGGTAGTGATTTAGTGAATAAATCAGCCACATTATCCTCAGACTTCACTTGCTTAATTTGGATGTTGAGGAGGGCCTGTTGTTGCTGATTGCAGAAAAATTTTGGAGAGATATGCTTCGTATTATCCCCCTTGATATACCCAAGCTTCATCTGTTCGATGCAAACGTCATTATCTTCGTATATGCATGTGGGCGCATTCACTGTTACCTCGAATATGTATAACGATGGTTCTAAACCATATATACTCACGTACCGCCTCATGTAGAGCGATAATCTTAGCGTGATTCGTGGAGGTAGCAACAAAGGTTTGCTTAGTTGATCTCCAATATATCGCGGTGTTCCCAATGATAAAAGCGTCACCAATCTGGGAGCGATCTTTATATGGGTCCAAGATGTACCCAACATCAGCAAAACCTACCAACACATTGTCGGGGTAGTTTCCTTGGCATTCACACTTACTTTAGTGATTGCACATTCATGGGCATTTTCGTTAACCTGATAGGGAAAGAAAAGTCCTGAGTCAATGGTTCCTTTGAGGTATCAAAATATGTTCTTGATATCATTCCAATGACGTTACGTGGGCTCAGAATTATATTTAGCCAACAAGTTCACTGAGAAGGCTATATCAGGTCGAGTATACTGAGCCAAGTACAATAATGCACCTATTGCACTTTAGATAAGGAATTTCGTCTACCAAAAGCTCTTCGTCATATTCCTTCGGACGAAATGGATCTTTTTTGAAGTTCAAACTACGACCGATCATGGGAGTGCTAACCGTATGTGCCTTGTCGATGTTAAAATCCCTGTTTTTCTGGACATAGGCAGATGGGTGGATGAGGATTCCACTACCTCGATTTTCTAGCTCAATGCCTAGATAAGACCGAGTCTTCCCAGATCATCATCTCAAATTCGGATTTTAGATAGTTGCGGTTTCTCTTAATTCGTCAAGAGTACCGATTATGTTCATATCGTCAACATATACAGCTACAATCCCTAATCCGAAACTTGTTTTCTTAATAAATATGCAGGGACACAGTTTGTTGTTCTTATATCCCCTTCCAATCAAGTAGTCACTTAGACGGGTATACCACATCCGCCCGAATTGTTTTAATTCGTAAAGTGAGCATTTCAACCGTACTGCAAACGCACTCCGTGATCTAGAGTCACTTGACTTGGGTAATGAAATACCATTGAGACTTTCATATATATCTCTATATTAAGATTCCCATAGAGATACCACTAACCACATTTATAAGCTGCATTTCCAGTCCTTCAGGAATTACTAAGCTAATGAAGTAGCTTATGGGAGAGTAAGTCTCCTCAGTCAATTCCACGGCATTTATGAGAACCTTCTATCCTTGTACTTCAGGACTTCATTCTTCTCATTGTGCTTACTGACAAAGATTTATTTTATGTCCTACAGGATTTACACTTGGTGAGGTTAGCACTACCTACCAATTACCTGTCTTTTTGTCAAAGAATCTAGTTATGCGTGGAATGCTTTATCCTTTAAGGCAAATCAACTCAATATTGATATCAGACAACAGTGTTGGGAATACTTTGCTTCCAGCGTCCTCACCTTCGACTTAGGAGAACGTCACTGGCCGGGCTTAACACCCTGACCCGCAGCACCCTAGTGGTGCAGCCCCTCATGTCCGCCTGTCGCTTAGTACGGGGCTCTGCACTGCCACTAAAAAGTGGTTAAATAAATTGATTTGGAATACTCAGACCAACAAGATGCATCTTCTTTTTTGGTAGCTATCTCATAGAAACTCCAAAGTTAAGCGTGCTTGGCCTGGAGTAGTTATAGGATGGGTGACCCCCTGGGAAGTTTCTCAGGTGCGCGTGAGTGAGGACAAAGCACGCTAGAAAAGACCCGTGTTGGTACAGTGAGGACAATCTTCATCATTTTCAGGGACCAACACTTGGTATCAGAGCGAGGCGCGGGTTCGAGTATTCTGGCATACGCTTAGGGAGATTGTTGGGAATGCTTTGCATCCAGCATCCTCACCTTCGACTCGGGAGAACGTCACTGGCAGGGCTTAACACCCTGACCCGCGGCACCCTAGTGGTGCAGCCCCTCTTGTCCGCCTGTCGCTTAGTACGGGGCTCTGCACTGCCACTAGAAAGTGGTTAAATGAATTGATTTGGAATACTCAGACCAACAAGATGCATCTTCTTTTTTGGTAGCTATCTCATAGAAACTCCAAAGTTAAGCGTGCTTGGCCTGGAGTAGTTATGGGATGGGTGACCCCTGGGAAGTTTCTTAGGTGCGCGTGAGTGAGGACAAAACGCGCTAGAAAAGACTCGTGTTGGTACAGTGAGGACAGTCTTCATCATTTTCAGGGACCAACAAACAGAGCGAGGTTCGACATCGTCTTGCTCTATGATTTGAGCAACGATAGATCTGTCAGGATTGTATATATCAAAGCATACTTTATGCTTGTATTACCTAATTTCTCGATCTTTATCTAAGAGAATATTTAATTCATTTGTCACATATTTTGCATATTTATTCACGCTATGGTTATGCCAATGTTGTCTAATTACTTTATATTTTATATAATTTGGTGTGTTGTGTCACACAGATGATCACATTATCGGTTCCTTATATAGTAATAATTAGTTCACAACCTATATAACATTAGACCGTTATGTGAGAGGTTGTAGTGTATGCTTGAGATTGGTTGGTATTGACCATAGCATATATTAGCGTATTCGGTATACGTTGAATAGGCTAGAGGTGAGATAGATTCTTCTGTACTGACTATAAGAAGAACGTACATCTCGGACAATTATTATTTCTTAATTCTACTGATTAATATTTAGTTATATATATTTAATATTTATTGCTTTGATTTATCATGGGTGAGAGCCATAATGATTGACTCAATATGCTCGATATTTTGGGCAATATTATTATTTATATAATAATTAATATTATAGCTAGAAATCATGTCCCGACCAGTCAGGTTGATCATGTCCCTTGAGGCACTGGAAAGGATTATTATATTAAACTATGCAGGTGGAATTAATTTTCCGATATAATAATAAAGCTCGAGTGGTATACTCATGTACAACACATTAATTAATTTAAAGCTGTCAGTAGCTTAAATTAATTCATGGACATGGAATATCTTAAACAAGGGAAATAATTAATTCAAAAAGGAGCCCAATTTCGTAATTTGGGATTTTGGTAGGAAGTGCAATATCAACCTTTTAGTGGACTAAGTTGTTATTAATAGAGTTATCATATTAGGAAGAGTCCTAATATTGGAAAGATGATCTCTATTGGGAGTCCTTACCTTATCCTCCTTAAGGTAGAGTAGCCCAAATCACCTATAAAAGGAGCATATGGGGTGGCCAATTTTACTTGCTTCTTGGAACAAGAAATTCTCGATTTTCTTCGAATTTTTGTGTTTAATTGTGGATCTTGACTTGTATCTTGGATTCCATAATTTAGCTAACACAATATTTTTCTAAATACATAAATATTCAAGAAGAATAGAGAGAAAAATCGTGAGGTATTTCTTGAACAAATTTCGGCCGATCCCATAATGCAAGTCCAAGTTTGATCTGGTAGATTATTGCCCACACGATATCTGGATCATAGGCGGGATATACTCTAGAAGATCTTCAGTTAGAAACACAAGAAGGTCGAAGAGGAGTACGTGGAGTAGCTCGATCGACCCAAAGGATATTTCTACCACTTCACTTCAAAGGAATGAATTACCAATTCTACTGCGTAAATACGTATATTTAAATTGTTAATTAAATTGTTTAATTAATTAATTGACAAGCCTAAATAGATCCGCTATTTACGTTGGTTAGTTTATGAAACCGAATCTATTAATTCCCCAATCTCGCTTCCGCTGCGTTTTATATTCCAACAATTGGTATCGGAGTCGGTCTTTAGATTCTGTTCAATATAATTAATTTGTGATTAATTTGCTAGCAATTTAAATATTCAAATAGTATGATGTTTGGAATATTTTTGCTAGAAATTGTCTTGCAGGTGAATATGGTCCAATTATCATGGCTATGTGATTTTTTTTTATTTGTTTACGCGTTTTGGTAATTTGGCCCAGTTTTGAGGCATGTATAAGTTTTTCCCGTGATAAAATACACGGGAGGACTTTGTTTTTTCCTTGTAAAATTTGATGTAAATTCGATGTATTTTAATTCTTGTAAAATTATAATCGAATTGGAATACACAAAGTACCGAAGGAAAAGAAGTCCAGCGCGAAAAGGAGCCCTGATCGGACGAACCGACCGAGACCAGGCTGCTGCCGATCGGGACTCGGCCAATGCAGGCAGTATCGGCCGAATCTGGCCTGCCGCGCGTCGGCCAGGAGCAGGGTGCTGGGCCGCGGGTCGGGTCTGGTAGCGGGTCGGGTTTTTGTCCGGGCAGGTTCGTTCGGTGTATGGTCCTATTCGTTTATCCTCCGTTCGTTGCGTCCGTTGGAGCACAATAATATTAATTTGGAAATTTGTTGTGCAATTAATTTTGCATGGAAGAAAGTTTCTAAATTTGGCAATTTTTGTGCCCCAACTAGGAGGAGGTGAGGAGATGCTTGAAGAAGTGGGTGCAAAAGAGCCAAGAATTTTCTCGTTGCTCAAAACGAGGAATAAAAGCCATGATAATTGGATTTAATTATACAATTTTTTATTATGTTGGTTTTTATTGTTTTGATAAATGGCATGTATGGATGTATGCGTGATATATTTCTTGCATGTTAGGACGAGGAAATTAAAACCCTTATTTTTTTTAAAAATAACTAACTGATTTTAATAAATGATTTTTCAAAATCAAATTGGCCTCCATAATTGGTTTAAATTGTGAAATAATTAGCATGCGCGTTGACATTAGAGTCTTCCTCCACATCGAATGTGCTGATTATTAGCTCACTAGTTTTAAACTTAATTAGATAACAAGAAGGTGAATATTATTTTTTATGATAGGACATCTCCATCTGTAGGACTATTATCATTAAATAATATTCTAAGGTTTGTTAAATTATGATGTTCATTTAGGTGTATTATTTAATAAGCTCCCCATTGGAGTCCATGTTAATTTAATACATGACCAAGGGGAACCAACTTTTAATTTTACTTGTCAAAACGCATCTTGACTAGATAGTAAAATTAAAGAGGTTAAAATCTACTTGAAAAATATATATGTAAACGTCCACACTAACGTGGCTTGCGTGTGCGGTTTTTCGAGGTGTTGGTTGACTACATATATATTGTGTTTTAAGGTTTTTCAATATACTTGCGTCGGATTATGTGATGAATGGTGTTTTTAATTTTATTCTAAAATGTCTTTCAATCCACTAGCTGTTATTCTCAAAGAAAATAAACTTGATGGCACTAACTTTGCCGACTGGAAAAGAAATCCTGACATTGTCCTGACTGCCGAGGGGTATAAATTTGTTTTAACTGAGGAAAGCCGTCTGGAACCAGAACCGGATTCCACTCCTGAAGAGTTGGTTGAATTCCGAAAATGGAAAAAGTCTGATGAGATGGCTCGCTGTTACATTTTGGCTTCACTGACAAATATATTGCAGCATCAGCATCAGACGATGGCCTCAGCCGCGGAAATGATGAAAAATCTCACCGAGATGTTTGGTCATCAGAACCGGGCAGCTAGGCAAAATGCAATGAGGGTGTTGATGACAACCCAAATGTCTGAAGGGACTCCAGTAAGGGATCATGTTCTAAAAATAATGTCTCATTTAAACGAACTGAGCATACTGGGGGCGACTATCGATGCCGAGTCGCAGGGCAATATTATCTTGGACAGCTTGCCAAGAAGCTTTGAGCAGTTCTGCCTTAACTACAATATGAATCGTAAGACTTACAATATGGCGGAACTTCTTACAGAGCTTCAATCTGCCAAAAGTCTCTTCAAACAAGGTTATCATCAAATTCTTGCGGCAACCGGTGCTAGTTCTTCAAAACCCAAATGGGGAAAGAAGAAAAGGCAGGTTGGCCAAAAGCAAGTAGCAACCTTCAAAGCTAAGGGCAAGGCTCCTCAGTCCGAGGCAAACAAAAAGCCGAAGGAGAATGCTATAAATGCAGTCCGAAGGGGCATTTCAAGAGTGACTGTCCTAAGAAAGGTACGTCCCATGCACTAATAGCAAAAACAGGTTTGGATGCCTGTTATATCACTTCGTGGATAGTAGATTCGGGCTCCACTGATCATGTTTGTTATGACTCGCAGGGGTTTCAAGTAACCAAAGTACTTAGTGTGGATGAGATTACTATTAGCTGGGGCGACTATTCCAGGATAAAGGTTGTTGCAGTGGGAGTCGTGCAGTTAAAAGTTAATGCTAGGATTCTAGTCCTAAATAATGTGTTATTAGTACCTGATTTTAGAATGAATTTAATTTCAGTTTCTAAATTGCGTTGTGATGGATATTCAGTTTCTTTTGGAGATAATGCAATTATTAAAAGAAATGGTGAATATGTTTGCACGAGTACTTATAATGAAGGACTTTATGTCATTAATGCTGCACCAACTCCCTTGCATAATTATAAATAGCTTAAATCTTTGACTAATCCCAATAAAACAAAAGAACCTTCGAGCATAAATCAAACATATTTGTGGCATTTACGATTGGGTCATATTACCTTAGAAGGATTCAAAAATTGGTGAGCGATGGCCCATTGGATTCGCTCCAAGTTGAGACATTTTCAATCTGCGAATCCTGTCTGGAAGGGAAAATGACTAAAAGGGATTTCCAAAGCAAAGGAAATCGTGCACAAAATGTATTGGAATTGGTACACACCGATGTATGTGGTCCAATGAAAATCCAGGCTAAGGATGGTTTCGAATACTTCATCACGTTTATAGATGAATATTCGAGACATGGATACATCTATTTGATGCGACGTAAGTCTGAATCTTTTGATAAGTTCAAAGAATTCAAGGGTGAAACGGAGAAGCGTCATGGATAGAGTATCAAGTCACTACGATCTGATCGTGGTGGCGAATATCTTAGTGCAGAGTTTTTGGATTTCTTGGCACATGAGGGATATTACAGCGCCGCCAAACCACTCAGGGATATTACAGCGCCGCAGACCCTCTCCGTGAGGATCTACTAGGCTAAATACAATAACAATACATCACGTTAATTACCAACATGGCTACATAATGAACCATTAGACCTATTTGGTATTTTATCACAACACACACATCATTACATACATAACTCTTTCCCGAAACTCATACCCATGCAGGGGCTGGAATATATTAACGCTCCCATTGTGACACCCGAGCCTGACACTACTCACTTGGTCAATATGATTCATGCATAACTTGTTAATTATGTGTTATTTAGATTACTTGATGTTTCATGGTTCAGTTGATCTTATAGTTAATTTCACTACATAGGAATGTGTTAAACATTTGAACTAAAGTCTAAAATACAATCGTGGTATATGTTATGGGACTAAGTTATGTTATTCATAGTATTTCTAATACAAAAATAAAATATATGTAAAGATCTTATATAACACTAAGTACACGTGGTAAGCCTGGAAGTTATAAAGGTGTCACTAACGTGTCTATCGGAGGTTAACTAGCTTATCACGAGATTTTAGTCGGCGCGTGTAGTCGGTAACTTTAAATTGACGATTCAAGTGGATAACCATCATTCAATAAACTAACACGTGTCAAGTGCCTTTGATTCTTGTCAATACCTAATAGGATACAATTTATGATTGTATCTGATAACGTCTGTAAAATACTGTGATATGACTATACCTCATTCGTTCCAACTGCGGTAGGAATTGAACTTATCTTTTAGCTTATCATATTAATTATATTTTTTATAAATGATTCCCTCCATTCTTACCTACAGTGTCGCATTTGTGAAGTTTTAGAAAGTTTGACAATAAAGTCCTTCACTAGCATTTTCAACATTGTTCGCATGAGTAATCGAGTTTAAGCGATAAAAATACACCCTAAACTTCTACTAAACCCTTTGAAAGATAATCCATACCCTAAATTAGGTCAAGATATACTAGGAACTAGTTCATACACTCCAATAACCGGATCATAACTACTTGAGTCGATCCATTCTTTCAAACCTAGTCTCTAGTAGTCATTCGAGGGTATTTTGGACATTTCACCTTCACAACCGACTTAACACGCTTGGTTGATGAATAAATCCGACCATCAACCCTAATTTACAGTCTGTACATGAACAAGAAGCTCCCCACTTCGAAAATTCACCAAAAATTCAAGAAGCAATCATCAAAACATCAACACCTCAAACAATCAAGGTGAGTTTCCTTTGTTTCTTCCTTGTTCTTGATATGTTTCTTGGATATTTCGAAGGTGTGAGAGCTTGTATATGTTCTTATACATGTTATAATGATGTTGAGAATTCAACCATGGCTTACCCTTGTGTTTAATATGGATTTATAAGGCTTAAAACTCACTAAGGCAATAAAGGAATCAATTCTGCCACCTTTTAGAATTAATGGTATATGTTACTTCATCCGCATGTTTCAGGGTCAGGAGTTTGAGTATACATGTTCTTAAGTATCTTAGGGAGATTATGTCAAAAATTGGTGCAAATCCAACTTATATTCTAGTGGTTATAAGCAAAACAAAATCTGATTATGACAAGATTTTGATAAACTCTCTTAATCAAGTGTTTGTTATAAAACCTTGGAATTTTAAGTTGTGAGAGTTGAATAAAATTTATAAACAGAGACTAATAGATTCATTAGTGAATTATAAGTCCAAAATCGATTGGTTAATAGGCTGGTATATGTCTATAAATAGACATAAAATTTATAGAACGCCGATTACGCGTCTACATAGGAAGTGGTAAACCCTTTCGATATGAAGAGAGTTAAACCTTGTATGTGGTATGTAAATACTTTAAACACATTCCTTGAAACATGTTCTGAATATATATCATCACAACCACCCCTATTGGTATAAACGTAAGGGTATTACCCGATCAAGGTAAGTAGAAATCTATGTAAACTTGATGATATCTTGAGAGTGTATTGTATTGGATGATTGATCTGTATTATGCTTAAAGTGTTTGGTTGCACCTTACATGATCATAACATCCATTAGCATCTCCACATGTATGCATAACAGGATACTCACTAGTGTCTGCATGCATGGTACGATCATGGAAAGAAAGAAAAGAAAAATGTTTTGTTGGCCGCTACTAGAGCACCGAGCCATGGTAGATGCATGCTTTTACGATATGTTTAGCACGGTAGATGCGTGCTTATATCAACTGTGAGACATGGTAGATGCATGTTCTCACGATATATTTGGTGTGGTAGATGCATGCCTTATATATCTGGCATGGTAGATGCATGCCTCATGATATGATATGATATTGAGTTCATTCCGGTGCTTAGTACGTGGTTCAACGGGCCCAAGGATAAGAAAATTATTTTGAGAGATTCTCATTGATAATCATATGTCATATGTTGCATCAGACATGATACATAACATGCATGATTTCTACTTATTGGGCTTTAGCTCACGTAGTTTATGTATTGTAGGTAATTGTGATGCTTGAGTATGTTCCCTCGCTGGATGAGTTGGAGTTCCACTGTTGCTGAGGGTCGACGTACATGGATGACGACCTGTCGGGCTTAACCATGGGCTTAACATATTTTCGTTCTTGTTTGTGAACCTTACTTTATAAATATGTATTGCAGTAATGTACTCATATGTTCGAGTGTCGTTGATGGTGTGATGGGTACTTTAAGTTCACTTAGTATGTTTGTTTAACCTGTGAGATTGTTTAAATATCGTAATGTAAAATAAATGAGTGATTTGGGAAGCTCGAAGTTTTGTTGATTACTAATCTCTTGTAGTTATAGCTACGGGGATATTGATGTCATGAGTTTGATTCCGATTGAGACTAGATGTCTCTGTATGATACTTGTGTTGGTTTTATGTCACAGGTTTGGGATAGGTACTAGTTTAGGGGAAACTCTGTCGAAATTTCACCGTAATTCATAAGTACTAATATGATATAAGATAGTGTAAGTTAGATAGTTAGTGCGGTATGTTTCACCCATATATTGGGAAAATAACACAGCGGAGAGATAACCAACAAGACTCTATCAAAATACTCTACGATTGGTCTTCATGTGATTAGTATCGTCATCTTCCATCACCCTTCGTACCGATCATGTGATTTGCTCCCCAGCAACCTGCAAGTACCTGGACGCAATACAGACATTCACCCCCGAATCCTCGGGGGTTAGCAAAACTCCACTGCTTTTCTAGTGCAAGTATAAAATACGAATATAAGCCATACACAACACACTCCAAGAATATAATAATCGTAAACACGCTTCCCGAGGTAAATCATTGATCAAGACAGTTCAAATCATGAAATGTGTGAAATAAACCCAATGTACCTCTTACAAAACATTTAACAATCTCGGGAGTTTTGAAAACATTTGGGATTAAGGATTCTCAAGTCTTTCGAAACCACTTAGGGACACGGCCCAAAGATCATTTTCCAAAATACAATTCCTATAACAAAACACGGGGTCCAGGACCCGAATTACGAAATGCGAGGTCCACGACCCAATCATCTATAACAATATATTCCTAGGGATTATTCGCGTCTCATGCTATCAAGCCACAAACCTCAGATGCTCCCGCAGAACATACCCGAGTGAAAAACCCACTGGGATACCATACCAAATCACGTCACCGTGATAACAATCACGTAACTATAACCATACATACGTTCATAGTTATCCCGACATCGCACTAACAATCTACGAACCTCGGATCCTCCACGAGACTTAACCGATTGGACAACTCATTACACGTCCATCACTCGATCAATCCACAACCATAAGTTATCCCGGCATCGCGCAAACAAGCCATGAACCTCGGAGTCCCCGCAAGACATACCCGGATTGGATAACCCCACAAGTTATCCCGGCATCGGGCTAGCAATCCACGAACCTTGGAGTACCCGCATGACATACCCGATTAGATAACCCCACGGTCACGCCCGACCCATACTAGCAAGTATGGATCCCGAGATTCATCAATCTTACCCAGAGGCACATCACTTACAACAATCACGCACAACGAACAATCCAATACCAATACCAAACAACACTAAGGGCCACAACTTCCTTACAAAGGAGAAATAACTAATATCACACAACGTCACATATTCACCGAACAAGTACACATATCAATACACAATCCTTGGCAAATGATTACGGTCTACTATATTCACTAAGTGTGATTATAGCATCTTTCAACATACGAAACTAACACACATATTCCGAAAACACCTTTATTCAGAAAACATACGAGTTATCTTTTGAAAGAAAACATTTACCGAGAACATACCGATCCTTTTTAAAGTTCATTAAACATTCGGATGGCACATAAAATCATTCACCAATAATTACACCTACGAACCATGAAACGTATGGGCAAGATTCTTGCCTCGATACCACGAGCAACGGAACAACGAACGGACACGGTCGGATAGCCCTCGAACTTCCAAGAACGACCAAGAACTCGACAACCTCACGAACACTATGAAAATAACATCACCACGAATAAATAACACTAATCGGAATCCAAATCAACCCGAAAAACAATAAGAATCCGAGGTTTCTTCGAGGAAATCGGGAATCAAGTCCCGGGTGATAAAAATCGATAAACGAGTTACAAAATCCGAAGATCATGACCGAGCCAAAAAGAATACCATAATCAATTCATCATCCATGGATTAAATCGAAGAATCACGATGAACCACCCCACCCCCACCCCCCAAAAAAAAAATCACACAACTAAGGTTCTAGGGAAGAAAAGACCTCAATTCGACGAAGAACAAGGATTCGGTGATGATATAATCGACAAGAGTCTTCCAAAACGCCTTGGAATCGAGTGGAATCGACCAAGGGCTCACCTTCTCGTCTCTCTCGTCTCCAGTCGCCACAAAAAATGGAAAAAGTGAAATGGAATAAAGTATGGCCGAGCCTACGCCTATATATGCCGACAGTGTTACGGCCGTAACCGGCAGCTCATTACGGCCGTAACCTGGTCAATGCATGTAGCGTACGTAATGGCCGAAGCCTTGCATACGTAACGATCACACCTTACGGCCGTAATCGGCATAGCTTTACGGCCGTAATCGAGCTCCCAGGGCCACTGACCGAAATCTTCCGAATCATTACGGCCGTAACCTGGCAGTGCTTATCAGCCGTAACAAAGCCTTACGGCCGTAACCTAATGAACCTTATGGCCGCAACCGAGTCCTCCCAGGCCAGGGTGTGCGGGAGTCTTATGGCCGTAATCGGCCAGGCCTTATGGCCGTAACTCGACCCAGCCAACACTCGACCATTCGGCTCGATACTCGATGACGTCTCGATCATGCGAATGCACCAACTTTGATCCAAAACAATAACGAACAGGCTACGAAACTCAACGTACCATAGTGCAAGCATGCGATTCCAAAGACACGGACGACAACAGTCCGTTTGACCGAAGAATATTCAACGAAACCGGAATGAAGATCTCGAGTATTATATTCTACCCCTCTTAAAACAAGTTTCATCCTCAAAAATTAAAACATAGAACGAACAATGCAAAACAAACTCAGATAACACACGCTATCCGTTGCCGATGACTTGCAACGAATCACATGCAGCACGCAGCTGCTACATTCATATCGCTACACCAGAACGATAACAAAACACAACGAATAAAATCAATATGGTTAACCAATTCTAACTATACATCAATCAAAACGCGAGTTAATCACTGAACAAATACGAAATTCCACAGCCCGAGGGTTGGAAGATCGAAACGAAACCAATTTCCCGAACTTAAGGGAAATCACGAAGTGACCGAACGCTCAAAAATCAAGGTACGACATCAACAAAACCGGACAACAAATGATCGAACAACAACAATCAGGACAACAACGGTCGAACAATCATGTTTGAACTACGATGAACAACAAAAATCGAGTAGCAAATCCAAAGTTCACACCTTGACTCGAGATGATAGGTGATCTAGTAAAAACGACAAGGTATGCATTTACATAAGGTTCACAGGAATGGAACCGAATTCGGGAAAAGTCACAATGACAAACAGATCAACCCGAAACAATACCACAACTCGTTCGAACAACAAAAATGAAGGATAGAACAAGTTCAGAAAATATCAACGAACACAAACGAGTCGATAGAGATGAAAATACAGAAATTCAAAATCTGATCCACTTCTAATAAAAGAAGTTTATCTCCGAAACTTGAAACAACAAAGCAAGGAAATAACATAACATACAACTGCTAGACCATGCCCCTCAGGGACTCCTCGGAGTCGATCCTGATATCAGTGCTCAAGTCCGTGCCTCAGAAGGCTTGGTGCCCAACTCGCAAAACTGAGCTCGGTGTCCCTCGAGTCCGAACTTGTAACACGTTACCGACGGAGAAGGACAATGTTTCTGAACATGTCCCGACACATTGCAGTTAAAACACCTCCTCGCTTTACCAGGAGTCAAAGCAGATGACTTGGAACTCTCAGTCCCACGCATCGAGCAATGGAGATTCACAACGGAAAGACTACGACATTACAAACTAGAAACACCAACTCCAGTACTGTCCACAAAGTCATCGGACTTCCTCTGCTTCTTCGACTCGGGCACACGCCCCGACGATAATGAAGGTAGTTCACGGGCTAAGGCTCGATCTTGATAGTCCCTCAAAGAAGTGCAAGTGAGTCCCGACATATACACGCGAATCTCTGGCTTCATCCGTGTGTCAAAGTGAAGGATCCTCTCTTTCTCGGTTCTCACCCGATCTCGCATAAAACTGAGTTGTTTGCTATAGTCGATGATAGCCTGTGACACTGATACATCTTGTGGTTCTGCCAAATAAAATTCACGAATCCTCTCTTCTCTAATCGGTTCCAGACAGAACTCAGCTTCCATAAATGCCTGGAACTCCACCCACGTGACATCACGATCACGAGGTTTAACAGCTTTCCACCAATTAGCGGCATCTTTGTCAAGAAGGTATTGAGCGATAGCCTTCCGCTCTTCAGGACAATCGACAGCCTCGAATAACTTTCCCAACTAGAAAAGTCAATCATCCCAGCCCAATGCATCCGCAGCACCGGCGAATCGAGGGGGATTCATACGAACTATTTCCCGAAGCCATTGATTTACACCGATGTTTTGAGTCGCATCAGTGTTGCGTTGAACCACCTGGGTCAACTGAGTCATCTGTGCTGCTACGTGCTGCAGGATAATAACAACACCAATACCAATATTATTCCCGGCAATATTCTCTCGATTCCGCATCGGATCCCCGTGGTCATCGGTACCACGGTTACGACCACGACCTCTGCCCCTCGGCATACTAACAAGCAACAACCTATCGCAACGAAATATCATAACACATAATCACACACAACAATTGTTATCACTGGACAACACACATAGAATACGGTAAAAAACGATTAGTCTAACAATCGCAAAAGTTAGACCTACGGCCAAAAAGCAATTCCCGAGCTTCTGCCCAGACTGATTAGCATGCACTAGCCATGCCACGTTAGCGCGTGCTAGCTCCACACTTGGCGTGCGCTAACTGTTCTAATCCAGCAACACGTTCATGAACATATACCAAATAATACCAAAAATTGAAGGTTACAAATAAACAACAACATACGAATCCAAACGCCGACAGTTCACATAATTATAACATTGCACAAATAACCATCAGAGATTAAATATCATTCCAAACCGAGTCTCCACTTCTCGGTCAAGATAACTATCTCGACGATTGCATACCGAACAACACAGAGTTCACACCACCACTTTAATCGCAACTCTGAGCATTATAGCCAAAATAACAATATCCTCACCACATACCTTTTAACCGAATTCATGAAACCAAAAAGTTAAAAGCGAAAGTCACGTCTCGAGTAAATTTTTGATAGACCTCGTTTGAGTATTAAAAATCAAATTTTGAAAATTTACAGTGTAAAATGAAAATAAAATATAGGTAGTTTGAATTCTCAAAATTTTCGGTCTCGAGGTCATTATATGAAAATCAAACCTTTTTCCCTTCTTGAAGGATGTTTTTCAAAGTAAAATTTATGTGACTTCCCCAAAACATTTGAAGTCTAAAATATCACATCGATAAACTTTCTCTGCGTAACCACACCAAAGCATTACTCCAATAAAAATGATTTATACAAGGATACATATACACATATATACATATACATCGGCACATTTATAAAAATCAAACAAACATGGAGTACGTATTAACGATTCACATTTAAATTCCACATATAACACAAAAATCATACAAGCTCGCATAACACGAGGCACAACATAGTGGGGAGACTTACATCCACAGATCGCACAAAGATGATGGCTGCACCTTGATACTAATCATGACAAACAACTTATACGACGCGTCGCGACACTGCCTAGTCAGACAAAATCTGACAAGACAAGACAAGACAAGACTCGACAACATACAACTCAACCTGACAGCCTAGGTTTCCTCAACCTATTCTCTGATACCATATTCTGTAACACCCCCAAACCACTCAGGGATATTACAGCGCCGCAGACCCTCTCCGTGAGGATCAACTAGGCTAAATACAATAACAATACATCACGTTACATGCCAACATGGCTACATAATGAACCATTAGACCGATTTGGTCTTTTATCACAACACACACATCATTACATACATAACTCTTTCCCGAAACTCATACCCACGTAGGGGCTGGAATACATTAATGCTCCCATATATCGGGAAAATAACACAGCGAAGAGATAACCAACAAGACTCTATCAAAATACTCTACGACTGGTCTTCATGTGATTAGGATCGTCGTCTTCCATCACCCTTCGTACCGATCATGTGATTTTCTTCCCAGCAACCTGGAAGTACCTGGACGCAATACAAACATCCACCCCCCGAATACTCGGGGGTTAGCAAAACTCCACTGCTTTTCTAGTGCAAGTATAAAATACGAATATAAGCCATACACAACACACTCCAAGAATATAATAATCGTAAACACGCTTCCCGAGGTAAATCATTGATCAAGACAGTTCAAATCATGAAATGTGTGAAATAAACCCAATGTACCTCTTACAAAACATTTAACGATCTCGGGAGTTTTGAAAACATTTGGGATTAAGGATTCTCAAGTCTTTCGAAACCACTTAGGGACACGGCCCAAAGATCATTTTCCAAAATACAATTCCGATAACAAAACACGGGTTCCACGACCCGAATTACGAAACGCAGGGTCCACGACCTAATCATCCATAACAACATATTCCAAGGGATTATTCGCGTCTCGTGCTACCAAGCCACAAACCTCAGATGCTCCCGCAAAACATACCCGAGTGAATAACCCACTGGGATACCATACCAAATCACGTCACCGTGATAAAGATCACGTAACTATAACCATACATACGTTCATAGTTATCCCGGCATCGCACTAACAAGCTACGAACCTCGGATCCTCCATGAGACTTAACCGATTAGACAACCCATTACACCTCCATCACATGATCAATCCACAACCATAAGTTATCCCGGCATCGCGCTAATAAGCCATGAACCTCGGAGTCCCCGCAAGACATACCCGGATTGGATAACCCCACAAGTTATCCCGGCATCGGGCTAGCAATCCACGAACCGTGGAGTCCCCGCAAGACGTACCCGATTAGATAACCCCACGATCACGCCCGACCCATACTAGCAAGTATGGATCCCGGAGATTAATCAATCTTACCCAGAGGCACATCACTTACAACAATTACGCACAACGAACAATCCAATACCAATACCAAACAACACTAAGGGCCACAACTTCCTTACAAAGTAGAAATAACTAATATCACACAACGTCACATATTCACCGAACAAGTACACATATCAATACACAATCCTCGGTAAATGATTACGGTCTACTATATTCACTAAGTGTGATTATAGTATCTTTCAACATATGAAACTAACACACATATTCTGAAAACACCTTTATTCACAAAGCATACGAGTTATCTTTTCAAAGACAACATTTATCGAGAACATACCGATCCTTTTTAAAGTCCATTAAACATTCGGATGGTACATAAAATGATTCACCAACAATTACACCTACGAACCATAAAACGTATGGGCAAGATACTTGCATCGATACCACGAGCAATGGAACAACGAACGGACACGGTCGGATAGCCCTCGAACTTCCAAGAACCACCAAGAACTCTACAACCTCACGAACACTACGAAAATAACATCAACACGAATAAATAACACTAATCGGAATCCAAATCAACCCGAAAAACAATAAGAATCCGACATTTCGTCGAGGAAATCGGTAATCAAGTCCCCGGTGATAAAAATCGATAAACGAGATACAAAATCCGAATATCATGACCGAGGCAACAAGAATACCATAATCAATTCATCAACCGCGGATTAAATCGAAGAATAACGAAGAAACCCCCCCAAAGGCAACTAAGGTTCTAGGGAAGAAAATACCTCGATTCGATGAAGAACAAGGATTCAGTGATGATATAATCAACAAGAGTCTTCCAAAATGCCTTGGAATCGAGTGGAATCGACCAAGGGATCACCTCCTCATCTTTCCCATTGCTAGTCGCCATAAAAATGGAAAAAGTGAAGTGGAATGAAGTCTGGCCGAGCTCAGGCCTATATATGTCGACAGTGTTACGGCCGTAACCGGCAGCTCATTACGGCTGTAACCTGGTCAACGCATGTAGTGTACGTAATGGCCAAAGCCTTGCATACGTAATGATCACACCTTACGTCCATAATCGGCATAGCCTTACGGCCGTAACTGAGCTCCCAGGGCCACTGACCGAAATCTGCCGAATCATTACGGCCGTAACTGGCCAGTGCTTAGCGGCCGTAACAAAGCCTTACGGCCATAACCTGATGCACCTTACGGGCGTAACCGAGTCCTCCCAGGCCAGGGTGTGCGGGAGTCTTACGGACGTAATCGTCCAGGCCTTACGACCTTAACTCGACCCAGCCAACACCCAACCATCTGGCTCGATACTCGACGACGTCTCGATCACGTGAATGCACCGACTATGATCCAACAATAACGAACAGGCTACAAAATTCAACATACCATAGTGCAAGCATACGATTCCAAAGATGTGGACAACAACATTCCATTCGACTGAAGAAAATTCAACAAAATCAGAATGAAGATTTCGGGTATTACATTACTTCCCAGTTCACTGCGCCTGGTACACCACAACAAAATGGTGTTGCTGAACAAAGGAATCGTACTTTATTAGAGATGGTTAGGTCAATGATAAGTTATTCTGATTTGCCTATTTCGTTTTGGGGATACACCTTGGAAACAGCAGTGTACATTCCAAACTTGGTGCCTTCGAAATTTGTTCCAAAAACACCCACAGAACCGTGGAATGGGCGCAAGCCTAGTCTAGGACATGTTCGGATTTGGGGTTCACCAGCACATGTGCTGAATAAGGAAGCTGATAAGTTGGCATCTCATACAGAAGTACGAGTGTTTGTAGGATATTCGAAGGGAACGAATGGTAGCTTATTCTACAGTCCTAAAGATCATAAGGTCATTGTTAGCACCAATACCCGGTTCTTAGAGGAGGACTATGTAATAAGACACAAGCCTAGGAGTGAGATTATTCTAGAAGAACTTAGGGGCGAGATTTCGACAATATCAATTGTACAAACACCTAGTGTACCACGTATCGACACTGTTGTGGATACGCAAACCAAGGACACACCTCGTCATAGTGGGAGGGCTGTTCGTCAACCTGATCATTTCATTGGTGTGGGAGCATCTTCGGACCACTCCCTGGACCAGGATGAAATGGATCCATGTACGTATAAGCAGGCTATTCAAGAGAAGGATGCTGAATCCTGGCAAACAACAATGGAATCCGAAATTGGATCTATGGATTCTAATCAAGTGTGGGAGCTAGTAGAACTACCCAATGGGGTAAAACCCATTAGAAGCAAGTGGGTCTACAAGCGTAAGAGAGGATCGAAAGGGAAGTTTAAAACCTTCAAATCAAGGCTTGTTGCGAAAGGTTACACTAAAAGGAGGGCATCAACTACGATGAGACCTTTTCGCCGGTAGCCATGCTTAAATCGATCGATTCTTTTAGATATAGCTGTGCATTTGGATATGGAGATTTGGCAGATGGATGTCAAGACTGCATTCTTGAACGGGAGTCTTGATAAGGAAATCTATATGCGCCAACCTGAGGGATTCATTACTGAAGGAGAGAGCACTTAGTGTGCAAGCTTAAAAGAGCCATTTATGGTCTCAAGCAAGCATCAAGGTCATGGAACATGCGATTTGATGAGGTCATTCAATCGTATGGTTTTGAACAGTGTCTTAGTGAGGTTTGTGTATACAAAAAGTGTGATGGAAACGTGCTAGTATTTCTTGTACTGTACGTAGATGACATACTTCTATTTGGAAACAATGTGAAGGTATTATCAGACGTAAGGGTATGGCTGTTTGAGTAATTCGATATGAAGGATTTTGGAGAAGCTGGGCACATCCTTGGTATTAGGATCTTTCGAGATCACAAGAAAATGATGTTGTGCTTATCTCAGGCATCCTATATTGATATGGTGCTAAAGCGGTTTAGTATGGAGAATTCTAAGAAAGGTTTCTTACCTTGCAGACATGGAATTCAACTATCTAAGACTATGTGTCCCAGGACACAGAAGGAGATAGATGACATGAAGCTGGTCCCTTATGCTTCGGCAGTGGGAAGCCTCATGTATGTTATGCTTTGCACTAGGCCTGATATCTGTCATGTTGTAGGCATGGTGGCAAGATATTAGACCTAATTTCTCGGTCTTTATCTATGAGAATATTTAATTCATTTATCACATGTTTTGCATATTTATTCACGCTATGGTTATGCAAATGTAGTCTAAATTACTTTATATTGTAGATAATGTGGTGTGTCGTGTCACACAGAAGATCACATTATCGGTTCCTTATATAGTAATATTTAGTTCACAACCTATATAACATTAGACAATTATGTGAGAGGTTGTAGTATATGCTTGAGATTGGTTGCTCTTGACCATTAGCATATATTAACGTATTCGTTATACGTTGAACAGGATCGAGGTGAGATAGATTCTTCTGTACTGAATATAAGAAGAACGTACATCTCGGACAATTATTATTTCTTAATTCTAGTGATTAATATTTAGTTATATATATATATATAATATTTATTGCTTTGATTTATCATGGGTGAGACCCATAACACTACACCATATATGGGTTTCAGCAACACTTGAAAAACTGTGTTCAAAAGTCCAAAAAGTGTTGTTGAAGGCAGAAAAACAAGCTATGGCTACACTTTGACCAAATTCGAAGGTGTTACAAAAACGGCCGCAACCATAGGGGTCTAAGGTAACACTTTTTTTGTTTTTGGTAACGTTAAACAAGTGTAGCAATAGACCCCTATGCCAACACTTTTATTGTCTGTGGCTACACTAGATTTTGTGTTGTTGTAGACTTAAGGCCACATTTTTATATATTTAGTGACACAAAGATTAGTGTAGCCGTAGACCTATGCTAACACTCATGAGGTCTAATGTAACATTAAATTGTGAAACACTTTGACATCTTTACCAACAACTTTAACACTATGGCTACACTTATATATGAACAACTCTAACTTTTGCCAACACATTTTTAATCTTTGCCAACACAATTTTTATATTTTGCCAACAGAAAGAATTATAAATTATAGTCTATGGCTATATTTTTGCAGGTTTTTACTAGGGATGGTATACCGTACCGTACCGATTTATTTTACTCATACCGTATACCGTACCGAAACTTTCGTTATATAAAATTACATACCGATACCGTACCGAACCGTTCGGCATACCGAGACTCGGTATACCGAGATATCGGTATGAAACATTGCATATACCATTGCCGTACTGTTTTTCGGTATAACACACGGTAATTTGACATACCATATATTCAAAGTATACCGAAATTACCGTCATACCGTTCTGTACCGAATCGACATATTGATATACTCAAAAGTCAAAACAAAACATAAATCCACGGTTTGAATAAGGCACCACGAAACATAAAAAAGACGTCTTACAGAAACATAAACCAAACGCATTACAATAAAAAATTACAACATCAGTCTCTCTCACCGTCACATTATAGTTTAATAATGAAGTTCTAAAGATGTTGCTTTTAAAACAAAAGCTCTCACTGTCACAAATGGTTGCAAAAGCTCACAGCTCACTTAAAGATGCAGGATGCTCCAAGGCTGCACTGCTCTGCTGCTTGTTTCAGTTTTAGAACCCCTGGAACAATCAACTAACACTTGTACAAATCTACAAACGATCTTGAACGGCATTCGCAACTGTAAAAATAAATAAAATTATTAGTACGCATCAAATTACATTATACTCAAAGAAATATAATTTATATTTAAACGTAATTAAATAAAAAACTCTTACTCTTTTCAATTTTTTCAATTTCCTTATATAAAATAAGGCCATCTTCGGTTGGATCCTTACGAAAGTCGAACTCCGCTCTTAACCAATCATTAGTACGCACCAAAGCTTCTACCATTTTAGGACTCAGACTACTCCTAAACAGATCCACAACTCTTTTCCCTTATCATGCCTTCATATACCACCACCTCCATAACATTTTAGTTTAGAGTGAGACGACGTAATAAAAAATAAAAATAAATATTCAGTATATGTTCGATATTTCAAACGACGAAACCACTTATCAGTCGTATATATGAATCAATCCTACTTTTGACCCTATTCTCAAAATGAGAAGAGAGAAATTTTCTTAAACATTATAAATAGAGCTGAGAAACGACTTAATATTTAATTCGAGATTAAGTACAAAATCCTTCTGCAAACACGTTTGCACCATGAACACTTGAAAATCATGTCTATATAGTAGGATAATTATATCAATGAAAATTTGGTCATAAGTGATTAGCAGTGTCGGTTCTGCATCCACTTTGCGGTGAAGCCTTAAGTAAGCTAAGAGACTCATAACAAAAATTACGTGAAATAGGTAGGCAGAAATTGCATGCCTAGATTAGGTTATAATAGCAGAAAGGTTGATTGAAGTACATACAGTATCGGCTGCTACTACAAGTGTAGGCTTGGCATCCTTCTCTTGGTTTTGAATACTCTTGAGTTTTCCTAATATGGCATCTACCTGAGGCACGTGCAAAAATCGTCGTTTAGAAGCAAGACATAACAACGCCATTACATGGTATAAGTGAGATTAAACTTCCACAAACAGGTGAATGGCGGGGTCTCCAAGACTTGAACTAGTAAATGAAAATGCAATAGAATTCATGACCCTCAATACCAACTATGTAGCTTAATATACTCAGTGAGGTGTGAATTCATGACCCTCAATGAAATGCAATAGAATTCATGACCCTCACCTATACTAAAACTCTCCTACTCGAAGGGGAGAGGTGTGAATTCAACCCACAAGTGAGGTGAGTACTGGAAAACAAAACATAAATAGATAAATTTCAAATTCTCTAACAATTTAACCTTTTAGGTGGGATAGAATTCTATCAATACCTTTGCCTCAGCAAGAGCCATAACCAAGTCTTCAGACTTTTCTTTCCGAATGGCCTTTTCATCTATATCTGCAGACTATATATATATATATATATCAATTTTAATAAAGTTTTCCATTTGTTCCTTTGTCAACTATATACTGATTTTTTATTTTAAAAAGAAAAAAGAAAAACCATATACTGATTTTATAATTGCAGAATAACATGAACCTACCATAGTAGTAAATTCAAAACCCATGTCGGCTAAAATCTTTCTACGGGCAACGGAAGATGAACCCAAGATCTGCAGCCAAAGAACGAAATGAGGGCAAGCATTTCTCAATTTTCGCAACAAGTTACAGAGTGGGAAAAGAATCAACGGTAATATATTGAAAGCACCCACCTTAAATTCTTGATGAGAGGTGGAATCCATTTTCTTGAAGAGTTAGGCTTCAGATGAATCCTAGTATGTTTACGATACAAATTGTAGTTCTCTGGAATCAGGAACCGGGAAGAAAATCATTGAGTATCGATTATTGATTATGGATTCCCGAGTAGTGTACCTTTAAGGAAAGAGCACCGCCGCACTGAAAGAGCCGACGAGCCGTAGGAAGGAAGAGAGAATGAATGTGAAGGAAAATGATAATACGGGAGTGGCTTAGCTTTTATTGAGAGTTGAAACCCTAGGCAGATCAAATGTAATTTTACTGATTTAATTAACTAAAAATGTAGCTTTTTTTAGAGTTAAAGATATTATTATTAATAAACTAAAAATGTTAACTTCATATATAAAATGAAAAAATAGATATTATATATATTAATTATAATATATTACATATATATATAAAATAAATATATTAACTGGGTACACGAGTATGGTAATCTGGTCGGATAGACGGGTAAATGCTAAACTCATATCCTACCCTTACTCTAGCATAATTTAGCGGGCACGAGTACTGCCCTACCCGCTACCCAATTTTTCGAGCAGTGCCCTACCCATTTACCCATTTACCTGCGGGCAACCTGACCCGGCGGGTAAAACTGACATCCCTAATCGGGATACGGATTTTATATCCCATCATTTTACCTACATTTTAATTTTAGTCCCTAAGTTTCTAATTCCTTCAGTTTCACCCCAGTCAAATTTTACCTTTGTAATTCGGAATGAAGAGAACGGTTTGTAGAGCAGACCGATATATGATACATATATTTAATGTTACGTATTTCTTTTAAATTCCGCTTAAGTTAATATGAAACAATTAACCTTGTTTTTGACAATTATTTTCCGCTGCTGGATTTTACGGTTGTATTGGAGATTTGAAATCGTTTTAAATTCCGTAAATTATTTTAGAAAATGTATGTTTCGTAATGACTTGAAATTTCTACAAGTTTTTCTTATTATATAGAAAATATATATACATAAAATACCTTAGAAAAATCGGGTCGTTACAGTTGAAAATAATTTATTCGGACCGCCTAAAATATTTTAGCAAGCCCGCCTTTTTCTTTTAGTGTTTAGTTACACTTTTTTTAAATAGCAACGGCTACACCAAATTTTGTGTTAGCGTAGATGTTCAATTTAATCTATGGTAACACTAATTTATATCAATAATAATGTTAGAAAAATGTGTAGCCTTAAATCAAATTTGACCAATTTTAAGGCAGCTAAAGCTACACTTTTGCTTGTAACATCAAAAAAAAATGTTGTTGAAAGCCATATATGGTGTAGTGTAATGATTGACTCAATATGCTCGATATTTTGGGCAATATTATTATTTATATAATAATTAATATTATAGCTAGAAATCTTGTCCCGACCAGTAAGGTTGATCATGTCCCTTGAGGCACTCGAAAGAATTATTATATTAAACCCTGCAGGTGGAATTAATTTTCCGATATAATAATAAAGCTCGAGTGGTATACTCATGTATAACATATTAATTAATTAAAAGCTGTCAGTAGCTTAAATTAATTGATGGACATGGAATACCTTAAAAAAGGGAAATATAATTCAAAAATGAGCTCAATTTCGTAATTTGGGATTTTGGTAGGAAGTGCAATATCAACCTTTAGTGGACTAAGTTGATATTAATAGAGTCATCATATTAAGAAGAGTCCTAATATTGGAAAGATGATCTCTATTGAGAGTCCTTACCTTATCCTCCTTAAGGTCCCTATAATAGCCAAAACACCTAAAAGGAGCATATGGGGTGGCCGATTTTACTTGCTTCTTGGAACAAGAAATTTTCAATTTTCTTCTAATTTTTCTGTTTAATTGTAGATCTTGACTTGTGTCTTGGATTCCATAATTTAGCTAATACAATATTTTTCTAAATACATAAATATTCAAGAAAAATAGAGAGAAATTCGTGAGGTATTTCTTGAAGAAATTTCGGCCAATCCCATACTGCAAGTCTTAGTTCGATCCGGTAAATTATTGCCCACATGATATCTGGATCATAGGCGGGATATACTCTAGAAGATCTTGAGGTAGAAACACAAGAAGGTCGAAGAGGAGTACGTGGAGTAGCTCGATCGACCCAAAGGATATTTCTACCACTTCACTTCAAAGGTATGAATTACCAATTCTACTGCATAAATACGTATATTTAAATTGTTAATTAATCTGTTTAATTAATTAATTGACAAGCCTAAATAGATCCGCTATTTACGTTGGTTAGTTTATAAAATCGAATCTATTAATTCCCCAATCTCGCTTCCACTGCATTTTATATTCCAACAAGATCATCAAAGTGGGTGGATGATCAGTCCACACTCTCGTAATTCATCGAGATTTCATGATTTTCTGAATCATATCAATCTTTGGGGCGTCCCCCTCGTCATGACTCATGGACATAGTAAAATCAAGTATGATCTCATGAAACGAGTTCATTGATGACTAATATATAAGTTTGTGCCTTACTCTACCTACTCCTTAGGTGAGTGTTAAGTCGAACCATGTAGCTTCCACCTCTTCCATTAGGGAGCTATGGCCTAAATCACCTACCCACCATGTGTGATGGCAGCACTCGATTCGTCGGTGTTGCGCCTCTAACCAAGGACTTTCAACCTTACATGTTGCAGCTGGTATATATAATCTCGTCACTTTCACGATATCCGTAAACGCATCAGGCATCGAATCTGCTACGTTCCGAAGTTTGAGAATTTTCACTATCACATAGCGAAATACAAGGATCAATATGAGACAGTAGGGATACACCATGACAATTCCTGTCGTTCCATGAGAAAGTTCGTCTTCTCTCCTCCCCCTAATGATGGGGAGGTTGTCTCATGAAGTGACAATACGCAATCGAGCAGTAAAGAGATCACCTGTCGAAGGTTCTAAATAGCGGATAACCATTGGGGATTCATATCCAATGTAACTACTTAATCGTCTTTCAAGACCCATGCACTGTGGGAGTGCAGAAGGCACAATACTACATAACCAAATATCCTAATTGGCACTCAAGCTCGTCTGAGTCCAAAATGTAAAAATCAGGGCTTATCCAGTTACCAACTGGTACGTACAAATCGTTTGGTTAGCAGAGTGTCTAAAACAAGCGAATAAGTAAAGCTACATGCAAGACTACATAACTCCGGACAGAAATAGGCACAATGCCCGGGCTACCATCTGATTCGTTCGATGGTTGCCTTTGCGATACCATTTTGTGTATGCGCGTGGGGGATGGGATGCTTTTCGTCGCTCCCAATCGACATGCAGTATTCATCAAGTACTTTAGATGTGAACTCTCCAGCATTATCAAGTCTTATAGACCGAACATAGTGGTCAGGGTGGTGAGCCCTTAGACAGATAATCCGTGCTAGAAGCTTTGCAAAAATAGTTTAGTGGACAAGAGGGCAACATGTGACCAGCATATCGAAACATCAACCAGAACCATAAAACATTTAAATTGTAATACCCGGTTGTAATTAACTCATTCAGTAATTGCCACTCAGTAATTTTCACTCATTATTAATCATTCATCATTCATATTCATTCATTGTATTAACCGTTCAGAGTAATTTGCATCGTGTATCAGTTATTATTCGTCTTTCAACCCGATTGGAGAGTCGGGCCGAGTGTATCATCATTGTCATCTTTGTAGTGGGTTGTGTGTGAGGAGTAGCGCACGCTATGTACTCTCCTTAGCGTGCGCTAATTGAGTACGGGTAGCGCGCGCTAATTGAGTACGGGTAGCGCACGCTACCTCTCAGCATTAGCGCACGCTATGGTGGTTCAGGATAACAGTCCAGAAGACACTAGACTGCAGTTGAGTTGTTGTAGCGCACGCTACGAATGGTAAGTAGGATGCGCTAGTAGTTTGGGGTAGCGCACGCTATGCAATTGGTGTAGCGCGCGCTAAGGTCGATCAGGCAGAGCCCAGTGGGTACTGGACTGAATTGGAATAATTCATAGCGCACGCTATGAGAAGATATTAGCGTACGCTAATGGTGTAGTAGCGCACGCTGATTTTTGGGTGTAGCACATGTTATTGCGAGCAAGTCACAGGACAGAAGGTTCTGGACTTCAGTTACTGGGCATCAGATATTCAGTTAGCGCACGCTAACATTTTGGGTAAACACACGCTATCAGGAAGGCGTTAGCCTACGCTACCAAGTTCGTAGCGTACGCTAACGAGGCAGTCAGAGCTCACTGGACTGTACGGTTAACTCGCTAGCGCACGCTAAATATCAGGGCTTAGCGTGCGCTAATCTGGGAACAGTATAAATTGGACATTCCAGTCCAGTTTCGTCATTTTCATTTCTCACTTTGTTTTCGGGCGATTCCGGGCGATTTCGGGCAATTTGGAAGAATCTCTTCGAGCTGCACTCACCTATCATCATCTTCAAGCTTCTAAGTTGGATTAATCATCACCTTATCCTCTCCAATACATCAAATCAAGGTAATTATTTCTTGGATCTAGAAATTCGGAGTTCAAGTGTTTTCCTTCCGATATCTTCATGTGAGCATGCTATGATGTTGTAATATGTTAGATACGGATTATCTACCATGGATAAATGTACTCCTATGGATTTATTGGCGTATATTTCGGATTTGATGAATTTTGGGGTTTGATTCAAGAACACTTTAGAGTTAACTTTGATATTTTTAGGGGGTTTAGATTAGATGTTGTCGTTAACTCAAGTTGTGGATTCCTATGGGACTATCAATATCATTGAAGGTGTTTTGTCGGATTTTATTACTCACTTGGAGTTTGGTTTCGTTATTTTTGGGGTTGGTGTAACCAAAGGGAAGAAAGTTTACAAAGTATTCGTTAGAATGCCCCAATGAGTATGATTATTGTTGTATCGACGTTTGAGTTGGTTATTATCGTGCTTGATACGTATATTGAGCGTTTGTTGGTAATCATTTTATTCAAGGTTTTTCGAGCGACCGGTATTTTCCACGTAGGACATTTGTTCGAGGAAAGAATTTTCATCAACGGTGTTGTGTAAGTAAATTCTTACTCGGTTAAAGGGATATTCATTCCTTACGTTGTTGTTCATTCATATATGTAATTCATTCATAATATATCATTCACGTCGAGACTTGTAATCATCCACTAATCATGTAACTCACGAGGAACAACGGTTCCAGATTATTTTCATTAAAGTTATCACTCGTTGTATCATTATGTCATCTCGGTTAGTCGTTCTTTATCCTTGTCGGATTTTATTCATTACCTCTCATCTTGGTCGCTTTTGTTCGTGCGACCTTCCGGGATTGTGTTTCGTGGCCGGGTGGCATATGTGTGGAATTTTTAGTCGGGCACACTATGGTCATGTTTATATGCGGGACTCCGGACACATTTGGACTTTGCACACGGTAAAGTACCTCCATGAGACTAATTAGGCCAAGTTGCGGGTGTATATGTGGGGCTCCGGACACTCGGCTACTTGTGCACTCACACATTCCATTCAGGCGTACTGTCATACTCATCATTCAACTCTATTACTCAATTCATTCATGTGATCGTTGTATATTGTTCAACTCTTGAGGATTGTTGTTCTGTGTAACTGACCCCGTTGGGGCTATTGTTTTTAGGTCATGGCAAGGCAAAAGCACAGGAAGAGAATGTTGATGGCGAGGAGTCCCAGTGATACTAGTAGGTGGCCCCAGTATCTTCATTTCATTCATATTTTCTTGTTATAAAATTTCCGCTGCACTTCCTTTTGGATTGTTATTTGTTCAGTATTTTATCGTCATATAAAATATAAATGTATTCAGTGTTTCCCTGGGTGTGTTGTACTTGAAATTCCTCATCGGAGTAATTGATGATGTAATGTGGTTCGGTACTACATTTATATTGTGCAGTTCATTAATTTTCGTTCACCTGGTGGGTCCCAGTCGGGGGTCCACGACACTGTAATATCCGCCTAGTTTGGGGTGTTACAGAGTTGGTGTCAGAGCGTGGTTTTGAATACTACCTCCCGAGTCATGTCTCATTTGAAATCATCGTCATCAGACTAGTATCATTGGACTTTCGTGTCACATGTGACCTGTGCAAATGCCAAGCCCCTTAGACCGAAAGAACTGTAAGATTTCTAATGACATGGTATAATTTCTGGCAATAAGAATCACTCATTCACCATTCATCAGTCAACAATCCTCAATCATCATTTCATTTGATTATGTCGATCATGTTAACTCATTAATCATTCAGTTTAATTCATCACTCATTTGTTGATCTTGAAAATCGTTTCATTAATCTTGTCAACTTGTTCAAGTTAATCATTTCAAAATCTCATCAGATAATCATGTCACCTCAGTTGATCCTTCATGCGATCATTGTGTTAGAGCGCGTATGCTCATTGTAATCATTTCATAACTTCATCATAATGCGGTATTCATGCGAGATCTATAACTATCATGTGACTTTCCTACTTCTGTATGAGAGAGCTGGCAGAGGACGCGGAGGAAGAGGCTATGGTGCGGGCCGAAACCCGAGAGCTCGTGTGAATACACGTGCGAACACGAGGAATAATGCAAATTCATCGAGCAGCGATGCTGCCACTCATTCACCCGGAAATGATCATTCACTGTCAGGGAGTCGTACCCAGGACACATCTCAATCAGAAGGTGTTCGGGTTGATACTCTCGCTTTTATGCAGGGCATGATGGCCCAAATGATTCAGATGGCACGTCTGATGGAGACGATGTAGAACCCAATGGCTCAGAATCAGCAGGCTCCTCCGCCGCCGCCTCAAAGGCAAGAGAGGAATGTGAGCAGCAGCATCAACGACATTTCTCACCAGAGGCCGCCTACCTTCGAGGGCTCATCTGAGCCGGCGGACATTATTCACTGGCTGGAGCATTTTGAGAAATTATTTACTATGGTGGAGTGTCCCGAAGGATACAAAGTTTCATTCGCGGCTTACTATCTGGGTAAGAGCGCTCACTCATGGTGGCCATCTCTAAAGCCCACCGACATAGCTTGTACGTGGGACCAGTTCAAAATTCTCATGATGGAAAGATATTATACGGACCCACTCAGGGAGGCCAAATTGTCGGAGTTACTCAGTCCCAACCCCTCAACGGAAGAAGATGTTCTCGCCATTGCCGAAAAATTTCAGGAGCTACTGCCTTTCGCCTCATCCAACATCCACTCCGAGGCGGATAAAATCAAGTATTTCAGTAAGAGGTTTAAACCTCGTATGAGGCTTCAATTGCTTAATCATCATTGCACCACTTTGGCCGAATTTATCGAGAAAGCTCTTGCTTATGAGCTTACTGCTAAGGAGATTTCTAAGAATCAGACTTCATCTTCCGACAAGAAATTGAAGAAGTGTAATCAGTCCGAAGGCAATCAGGCCACTTTCAAGAAGCCTCGTGCGGGCTCTACTTTTTCAGAGCGACCTCCTACGGCACCTAAGCCTACGGAATCTCAGTCCCGAGCAGCCAGCTCGGACATCACCTGTTACAACTGTGGTGAACAGGGCCATTACAGCACAAAATGTCTTAGGCAGACTGTCACGTGTAATAACTGCGGGATTGCTGGGCATAAGGCCCGTTTCTGCCGAGGAGACTCCAGACCTACGCCGGCGACATCTCAGGCCCTGAAGCAGTCATCTATCCAGAATCAGACTACTCAGTCAGCATCATTTAAAATGACAGGAGCAAACAAAGGCGGAGCCCATAGCTATCTGACGGGAGCATCCGGTTCTGGGGGTGGCAAGCCCCGAATATATGAGATGAAGAGAGCCGACAATCCGAGAGCCCGAATGATCTCAGGTACCCTTGAAATTTTATCTCAACCTGTGTGTACCCTTTTTGATACCAGTGCATCGCATTCATTCATTTCCGAGTCATGCTTGAGTAGACTTCCTCTGGGTAGTGCTACTAGTTGTGAACCTTATATCATTGGTCCACCTGACGGTAGAAGAATTATCGGGGATCGCGAGATTAAAAATTATCCGATTCAGCTTAATGGTCGTGTGTGGTTGGCAGACCTAATCGTGGTAGATTTACCCAAAGACGATGTTATTTTGGGTATTGATTGGATGGATCGTCATGGTGCCGTCCTTAGTGTTCGTAAGCGCATGGTCAATCGAGTGTGTTTTTTAGGGGGCTAACCCCAACCATTCCGGAAAGTTATCAATGTGATGAAAGCAGTTATATTACTCAATCAAGGGTGTGTTAATTATTGGTGCTATGTGACCAAGACCGAGAAATCATTAGTGTCATTGGTGGACATCCCGATAGTGAGGGAATACGCCGACGTGTTTCCAGACGAGTTACCTGGTTTTCCTCCGTAGAGAGATGTGGAATTCACAATTGAGTTGGAGCCTGGTACATCTCTAATATTGAAGGCACCATATCGTATGGCCCTGACCGAAATGCAGGAATTGAAGAATCAACTGGAGGAACTGACCGGGAAGGGTTATATCCGGTCAAGTGCGTCCCCGTGGGGAGAACCAGTGTTATTTGTCAAGAAGAAGGATGGTTCTTTTCGCTTGTGTATTGATTATCGAGAGCTGAACAGTGTGACGATAAAGAATAAATATCCCCTACCCCGCATCGATGATCTTTTGGATCAACTTCAGGGAGCTTCTGTATTTTCCAAAATCATTTTAAGATCTAGGTATCATCAGTTGCGAATTCGAGAGTCGGGTATCGCAAGGACGGCGTTTCGAACACGCTACGGGCACTACGAGTTTGTAGTGATGCCGTTTGGGTTAACCAATGCACCTGCGGTATTCATGGAATTAATGAATCGAGTTTTCATCAACTATTTGGATCAGTTCATGGTTTTCTTCATTGATGACATTTTGATTTATTCTCGTGACCCAGAGGAGCATGAATTTCACCTTCATTAGGTTCTCGACGTGTTGAGACGAGAGCAGCTCTATGGGAAATTTTCCAAGTGTGAATTATGGATGTCTGAGGTGACATTTCTCGAACATGTAATTTCAGCCGACGGGGTACGTGTCGACCCTCAGAAGACGGAGGCTATCCGAGATTGGAAACCTCCGGAGAATGTTAAGGAAATGCGAGCTTTCTCGGATTAGCTGGATATTACCGGCTATTTGTGGAGGGATTTTCTAAAATCGCTCAACCCATGATGAACCTTTTGCGGAAGGATAAGAAATACACGTGGACTGACGCGTGTCAGCGGAGTTTTGAGGAATTTAAGAGCCATTTAATTTCAGCGCCTGTCCTTTCCTTACCGCAAGGGACGGAGGGATTTGTAGTTTATAGTGACGCGTCCGGGCAGGGTCTCGGATGTGTACTAATGCAGAACGGGAAGGTGATTGCTTATGCCTCACGGCAACTGAGGCCTTATGAGGTCAACTACCCGACCCACGACCTGGAACTAGCGGTCGTGGTATTCGCATTGAAGATTTGGCGTCATTATCTTTATGGCATCACCTGTCAGATTTTCACCGATCATAAGAGCTTGAAATATATATTTACTCAGAAGGAGTTAAATATGCGTCAGAGACGGTGGTTAGAACTGATTAAGGACTATGATATTGAGATACTATACCACCCGGGCAAGGCGAACGTTGTCGCCGACGCCTTGAGTCGTAAGTCCGTTCAGGAGTAAAGGCTTGCTCGTTTGACTGTTCAAAAGGAACTTCAACAGGAATTCCTAAGATCCGAGATCGAGATTTGATTACAAGGAGTACAACGGCAACTTTGTACGTTAGAGATTTCATCGCCACTTGAGGAGGCGATCAGAGTGAATCAGGGTTCAAACCCATTTTATTTGCGCATTCGAGATGATGTGACTAAGGGGAAAACCCCTGGATTTGTGGTCCACGAGGATGGAATTTTGTGATTTAAGAACCGGTTATGTGTTCCGGCGAATGATGAGTTGAAAAACTCGATTTTGAGAGAAGCTCATGCTACCCCTTATTCCATTCATCCGGGGTATAGCAAGATGTACAAGGACTTGAAACAGAATTACTGGTGGAGTAATATGAAGCGAGAAGTCGCAGAATTTGTTTCAGGATGTTTAACCTGTCAGCAAGTCACGATAGAACATCAGCGACCGAAGGGTATGCTGAAACCCCTCCCTATTCCAGAGTGAAAGTGGGAAGATATTTCTATGGACTTCATCACGAGTTTGCCGACGAGTCATCGTGGCATGAATACAATTTGGGTAATTGTGGATCATTTAACTAAGTCAGCTCATTTCCTTGAGATTAAGGATACGTGGGGTCCCGAGAGACTTGCCCAGTTGTTCATCAAAGAGATAGTGAGACTGGACGGTACTCCTAAGAGTATCATTTCTGATCATGACGGGCGATTCGTGTCGTATTTTTGGAAATCAGTTCATCGTGCAATGAGAACTCAGCTTAATCTCAGCACAAGTTTTCATCCTCAGTCCGATGGACAATCAGAGAGGACTATTTAGACATTGGAGGACATGTTGAGAGCATGCGTCCTCGATTGGAAAGATGATTGGGAAGCCCAACTACCGTTGATTGAGTTCACGTACAATAACAGTTAGCATGCTTCGATTAAGATGACACCTTACGAGGCCTTATACAATTTTCGTTGCCGATCTCCTTTGTGTTGGGATGACTTATCAGAATCAATCGGCACCGAGCCCGATATGCTTATAGCCGCCCATGAGAAGGTAGCTTTGATCAGAAGTCATTTGTTGACCGCTTAGAGTCGACAGAAATCATATGCAGATAATCGTCGTCGACCACTAGAGTTCGAGGCAGGTGACCATGTTTTGGTCAAGGTATCCCCGAGTCGAGATATCTTCGGTTTCGAGAAGCGGGGAAAGTTGAGTCCGAGATTTATTGGACCGTTTGAGATTTTGGATCGAGTAGGCAGTCTGGCTTATCGATTTGCTTTACCTCCGGCATTGAGCCGAATTCATAATGTGTTTCACGTATCTCAGCTATGGAAGTATGTTGCCGACCCGAGTCACATACTCCAATTCGACGAAATCGAGATCGCTGGTGATCATTCGTATGAGGAGCGTCCTGTAGGAGTCTTAGAGCGGCGTATCAAACAGTTGAGGAACAAGACGATTCCTTTGGTCAAGATTCAGTGGTCTAGACACGGAGTCGAAGAGGCTACTTGGGAAATCGAGGATAGTATGCGGGAGAGTTATCCCGAGTTATTTAACCCTTAGTTTCGAGGACGAAACTCTTTTTAAGGGGGGAGTATGTAATACCCGGTTGTACTTCACTCATTATCATTCGGTAATTATCATTCAGTAATTGTCACTCAGTAATTTTCAATCATTATTAATCATTCATCATTCATATTCATTTATTATATTCACCATTCAGAGTAATTTGCATCGTGTATCAGTTATTATTCGTCTTTTCAACCCAGTTGGAGAGTCGGGCCGAGCGTATCATCATTGTTATCTTTGTAGTGGGATGTGTGTGAGGAGTAGCGCACGCTACGTACTCTCCTTAGCGCGCGCTAATTGAGTACGGGTAGCGCACGCTACCTATCAGTATTAGCGCACGCTATGGTGGTTCACGCTGACAGTCCAGAAGGCACTGGACTGCAGTTGAGTTGTTGTAGCGCACGCTACGAATGGTAAGTAGCGCGCACTAGTAGTTTGGGGTAGCGCACGCTGCAATTGGTGTAGCACGCGCTAAGGTCGATCAGGCAGAGTACAGTGGGTACTGGACTGAATTGGAATAATTCATAGCGCACGCTATGAGAAGATATTAGCGTATGCTAATGGTGTAGTAGCGCACGTTGATTTTTGGGTGTAGCGCACGCTATCGCGAGCAGGTCAGAGGACAGAAGGTTGTGGACTTCAGTTACTGGGCATCAGATATTCAGTTAGCGCATGCTAACATTTTGGGTTAACGCACGCTATCAGGAGGCGTTAGCGCACGCTACCAAGTTCGTAGCTTACGCTAACGAGGCAGTCAGAGCTCATTGGACTGTCCGGTTAACTTGTTAGCGCATGCTAAATATCAGGGCTTAGCGTGCGCTAATCTGGGAACAGTATAAATTGGTCAGTCCAGTCCAGTTTCGTCATTGTCATTTCTCACTTCGTTTTTGGGCGATTCCGGGCGATTTCGGGCGATTTTGAAGAATCTCTTCGAGCTGCACTCACTTATCATCATCTTCAAGCTTCTATGTTGGATTAATCATCACCTTATCCTCTCCAACACATCAAATCAAGGTAATTATTTCTTGGATCTAGAAATTCGTAGTTCAAGTGTTTTCCTTCCGATCTCTTCATGTGAGCATGCTATGATGTTGTAATATGTTAGATATGGATTATCTACCTTGGATAAATGTATTTCTATGGATTTATTGGCGTATATTTCGGATTTCACGAATGTTGGGGTTTGATTCAAGAACAATTCATAGTTGACTTCGATATTTTTGGGGGTTTTCGATTAGATGTTGTCGTTAACTCGAGTTGTGGATTCCTATGGGATTATCGATATCATTGAAGGTGTTTTGTCGGATTTTATTACTCACTTGGAGTTTGGTTTCGTTATTTTTGGGTTTGTTGTAACCAAAGGGAAGAACGTTTACAAAGTATTCGTTAGAATGCCCCAATGAGTATGATTATTGTTGTGTCGACGTTTGAGTTGGTTATTATCGTGCTTGATATGTATATTGAGCATTTGTTGGTAATCATTTTATTCTAGATTGTTCGAGCGACCGGTATTTTCCACGTATGACGTTTGTTCGAGGAAAGAATTTCCATCACCGGTGTTGTGTAAATAAATTCTTACTTGGTTAAAGGGATATCCATTCCTTACGTTGCTGTTCATTCTTACATGTAATTCATTCATAATATATTATTCATGTCGAGACTTGTAATCATCAACTAATTATGTAACTTACGAGGAACGATGGTTCTAAATCATTTTCATTGAAGCTATCACTCGTTGTATCATTATGTCATCTCGGTGAGTCGTTCTTTATCCTTCTCGGATTTTATTCATTACCTCTCATCTTGGTCGTTTTTGTTCTTGCGACCTTCCGGGATTATGTTTCGTGGCCGGGTGGCGTATGTGTGGAATTTTTAGTCAGGCACACTATGGTCATGTGTATATGCGGGACTCCAGACACATTTGGATTGTGCACACGGTAAAGTACCTCCGTGAGACTAACTAGGCCAAGTTGCGGGTGCATATGCGGGGCTCCGGACACTCGGCTACTTGTGCACTCACATATTCTATTCGGGCGTACTGTGATACTCATCATTCAACTCTATTACTTAATTCATTCATGTGATCGTTGTATATTGTTCAACTTTTGAGGATTGTTGTTCTGTGTAACTGACCCCGTTGGGGATATTGTTTTTAGGTCATGGCAAGGAAAAAGCACGGGAAGAGAACGTTGATGGCGAGAAGTCCCAGTGATACTAGTAGGGGGGCCCAGTCTCTTCATTTCATTCATATTTTCTTGTTATGAAATTTCCGCTGTATTTCCTTTTGGATTGTCATTTGTTCAGTGTTGTATATTTTATCTTCATATAAAATATACATGTATTCAGTGTTTCCCTGGGTGTGTTGTACTTTAAACTCCTCATCGGAGTAATTGATGATGTAATGTGGTTCAGTACTACATTTGTATTGTGCAATTCATTAATTTTCGTTCGCCTGGTGGGTCCCAGTCGGGGCTCTACGGTACTGTAATATCCGCTTAGTTTGGGGTGTTACATAAATGGTCCGCACTCTGGTTGAATCGGTCTACAAATATCTATTTGAATATTATGTAAGAATGAAATTTTCACATCTTTAGCGTAGGAAGGTCTCGCTCCTACTTTAGCTAAAGCGCATGCTTTACAGAAGAGACGATGTGCATTCGACAGGGTTAAACATGTAGAACGGGTGGATGTCTCCAATGCTTTGGATGACAAACATGAGGAACACCAACAGAGTTCGTTATGTGGTTTCATTGCTCGCTTCTACTTTGCACGCGAAAAATGTCCGTGCAGATCATCATGTCATGACCTGGATGCCTTAATCAGTCATGCCAAACCCTGTACTAGTCAGCATCCCAAAGTTCGTTATCGGTAATCGCGTAGGATTCAATAACCCTAATTGCAGTGACGTACAGTCCACTAGATTGACTCGTAAGTTTCTCTAAGATGCGCTTTCGGCCGCATTCATTATATATGATATAGAGATACTCTATTCCATTCTCACAATGAGTTTCAACATGAAAGTCGTTGATACGTATATCCTTGAAGCTTTGTAAGGTACGAGTTAGTCACTCTCAATGCATATAGAGTGTCGGTGGCTGTAAAACTGTGCCGTTAGGCACCAAGAACTGGGGGTGCCGCGTCCTTGGATGAAGTGGGATGATCCAATCATCCTAGTCATTGATACGTTATAGGCTATTACCATCAGCCTATCACTCGAGTGTTCCTCGATTCATTCGTCAAACGAGAACACGAGTAATAAAAACTCTGAAACATAAGCATAGGAACAATATTCGCTACTTTGAATAAAGTCAATCACTTGTATACGTAAGCAACAATAATATCTTATTTGAAACCAAAATATATCAAACCATTACTGAAAAATATCAAAACGTCTACCGATAAAATTAGTCATAGAGGAAAGGCGTCTAATGACTTTGGCATGTATGGTGCAATACTACCACTGGTAAATGTGAAAGTGACATTGGGGGTCATGTCATGGTCGTATTCCTCTATATAGTGAGTCTCCGATTCATCAGAACCTCAATATCTCTTCTAACTTGCTGTGAAATATTTGCTTGCATGATAGTTCATATACCAATGGCAGCAATCTCACATTAGGAGTCAACTCATTTCTTGGGAGCAAGAAGCGTCGTCTCTTTTTATTACATTGAAAGAGCCTCCATGATCACAACCACGTCTGCGACTGCCACATCTATTTCCACCATGCGAATTCATTCCATGTGGTTTAGGATTGGCACGTCCAGTCCCCTATTCGTCGGGGTTCTTTCCACATTTCACTTTGCCATTACTAGCCTCGAGAATTTGTTTTATCTCGGCAGGCCTAGCATTATCGTACTCTAGCATATACTGATTCGTTAGTATAAGCACTTAAGTAGGGAAGTTGGAAAGTTTTTTCTGGATCATGTCGTCTTATGTGAGTTTCTTTTCTCACAAAAAAAATGAGACACGCCTTAAGGTGAAGCATATCTTTATTGAAGTTGTTGACTTGTTATAATAAAGCAAGTGGATTTCGTCCCACTGCACGGTCAACTCGAGAAACAATATTCTCGAAATGGCCCTCAAGGGCATCCCACAATTCGTTGGGGATATTATCTAAAGATATTTCTACCACAAGTTGGGGTCGAGATTTCGCCTAAGAACACCATCGTACTTTCTTTCACCTTTTAAAACGGTTCGTCGACTGTATGAACAGAATTTCATCTATGGCACTCAAGTCCTTCTGAGTCCAAGATGTTGAATTTCGAATGAGTTGGATTGGCCATATTCGTAAACAAGAGAAGGAAGCGAATACGTTTCACATAATCATGAGTTCGTCCATGATAAATTATTCAATAATGGGATTATTTTGTTTAGAACCAAGATATGGTCATGATTTCGATGCGATTTAGGAATACACATGAAGTTTCGTTATCATGATATTTTTGTAGGCAATAAAATTAAACATTGATATCTACTAATTATGTAACCTAATTGCATGTCATATCTAAATATGCATGCAAATTATATATATAATTATATATATATATATATAAACATATAATTCCTATGTGATATTACTTGATACACATTATGCAGTCAAATATATATCTTATGGCGCAATTATGATCAATTAATAATCTAAGAGCATGAATTAAATAATTTATTTCAAGTGGCTAATTAATTTATTTGATTTAATAATTACATTAAATCTGATTAATCATATTATGCTATTAAATCACATAGAGCATACAAGTATGTACACGAAGTAAATAGTAGAGCCGAGTTTGTGTACCTTACTTTGCGAGTTGGGTTAAAAAAACTGAGCGGGTTTTGAAAAACCAGGTCGGACTGCGTCTGAATCGGATCTGGAGCACGTACCGGATCTGAACTGGGTATGCTGTTGGAATATAAAACGCAGCGGAAGCAATTTGGTGGAAATTATTTAATGAAAAGTTTTATAAACTAACCAACAGAAAAAATCGGATCTATTTATGCTTGTCAACTAATTAACTAAACAGATTAATAAACAATTAAATAAACATATTTACGCATGGGAGTTGGTAATTTATACCTTTGACGCGAAGTGGTAGAAATTCCCTTTTGGTCGATTTATCTCCTCTTCGTGTTCCTCTCCGATCTTCTTGTATTTCTACCTCAAGATCTTCTAGAGTATATCCCGCCTACGTCCGGATGTCGTGTGGGCAACAATCTACCGGACTGAACTTGGACACCAAGGGGAAACGGCCGAAATTTTTCTTCCAAAATTCCTTTCGATTTTCTCTCTATTTTTCTTGAATATTTGTGGTATTTTAGAAAAATATTGTGTTAACTAAATTATGGAATCCAAGACACAAGTCAAGATCCACAATTAAACACACACAAAAATCGAAAATTTTGAGCAAGAATAATTGTAAAAATCGGCCAACCTTGAAGTCCTATTTATAGGTGTTTTGGGCTACTCTAGGGACCTTAAGCAGGATATGGTAAGGACTCTTAATATATGTCATCTTCCTATATTAGAACTCTTCCTAATATAATGATTCTATAAAATATCAACTTAGTCCACTAATAAGTTAATATTGCACTTCCTACCAAAATCCCAAATTATGAAATTGGGCTCCTTCTTGAATTAATTATTTCCCGTGTTTAAGATATTCCATGTCCATTAATTAATTTAAGCTACTGACAGCTTTTAATTAATTAATATATTATACATGAGTATACCACTCGACCTTTATTATTATATCGGAAAATTAATTCTACTTGCAGGGTTTAATATAATAATCCTTTCGAGTGCCTCAAGGGACATAATCAACCCGACTGGTCGGGACACGATTTCTAGCTATAATATTAATTATCAGATAAATAATACTTTTACCCAAAATATCGAGCATATTGAGTCAATCATTGTGGCTCTCCCCATGACAAATCAAAGCAATAAATATTAAATATATATAATTAAATATTAATCACTAGAATTAAGAAATAATAATTGTCCAAGATGTATGTTCTTCTTATAGTCAGTACAGAAGAATCAATCTCACCGCGATCCTGTTCAACGTATACTGAATACGCTAATTATGATAATGGTCAAGACCAACCAATCTCAAGCATATACTACAACCTCTCACATAACGGACTAATGTTATATAGGTTGTGAACTAAATATTACTATATAAGGATCTGATAATGTGATCTTCTGTGTGACTTGACACACCACATTATCTAAAATATAAAATAATTTATACTACATTTGCATAACCATAGCGTGAATAAATGTGCAAAACATGTGATAAAATGAATTAAATATTCTCATAGATAAAGATCGGGAAATTAGGTAATACAAGCGTAAAGTATGCTTTGACATATACAATCCTAACAATCTCCCACTTATACTCAAAGCATGCTTTTGAAGTATACTGTAATATCCGCAATTTTCGATTTTCGGCAAATTCCTTTTTTCGGTCGGAGTCCGTTTTGACGACTCCCTCATGACCGTTTCGTCATTCTGAGAATGATTAATTCTACACTTTTTGACATCCGAGTTCGTTTCGGTTTCGTTTTGTTGAGTTCCGTGCTTTTTAGCGACTTTTCCGCGCTTGAGTTCGATTCTTGCGAATCTCGTTGGCTAACATTTCGAGCTTCCAGTAAGTCCGTTTAACTTTGTTAGACGTGTTGTGAACTTCGGTTTGGTTATTCGATCACGTATCGTGATTTCCGGGCGTTTTGCGCCATTTTGTAATTTTTTGAAAGTTACGGGTATCTGTATCTGTAATGGTTGTCTCGACCCGTTTCTTGGTCACGTATGACTAAATATGGTATTACGTTTTCATTTCGAGTCGTTTATGTCGTCCGTGAACTTTTCGTCGTGTTCGTTCCGTGCGTTTTCGGAAATCGGTCGCCGAGCCACGGCAGTTGCGGGATCGCCGGACGGTGGCGGATCGCCGGACGATTGCAGGCACGGCCGGACAGGTGCGCGAGATCCGGACCGAGAAGGCTGCCGCGCTAACCGCAGTGTAGCGCCGCTTCTGCAGGCTGCCTAGCGCCTTATCGGGCACAGGCGGTGGGGTTTCGAGGTTCGGACTCGGTCCAGATCGGCGGTAGCGCGCACGCTAAGCCGAGCGTAGCGCGCTAGTCGGCGGCGTAGCGCCGCTGTCGGCCGGCTAGCGTGCGTTACTGGCCAGGCGATTGATCCGGTGGCTCTTTGGGCCAGCGCGCGCGAGCTTCCGGCCGTAGCGCACGCTAGCGGGAGTCGGGAGACGAGTCATGGTCGGCGATTTGGTCGGTGGTGCCGGGTCGTGTGGGCCTCCGGCCGAGGGTACTCGTCCGATCTGGCCGATAGCGCACGCTAGTCCGGGAAGGCTAGCGCACGCTAGTCTGGCCCGATATAAATGTGGTGACGGTCACATTTCACTTCGTTTTCACTTCCTTCCTTCTCCGTGCGAGTGGATTCATGGGTGACGAAGCCATGTTGTTTAACAACAAATCCATGAAGTCCTTGAGTTCATAACATCAATCGATCGTCTGTTATCAACCTTTGATCCAATAATCAAGGTAATCTTCCTTAGAACCCTAATTTCGTGAATTTGGGGATTTTTGCATTTTTAAATCCGATTCGTTCCGTGTTGTTGATTAATTCATGATGGGTATGATTAATCTTAGTAGTATTCTTGTGTTTAACATCATTTAATCCATTGTTCTTCGTCAATCAAGTATATTTCTTGATTTCCTTGAATCGACTTTTTGGGGATTTGTCCCGATCTCGTTTTCATCCATTTTCGATGGATCGATTATGGTTAAATGATGTTGTTAAACATATTCTATGGATTGTATATCCATATTTCAACTTGGAATTCCGTTTCGTGGTTTGGACGGAACGAATCGTGTTCTTGGCCGTTTGGGAAATCCGTGAACTTTCGTCATTTGTTCTTTGAATTCAGGCTTTGGGTCGTACTTTGGAATTCATTTTCGTTGTTATTGTTTTCGTCGTAGTTCGTTGTTGTGGATTGTCATTCGGTGGAGTCGGCGAGTTCGTAGTCGGTTCGTGCCAACCTACTTGGTCGATTCTCCGCGATGTGGTTATTCGAGGCAAGTACCTTGCCCATACTTTTCTCGTTTTATGGATATGATGATCGGTGGTCGTCTTGATGTGTTTGTTTGGTTATTTGAAATGAATTTTCAAAGGATTTCGGTTTGGCCTCGTTAAAGGCTCTCTTTCAAAACGTGTGTGTTTTGTGAACGTTGTGTTTTGGAAATTGATTATGATTTGATTATTTTGAACGTTGAAGGCTTTGATGATATCCCTATTTTTAAAGTTATGGAATTGTGTATTCCGGGTTTAATCCTGTTATTATGTTTTGGGAGTTGATAATGTTGTCGGATAAATGGCCATCTCTAGTAAGTATTCTTAATGAACTTACATTCTTAGCATGTTAGTATTGCATGAGTAACGTGTGTGTGTGTATGCTCACTACGGGTTAGATCCGACGGGTCTCGGTAGGGCTCCACGAAGCCGTGGGACCGCGAGCTTGCTTTTAACCACTGTGGGTTAGATCCGACGGGTCTCGGCGAGGATCCACGAAGTGGGTCCGCGGTTAATTGTGGTGCATTTTTACAAATGTGATTTGATATTGGCATTTCCGGAAATGAGTGCTTTTGAACGGTTTTCATGATTGCATGCATTGACTAAGTGTGTAAGAGGTAAGTTGTTCGTTTGGCTTACTTGGCTAGGATGGCACTAGAGTATTTTGTTGGTTATTTTAAATCCTTTATTTGTGGATTTTCAGGTTGGAAGACGAACCTTGTGGTCGTTCTTGTGTACTGTGAGTTGACGGATTTGGGGCTAAAATCCCAACGTTTTTGTAAAAGTCATTTTACGGATTTGGGGCTAAAATCCCAACGGTTTGGTAAATATCATTTTTCGGGAAGTAAACCTTTGGGGCGGTGACCCCCTTTTATCTTTTGGATTTTGAAAAGTAGGATTTGATAATCCTAAATTGTTTTATATTAAAACTCTCGATGGCATTCTAAACCGTTTTATAAATTACTTCCATTGATTTATGATGTTTTGATTTTGAAATGTTTTCTCAAAACCCTTGCCTCGGGAAGTATTTTTCGTTTCGTTTGGATCTTTGAGGATCCTCGGTTATTGTTATTCGTGGAATGTGAATTGTATGGCTCGTATTTGCACTTTGTTCTTGCACTAGCAAAATAGTGGAGTTTTGCTAACCCCCGAGTATTCGGGGGGTGGATGTCTGTTTTTGCATTCAGGTTTTGGAGCATAACACAGGGTCGGCACGAAGGATGATGAAAGATGATCGATACTAATCACATGAGGAACCGTACATCGTGTGTTGGTTCAGTTGTACTTTATTTTCATTGCTATATTGTTCCGTTATGCGGGTGTGGTTGTATTTTGTCCCCTGCGTGGGCATGAGTTGTATTTGAGTTGTATGTAATTGTGGAAAGACCAAATCGGTCTACTGAGTCATTTTAGCCTTGAAGGCATTGTCAAGATGTTAAATATTGTTACCAGCCTGGTAGATCCTCGAGGAGAGGGTCTACGGCGTGTAATATCCCTGAGTGGATTGGGGGTGTTGCATAAATGGTATCGGAGCTTAGGTTGAGGAAACCTAGGCTGTCGGGTCAAGTCGTGTTGTTTGAGTCTTGTTTCGTCGGATTTTATCGAAGTCGTGTCGCGACACGCCGCTTGAGTTTGTTGGTCGTGATTAGTATCGTGGGGCGATCATCATCTTCGTGCGACCTGTGGAAGTAAGTCTCCCTTCTTTGTGTTGTGCCTCGTGTGACACGAGCTATTTTTATGATTATTTGTTAAGTGGTGGAATCCTTATGTGAATTTTGATTTCACGATATGTATTTAGTCGACTTTCGTATTTGATTTATACGAGGAGTGTAAATCGCTTGTGATGTCTTTTTATTGTTGTTTTTCTCCGTTGTTGATGATTTTCGAATCGATTTGCACGCTTTACAAGTCTCTTGTGGAAGCTTTGTGCTTATACGCGTTCGACTTGTTCACTAGCCGATGGGAGAGTATTTTATCGTGGTTTTGTTCAATGTGGTATTTTATCGTTTATTTCCGTTTAAAGACATATATTGTCTTGATTTTAAACTTTTTGATGCGTGTGCTAGGAGTTGTTTTAGTGAACGTCGGTATGTGTGAGTTTTGGGCATTCTGGCCTATTGGATTTTTGAAAACCTTGAGTATTTTAGAAAAATAAATTTCGAGACATACTTTTCAAATGAGTTATTTTCTTGTGGTACATCCTAGGTGCCACAATATATTTCAAAAAATTTCTACCTCGAGGACCAAAATGCTTTGAGATATTTTCGATATTTTAGAAACACTTTTATTTAGACCCGAGGGTCGAATATTTTGAAAGTTTTCATTAAGAGAAAGTATCTTCATTCTTATCAAATGCGAAATGGTTCTCCAATGTCTCGATAACGATGTTTCACGTTTGTACTTTTTGAAAGGTGATACTCAAGATCAATCGGTATTCTTCAAATTATTTTCAAAATGAGGTTTTCGTTTTTAAAACCTATCCATTCCCGTTTGAGGGCTGGGTATGAATGTATGATGTTCGCGTTGTCATTTTGATACTTTCTCCCGAGTATGATCGAATTGGCGGTGTGAGCGTTGAGTCGCTTTCCACACATTGGTTGTGCTAGCCCCCTGTGAAGAGGCGGGATGTTGGTGTTGAATGTTGTCGCCTCGTGGTGATTTCTGTGTTGTCGCGTATGTGCGAGCTGTTAGAGCTTGGTTTGGTATGACCGTGTGCATCGGTGATGGTTCCGTTATGTGTCGATTGTTTAATGTCTTGTTACCTTGCTCCCGTTTTGTGAATTTCATGACGAGGCCGGAGGTAATGCCCGTACTATTTTGACTTCTGTATTTTCTCTTTCTCCAGTCTATCGATTCGCTCATGTTCGTTGGCACTTTATGAACTTGTTCTGTATTTCGATTTCATCGTCCGAACGAGCTGTGATCTTGTTGTGGGTCGATTTGGTTATCGATGTTACTTTTTCTGTTCGATTCGATTCTTGTGAACCTTGTTTGGGAGTGACATCATCTGGTTCTATTAGTTCTTTTATTCAAGTGGATCGGATTTGGAACTCTTATGTTTTCGACTCTGTCGACTCATTTATGTTCGTTGACATTTCGAGCTTGTCCTACCCCTTGTTTTGTCTATCGAACGAGTGTGGTATTGTTTCTAATAACTCGTTTGTCGTTGTGACTTTTTAATTGCTATTCCCTTTCCTGTGGATCTTATGTGAATGCACATCCTGTTGTTTTCACCGGATCATATATTGTCTCGAGTCGAGATGTGAACCTTGGAGTTGTTGTTTGAAATTTTATTGTTCTTCGTGATTCGAACATGATTCTTCGATTTTTGTTGTCTCGATCGTTGTGGTTTGATCGTTTGATTGTTCGGTTTTATTGACCTCGTTCGTGATTGGTGAACATTCAGGCTCCTTCGTAATTCCCTTCAGTTCGGGAAATTAGTTTCGTTTTCGATCTTCCAGCCCTTAGGCGGTGGGATTCCGTGTTTGTTCAGCGGTTGACTCGCGTTTTGATTGATGTACCGTTGGGTTGGTCAATCATATTGGTTTTCGTTCGTTGTGTTTTGTGATTGTCGGATAATTGACTTGGCTATATTATCCGTTTGATGACGCTTGTCGTTTGTTGGTTTTATTATATCGCTAACGGCGACGTTGTGTTAGTCGCCGTGGAGCGTGTTTTCACGCCGTATATCCCATTGCGTTGTTTGTAACGCTTCGCCGTTGGGCGTTAGTTACGCATTCTTGTGTATCTCGATGAGTTTTCCTTGGCGGAATATTCCTTCTCCCTACTTGTTTTAAGTTTCGGGACGAAACTTCTTTTAAGGAGGGTAGAATGTAATATCCGCAATTTTCGATTTTCGGCAAATTCCTTTTTTCGGTCGGAGTCCGTTTTGACGACTCGCTCATGACCGTTTCGTCATTCTGAGAATGATTAATTCTACACTTTTTGACATCCGAGTTTGTTTCGGTGTCGTTTTGTTGAGTTCCGTGCTTTTTAGCGACTTTTCCGCGCTTGAGTTCGATTCTTGCGAATCTCGTTCAAAATCATTTCAAGTTTCCGAGAAGTCCGTTTAACTTTGTTAGACGTGTTGTGAACTTCGGTTTGGTTATTCGATCACGTATCGTGATTTCCGCGTTTTGGGCCATTTTGTAATTTCTTGAAAGTTACGGGTATCTGTATCTGTAATGGTTGTCTCGACCCGCTTCTTGGTCACGTATGACTAAATATGGTATTACGTTTTCATTTTGAGTCGCTTATGTCGTCCGTGAACTTTTCGCCGTGTTCGTTCCGTGCGTTTTCGGAAATCGGGTCGCCGAGCCACGGCTATGGATCGCCGGACGGTGGCGGGGATCGCCGGACGATTGCGGGCACAGCCGGGCCAGGTGCGGCGAGATCGGCGTAGCGCACGCTTCTGGCCGGAAAGGCTGGCCAGCTAACCGGCAGTGTAGCGCCACGCTTCTGCCGGCTTTAGCGCCTGTGCCCGGGCACAGCGATGGGGTTTATGAGGTTCGACTCGGTCCAGATCGGCGAGTAGCGCACGCTAAGCCGGCGTAAGCGCGCGCTAGTCGGCAGCGTAGCGCGCCGTCGGCCGGCTAGCGTCGTTACTGGCCGGGCGGTTGATCCGGTGGCTCTTTGGGCAGTCGGCTAAGCGCGCAGCTTCCGGCGGTAGCGCACGCTAGCGGGAGTCGGAGACGAGTCATGGTCGGCAGAATTTGGTCGGTTGTGCCGGGTCGTGTGGGCCCAGGCCGAGGGTACTTGTCCGAGAGCGGCCGATAGCGCACGCTAGTCCGGGAAGGCTAGCGCACGCTAGTCTGGCCCAGTATAAATGTGGCTGAGCAGTCACATTTCACTTCGTTTTTCACTTCCTTCCTTCTCCGTCCGCGAGTGGGGATTCATGGGTGACGAAGCCATGTTGTTTAACAACAAATCCATGAAGTCCTTGAGTTCATAACATCAATCGATCGTCCGTTATCAACCTTTGATCCAAATAATCAAGGTAATCTTCCTTAGAACCCTAATTTCGTGAATTTGGGGATTTTTGCATTTTCGTCCGATTCGTTCCGTGTTGTTGATTAATTCATGATGGGTATGATTAATCTTGGTAGTATTCTTGTGTTTAACATCATTTAATCCATTGTTCTTCGTCGAATCGAAGTATATTTCTTGATTTCCTTCGAATCGACTTTTTGGGGATTTGACCCCGATCTCGTTTTTCATCCATTTTCGATGGATCGATTATGGTTAAATGATGTTGTTAAACATATTCTATGGATTGTATATCCATATTTCAACTTGGAATTCCGTTTTCGTGGTTTGACGGAACGAATCGTGTTCTTGGCCGTTTTGGGGGAAATCCGTGAACTTTCGTCATTTGTTCTTTGAATTCAGCGGCTTTGGGTCGTACTTTGGAATTCATTTTCGTTGTTATTGTTTTCGTTCGTAGTTCGTTGTTGTGTATTGTCATTCGGTGGAGTCGGCGAGTTTGTAGTCGGTTCGTGCCAACCTACTTCGGTCGATTCTCCGCGATGTGGTTATTCGAGGCAAGTACCTTGCCCATACTTTTCTCGTTTTATGGATATGATGATCGGTGGTCGTCTTGATGTGTTTGTTTGGTTATTTGAAATGAATTTTCAAAGGATTTCGGTTTGGCCTCGTTAAAGGCTCTCTTTCAAAACGCGTGTGTGTTTTGTGAACGTTGTGTTTTGGAAATTGATTATGATTTGATTATTTTGAACGTTGAAGGCTTTGATGATATCCCTATTTTTAAAGTTATGGAATTGTGTATTCCGGGTTTAATCCTGTTATTATGTTTTGGGGAGTTGATAATGTTGTCGGATAAATGGCCATCTCTAGTAAGTATTCTTAATGAACTTACATTCTTAGCATGTTAGTATTGCATGAGTAACGTGTGTGTGTGTATGCTCACTACGGGTTAGATCCGACGGGGTCTCGGTAGGGCTCCACGAAGGCCGTGGGACCGCGAGCTTGCTTTTAACCACATGGGTTAGATCCGACGGGGTCTCGGCGAGGATCCACGAAGCCGTGGGTCCGCGGTTAATTGTGGTGCATTTTTACAAATGTGATTTGATATTGGCATTTAGGAAATGAGTGCTTTTGAACGGTTTTCATGAGTGCATGCATTGACTAAGTGTGTAAGAGGTAAGTTGTTCGTTTGGCTTACTTGGCTAGGATGGCACTAGAGTATTTTGTTGGTTATTTTAAATCCTGTATTTGTGGATTTTGAGGTTGGAAGACGAACCTTGTGGTCGTTCTTGTGTCTTGTGAGTTGACGGATTTGGGGCTAAAATCCCAACGCTTTTGTAAAAGTCATTTTACGGATTTGGGGCTAAAATCCCAACGGTTTGGTAAATATCATTTTTCGAAAGTAAACCTTTGGGCGGTGACCCCTTTTATCTTTTGGATTTTGAAAAGTAGGATTTGATAATCCTAAATTGTTTTCTATTAAAACTCTCGATGGCATTCTAAACCGTTTTATAAATTACTTCCATTGATTTATGATGTTTCGATTTTGAAATGTTTTCTCAAAACCCTTGCCTCGGGAAGTACTTTTCGCTTCGTTTGGATCTTTGAGGATCCTCGGTTATTGTTATTCGTGGAATGTGAATTGTATGGCTCGTATTTGCACTTTGTTCTTGCACTAGCAAAACAAAGGAGTTTGCTAACCCCAGTATTCGGGGTGGATGTCTGTTTTTGCGTTCAGGTTTTGGAGCATAACACAGGGTCGGCACGAAGGATGATGAAAGATGATCGATACTAATCACATGAGGAACCGTACATCGTGTGTTGGTTCGGTTGTACTTTATTTTCATTGCTATATTGTTCCGTTATGCAGTGTGGTTGTATTTTGTCCCCTGCGTGGGCATGAGTTGTATTTGAGTTGTATGTAATTGTGGAAAGACCAAATCGGTCTACTGAGTCATTTTAGCCTTGAAGGCATTGTCAAGATGTTAAATGTTGTTACCAGCCTGGTAGATCCTCGAGGAGAGGGTCTACGGCGTGTAATATCCCTGAGTGGATTGGGGGTGTTACATATACTATCTAGACTATGTCTATCTATCTCCCACTTATACTCAAAGCAATGCTGCCATACATCTCAACCCCATTCCTTCCACATGAAAGAATCAACTAGGTTGGTTCCAGATGCAATCTTGAACACCACTACATTCCCTCGTTTTACAACATTACTTGCGACTGATATGTTTCCTTGCTCTATGGGCTCGTGGTTCCTACGGGTTTATAAATGCACCAGTATTGCCACAATAAAATTGTGATACTTCTATGCAAACCGAGAACCACATCTAAGTCCAACAAAACAATATCTCGAGGTTGACTTAAGCTTAACTTTGTCTGACTGGAAATCTGAGTTAGTATAATCGAAAGGACAAAGTGTATCCGATTGATATACAAGCATATGCTCCCTAGTCCTTCTCAGGTACTTGAGTATATGCTTGAAAGCAATCCAATGTCCCGGTCCTGGGTTCGACTGATATCTCGCCACCATGCCTACAGCATGACAGATATCAGGCCTTGTGTAAAGCATAGCATATATAAGGCTTCCCACTGCCGAAGCATAAGAGACCAGCTTCATGTCATCTATCTCCTTCTGTGTCTTAGGACACATAACCTTAGATAGCTGAATTCCATGTCTGTAAGGTAAGAAACCTTTCTTGGAATTCTCCATGCTGAACCGCTTTAGCACTGTATCGATATAGGATGCCTGAGATAAGCACAACTTCCTTTTTTTGCGATCTCGAAAGATCTTAATACCAAGGATGTGCCCAGCTTCTACCAAATCCTTCATATCGAACTGCTCAGACAGCCATACCCTTACGTCTTATAATATCTTCACATTGTTTCCAATTAGAAGTATATCATTTATGTATAGTACAAGAAACACCAGCACGTTTCCATCGCACTTTTTGTATACACAAACCTCACTAGGACACTTCAAAACCATACAATTAAATGACTTCATCAAATCGCATGTTCCAAGACCTTGATGCTTGTTTAAGACCATAAATGGCTCTCTTAAGCTTGCACACTAAGTGCTCCTCTCCTTCAGCAATGAATCCCTCAGGTTGGCGCATATAGATTTCCTTATCAAGACTCCCGTTCAAAATCACAGTCTTGACATCCATCTGCCAAATCTCCATATCCAAATGCGCAGCTATAGCTAAGAGAATCCGGATCAATTTAAGCATGGCTACTGGCGAAAAGGTTTCATTGTAGTCGATGCCCTCATTCTGAGTGTAACCTTTCGCAACAAGCCTTGCTTTGAAGGTTTCAACCTTCCCTTTCTATCTTCTCTTATGCTTGTAGACCTACTTACTTCCAATGGTTTTACCCCATTGGGTATCTCTACTAGCTCCCACACTTGGTTAGAATCCATAGATCCTATTTCGGATTCCATTGCTATTTGCCAGGATTCAGCATCCTTGTCTTGAAATGCCTATTTGTACCTACATGGATCCATTTCATCCTGGTCTGGGTAGTGGTCCGAAGACGCTCCCACGCCGATGAAACATTCAGGTTGATGAAAAACCATCCCACTACGACGAGGCGTGTGCTTGGTTTGCGTATCTACAATAGTGTCGATACGTGGTACACTAGGTGTTTGCACAATTGGTATTGTCGAAATCTCGCCCCTAAGTTCTTCTAGAATGACCTCACTCCTAGGCTTGTGGATTATCACATAGTCCTACTCTAAGAATCGGGCATTGGTGCTAACAATGACCTTCTGGTCTTTAGGACTGTATAATAAGACACCCTTCATTCCCTTCGGATATCCTACAAACACTCATACTTCTGTGCGAGATGCCAACTTATCAGCTTCCTTATTCAGCACATGTGCCGGTGAACCCCAAATCCGAACATGTCCTAGACTGGGCTTGCGCCCATTCAACAGTTCTGTGGGTGTTTTTGGAACTGATTTCGAAGGCACCAAGTTTAGAATGTACGCCGCTGTTTCCAAGGTGTATCCCCAAAACGAAATAGGCAAATCAGAATAACTCATCATTGACCTAACCATCTCTAATAAAGTACGATTTCTTCGTTCAGCAACACCATTTTGTTGTGGTGTACCAGGAACTGTGAGCTGGGAAGTAATCCCCTCATGTGCCAAGAAATCCAAAAACTCTCCACTAAGGTTGCGCCACCACGATCAGATCGTAGTGACTTGATACTCTGTCCATGACGCTTCTCCCTTTCAGCCATGAATTCTTTGAACTTATCAAAAGATTCAGACTTACGTCGCATCAAATAGATGTATCCATATCTCGAATAATCATCTATAAACGTGATGAAGTATTCGAAATCACCCTTAGCCTGGATGTTCATTGGACCACATACATCGGTATGAACCAATTCCAACACATTTTGTGCACGATTTCCTTTGCTTTGAAAAGCCCTTTTAGTCATTTTACCTTCTAGACAGGATTCGCAGGTTGGAAGTGACTCAACTTGGAGCGAATCCAATGGGCCATCCCTCACCAATCTTTGAATCCTTCTAAAGTTAATATGACCCAATTGTAAATGCCACAGATATGTTGGATTTATGATCGAAGGCTCTTTTATTTTATTAGGATTAGTCAAAGAATTAAGTGATTTATAAGTATGCAAGGGAGCTGGCGCAGCATTCTGATATAAAGTTCTTCATTATAAGTACTCGTGCAAACATATTCACCGTTTCTTTTAATAACTGCATTATCTTCAAAAGAAACTGAATATCCATCACGACGCAATTTAGAAACTGAAATCAAATTCATTCTAAAATCAGGTACCAATAATACATTATTAAAAACTAAAATCCTATCATCAACTTTTAGCTGCACGACTCTCACTGCAACAACCTTTAGCCTGGAATAGTCGCCCCAGCTTACTGTAATCTCATCCGCACTAAGTACCTTGGTTACTTGGAACCCCTACGAGTCATAACAAACATGATCAGTGGAGCCCGAATTCACTATCCACGAAGTGATAGAACAGGCAGCCAAACATGTTTTGACTACTAGTGCATGAGACGTACCTTTCTTAGGGCAGTCACTTTTGAAATGCCCTTTCAGACCGCAGTTGAAGCACTTGCCATTCGGATTTTGTTTGGCCTCGGGTTGAGGAGCCTTTGACTGAGGAGCCTTGCCCTTAGCTTTGAAGGTTGCCACTTGCTTCTGGCCAACCTGCTTTTTATTCTTTCCCCATTTGGGTTTTGAAGAAGCAGCAACGGTTGCCGCAAGAATTTGATGATAACCTTGTTTAAAGAGACCTTCGGCAGACTGAAGCTCTATCAGAAGTTCCGCCAATGTGTAAGTCCTACGATTCATATTGTAGTTGAGGCGGAACTGCTCAAAGCTTCTTGATAAACTGCCCAAGATAATATTGACCTGCGACTCCGCATCGATAGTGGCCCCCAGTATGCTCAGTTCGTTCAAATGAGACATCATTTTAAGAATGTGATCCCTTACTGGGGTCCCTTCAGACATTTGGGTTGTCATCAAAACCCTCATCGCATTTTGCCTAGCCACCCGGTTCTGATGACCAAACATTTCAGTGAGATTTTTCATCATTTCCGCGGCCGAGCCCATCGTATGATGCTGATGCTGCAATACATTTGTCAATGAAGCCAAAATGTAACAGCGAGCCATCTCATCAGACTTTTTCCATTTCCGGAATTCAGCCAACTCTTCAGGAGTGGCATCCGTTTCTCGTTCCAAAGGGCTCTCCTCAGTTAAAACAAATTTATGCCCCTCGGCAGTCAAGACAATATCAAGATTTCTTTTCCAGTCGGCAAAGTTAGTGCCATCAAGTTTATTTTCTTTGAGAATAACAGCTAGTGGATTGAAAGACATCTATGAATAAAATTAAAAACACCATTCGTCGCATAATTCGATGCATAATATATTGAAAAACCTTAAAACACAATATATATATGCAATCAACCATCACCTTGAAAAACCGCACATGCAAGCCACGATAGTGTGGACGTTTACACATACATTTTCAAGTAGATTTTAACGTCTTTAATTTTACTATCTAGCCAAGATGCATTTTGACAAGTAAAATTAATTGTTGGTTCCTCTTGGCCATGTATTTAATTAACATAGACTCCGATGGGGAACTTATTAATCAATACACCTAAGTGAACACCATAATCTAACAACCCTTAGAATATCATTTAATGATAATAGTCCTACAGATTGAGAGGTCCTATCATAAAAAATAATATTCACCTTTTTGTTATCAAATTTGAAGTTTAAAACCAATGAACCAATAATTAGCACATCCGAGCTGCCCAGTGGCCGCGGCCGAGAGTAGCTGCTGGCCGAGTGCTGATCGGATCCCTGCTGGTCTCGGTCGGTTCGTCCGATCGGGACTCCTCTTCGCACTGGACTTCTTTCTCTTTCGTACTTTGAGTGTTCCAATTCGATTACAATTTTATTCGAAATAAAATACATCGAATTTACATCAAATTACAAGAAAAATAAATCCTATTCTATCCATGGATTTTCTCACGGGAAAAACTTATACATACCTCAAAAGCGGGCCAAATTACCAAAACGCGTAAATAAATAATAACATCACATAGCCATGATAATTGGATCATATTTTCCTGCAAGACAAATTCTAGCAAAATATTCCAAAAAGTCATACTATACGAATATTTAATTGCTAGCATATTAATCACTAAATTGATTAAATTGAACAGAACCTAAAGACCAGCTCCGATACCAATTGTTGGAATATAAAACGCAGCGGAAGCAAGTTGGTGGAAATTATTTAATGAAAAGTTTTATAAACTAACCAACAGAAAAAATCGGATCTATTTAGGCTTGTCAACTAATTAACCAAACAGATTAAACAATTAAATAAATATATCTACACATGGGAGTTGGTAATTTATACCTTTGACGCGAAGTGGTAGAAATTCTCTTTTGGTCGATTTGTCTCCTCTTCATGTTCCTCTCCAATCTTCTTGTATTTCTACCACAAGATCTTCTAGAGTATATCCCGCCTACGTCCGGATGTCGTGTGGGCAACAATCTACCGGACGGAACTTGGACATCAAGGGGAAACAGCCGAAATTTTTCTTCCAAAATTCCTTTCGATTTTCTCTCTATTTTTCTTGAATATTTGTGGTATTTTAGAAAAATATTGTGTTAAATAAATTATGGAATCCAAGACACAAGTCAAGATCCACAATTAAACACACACAAAAGTCGAAAATTTTGAGCAAGAGTAATTGTAAAAATCGGCCAACCTTGTAGTCCTATTTATAGGTATTTTGGGCTACTCTAGGGACCTTAAGGAGGATATGGTAAGGACTCTTAATAGATGTCATCTTCCTATATTAGAACTCTTCCTAATATAATGACTCTATTAAATATCAACTTAGTCCACTAATAAGTTAATATTGCACTCCCAACCAAAATCCCAAATTACGAAATTGGGCTTCTTTTTGAATTAATTATTTCCCATGTTTAAGATATTCCATGTCCATTAATTAATTTAAGCTACTGACAGCTTTTAATTAATTAATATATTATACATGAGTATACCACCCGACCTTTATTATTATATCGGAAAATTAATTCTACTTGCAGGGTTTAATATAATAATCCTTTCGAGTGCCTCAAGGGACAAGATCAACCCGACTGGTCGGGACACGATTTCTAGCTATAATATTAGTTATCATATAAATAATACTATTGCCTAAAATATCGAGCATATTGAGTCAATCATTGTAGCTCTCACCCATGATAAATCAAAGCAATAAATATTAAATATATATAATTAAATATTAATCACTAGAATTAAGAAATAATAATTGTTCGAGATGTACGTTCTTCTTATAGTCAGTACATAAGAATCTATCTCACCTCGATCCTGTTCAACGTATACCGAATACGCTAATATATGCTAATGGTCAAGACCAACCAATCTCAAGCATATACTACAACCTCTCACATAACGGTCTAACATTATATAGGTTGTGAACTAAATATTACTATATAAGGATCCGATAATGTGATCTTCTGTGTGACTCGACACACCACATTATCTACAATATAAAGTAATTTAGACTACGTTTGCATTACCATAGCGTGAATAAATATGCAAAACGTGTGATGAAATGAATTAAATATTCTCATAGATAAAGACCGGGAAATTAGGTAATACAAGCATAAAGTATGCTTTGACGTATACAACCCTAACATATGCAACTAGAACTGAATCGGGTCTTGGGTGGCAGACGGATCGGACTGGAAAAAGAAAGTCATGAACGGGTCGGGCGCGGGCTTGGCAGCAGCGAGCTGGGAATCCGATCTGACGCGGACCAGGCTGTGCGCGGTGAAGACGGCGATTGGAGGGTTCCAGTCGCAGCGGCGGTGGAGGAAGAAGGCAAATCTGATCTGGGCTGGGGGCAGGCTACAAACGATTGGTCGCGTGGGTCGACCTCGTTTTAGTTGCAGCGGGCCGAAATTTGGGAACACGGGTTACAAACGATCGGAGATTGCAAATCTAGTCGCGGATGGAGGTTTCAGGCGAGCTGCCTGGGTCTGTGTGTCAACGAACGGATCTGAGTTTAGGGTTGATGGCCGGTAGCGGGTTTGCAGACGTCGGAACCGGGGCTGGGATGAGAGGGACGGCGGACCTGCTGCTAGGGTTTTCCGAATTTTTTTTCGTTTTTTTTTTCGGAATTTTCCGAATTTTGGACGATTTTTCTTGCTCTCAGTGGGTAGACTACGTGCTGATAACGTGTTGTAGGAAAAGTAAACAAGACAAGAATTAGGGCAAAAGAAGATGTATATTCTCATTCATATGGTCCATTTAAATAGGGAGATATTACATATTCTGGAATACTCTAACAGGCATAGTCCTATACTAGTTGGGAAACCTGTAGACTAAGGCACACGTATATATTTACTTTAACAATTTATATGTTTTATTCCGTTTTTGTTTTCGATTTTTACCATGTGAAAAAATGTAACTTTTTTTAACATATGACTGATGGGTAAAATACTAAATTATCAAAGAAACCAGGTTTGCATTAGAAAAGAGATGACCCTGGATAGCTCTCTATCCTTGGGCTACTATTCACTAGCTAAGACGATAACAATAAAAAGAAGAAAAGTCTTACCAGTAAGTAAACTCAAGAAGACAAAACAAAGAAGATGAGGAGGAGACAATGGCAGATGACATAGGAGATAGATAGACTGAGGGTATTTATTTCTTTTACCAGTAAACTCCATGATTCACTATACTGCAGGCTCGCCTCTGGCTACTTTATTTATTCATTACTCATTAATTTCATTTTTCTTATTTTAAAGTTGGTTTTGTCATTAAGGGGGTGTTTGGGATTGCTTTTTGAAAATAGATTATACGTTTTCTATAATCAGAATCAGATAATCAACTGTAATAAAACTTGTTATAAAAAGATTGTGTTTGGATTTGATTATGTTATTGGATATCACAATAATCAGATAATTAGTTTTTTTAGTGTTTGGCAAATTAAATTATTTGATGAATAAATGAGTAAAATTACCAAAAAAACATTTTTATATATTATTGAACTATTCAAATTTAATAAATATCAATCATTTTTCATGACATACAATGCTATTTTTTTATATAATAAAATAATCAAACCAACAACGCCCTTTTATTTTCACTATTAAAAAACCAATAACATAAAATAAATATATATTACATGAAAATATTAATGGTAACCTTTTAATTCTATTATCACTGTCAATCACAAAAAACAGTCACCCGAAAATTTAGATAAGATACTCGGAATTTGTGAATAAGTTTTGGATGCATATGAGCTTTTAGAGGGTAATTGGGTAAATAGGTAGGCTTTTGGTTCTCGCGTTTTGTTGCAGTAAGAGAGCACCTGCTTTTGGATTACTGCGTTTTGATGTCTTCCAAACGCAAAAAATCAGCTTTTTTAAATTTTTTACCAAACACTTAAAATAGATTTTTTGCAACTTCAAAACACAATAATCTGAAAATCACTTTGACATCGCAATCCCAAACACCCTCTAACTTTCAGATCCGAATGCAAGAAAACATGTCAAATATATGTAAGAAGGGTAATATGGTAATTAAGCAATCTCCAGCAGTAAGATGCAAAAGATAAATAAATACATGCTAATTACTAAAAGGTTATGCCTGAAAATTAAGCAACAAAGGGCGAGATCGTTTTTATGATTTAAATGAACCAAAAGAAACCTGCAAAACAAGCCACACAGACGCACCTCTTAATCAGAATCTGGAAAAGTAAAAAAAAAAAAAAATTAAAAATATCCCCTGAAATGAAATGTCTAAATTCGATTAGATGACTATTTTCTCCTCATATTGGAAATACAACATTTTTTATATACAAAATTATTCGAGCAATATAAAAATCACATTATAACATAAAATTCAACAAATATGCACAGAACAAATATTCACAAAAAAATCTTCACTCATTAATCAAATTTTTATTATTCAAAGTATAAACCAACTTATTATAAAATGTAAAAAAAGCATATATCATTGTTAATATCTCAGTCAACATTATCTTCATTCGCTTGCATCCAATCATCAGAATCGCGACCACTTTGATTATCAACTTCATCCACCCCATCTAAACTTGTATTCGCCTCAACTACAAGAGGAGGCATATCTTTTCTTGAAAACTGAATCTCGTGTTCACTAACTTGTGCAATAGAACCCATCATATCTTCATTAGGCTCACACCAATAGGTGCCACCAACAGTTTCACTACTTTCCTCATCGAAGTCATAGATATCTCTAGGAACCTTATTGGCAACATAATGCAAACGATCTTCTATAGGGTTCGGTACATAGAACACCTGATGTACTTGAGAAGGCATGGCAAAAGGATCGTGTGGAGAGCCAAACTTGTTGAAATTAACACATGTTAATCCATAATCGTCTTTCTCAACTTGGTATCATTCACAACAAAACAAAACAACTTCAAACTTTGACCAATAGTCGAGTTCAAGTATATCCAAAATTCTACCATATTAGTCAACAATCCCAACAGCTGTATTTTTGTCTCGAGAACTTGCAAAGTTAGGAGTTAAAGTTGTAGTAGAAGCACCACTATTCTGAGTATGGCATTTAACATCTCGTGATTTGATATGAAATCTATATCCATTGACATAATACCCATGATATCTCTTGGAAGTAGGACTAGGACCCTTAAGTCAAAAAATATAATCCGGAACATTCTTACTTTTTACTTTGTCTTTTAATCAGTTGGCAAACTCATGACTGTGGTTTTGGGCGCGTGCCCATCGACTTTTTCGTAGTTGAGTGTCAATATAAACTTTATGCTCACTGCATCGTTATTAGACAAAATAAAATTAAATGTGAATTAATTTATGTTAGAAATTTAATTTGAAGAAATGAGATGTTATAAATTGGTTACTTGATATACTCATCAATTTGCGCACAATCGGAATTAGATAAGGCATAACGATGCACTTGTTCCCTTAAAAGAACATCTAAAGTTATAAGCTTCCATTTTCTTAATTTTTTTACCTCCAATAGGATGGTCGCCATTTACAAATATCGGTTACCAGATTCATTTTCTCCATTCATATTATCGACATCTTTTGCACCCTTATTAAGTCTTGTTTTTTTTTTAGAACAAAGTAACTTCTTATTATCCAAAAGCAATGATTACAAACCGATCCATCAAGGATCCAGGTATAGCCAGTCAAACTAGCAGCAACATAATCAATCCTATCTAAAAACACTAGCTAACAAATGAGCAAGCTATAAATAAAACCTACTACAAAACACATCCAATTTTTTTTATCTATTTTAGCTCTTATGCTGCATGTATACAAAATTTGCTCAACAATGTGCAGATTAATGGATCCTTCTTGAAAAATAACAGAGTTCCTCAATTTCCAAATTGCATAGACAGTCTCAGCAATAAGGATTTTAATCATTTTTGCTGTGCAGCTCTTACCCTTTGCAATAGAACAAATCCAATTCACTTCAATACTCCATTGTTTGGGTTGCCTATTAATTCCAATTTTCTGCAGAATCTGTCGCCAGACATACTGAGTGAAATGGCATTTAAAAAATAGATGGTCATGGCTTTCCTGCTGAAAACAGAAACAACAGTAACCATCCTCTATAATCCCAAACTTAATCATCCTGTCCTTAGTTGCCAATCTTCCTTTCAAGCACAACCAAAGCTGGAAACAGGATCTAGGCATGGCTTTGTTTCCATATAATAATTTTCTCCAGTGTACTTTACCTTGTTTCCTCTCATTTAAAGATAGTACTTTCTAGTAGGGAATTTGTCTCCCTTCCTGAGCATACTCCACACAGTGCTTTGTGTTACCTTCTCCCTCTATTTAAAAATGGTTTTTACAATCCAAGAGTAGGAAGGTTTGGTATTATTATCCATCACATCCCTTTGACTAATGTAATAGGCATGAATCCATTTCACCCATAATTTATCAGCCTTCACATAAATTCCACAATAATTTTGTCATAGTTGCCACATTCCAATCCACAATGGAAGTTATGTTAAGGCCACCAACTGATTTGGTATCACAAATGTTTTCCTAAGCCACATGTGATTTCTTGGTTATCTCATTTGATCCATTCCACAAGAAAGATCTACATATGGCTTCAATATGTCTCAAGACTTTCTTTGGTAAGGGGAACACTTGTGTCCAGTAGTTTGTTATGGAGAATAGAACACTATGTATCAGTTGTATTCTTCCAGCATAACTAAGTAGCTTTGCAGCCTAATGTTTCACCCTGGCAGTGATTTTCTCAATGAGAGGCTGACATAAGTTAACAGATAGTTTTCTAAAGCCAGAGGGACTCCCAAGTATTTAAAAGGCAATTCTCCCACCAAAAAACCAATAGTTTGTCTAATCAAGGTCTACTCATCTTGTGGTACACCTCCAAAATACAAATAACATTTGCTCTTGTTTACTTTAAGTCCAGTACCAGTAGAAAATTCCTCAAACTGTCTCATCAACAGTTGGATATAAGTATGGTCACCTCTGCTGAACAGCAAAAGGTCATCAGCAAAGCAAAGATTAATCAAATTCACATTCTTGCATTTTGGATGAAATTTGAAGTCTGGCAGCTTTTTTAAACATTGCAGCTTTCTCTGCAAATAATCCATCACAAGAACAAATAACAGGGGAGATATAGGATCCCCATGTCTAATCCCTCTTATTGCAACCAATAATCTACTAGGATGACCATTTATGGAATATCTATAGGAAACATTCCTCACACAGACCATTACCCAAGTAACAAATTTCCTAGGAATGTTCATCTCTAGCATAATGCCTCCAAGGGCCTCCCACTCCACAGTGTCATAGGCTTTTTGTAGATCCATCTGAATCATACATCTAGGAGAGGTTCCTTTCCATGTATATCCTTTCACCAGTTCTTGTGCAAGTAGTATATTATTGTAACACCCCCAAGTTATTCAGGGTATATTACAGCGCCGTGAGCCCCGCCGTGGGACACACAAGGCTAAACATACGCGGAACTATAAAACTTGACCGAGAAGGTCTACATACAATGGAAAGAAAGACGATACAAATGGTATTCAAACCCATAACTTTGAAACCATATACATCACTGCACAAATCAATACCTCGGCAACACAGGCCGGAACATCAAGGAAACTGAAATACAATACTCGAGTATTTAAAATCCATTCCAGTACAACAACACCGAATGGAGAAATCCAAAAAGATAACCGGAGACAAGACACAGTATCCCACTTGCCCATCATCTTCATGCCGACCCGATACCCGCCTGTCCTCTCTCCTGGAACCTGAAATACATAAAAAGTATTTCCCCCATAAAGGGGTTAGTTGTCGAATAGCTAGTACAAGTATAACAGTATGAAACACAATACTCCTCGACAATAAAGTAAATGTAATCCGTCAATTCATCAATTCAAGACTAGTATTCCGGAATAACTAAATCTCATAGCGTCACATCAAGACGTACATGAATGCCGTAGAAACGGTTCGTTCATATCATCCGTCAATACATGTATGAATGCCGTAGAAACGGTTCGTTCATATCATGCCATCAATTCATATATGAATGCCGTAGAAACGGTTCGTTCATATCATGCCAACAATATATCTATGAATGCCGTATAAACGGTTCGTTCATATCATACCATCAATATTTCTTACTTTCATAGTCGAGAACGTACAATCGTAATTATATACTTGCCTTGAATAATCGACGACGCAACGAACGGAATGGAAAGTCACCGACGAATGCTAGGAACCATCGAAACCGAACCTAACGATTCGAAGAATACAATCACAACAGATTCTAAACGAATACGGAATTGGAATACGCCATTAATCCAGCCTAGGATTCATGTATATTCGTATAAAAACGACAACGAGGGCGGACCACAACCAAACCCTCTCGATTTCGTAAAAATCACGAAATGTACCATGAATCCGTAGGGAAACTAAGAGTACCAACAAGATTAATCATATTCATCATGAATTAATCAACAAAACGGAATGAATCGACAAAACGCGAAAACCCCAAATCTCCCCAAAAGTAGGGTTCTAAAGATCTAACCTTGATTCATTTGGATCGAAGGACGTTATAGGATGATCGATCAATGATATGAACTCAGAACTTCATGGATTTGTTGTTTAACAACATGGCTTCATCTTCTCCGAAGCTCCACTCGGATCAAGAGAAAGGAAATGAAAATGAGTGAGAAAGTGGTCATTCATCATTTATATATCGGGCGGAACTAGCGTGCGCTAGCCTTCCGGACTAGCGTGCGCTATCGCCAATATCGCCCATCACTCTCGGACATGGCCCGCATGACCCGGCACCACCGACCACCCCGCCGACCACGACTCGTCGCCCGACTCCGCTAGCGTGCGCTATGGCGGAAGCTGCGCGCTAGCCGACTCCGTCAAAGAGCCTCCGGACTAGCAAGCTCATCCGTGCGTCGCTAGTCGGCCGACAACAGACGCTACCCCTGCCGGTCACGGCGTGCGCAACGGCCGTGATAGCATGCGCTACTGCCGATCCTACCCGAGTCCGTAACCTCGTAATCCCTCTGCCCGGGCAGATGGCGTCTGGCCGGTGACTCGGCAGCGTGCGCTACACTGCTGAAGCTAGCGCTAGCGGCCCCGGACGTGGCGTGCGCTTACGCGGTTCTCGCTGCTGCTCGGTCGCTGCGCCATCGTCGGCCAAAGACCTACGACCCTCCGGTCGATCCGCAATCGTCCGCCGGTTCGACCACCGTGGCTCGACGACTCGATTTCAAAACGCATTTTAACGAACACGACGAAAAGTTCGCGGACAACATCCACGACCCGAAATGAAAGCGTAATGTAATAATTAATCATACGCGACCGAGAAAAGAGTCGAGACAACGAATACAGATAGAATACCCATAACTTTGGGTAAATTACAAAATGGCCCAAAACGCCCGAAAATCACGATACGCGATCGAATAACCAAACCGAAGTTCACAACACTTCTAACAAAGTTAAACGGACTTACGGGAAACTCGAAACAGCAGTTTAGAACGAGATTCACAAGAATCGAACTCAAGTGCGGAAAAGTCGCTGAAAAGCACGGAACTCAACATAACGACACCGAAACAAACTCGGATGTCAAAAAGTGTAGAATTAATCATTCTCAGGGTGACGAAACGGTCCCAAGCGAGTTGTCAAAACGGACTTCCGCCGAAAATAGAAAGTTACTGGAAATCAAAATTACGGGTATTACATTCTACCCTCCTTAAAAGAAGTTTCGTCCCGAAACTTAAAACAAGTAGGGAGATGAAATATACCGTCAGGAAAAACTCAACGAGATACACAAGAACCGAAACTTACGCCCAAACGGCGAATTATCAATATAGAACACAACAATACATTACCCGAAGGTAAACTAAACCAATGCTGAAAGAGATGCGAATCACCATGCCCGAAGGCTCCAACAAAATACCAATACATCGCAATGGCCTGAAAACCCCTCAGCCGAAGCTATGTATCACGATGGCCTGAAAGCCGAACAGCCCAAAGCTGTAAATCATCACAATACAGATTCTCAAAGAAGCAACCCTGACTGTCGGACATGCCCCTCGGCGTATGCACAGCCAGCCGCAAATCGTTGGACATATCCAATACGACATGGACTACGAACGACCAAACACTAAGGCTCAAGAGGGACATCACAGTACGCCCGATCCGGAAATGTGTCCGTGCACATGTCCACCCCGTATACGGAATCCAGAATATACGTGTGACAATGTACCTAATTAGCCTCCAGAACTACGTCTCGTGTGCACGGTCCAATGCGGAAACATCCACGCATGACCATCGAGTGCCTGGCTAAAGATCCTACACATAGCCAATCGGCACGCAGATATGATTCCAGATATGCCATGATACAACATGACAACGAAACTCAAAGGATAAAATACCCTTTACGGATCATACGATTCACCAAGTGAACGATGACACACGAATAATGAAAGATCGACACGACCAACGATATTCAAAACAACCATCCTGGGATCAAAATCCCTAAGGACCGATTAACATGAGCAACGATCACAACACAACAGTTCGGGAAATCCTCAACCTTCAACGATCACAAAACTACCGAGTTCACAAGAATAATAGTGTGCTGCCTTGAATCGGTCAACACGACAATAATAATTCAACGGATGGGAACTATCCTCGACAGTCCCAATTCAATACTTTGATTACCTTAGAACGGCCAATCGATAACAATTATACAACGGATGGGAATTATCTTTGATAATCCCAATTCAATATATCGATTACCTTTAGAGCGGACAATCGATAATAATTATACAACGGACGTCTCGGCACCTTTAATCGGTTACCGATAACGAAGATGATAATCGAATACGTCAATGCCTTCAATCGGCCAAAACGACATCAATAGAAAAACACTGATATCAATAACGACGATTCACAAAAAATATCTTGATGGAACATCAATCAATAACAACAATCGATACGTCGATGCCGCGAACCGGCTATCAACAACAATATCTCAAAGGAACATCAATCAACAATAACAATCGATATGTCGATACATGAACCGCTACCGACAAATATATTACCAACAAGTATCGCAATGCCTTAAATCGGCCATTTACGAACAACAATAATATTTGGCATAATTTGCCGAAAGGTATTGTATCAAACAATCCCTTGATGTCAACAAAATCATAAAGAGACCAAGTCTCGAAATGATACACATATTCATACACATATATGATAACATTAATCTCATTGACCAGTACAAGTATAAAACTTGACTCGATATCAATACAACGAATCAATTACCAATTCAGTTGATTTCGTCTTACGAATTCCTCAGTCTCGACCAAGTTAATCTACGAACCCTTCGACCTTAACCGCAACACAACAGTCATAATTCACGATCAAACATCATATCTTATTGTAAAACGAAGGATTAATAATCAACAGGTTCGATGACGACCAATATCAATACCACCAAACCACAAACTCAATCGTTTCACCATATCTCGACTAATCATAGTCTGAACAATCCAACTCAGACACTTACACATCCTGTCCACAATACGAGTCGAAATATGATGATCATATCAGCAACAAATGAGGACCAATAATAAGGGTCTAAATGTTCCAAACTCAATTCTTAAATATGAATTGATAAGGTTCCCTTCTCGTAAATCCATCGTTAAAACTTACTTATGACCGTCATCATTTCGAATCATCCGACTGGTTCAAACAATAGATAATCCTACTAAAAAGGTTATCAAATAGTCCAATCATTCGACTTGAACATTTGCTCCATACGTATGGGCTTCTAAATTCGGAGATGAATAATAGTCTCATCAAACTCATAATCACATTCCTATTCCTATACGAATATTATATCAAACACATAGTTTAGCTCTAGATATGAATATTCCATATTCATTTTCAAAACATCAACACTTCTTTTAAAAAAAATTCATCACCTCGTATAATTCAAGAGTTCTTCAAGAACACGAAATATCCGAAATCCCATTCAGAACAACATATCCGAGGTATATATCTCCATGTTACCATTTTCTTCGTCATGCCATTCATACAACCTTAAGAGTCGCAACAAAACTGTCATCATCATATGAAGAATGTCTCAATAATCATATCAACATCCGAAATCTCTTATTACAATTCCAATAAATCTCGTATAACATTATCACATGATACCACAATTGTAACACCCCAGATCCTCCTGGGAATATTACACGCCGTAAACCCTTCTCACAAGGATTTACCAGGCTAAGCACAATTTTTCCACATCATTTCAAAAATACTAAAAAGACCGATGACGGTAATATTTTTTTTTTTTTTAAGAAGAAAAAAACATTTTCCAAATACCGTCAAAACGATCAAGGCCAAAATGCCAAAGACTCAGTTTAGGGAATCGGTTTTACAAAATAAAAATTCAGTTGGCAAAATACCAAAAGACATTTCAAAATACTCACGCAGCGGATAAAAGTACAGTCCAATTTATGCATTTTCATAGAAATAAGACGAACATCAAAATACACGATTCCCCAACATACTCCCTCCCAAGTAGTAATCCTTAAATAAATGAACCACTATCAAAGGGATACGAGGACTACCATGTATGGACGAACCACGAAGAAGAAGAATTTGAACTCCATTCCAAGAATCATCAAAAACTTTATGAACAATACTTAAATCCGAGCTCTCCATCTTAATCTTGTTTGAGAGAATCATCTCTCAATGTTTAGGAACTTCAAGTACTTCCCAAGGTTCTCTCTATTGACTGAAGGAAGGAGAATGGACAAAATGCCTCTCAGCACTCGTCTATCCTCTCAATAAAACACATCACTAGCGCGCGCTAGACCTTATATTTAGAGTGCGCTACATGACTGGCGTGCGCTATCCTTCCTTGATAGCGTGCGCTATCGGGCAGTCCAGAAGCTACTACATTGCTTCGAAATTCATCTAACGTACGTAATGCCCATGCATTAGCGTACGCTAACAGGTGTTGACTTGATACAGTGAAATGCTCAGTAGCGTGCGCTATTCTTCGACCTTAACGCGCGCTAATCGTCATTGACTTGCTACAGTATCGTGCCCCCACATGCCAAAAGCATCCGCGATTATCGGGATTCCTTTGACCGATATGGAATTAGCGTGCGCTAATCATACGGTTTTAGTGTGCGCTAGCTCTACACGACAAGCACTCGTTGACCTTATCTAGACACGCGTCGAACATGGCCGGGTCCACCCGCCGAAAGCTAAGATTCCATTATTGGCGATCTGGTGTTAGCGTGCGCTAACCAACATGCGTTAGCGTGCGCTAACTGAAATTAAAAATCAACCTGGGCCTACCTGTCGGCCACCTTCCGAAACTAACCCAGCAAGTCGTTACGTACGTTAGGGGTCCTCCTTAGCGTACGTAACCGAATCTCTTAGCGTGCGCTAAGTATGTACCGTAGCGTACGCTAAGTATATATCTTAGCGCGCGCTAGGCATACCTTGTAGCGTGCGCTAATGTCGCTATACTTAGCTATTTTCCGCTATTCTCTACCAACATCTCGACATACCAAACGATCATACGGCACAATGAATACATATACGCATTCAGCAACATTGTCATACGTTCACATCATCCTCAAGCACAATTATCCAACATATAAATCCAAAATCACCAAGATAACCAAGAATTTTCGAATAATCCAAACAACATACTTACAGGTTTGTGAAGTCGATGATCTCCCGTGGTACCAGCATGCGACTCCCAAACAAAGTCTCAACACAAAACTGATACAAGCTAATATCGAAATTAGCAATTTGACAAAATCTCATGGAAGGGTTCACGTCCGTAACCACAGTCACGACTTCTTCTCCTTACATCCAACATTCTAAAGGGCACACACGTGCGGAAGTATAATCCAAATCGCACCTTCTCTAAGTGACCAATTCCAAAGAATACCAAGTTAAGAACGAAACGGTCAAGAAAATACAAGAAGAGTGAGAGGGCTTACAAGTACCGGTCGCACTGTGATGATGGCATAGTAGTGATACTGTGGGCAAATGACGACTCAATCGACCCAAAAGACCGACAGCCTAGGTATCCATAAACCTAAGCTCTGATACCATATTCTGTAACACCCCCAAGTTATTCAGGATATATTACAGCGCCGTGAGCCCCGCCGTGGGACACACAAGGCTAAACATACGCGGAAATATAAAACTTGACCGAGAAGGTCTACATACAATGGAAAGAAAGACGATACAAATGGTATTCAAACCCATAACTTTGAAACCATATACATCACTGCACAAATCAATACCTCGGCAACACAGGCCGGAACATCAAGGAAACTGAAATACAATACTCGAGTATTTAAAATCCATTCCAGTACAACAACACCGAATGGAGGAATCCAAAAAGATAACCGGAGACAAGACACAGTATCACACTTGCCCATCATCTTCATGCCTGTAATACCCGAGATCTTTATTCCGGATTCGTTGGGTTTTCTGGGTTTTATCGGATTGTCATGGTCCTCATCGTAGGAATTTCGTGCCATGTTTGGTTGTGACTTGCTGGGACATGTTTTTGGAGGCATTTCGGATCACTTTGTGAGTTTTGAGATTTTGTGGTGTAGCGCACGCTAATGCTTGAAGCATAGCGCACGCTACTGCGTGGTGGTTAGCGCACGCTACTGAATGTGTAGCGCACGCTAATCGGCGATCCAGAGGCGATCCAGTAGCTACCGGATCGGGATCGAGCTTTGTTAGCGTACGCTAAGGCCGATAGCTAGCGCACGCTATCGACTGCTTAGCGCACGCTCTCTCTTCTTTCTAGCGCACGCTACCCGGCAGATGCGGTTCTCCCTGTGGGCTACGGATCGATTTTGTGACCGTTAGCGCACGCCTACGGCTTTTGATAGCGCACGCTAATCGTGTTATAAAGGCGGTTTCTCTGAGCGTTGACCCGTTAGCGCACGCTAATGCAGGTGTTTAGCGCGCTAATAATCGGCCCAAGATAAATACCGGACAGCGGCTAAGTCGTCATTTTCCACTTTTCTTCATCCCTTCCGACGGAGTGAGATCCAGAGGCGATTAGGACCGATCTTCTTCTTCTAGCTTCATCTCTGGCGGATTTGTAGATGTTTAACAACATCTAATCGTCTTCTTGGTCCAGATCAAGGTAATCTCTTCTTAGAACCCTAGTTTCTTAAATTTGGGGTTTTTCCTTCGATTTGTGATTCTTAACCGATCTCATCCGATCGGTTGTGTATTTTGGTTGTCTTCACCGTAATCTTGATTTTGTTAACCGCTCATCGATTTTTATCGCCGGATCAACGATTCTTGATTTCTTTGCGAATACTTAGATTCTTGTCGCTTTTAGGATCGTTTGATTTCGATTAGTGTTATTGATTCGTGGTGATGCTATTTTCGTAGTATTCGTGGGTCGAAGTCTTGATCGCTTTTGGAGGTTCAAGGTTGCCCGATCGTGCCGTTAAATCGTTTGTTTGCTCGTGATATCGATGCAATGTTCTTTTCCATAAGTTTAATGTTTCGTAGGCGTAATTTTTGTTAAATGTTTATATACTAAAGGATATGTTTAATGAACTTTAAAAGGTTTTGGTTTGTTATCGATTATTTTTGTCTTTCAACTATTTTTCGTGTACTTCGTGAATATATGTGTTCTCGGGATATGTGTGTTGGTTTTGTATGTTGATAAGATGTTATGTCCACTTTGAGTGAGTTTAATGATCGTAATCCTTTGCCGGGGATTACGTATTGTTATGTGTATTTGTTCGGTAAGAACGTATTGGGTGTGATATTAGTTGATACTCCTTTGAAAGGAGGTTGTGATGTTTAAGTGTTGCTTGGATTGATATTCTGCTCATTGTTATGTGATCGTTGATAGTGATGTGCCTCCGGGTAGGATTGTTGAATCTCCGGGATCCATACTTGCTAGTATGGGTCGGGCGTGACCGTAGCGTTATCCAATACGGGTATGTCTTGCGGGGACTCCGAGGTTCGGGGCTTGCTAGCCCGATGCCGAGATAACTTGTGGGGTTATCATCGGGTATGTCTTGCGGGGACTCCGAGGTTCGTGGCTTGTTAGCCGATGCCGGGATAACTTATGGTTGTGGTATGGAATGGTTCCGTGACTGTTGTCACGAGGACATGTGATTTGGTATGGTTTCCTATTGGGTTATTCACTCGGGTATGTTCTACGGGAGCATCTGAGGTTCGTGGCTTGTTAGCACGGGACGTGAATAATCCTTAGGAACATGTGTTATGTGATTCGGGTCGTGGACCCTATGGCTTATGATTTGGGTCTTGGACCCTGTGTGTTGTGAATTGGGTTGTGAAACCGCGTTTTATTATTGGAATCGTATTTTGGAAAGACGATTTTGGGCCGTGCCCCCAAGTGTTTTCGAAAGACTTGAGAATTCATTATTTCCAAATGTTTTCAAACTCCCGAGATTATAAAATGTTTTGTAAGAGATACATGGTATTATTTCCTACCCTTTTTATAAATCAAACTGTTTTGATTAAGTGAATTATCTCGGAAAATATATTCAAGATTATTATATTCTTGAAGCACGTTGTGTATGGCTTGTACTTCTGTTTTATACTTGCACTAGCAAAACAATGGAGTTTTGCTAACCCCCGAGTATTCGGGGGGTGGATGTATGTATTGCGTCCAGTACTTGCAGTAGTGGGGAGCGAATCACAGGATCGATACGAAGGATGATGGGAGACGAAGATACTAATCACGTGAAGACAAATTGTAGAGTATTTGGTAGAGTCATGTTGGTTATCCCTCCGATGTGTTGTTACCCCGATTTATGGGAGTGTTATTGTATTCTAGCCTGCTGGGTATGTGTTCTGGGCAAGTATCATGTATGTAATGTTGTGTGTGTTGTGATATAAGACCTAATCGGTCTAACGGTCCTTTACGTAGCCATGTCGGCATGTGAAGTGATGCATTGTTTTGTATTTAGCCTGGTAGATCCTCGCGGAGAGGGTCTGCGGCGCTGTAATATTCCCGAATGGTTTGGGGGTGTTACAGAATATGGTATCGGAGCTTAGGTTGAGGAAACCTAGGCTGTCGGGTTGAGTTGAGTGTTGTCGGGTCTTGTCTTTCAGACTTGGTCTGACTGAGTGGTGTCGCGACGCGTCGTCCGAGTTGTCGGTCGTGATTAGTATCGAGGTGCAACCATCATCTTCGTGCGATCTGTGGATGTAAGTCTCCCTACTTTGTTGTGTCTCGTGCTATACGACTTTATGTGATTCTGTGTTATTATGTGGAGTTTAATTGTGCCTCGTGAATACTTACTCCATACCTGTTTGATTCTCGTATTGTGTTGGAATAAAGAGTAGTACCGGTATGCATGTATATATGTATACATCCTTGTGTGAAATCGTTTTTACAGGAGTGATATTTTGGATTGGTTACTCAATAAAAGTTTATCAATGTGATATTTCAATTTCAAATGTTTTGGGGAAGTCACGTAAATTCTATTTAAAAATATCCTTCGAGAAGGAAAAATGATTTGATTTTCGTGTGATGACCTCGAGACCAAAGATTTTGAGAACTCAAACTACACATATTATATTTTCATCTTGCATTGAAAATTTTCAAAATTTGATTTTAAATGCTTAAACGAGGTCTACCAATAGTTTACTTGAGACGTGACTTTCGCCTTCAAATTTTTTCGATTAAACGATATGTAGTGAGAATGTAAATTGTTGGCGCTTAGATTCGTATGTTGTTGTTTATATGTAACCTTCGGCTTTTGGCATTATTTGGTATATGTTCATGAATGTGTTGCTGAATTAGTATAGCTAGCGCGCGCTAACGTGGCATGGCTAGCGCACGCTAAGTCTCTGTTGAATCATACCTTAACCTGGCCCGAGCAGAAGCTCGGAAACTACATTCTGGCCGTAAGTCTAACTTTTGCGATTGTTAGGCTGACCGTTTGAGACGGTACTCCATGTGTGTTGTTCATGAATAACAATTGTTCGGTGTGGTTATGTGTAATTTGAACTGTGTTCTTGTCCGCTGCGTGTGTAAAGTTCAAAGTGACTTTTTGGGTACTTTTACCAAATAGTGTGTGTTTCAAAATGACCTTTCGTATTTGTAAATTTGAATTATTTCGTTGACCCTTTTTCCCAACTCTTTTGTCGGGCGATTTAACATATATTTTGAAACTATTGAGTTTTCGCGTCTACGCCTTGTAATTTCAAACGGTATTTAGTGACGGTATTTGGTATTTGGAAAATAACTTTTGGGGAGTATTTGGAAAGTATTACCGTCATCGGCCTTTCTGGCATTTTGGAACGTTTTCGAAAATGGTTTTCAACTTGGTGAGTTCCGGCGCGGAAACCGTACGGGAAATGATTTTTATATAATGGATGACTTCAATTTCATTGCATTTATAAATCGCACAACAACGGCATTATAAATGAAGATTGTTGGTATAATAGTTTGTATATTGTGCTCTAGCTGGAATTAATTGGTAATATGTATATGATTTAATGATGTTGGATTAAAGACAGAGACTTGAATATCTTGCTATGTGTTATGATCTTTCTTTACCTTAGGTTGTTGTTTGTTAGTATGCCGAGGGGCAGAGGTCGTGGTCGTAACCGTGGCGCTGATGGCCACGGGGATCAGATGCGGAATCGAGAGAATGCCGCTGGGAATGATTTTAATTTGGGTGTTGCTACTATATTGCAACAAGTAGCGACTCGGATGACTCAATTGACCTGTGGTTCAACGTAGCATTGACGCGAGTCGAACGTTGGTGTAAATCAATGGCTTCGCGAGGTAGTTCGTATGAATCCCCTCGATTCGCCTGCCGCGGATGCGTTGGCCAGGATGGTTGGATTTTCCATTGGGAAAGATTTTCGAGGTCGGATGTCCCAAGAGCGAAGGTACCTATCGCTCGCACCTTCTCGACAAAGATGCTTCTAATTGGTGGGAAGCTGTCAAACCTCGTGATCGTGATGTCACGTGGGCGGAGTTCCAAGCACTTATGGAAGCTGAGTTCTGTCCGAAACCGATTAGAGAGCAGAGGATTCGTGAATTCTACTTGGCGTAACCGCAAGATATATCGGTGTCGCAGTTATCATCGATTATAGCAAACAACTCGCTTATGCGAGATTGGGTGAGAATCGAGGAAGAGAGGATCCTTCACTTTGACAGACGGATGAAGCCGGATATTCGCGTATATATGTCGGGATTCAATTGCACTTCGTTGAGGGACTATCAAGATCGAGCATTAGCCCGTGAACTAGCTTCGTTATCATCGGAGCGTGTGTCCGAGTCGAAGAAGCGTAAGAAGTCCGGCGACCGTGGACGGTACAGAGTTGGTGTTTCTAGTTTTCAATGTCGTAGCCTTTCCGCCGTGAAGCTCCATCGCTGATGCGTGAACCGAGAGTTCCAAGTCTTCGCTCGACTCCTGGTAAAGCCAGAGATGTTTTAATCAGAACGCGGGACATGTTCATGCACATTGTCCTACCCCACCAGAACGTGTTACAAAGTGCGGACTCGAGGACACCGGTTCGCTTTTGCGAGATGGTTACCGAGCATTCCGAGGCGAGGACTTGAACTTTGATATCGGGATCGACTCCGAGTAGTCCTGAGGGGCGTGGTCTATCGGTTGCATGTTGAATTATTTCCCTTGCTTTGTTGTTTCAAATTCAGAGATTGACTTCTTTTATTTGAAGTGGATCGGATTTTGAACTCAGATTTCGACTCTGTCGAATCATTTATATTCGTTGATATTTTCTGATCTTGTCCTGTCCTGTGCTTTTATTGATCGAACGAGCTGTGGTATTGTTTCAGAATGACCCGTTTGTCGTTATGACTCTCCAAATTGCTATTCCCTTTCCTGTGGATATTATGTGAATGCATATCTTGTTGCCTTCACCGGATCGTATATTATCCCTAGTCGAGATGTGAACTTTGGGGTTGTTGTTTGAGTATTATTGTTCGTCGTGATTCGAACATGATTGATCGACTGTTGTTGTCTCGATCGTTGTAACTCAATCGTTTGATGGTTCGGTTTTTGTTGATCTCGTTTCGTAATTGTTGAGCGTTAGGACTCCTTCGTAATTTCCTTGAGTTCAGGAAATTAGTTTTGTGTTCGATCTTTCAACCCTTGGGCTGTGGAATTTCGTATTGGTTCATCGAATAGCTCGTGTTTTGACTGATGTACTGTTGAATTGTTCAACCGTATTGATTTTAGTTCGTCGTGTTTTGTTATTTCGGCAACGGATATCGTGTGTTATCTGAGTTTGTTTTGCGTCGTTCGTTTTATGTTTCAAGTTTCGAGGACGAAACTTCTTCTAAGAGGGGTAGAATGTAATACCCGAGATCTTTATTCCGGATTCGTTGGGTTTTCTGGGTTTTATCGGATTGTCATGGTCCTCATCGTAGGAATTTCGTGCCATGTTTGGTTGTGACTTGCTGGGACATGTTTTTGGAGGCATTTCGGATCACTTTGTGAGTTTTGAGATTTTGTGGTGTAGCGCACGCTAATGCTTGAAGCATAGCGCACGCTACTGCGTGGTGGTTAGCGCACGCTACTGAATGTGTAGCGCACGCTAATCGGGCGATCAGAGGCATCCAAGAGCTACCGGATCGGGATCGAGCTTTGTTAGCGACGCTAAGGCCGATAGCTAGCGCACGCTATCGACCGCTTAGCGACGCCTCTCTTCTTTCTAGCGCACGCTACCCGGCAGATGCGGTTACGTCTGAGGCTACCGGATCGATTTTGTGACCCGTTAGCGCACGCTACGGCTTTTGATAGCGCACGCTAACCGTGTTATAAGCGGTTTCTCCGAGCGTTGACCGTTAGCGCACGCTAATGCAGTGGTGTTTAGCGCTTAATAATCGGCCCAAGATAAATACCGGACAGCAGCGTTAAGTCGTCATTTTCCACTTTTCTTCATCCCTTCCGACGGAGTGAGATCCAGAGGCGATTAGGACCGATCTTCTTCTTCTAGCTTCATCTCTCGAAGGGATTTGTAGATGTTTAACAACATCTAATCGTCTTCTTGGTCCAGATCAAGGTAATCTCTTCTTAGAACCCTAGTTTCTTAAATTTGGGGTTTTTCCTCGATTTTTGATTCTTAACCGATCTCATCCGATCGGTTGTGTATTTTTGGTTGTCTTCACCGTAATCTTGATTTTGTTAACCGCTCATCGATTTTTATCGCCTTGATCAACGATTCTTGATTTCTTTGCGAATACTTAGATTCTTGTCGCTTTTAGGATCGCTTCGATTTCGATTAGTGTTATTGATTCGTGGTGATGCTATTTTCGTAGTATTCGTGGGCCGTCAAGTCTTGATCGCTTTGGAGGTTCAAGGTTGCCCGATCGTGCCCGCTCGTCGCTTCGTTGCTCGTGATATCGAGGCAAGTATCTTGTCCATACGTTTCATGTTTCGTAGGCGTAATTATTGATAAATGATTATATACGAAACCCAATGTTTAATGAACGTAAAAGGGATTGGTATGTTCTCGATAAATGTTGTCTTTCAACGATAATTCGTGTACTTCGTGAATATATGTGTTCTCGGGATATGTGTGTTGGTTTTGTATGTTGAAAAGATGCTATGACCACTTTGAGTGAGTTTAATAGATCGTAATCCTTTGCCGGGATTACGTATTGTTATGTGTATTTGTTCGGTAAGAACGTATGGGTGTGATATTAGTTGATACTCCTTTGAAAGGAGGTTGTGATGTTTAAGTGTTGCTTGGATTGATATTCCGCTCATTGTTATGTGATCGTTGATAGTGATGTGCCTCCGGTAGGATTGTTGAATCTCCGGATCCATACTTGCTAGTATGGGTCGGGCGTGACCGTAGGGTTATCCAATCCGGTATGTCTTATGGGACTCCGAGGTTCGGGCTTGCTAGCCCGATGCCGAGATAACTTGTGGGGTTATCATCGGTATGTCTTGCGGGGACTCCGAGGTTCGTGGCTTGTTAGCCGATGCCGGATAACTTATGGTTGTGGTATGGAATGGTTCCGTGATCGTTGTCACGAGGACATGTGATTTGGTATGGTTTCCTATCGGGTTATTCACTCTGTATGTTCTACTGAGCATCCGAGGTTCGTGGCTTGTTAGCACGGACGCGAATAATCCTTAGGAACATGTGTTATGTGATTCGGGTCGTGGACCCTGTGGCTTATGATTTGGGTCTTGGACCCCGTGTGTTGTGAATTGGGTTGTGAAACCGCGTTTTATTATTGGAATCGTATTTTGGAAAGACGATTTTGGGCCGTGCCCCCAAGTATTTTCGAAAGACTTGAGAATTCATTATTTCCAAATGTTTTCAAACTCCCGAGATTATAAAATGTTTTGTAAGAGATACGTGGTATTATTTCCTACCCTTTTTATAAATCAAACTGTTTTGATTAAGTGAATTATCTCGTAAAATATATTCAAGATTATTATATTCTTGAAGCACGTTGTGTATGGCTTGTACTTCTGTTTTATACTTGCACTAGCAAAACAGTGGAGTTTTGCTAACCCCCGAGTATTCGGGGTGGATGTCTCAGACAAGGCCCGTGTACTTGCAGTGTAGGCGGGAGCGAATCACAGGATCGATACGAAGGATGATGGGAGACGAAGATACTAATCACGTGAAGACAAATTGTAGAGTATTTGGTAGAGTCATGTTGGTTATCCCTCCGATGTGTTGTTACCCCGATTTATGGGAGTGTTATTGTATTCTAGCCCCTGCGTGGGTATGTGTTCTGGGCAAGTATCATGTATTTAATGTTGTGTGTGTTGTGATATAAGACCTAATCGGTCTAACGGTCCTTTACGTAGCCATGTCGGCATGTGAAGTGATGTATTGTTTTGTATTTAGCCTGGTAGATCCTCGCGGAGAGGGTCTGCGGCGCTGTAATATTCCCGAATGGTTTGGGGGTGTTACAATGCCGACCCGATACCCGCCTGTCCTCTCTCCTGGAACCTAAAATACATAAAAAGTATTTCCCCCATAAAGGGGTTAGCCGTCGAATAGCTAGTACAAGTATAACAGTATGAAACACAATACTCCTCGACAATAAAGTAAATGTAATCCGTCAATTCATCAATTCAAGACTAGTATTCCGGAATAACTAAATCTCATAGCGTCACATCAAGACGTACATGAATGCCGTAGAAACGGTTCGTTCATATCATCCGTCAATACATGTATGAATGCCGTAGAAACGGTTCGTTCATATCATGCCATCAATTAATATATGAATGCCGTAGAAACGGTTCGTTCATATCATGCCAACAATATATCTATGAATGACGTATAAACGGTTTGTTCATATCATACCATCAATATTTCTTACTTTCATAGTCGAGAACGTACAATCGTAATTATATACTTGCCTTGAATAATCGACGACGCAACGAACGGAATGGAAAGTCACCGACGAATGCTAGGAACCATCGAAACCGAACCTAACGATTCGAAGAATACAATCACAACAGATTCTAAATGAATACGGAATTGGAATACGCCCAGAAACCCGCCTACGATTCATGTATATTCGTATAAAAACGACAACGAGGGCGGACCACAACCAAACCCTCTCGATTTCGTAAAAATCACGAAATGTACCATGAATCCGTAGGGAAACTAAGAGTACCAACAAGATTAATCATATTCATCATAAATTAATCAACAAAACGGAATGAATCTAATAAAAACGCGAAAACCCCCAAATCTCCCCAAAAGTAGGGTTCTAAAGATCTAACCTTGATTCGCTGGATCGAAGGACGTTATAGGATGATCGATCAATGATATGAACTCAGGAACTTCATGGATTTGTTGTTTAACAACATGGCTTCATCTTCTCCGAAGCTCCACCATGATCAAGAGAAAGGAAATGAAAAATGAGTGAGAAAGTGGCTGTTCTGTCATTTTTATACTGGGCCGGAACTAGCGTGCGCTAGCCTTCCATGACTAGCTTGCGCTATCGGCCAATATCGGCCAAAGACTCGGCCATGGCCCGCATGACCCGCACCACCGACCACCCGCCGACCACGACTCGTCGCCCGACTCCCGCTAGCGTGCGCTACGGCCGAAGCCTCGCGCGCGCTAGCCGACTGGCCCAGAGCCTCCGGACTAGCAAGCTCATCCGTGAATGTACGCTAGTCGGCCGACACAGACGCTACCCCCGGCCGGGCGTGCAACGACCGGCAGAGCGTGCGCTACTCCGCCGATCCTACCCGAGTCCGTAACCTCGTAATCCTCCGCCTGTGCCCGAGAAGCGTACATTGGCCGACTTGACATGGCGCTACATCGCTGAAGCTGCGCAGCTGGCCCTGGCCAGAAGCGTGCGCTTACGCGGTTCGCTGTGCGTGCTCGCCAAGCAACCATCGTCCGGCCAGAACTCGCGGCCGTCCGTCTACCCAAAGAATCGTCCGGCCATGCCCGACCACCGTGGCTCGACGACTCGATTTCAAAACGCATTTTAACGAACACGATTTAAAAGTTCGCGGACAACATCCACGACCCGAAATGAAAGCGTAATGTAATAATTAATCATACGCGACCGAGAAAAGAGTCGAGACAACGAATACAGATAGAATACCCATAACTTTGGGTAAATTACAAAATGGCCCAAAACGCCCGAAAATCACGATACGCGATCGAATAACCAAACTGAAGTTCATAACACTTCTAACAAAGTTAAACGGACTTACGGGAAACTCGAAACAGCAGTTTAGAACGAGATTCGCAAGAATCAAACTCAAGTGCGGAAAAGTCGCTGAAAAGCACAGAACTCAACATAACGAGACCGAAACGAACTCGGATGTCAAAAAGTGTAGAATTAATAATTCTCAGGGTGACGAAACGGTCCCAAGCGAGTTGTCAAAACGGACTTCCGCCGAAAATAGAAAGTTACTGGAAATCAAAATTACGGGTATTACAATTATCATGTATTACTTTCCCAGGTACAAAAGCAGATTGACTGTAATGTACTAGGGAACCAATCACCTTGATGAGCGTGGAGGTAAGCACTTTAGATATGATTTTATAGAATGTAGTGCAGCAAGAAATAGGTCTCATTGCCTTCATCTCCTTAGCATCTCTTGTTTTGGGGATCAAAGTTACTAAGGTGCAGTTCATGGCTTTATACAATCTGTCATGTTGAAAAAATTCTAGAGCTGCTTCAAACACATCCTCTTTAATAATCCCCCATGTTGATTTGAAGAATTTATCATTGTACCCATCAATTCCAGGAGATTTATTATCACCAATAGCCTGTAGGGCTTGATAAATCTCCTTTTATGTAACCTCAGCTATCAATTCATTGCCCAGCTCTTTACTTAGTTGTTTTCCGTCTCTCAGAGCTACTATATCAAGACCAAGTCTATTGGATTGAGTATCCCCCACCAGTCTACTGTAGAAGTCAATAACGTCATCTTCAATCTCTTTAGCTATAGAAATCTCCAGTCCAGACTCAGTAATCAGTTTAGCAATGCCTACTTGCTTGTTCTTCTCTCTGGTAGTTGCATAGAAATATGAATTATTCCTATCTCCTTTTTGTAGCCAATCTACCTTTGCTTTCTGTTGTAACATTCTCTCTTCTGCATCCTTTAACTGTAGGAGTTTGGCAGTTGCTTGTTTTTCTTGAGTAATCAGCTCAGCATTTAACATGTCACTTTGCAGCAATTTCTGAGCTGTTTCAAGCTCTGATCTAGCTTGTTTAACTCGTTGTTCCAAGCTACTAAACTCTTTAGAAAGTTCTCTAATGATTGGCTGAAGTCTGAGTAGCTTATTCCAGAGTCTAAACATGGGCCTCCCCTCAATTGGACAGGACCAGCTTTGCTGCACCAAATCCAAGAACTGAGGCTTATTGATAGAACAATTCAGGAATCTGAACATTCTCCTTCTGTTCTGCACTACAGGTTGTTGAACCTTTATCCACAAAGGACAATGATCAGAGATGCCTGGATCCATAACTTCCACAGTAATCCAATGGTATCTGATAAACCAGTCCATATTAGCAATGTCTCTATCAATCTTTGAGTATATGATCCCTTGTGTATGCTTATTGGACCATGTGTATGGGTGCCCACACATTTGTACCTTAGTTAAACCCGCTGCATCCATCCTATTTTCCATATCTACATATTCCAAGGCTCGGACAGGATTTCCACCTAACCTATCACTGACATTCAGTACATTATTGAAGTCGCCCACAATAAGCCAAGGTCCTTGAATCCATCTAGCCATGCTTTCAATATCAGCCCACAAAATTCTTATTTCATGAATATAGTTAAGCATAAACCACAGTTAGAGTAGCATGGAAACTGCCATCCAAACTCTTAGCGGTACAGTGGATAAATTGTGCAGAAGTGCCCACAATCTGTACTTGTATCATATTTGTATCCCACAGAAGCCAGATCCTACCATTTCCATGATGCTGATAGTTGTCATGAAAACACCATCTAGCACCAAATCTTTTTTGAATTTTCTTGGCATTATTACTTTTAATTCTAGTCTCAAACAGAGCTGCTATATACACCTTAATTTTTTTGAGGTAGGATCAAACCTCTGCTGTGTATTTTGTAGCATTTATCATGCCCCTTACAGTCCACGCAACAATCATGGAACATCTAGAGTGTCACCTGTCAAGCCATCACTAACTTGCAAGGATTTAAACCCATTGTCAATTTTTAGTTTCAATTTCCAAACCTGTAGGTTAAGGTTAGGTTTCTGCATATTGTTCTGGTCAGCCATCTTTCTTGTCTCCACTTCTGTCCAATCCTGTTGATCAGGAGGTTTGCTTGTCCCTATAACATCCACACTCTCCTTCCCCTTAACTGAGTTATTCTGTTCTTCCTTATCCTTATCAGATGCAACCTTTCCCTGTATAGGTTTAGGTTTCTGCACAACTTTACCCTTATTCCTAGGCTTCCAAACTGGGGCTATCCTCTGTTTGCCATTCCTCTGCCTAATAATATCACCAGGTTTGTCCTCAGTAGGAGGCATCCATTCACATACCACAGGTTGCTTTAGGACTTTGTTCAGGCTATTTTTAATATTCACTTCTGTAACCAATTTCTGGGTTATGTCCACTTCCACAAGTACCCTAGCATAAGAGACACGCAGCTTTTTTGATGTACATTCATCCATGTACAGTGGTCTACCAATGGCACTAGTAATCTTTCCCAGACTCTGCGCACCCCACATTACTAAAGGGAATTGGGGAAGTTGTACCCAAATAGGCACCAATCACATCATCTCCTTATCAAACACAAAATCAATATGCCATGGTTTTAAGATCATATGCATATTATATATGGTGTATGGTCCATTATTATAAACAGTCTCCATATCCTTTTTTGAATCAAACCTCAGCATAAAATAGCCTTCCTCATTATAGTAGATAGCAGGCATTTTAATAGATTTCCAGACTCTTTCAGTAAACTGACGGATAGCATTCATAGATAAATCATCCCCTATGGTATACATAACCAGTGTATTAGCCCAGAAATTTACCTCAGAGGCAAGATCTTCTATCTCAATAAGCATTCCACTGTATCATTTGTGATTGTAGGAGGGAAAAATTTTATTTCCAAGCTCTTATCAGGTATTCCGTTTCCCTTAATCACATCCACCCAAGGCTGTTGTTCAACCCTTTACTCACTATTTACAGGCTCCTCTAGTTTAGTAGAGTTGCTCGGTGTATTCGTTGGAGTTGTGAATACAGGTTGTGCCACAGTATGTTCTCCCACATGCTTCTCTTCACGTTGTTCCTTTCCCCCCTCTCCCGGAGAGGGTGTATCTTTCTGAAGAATAGATCTAACCACCACTGACAGGATCGCCTTTACCTGTGCCGGTCAGAGACGAGCCTTCGGAGCCACCAATTTCTTCTTCGGCATCTGTACGAACTTACATGTTTTGTGGGTGTAAATCACCCATAGTAGTTCAGATCTATTATTTTTAACTGTTAAGTCTTATTTTTACTCTTTCATGCATATAACGTGAGCAAAAAGTCAAACATTCTTCAATCAAATGCCCTTGTGCTATGGATCCCTCTGGTCGACTCTTGTTTTGCATATATGACTTCAATTTGCACAGGTATCTTTCCATAAAAAACATCCATATAAACTGAACAGGTCCCCTAAGTTCAACTTCGTTTACTAAGTGGATAGGTAAGTGCACCATTATATCAAAAAAAGTTGGCGCAAATATTTTCTCAAATTCACACAATACTTCTGTTATTTCTAAGTGTAATCTGTCAAGTTCCTCAGGCTTAATTACCTTGCTGCACGAACTTCAAAAAAAAACACCCAACCCAATCAATGGGATTGCAACATGCTTTGGTAATTATTTTCTCACTGCAACTTAAGGCAAGTAATGCCAAAATATATGAGCATCATGACTCTTGTAACCCAAAAATTTCTATTCTGGAGAATGAACACACTAGGCAATATTAGATGCACATCCATAAGGCAACTTTGTTTCTTTCAAAACACGGAAAAAATGCATTTCTCCTTTGAAGATATTGAAAAACATGCATTGTGGAATATAACATGCTCACCATCTTCAGAAAGTTTTGGTTGAAGTCTTTCTTTGATGCCCAATTCCAAAAAGTCAAATCGAGCATTTACATGATCCTTCGACTTCTTATTAACATCCAACAAAGTCGCTATCACGTTATCACATATATATTTTTTCGATGTGCATCACGTCAAGATTATGTCGGCATGCATTAAATTTCCAATATGGCAACTCCTGATAGGGGTTTTGGAGAGGGCCTCTCCTCAATTTTACCATTGAAAGCACTTTTATTATGTCGCCATGGGTGTTGAGCATCTAAATATCTGCGATGATCCATATAGCATGTCTTCTTACTATGCTTCAATTGGAGTCAACTAGTTCCATGATTACAACATGGACATGCAAATTTTCCCTTTGTTTTCCACCCTGACAACATGGAATAACCCGAAAAATCACTAATCGTCCATTTTAAGGTTTCGTATATTTTAAAGGTTTCATCTTTAGATTTCTCATATGTCTCCAACCCATTAACCCATAATTTTTTAGCTCCTCAATTAAAGGTTGCAAATAAACATCAATGTTATTACCTGGTGATTCGAGTCCAGGAATTAACAAATATAACATAAAGTATTCGGGTTTCAATGATATCCACGGAGGCAATTATAGTTAACCAACACCACAGGCCAAGTGCTATGAGTAATGCTCATCGTTCGAAATGAATTAAATCCATCACTTGACAACCCTAACGTCACATTTCTAGTTTCTTTGGCAAAATGAGGATACAAAGAATCAAATTCCTTCCATCTTTTCCCATCTACAGGATGTCATAAATTTCCATCTTTGGGTATCCTTCACCGCGCCATGTCATATATTTGGCTGTTTCTGAACACATGAAAAGTCTTTGCAGCCTCGGTTTTAGAGGAAAATGCCACACAACCTTAGCTGGAACTTTTGAAGATTTTTTGGAATGTTCATTGACATGCTTGCTCCCTTGTTTCTCATCCAGTTGTTTCCACTTAGAGGTGGCAGATGTGACATGTATCAGCTTGTCCATTCTCCTTCCAAAAAGCATGCACTTCGGACACGTAGGAATCTTTTGGTAATCAACCCCAAATCCCTCACGATATTTTTAGCTTGAGTAAAACTAGATGGAAGTTTTGCCTCGGGAATAACCTCTTGAAAAACTTGCAAGAGATCATTAAATGCTCCATTACTTAGCCCATGAAGCGTCTTGTAGAGAAAAAGTCTAATGATGAAAGATAGCTTTGTGAAGTTTTTACATCCAGGGAACAACTTTTGCTTTCACTCTTCCACAAGTTTATAGAACTTTTTGGCCTCTTCATTTAAGCTTTATTGCACCATACTTAATTCCTTTGCGGCATCTCTAAACCTATCATGCAATAATTCATCGAAATTGTCATGCATACCACCTCCACAATCATCTATGACGGTATTAGACCGAAATTGTGAGGGGTTTTCTCCATCAAAAACCCATACATAGTAGTTTTCTACAAATCTGTATCCTTCTAAATGATCGAATACCTTATTTCTCTGATACCAATAACGGTTCATACACAGCTTGCAAGGACAACAAATTTGGCCCCCCTTTTTCACCTTATCAAACAAAGCATTACGAAATTCAATAACACCATTTTCAAACTTAGGTAACCATTTAGGTAAATACATCTAATCTCTAACATTCCCCATATTTCTCTTACCCTGAAGTACATAGCAACATTAAACTATAGTATTAAGAAATATATACCAGAGATCTACATGTTCATGATAATTTTGAATAACCAAATAAGAATTTTATTGTTGAACCAATATTTCTTATCATATATTTTGATGATGTATAAATACACAAAATAATCATAAATAACGTACACTAGTCTTATAGCATAACGTACGTAATAATCACTCACATATTACTTGTTGAAAAGTGTTTAATTATGCAGGGTTACGTACTTAACAATCTATGTTACATAACATCCATAACGTACGTTACAGGTATTCAGTAACATACGCTATGTACGAAAATAAACCGGTGTGCAGATTCCAGAAAGTCAACATGCTAAACGGTCATATACATCATAACGTACAGAATAAATGATTCATAACGTACGCCAAGTGTTTTGAAGTTGAACTTAAAATTGGACCGTTGATGTGCCATTGATGTCATCCAGTAGATCGTCACATCTAACGGCTATCTAAGGACTTTATAACTTACGCAACCGTTGAATATAACGTACGCAAAAGATGAGCCAAAGGATACTGCCTGATTCTGCAGTTGCTATTATGTACATTACAAATTCAAATAACATACGCTATCTTCCCTTACATATGCAACACATGATACATAACATACGTTAAGGAGGCTTACTATTCCAACGGGAAAGAGACTCCAAAATGCTATAAATAGAAGCATTTGGAGGTGATGAGGTACACAAAAAATCTCTGAGCATATCAAGCTATTATATCATTCTTTTACACTTTTAGAGATAATATCGATACAAGAAGAATTGTTCTAACAATCTTCTATATACATTCTTGTATCACTTCAAGCTATTATTTTGTAAAAATGAGTATATGTATGCACAATATTTTTTGTATCTGTGTGAGGTTGTCTTGTACCCCGAAAAACGAGAGAGATTATATGTAGTTATTCTTGAGCCCAGAAATGAAGAAATTGTAAGTTCGGTACTAATCTTGAAAAGTGCTATTGTAAAGAGTTGGCACTAAACTATAAAATGCATTCAAGTTTTGAGAAAAGTCCTAGTCGATAATACTAGGTAGAGGATGTAGGCTTTTGGATAGCCGAACCTCTCGAACAATTTCTTGTCTCTCTTTATTTTCGCACTTCGTCTTTACTTCTAATATTTCCTTCCGCATAAAAAGAGTTCAAAGGTCTACTCCGCAATATTCAACCCCTCATTCTAGTGGCGGTACCAATACGATAATTGGTATAAGTGCGGTCTATTTTTCGTCAGTCCAATACCTGCTAGAGAAAAGATCCAAAAATGACATTCATTCATGCTTTTGAAGGCAACACTCTTAAACCTCCTCCATTCTTCGATGGTTCAAACTTCATGATTTTGAAGAAGAAAATATCTATCTTCATCCGAGCTTATGATATTGATATCTGGAAGGTCATTGTGCGTGGTCCAAAATTTCCAAAGAAATCTGACGGCTCCTTAAGAGCTTCGAAGAATACAATGAGTCTGACTGGAAAATGATCACTTCAACAGTAAGGCCACTCAAATACTTTACTGTGCTCTTAATCCAGAAAATCATAATAGAATCTCATCGTGTGAAACGACCAAAGAAATCTGGAGTATGTTAGAAATCACTCATAAAGGAACGAGTCAAGAAAAAAACAAAGATAAACAGGCTCCTTCGCGATTATGAACTACTCATGATGAAGTAAGATGAAAGCATCACCGCAATGCTTGACCGGTTCTCGTCTATCTCAAGTAGTGATAAATCAAAGAATTCTAAGATCACTACCTAGAGAATGGGATGCAACTGTAACGGCTATTATGGAGTCAAAAGGTCTCAATACTATAGAATTCAGTGCACTCATTGGATCCTTTATAAATTATGAGATTGTCATTAAGTCTCGAAACTCCAAGCCAAAGCCTAAAGAATGAGAAAGGCCGATAACTCTCAAAGCTAAAGAAGAAAGTGATCTGGAAGAAGAACCAATCAAAGAAGAAGATGAGGAAATGGTGTTCTATGCTAGAAACATCAAAAAATATAAAAGTCTCTTAAATAGATGTCGGAAGGATGTGTCTCGGGAACTTAGGGATGGATCTGAAAAGGCACTCTTCCCTCAAAACAAAATGTTCGACAATACTGTAATACCCGTAATTTCGATTTCCGGTAATTTCTTTTTTTTCGGCGGAAGTCCATTTTGATGACTCGCTCATGACCGTTTCGTCATTTTGAGAATGATTAATTCTACACTTTTTGTCATCCGAGTTCGTTTCGGTGTCGTTCTGTTGAATTCCGTGTTCTTTAGCGACTTTTCCGCGTATGAGTTCGAATTTTGTTGGATCGCCATTAATTTTTGGAGACTCCAAAAATTCTGAATCTTTGCAATATTATAAATTGTCGAGTTAGCTTTCCAATGGTTCAAACGGTGAGTCAATCAGAGTCCGGACGAGGGAGTTATGGTCGAAATAGCTAAGTCACTCTCACTCCCAGTTTTTGGCCGAGCACTCTGTACCTTGTGCCGCGGCACATGCCGGCAGGGCCGCGGCACATGCCGGCGGGGCCGCGGCACACTGCCGAGTCACTGCCGGCAGATTTGGCACTGTGCCGCGGCACACTCCCGCTGGGCCGCGGCGTGCAGCCTATTTATGGCCCTGCAGACGGGTTTTTGGACATTTTTCTCCTTCTTATCCTTCTCTTCCGCGGCTGAGGGTGTGCTTATCATGGAGCCATGTTGTTTAACAACAAATCCACGAAGTTCTTGAGTTCATAACATCAATCAATCATCCTATATCGTCCTTTGATCCAGCGAATCAAGGTAATCTTCCTTAGAACCCTAATTTCGTGAATTTGGGGGTTTTTGCATTTTTGTCCGATTCGTTCCGTGTTGTTGATTAATTCATGATGTGTATGATTAATCTTGGTAGTATTATTGTGTTTAACATCATTTAATCCATTTTTCTTCGTCGAATCGAAGTATATTTCTTGATTTCCTTCGAATCGACTTTTTGGGGGATTTGTCCTCGATCTCGTTTTCCATCCGTTTTTGTTGGATAGATTGTGGTTATATGATGTTGTTAAATATATTCTATGGATTGTATATCCATATTTCAACTTGGAATTCCGTTTTCTTGTTTTGTCGGGACGAATCGTGTTCTTGGCCGTTTTGGGGAAAAACACTTGAACATTCATCGTTCGTTCTTTGAATTCAACGGCTTTGAGTCATGCTATGGAATTCATTTTCATTGTTGTTATTGTCCTCCATAGTGTATTATCGCGAGTTGGCATTCGGTGGAGTCGGCGGGTTCATAGTCGGTTCGTGCCAACCTACTTCGGTCGATTCTCCGCGTTGTGGTTGTTCAAGGCAAGTATCTTGCCCATACATTTCATGTTTCGTTGATATAATTCTTTATAAATAATTTTATGCGAAACACAATGTTTAATGAACGTAAAAAGGGATTGGTATGTTTTCGATAAATGTTGTCTTTCAACGATAATTCGTATACTTCGTGAATATGTATTCTCAGAATATGTGTGTTGGTTTGGTATGTTGAAAGATAACATGATCTCTTCGAGTGAGTTAATAGACCGTAATCCTTTGCCGGGGATTACATATTGTTATTATATACTTGTTCGGTAAGAACGAAATGTGTGTGATATTAGTTGCTACTCCTTGAAAGGAGGTTGTGATGCTTAATGTTGTTTGGCTTCATAAGTGATTATTGTTGTGTGCTTGATGCATGTGATGTGCCTCCGGGTATGATTGTTGAATCTCCGGGATCCATACTTGCTAGTATGGGTCGGGCACGACCGTAGGGTTATCCAAATCGGGTATGTCTTGCGGGGACTCCGAGGTTCGTGGCTTGTTAGCCCGATGCCGAGATAACTTATGGGGTTATCATCGGGTATGTCTTGCGGGGACTCCGAGGTTCGTGGCTTGTTAGCACGATGCCGGGATAACTTATGGTTGTGGTTTGATTATGTAAGTATATGTGCTTTTAGTCACGTGACTGCGGTTACGGTGACATGTGATTTGATATAGTTTCCCTGTGGGTTATTCACTCTGGTTTGTTCTACGGGAGCATATGAGGTCCGTGGCTTGCTAGCACGGGACGCGAATAATCTGTAGAAACAGGTTGTTATGGTATGATCGGGTCATGGACCCCACTTGTTGTTATCAAATTTATGTTTTGGGAAAATGACTTTTGGGCTGTGGCCCTAAATGTTTTCGAAAGGCCTGAGAATTCTTAAATCCCAATGTATTCAAAACTCCCGAGGTCGTAAAATGTTTTTCACAAGATGTATATTGGGTTTACCCTATCTTTCGATTTAATTGTTTGATTAAGTGAATCACCTCGGGAAGTATGTTTATGATTAACATGTTTCGTGGAGTATGATATATATTGCTCGTTTTCGTATTTTATACTTGCACTAGCAAAACAGTGGAGTTTTGCTAACCCCCGAGTATTCGGGGGGTGGATGTCTATTTTTGCATTCAGGTTTTGGAGCATAACACAGGGTCGGCACGAAGGATGATGAAAGATGAACGATACTAATCACACGAGGATCCGTTGATGTCGTATTGGTCTAGTTGTATTTTCTTTTCCGTTGCAGTATCTTTTCCCCGTTGTACGGGAGTTTATTGTATTTTGACCCCTGCGTGGGTATGTATTTATAATTGAGTTGTATATTTTTATTGAAAGACCAAATCGGTCTACTGAGTCATTTTAGCCTTGAAGGCATTGTCGAGATGTTAAATATTGTTACCAGCCTGGTAGATCCTCGAGGAGAGGGTCTACGGCGTGTAATATCCCTGAGTGGATTGGGGGTGTTACATAAATGGTATCGGAGCTTAGGTTGTGGAAACCTAGGCTGTCGGGTTAGTGGTGTCTGTTGAGTTTTTGTCTCGCCGGATTTTGTCTGACTGAGTCGCATCGCGACGCGTTGTTTGAGTTTGTTGGTCGTGATTAGTATCGTGGGGCGATCATCATCTTCGTGCGACCTGTGGAAGTAAGTCTCCCTTCTTTGTGTTGTGCCTCATGTGACACGAGGTATTTTTATGATTATTTGTTAAGTGGTGGAATCCTTATGTGGATTTTGATTTCACGATATGTATTTAGTCGACTCTCGTATTTGATTTATACGAGGAGTGTCGTCGCTTGTGATGTATTTTTATTTGTTGTTTTTGTCCGTTGCTGATGATTTTCGAATCGATTTGCACATTTTACAAGTTCTCTTGTGGAAGCTTTGTGCTTATACGCGTTCGACTTGTTCACTAGCCAGTGCGGGAGGGTCCTTAGAGGCCTCGAATGGGGTCAGTGGTTTTGTTCTGAATGTGGTATTTTATCGTTTATTTCTGTTTAAATACATGTATTGTCTTGATTTTAAACGTTTTGATGCGTGTACTAGGAGTTGTTTTAGTGAACGTCGATATGTGTCAGTTTTGGGCATTCTGGCCTCTTGGATTTTTGAAAATCTTGAGTATCTTAGAAAAATAAATTTCGAGACATACATTTCAAATGAGTTATTTTCTTGTGGTACATCCAAGGTGCCACAATATATTTCAAAAAAAAAAATTTCTACTTCGAGGACCAAAATGCTTTGAGATATTTTCAATGTTTTAGAAACACTTTTATTTAGACCCGAGGGTCGAATATTTTGAAAGTTTTCACTAAGAGAAGGTGTCCTCATTTTTGTTCAAACGCAAGATGATTTTCAAAGTCTCGACAATGATGTCTGTCCAACTTCTTGTAAAGTGATACTCAAGATCAACTAGTGTTCCCAAAATTTTTCTTTCAAAAGGTTGTTGTTTCGTGATGTTTAGTAACTGTATGCTGGATATCTTTCGGACCGCTGAGGTCGCCGAACGATACCGTCATTGCTGGGGTGTTTGTATGTGTGTTTCTTTACGATGGTAATCGTTGTAAGTGTTGCATGTTATGATTTCCTGTTGTGCTGAGTGGTTTCTTATTCAGTATGCCGAGGGGCAGAGGTCGTGGTCGTGGCGACCGGATGCGTGATCGGGATCACGCTGCCGGTGATGGTATTGGTATTGGTGTTGCTACTATTTTGCAGCAGGTAGCTACACAGATGACTCAGTTGACTCAGGCAGTTCAGCGCGTTACAGAGGTGACCCAGAACACTGGCGCAAATCAGTGGCTTCGGGAGGTGATTAGTATGAACCCCCCTCGATTCGCCGGTGTTGCGGATGCGTTGGGCTGGGATGGTTGGCTTTTCCAGTTGGGAAAGATATTCGAGGCTGTCGATTGTCCTGAAGAGCGGAAGGTACCTATTGCGCAGTACCTTCTTGATAAAGATGCCGCTAATTGGTGGGAAGCTGTTAAGCCTCGTGATCGTGATGTCACGTGGGCGGAGTTCCAGGCATTGATGGAAGCTGAGTTCTGCCCGAAACCGATTAGAGAGCAGAGGATTCACGAATTTTATTTGGCAGAACCGCAAGATATTTCAGTGTCACAGGCTATAATCGACTATAGCAAACAACTCAGTTATATACGAGATCGAGTGAGAACCGAGGAAGAGAGGATCTTTCATTTTGACAGACGAATGAAGCCAGAGATTCGCGAGTATATGTCCGGACTCATTTGCACTTCGTTGAGGGACTACCAAGATCGAGTCTTGGCCCGTGAACTAGCTTCGTTATCATCGGAGCGTGTGCCCGAGTCGAAGAAGCAGAGGAAGTCCGATGACCTTGTGGACAGTGCAGGAGCTGGTGGTTCTAGTTCGCAATGTCGTAGTCTTTCTGCTGTGAAGCTCTATCGCTCGTTACGTGGGACTAAGAGTTCCAAGTCGTCTGCTTTGACTCCTGGTAAATCCAGGAGGTGTTTTAACTGCAATGTGGCGGGGCATGTCCGTGCACATTGTCCTTCTCCGATAGTAACGTGTTACAAGTGGGGGCTTGAGGGACACCGGGTTCAATTTTGCGAGTTAGTTGCCAAACCTTCCGAGGCACGGACTTGAGCACTAATATCAGGACCGGCTCTGAGGAGTCCCTGAGGAGCGTGGTCTATCAGTTGTATGTTATGTTATTTCCTTACCTTGTTGTTTCGAATTTCGGAAATTAACTTCTATTCGAAGTGGATTGGATTTTGAACTTCTGTATTTTCGACTTCGTCGACTCATTTATGTTCGTTGACATTTCTGAGCTTGTCTTGCCCCTTGCTTTTGTTGATCGAACGAGTGTGGTATTGTTTTGGATTAACTCGTTTGTCGCTGTGACTTTTCAATCGCTATTCCCTTTCCTGTGGATCTTATGGGAATGCATGTCTTGTAGTTCCCACCAGATCATCCTGGGAGTTGTTGTTTGAGTTTTATTATCCTTCGTGTTTCGGACATGATTGTTCGATTTTTGTTGTCTCGATCGTTTGTTTGTTCGGTTTTTGTTCTCGTTTTGTGATTGTTGAGCGTTCAGGCTCCTTCCTAATTCCCTTAAGTTCGGGAAATAAGTCTCTTTTTCGATCTTCCAACCCTTGGGCAATGGAATTCCGTAGTTGTTCAGCGTTTGGCTCGCGTTTCGATTGATGTACCGTTGGGTCGGTCAATCATATTGATTTTCGTTCGTTGTGTTTTGTGATTGTTCGGATTATTGACTTGACTATATTATCCGTTTGATGACGCTTATCATTTGTTGGTTTTATTATATTCCTAACGGCGACGTTGTGTTGGTCGTCGTGGAGCGTGTTTTCACGCCGTATGTCTCTTTGCATTTCTTGCAGCGCTTCGCCGTCGGGCGCGAGTTTTCGGTTTTTGCGTATCTCGTCGAGTTTTCCAGGCAGGGGATATTGCTTCTCTCTACTTATTTTAAGTTTCGGGACGAAACTTCTTTTAAGGAGGGTAGAATGTAATACCCGTAATTTTGATTTCCGGTAATTTCTTTTTTTTCGGCGGAAGTCCATTTTGACGACTTGCTCATGACCGTTTCGTCATTCTGAGAATGATTAATTCTACACTTTTTGTCATCCGAGTTCGTTTCGGTGTCGTTCTGTTGAATTCCGTGTTCTTTAGCGACTTTTCCGCGTATGAGTTCGACTTTGTTGGATCTCCATTAATTTTTGGAAACTCCAAAAATTCTGAATCTTTGCAATATTATAAATCATCGAGTTAGATTTCCAATGGTTCAAACGGTGAGTCAATCGGAGTCCGTACGAGGGAGTTATGATCGAAATAGCTAAGTCACTCTCACTCCCAGTTTTTGGCCGAGCACTCTGTACCTTGTGCCGCGGCACATACCGGCAGGGCCGCGGCACACTTCAGAGTCACTGCCGGCAGATTTGGCACTGTGCCGAGGCACACTCCCGCTGGGCCGCGGCGCACTGTGCAGCCTATTTATGGCCCTGCAGACGGGTTTTTGGCCATTTTTATCCTTCTTATCCTTCTCTTCCGCGGTTGAGGGTGTGCTTATCATGGAGCCATGTTGTTTAACAACAAATCCACGAAGTTTTTGAGTTCATAACATAAATCAATCATCCTATATCGTCCTTTGATCCAGCGAATCAAGGTAATCTTCCTTAGAACCCTAATTTCGTGAATTTGGGGGGTTTTTGCATTTTTGTCCGATTCATTCCGTATTGTTGATTAATTCATGATGGGTATGATTAATCTTGGTAGTATTATTGTATTTAACATCATTTAATCCATTGTTCTTCGTCGAATCGAAGTATATTTCTTGATTTCCTTCGAATCGACTTTTTGGGGGATTTGTCCTCGATCTCGTTTTCCATCCGTTTTTGTTGGATATATTGTGGTTAAATGATGTTGTTAAACATATTCTATGGATTGTATATCCATATTTCAACTTGGAATTCCGTTTTCGTGTTTTGTCGGGACGAATCGTGTTCTTGGCCGTTTTGGGGAAAAACACTTGAACATTCGTCGTTCGTTCTTTGAATTCAACGGCTTTGAGTCATGCTATGGAATTCATTTTCATTGTTGTTATTGTCCTCCATAGTTTATTATCGTGAGTTGGCATTCGGTGGAGTCGGCGGGTTCGTAGTCGGTTCGTGCCAACCTACTTCGGTCGATTCTCCGCATTGTGGTTGTTCAAGGCAAGTATCTTGCCCATACATTTCATGTTTCGTTGATATAATTCTTGATAAATGATTTTATGCGAAATCCAATGTTTAATGAACGTAAAAAGGGATTGGTATGTTCTCGATAAATGTTGTCTTTCAACGATAATCCGTATACTTCGTGAATATGTATTCTCAGAATATGTGTGTTGGTTTGGTATGTTGAAAGATAACATGATCTCTTCGAGTGAGTTAATAGACCGTAATCCTTTGCCGGGGATTACGTATTGTTATTATGTACTTGTTCGGTAAGAACGAAATGTGTGTGATATTAGTTGCTACTCCTTGAAAGGAGGTTGTGATGCTTAATGTTGTTTGGCTTCATAAGTGATTATTGTTGTGTGCTTGATGCATGTGATGTGCCTCCGGGTATGATTATTGAATCTCCGGGATCCATACTTGCTAGTATGGGTCGGGCGTGACCGTAGGGTTATCCAAATCGGGTATGTCTTGCGGGGACTCCGAGGTTCGTGGCTTGTTAGCCCGATGCCGAGATAACTTGTGGGGTTATCATCGGGTATGTCTTGCGGGGACTCCGAGGTTCGTGGCTTGTTAGCACGATGCCGGGATAATCTATGGTTGTGGTTTGATTATGTAAGTATATGTGCTTTTAGTCACGTGACTGCGGTTACGGTGACATGTGATTTGATATAGTTTCCCTGTGGGTTATTCACTCGGGTTTGTTCTACGGGAGCATCTGAGGTCCGTGGCATGCTAGCACGGGACGCGAAGAATCTGTGGAAACAGGTTGTTATGGTATGATCGGGCCGTGGACCCCACTTGTTGTTATCAAATTTATGTTTTGGGAAAATGACTTTTGGGCTGTGTCCCTAAATGTTTTCGAAAGGCCTGAGAATTCTTAAATCCCAATGTATTCAAAACTCCCGAGGTCGTAAAATGTTTTTCACAAGATGTATATCGGGTTTACCCTATCTTTCGATTTAATCGTTTTATTAAGTGAATCACCTCGGGAAGTATGTTTATGATTAACATGTTTCGTGGAGTATGATATGTATGGCTCGTTTTTGTATTTTATACTTGCACTAGCAAAACAGTAGAGTTTTGCTAACCCCCGAGTATTCGGGGGGTGGATGTCTATTTTTGCATTCAGGTTTTGGAGCATAACACAGGGTCTGCACGAAGGATGATGAAAGATGAACGATACTAATCACACGAGGATCCGTTGATGTCGTATTGGTCTAGTTGTATTTTCTTTTCCGTTGCAGTATCTTTCCCCGTTGTACGGGAGTTTATTGTATTTTGACCCCTACGTGGGTATGTGTTTGTAATTGAGTTGTATATTTTTATTGGAAGACCAAATCGGTCTACTGAGTCATTTTAGCCTTGAAGGCATTGTCGAGATGTTAAATGTTGTTACCAGCCTGGTAGATCCTCGAGGAGAGGGTCTACGGCGTGTAATATCCCTGAGTGAATTGGGGGTGTTACAAATACTTGTCGAAGATGCAATATCGCATGACATTTTGCAAAATATTGTTGTGCTCTTACTCTTGCTAACTCATCCAAACCCCCTCATGAAAAATTCAAAAAGAATGAAGTATATGACGCCACATGGAGTGACGATGAGGATGATGAGGAATCACACGAGAAAAGCAACTTAACTCTCATGGCTCGTAAAACCACCTACAGGGACGCAGAAAGTGAGGTAAGTGACTCTTCTCATGAAGAACTCCTAGATGCATTCGAATATTTAAATGGTGAATTTGAAAAAGTTTGTAAAATAAATAAAGATTTGAAAAAGAAAATAAAAATTCTTGAAGATGAAAATATTAAAAACCTAAACAGAAACAAATAAATTAAAATCGGTCACTCCTCCAGCCTTGAAACTGAAAACAAATTGAGAGATGATATACACAAAACACAAAGAGAACTTAAACTTTATGTCCAAAAATTCTCTTGTGGTAATGATAAGTTTGAACAACTTCTGTCTCTTCAAAGATTTTCTTTATCAAAATAAGGACTTGGATATAATTTTTTTCCAATGAAAAGTCCTTATATAAAATTTCAATGGACTACGAAAAGTTAAACGGAAATTTCACCATGTCCCAAATGCTTGAAAATAGGACATACCGAAACTTTCTGTACAAGTATAAGACGAAACTATCAAAGTTGAACAGATATGGGTATCTAAACGGACAATAGTCCTAAACAGCGCATATATGTCTAATTCGACAGGACGCAAACTAGCTTGGGTACCTATAAAATGAAAGAAAATTGTCTTTTTAGGTATACACAAGAAACGACCGTACCATCAAATAAATGGTATATGGATAGCCACTCATTGTGCTACAATGAGAAACGATAAAGTAGTGTTTCTTGGATTAAGATATGGAAATATACATATTGTGGATCTTCAAGATGAATCATCTTTTAATAAAAAGTGTTTAATTTCGTAGGACAAAAATGCAATTGTTTGGCATCAATAATTGGGCCACGCCTCTCTACCTTTACTGTAAAAATATTCAAAAATGATATTGTTCGTGATTTACCAAAATTAAATTTTAGAAAAGACCACATTTCTGAGACTTGTATTAAAGGTAAACATGCTAGAGGATCATTTAAACCAAAAATGGAAATATCCACTAGTCGAATCCTTGAATTAATTCATATGGACTTAATAGAACCATCTAGACATACTAGCTTGAGCGGCAAACTTTATACTTCAGTTATTGTTTATGATTTTTTCCGATTTACGTGGGTAAAAATTTTAGCTAATAAAAGCGATGCATTTAATGAATATGTTAAGTGGTGTAAACTAACACAGAAAGAAAAGGACTTGCCAATTATTGTTACTAGAATAGATCATGGTGGAGAATTCGACTCAAATGACTTTGAAGAATGGTGTGACAAGTATGATATTGGTCATAATTTTTCAGCACCCCAGAAAATGGAGTTGTCGAAAGAAAAAATCATTCCCTTGGAGGAATGAGCCGAACAATGCTAAATGAATATGGGCTTCCAAAATATTTCTGGGTCGAAGCTATCAACACCGCATATTAGTCATAGATCGAGTCCACATTCGGAGAAATAAGATATTGACACCATATGAAATATTCAAAGGTAAAAAGCCTAATTTATCTTAATTTCATCCATTTGGCTGTAAAGTTTCCATCCATAATAATGGTAAAGATAATTTGGGTAAATTCGATTCTAAATCTGAAATTGGCATTTTTCTTGGATATTCTCTAAATAGTAGAGGTTATCGAGTATTTAATTGTAGAATAGGTTCAGTAGAAGAATCTATTCATATAAAGTTCGATGATACAATTTTGCCCCCGAGAAAGGTTGTGTTTGATGATGATGTAGGTATGATTCAAGCAAATGAGGCCTCATAAGTATCAAAAGAGTTAGAGAAGCTTGACATAAATTCTGAAAAACCTGAAGAAAATCCTTACAATCTTCCGAAGGAGTGGAAAAATATGAAAGATCATCCTATAGAACAAGTTGTCGGTGAACTTAGTGAAGGTATACGAACTAGGAGAAATATAAATGATTTTCTAAATAATTTTGCTTATATTTATCTTATAGAACCAAAGAATCTTATCAAAGCAATAAACGATGAAAGTAGGGTCATTGCTATGCAAGAAGAACTTAATCAGTTTGAAAGAAACAAAATTTGGGAATTGGTTCCGGCACCCACAGATAAAACGATCATTGGAACTAAATGGGTTCATAAAGTGAAGACAGATGATAATGGTCTTCCGATCAAAAACAAATCGAGACTATTCGCTCAAGGGGACAATCAAGAAGAGGGACTAGACTACGAAGAAACTTTTGCACCGGTTGCTTGTGTTGAGGATATTCGCCTCATTTGTGCATTTGCCTCGTATAAAAAGATCAAACTTCATCAAATAGATGTAAAAAGTGTTTTTCTGAATAGAGTTATTCAAGAAGAAGTATATGTCAAGCAACCACCAGGATTTTAAGATTATGATCATCCGAATTATGTGTACAAGTTCCATGAAGCTCTATATGGATAAAAACAAGTGCCGAGAGCATGGTATGAAAGACTCAGCACTTTTCCTATTTCTAATGGATATAATAGAGGTCACGTATATAATACTCTATTTATCAAGAATTTTGTAGTGATATGTCAAATATATATCGATGATATTGTATTTGGTGCTATTAACGATTCTCTATCCCAAGAATTTGCAAATCTAATGAAAGGAGAATTTGAAATGAGCATTATGGGGGAATTGAAATTCTTTCTCGGACTTCAAATAAACTCGAAGACGGAATATTTATCCGTCAAACTAAGCACGCCAACGAGTTTGTAAATAAATTCAAGCTGGAATGATGCAAGAAAATTTCTACACCTATGTCATCCGTCCTAAAGCTTGATAAAGATGAGAAAGGTAAACCTATCAACCAAAAATATTATCGAGGCATGATAGGATCTTTACTTTATTTAACTACCTCTAAACCCGACATTATGTTTGCAATCTGCTTATGTGCTACATTTCAAGCTAATCCAAAAAAAATCACATTTAACTGCTTGCAAAAGGATTTTTAGATATTTAAAAGGAATCTCTGGATTATGTGTAATATCCGCAATTTTCGATTTTCGGTAAAAAAAAAAAATTCGGCGAAAGTCCGTTTTGACGACTCGCTCATGACTGTTTCGTCATTCCGAGAATGATTAATTCTGCACTTTTTGTCATCCGAGCTCGTTTCGGTGTCGTTTTGTTGAGTTCTGTGCTTTTTAGCGGTTTTTTCGCACTTGAGTTCGATTCTTGCGAATCTCGTCCGAAACTGTTGTTTCGACTTTCTCGTAAGTTCATTTAATTTTATTATTCATGTTTCAAGCTTCGGTTTGGTTATTCGATCACGTATCGTGATTTTGGGGCGTTTTGGGCCATTTTCGTAATTTCCCAAAGTTTGGGGTAATTACTTTCCGTTGTCGAATTTCGAGCCTTCGGGTAGTCGGAATCGTGTGTTCTATTAGTGCTCGGATTCGTCTTTTCGAGTACTTCGTAACCGTATCTTCGATTCGTACTCAGGTTCGGGTTTCGGGGTCGTTCGGGCCGTCGGAGTTGGTCACGGCCGAGTCATGGCCGGGCAAGCTCGGGCCAGGCCAGCCCTGGCCGAGTAACGTGCGGTAGTGATCGGCGATTCGTCGTAAGGCGATTACGTCGTAAGGCCCCGGCGTGTAACGCACGTAACGTTCCGGCATTTTCGAGCGGTGAAGTTCGGTCATGGCGGTTACGTCGTAAGCCATGGCGATTACGTCGTAACCGGCCGTGATCGGCTATTTAAGGCACAGCGGCGTTTTCTTCAGCCATTTCTCATTCTTTTTCTTCACGTACGCGGCTGTGGGTGTGTGAATCATCTAGAGATGTTGTTGGACAATGAATCCATGAAGTGTTGAGGTTCATATCATCAATCATCTGTCCTATAACATCCTCCGATCTACTGACCGCCGATTTCCTAGAAATCTAGTTTTGGGGAATTTGGGTGTTTTGGTTGTTTTCATCCGTTTAATCCGATTTAACTTAGGATTATGATGTATTGATGATTATTTAGATGTTTTATATCTTTTCCCTTGTTATTCCATGGTTGGATCGTATCGATTCGTTATTTGGGTCGAGTTCTTGACCAACGCCTTGAAGGTGTCCGGTAAAATGTCTTAGAGGGGTTTTCGGGCGTTCTACGATTATTCTTCCTCGTATGATCGATGATTTATTGATTATATATTGTTAGGGTCGAGTTTCTTGCGAAGAAACCGAGTTGAACCCTTCCGTTCGTTGTCGTCCTTCTTTTCGATTGCATCGGGCGTTTCGAAGCTTTCCGGTTGAGCCGTCTTCGTCGGGATACTTGCGTGCCGATTTTGAGGCAAGTACCTTGTCCATATGATTCTTGTTTTGTGGATATGATAATTGGTGATCGTTTAAATGTGTTTGTTTGGTCGTTTGAATTGAACTTTCAAAAGATTTGGTTAGCCTTGTTAAAGGCCCTCTTTCAAAACGCGTGTGTTTTGTGAATGGTGTGGTTTGTGAACTAAGTGAATTCTATGGATATGTTTGGTGTTTATGTTACATTTGGTATTGCGTGTGGACGTATATGGTTTCTTTTTGGTGCGTAATGGTTTGATGTGGTGTTTTGCTAAGTGTTGTTTGCATTAACTCATGATTTGATGTATTTGTGATTGTGGCAAATGTGAAACCCTTGTCGTTGTGAACTCGATGCATTGATGATTTGACCACAAGGTTATCAATTCGGGTAGGTCTGGAGAGGGCTCCGAGAATCGTCACTTGCGAGTGCGATGTCACGATAACTTGTGGGTATATTCGATTGATGTTTACCGGGTAGGGACCCATGAGGCCTCCGGCGGCGCGTTACTTGCGAGTACGGCCATTTGATATGATTTGACCACAAGGTTATCAATTCGGGTAGGTCTGGAGAGGGCTCCGAGAATCGTCACTTGCGAGTGCGATGTCACGATAACTTGTGGGTATATTCGATTGATGTTTACCGGGTAGGGACCCGTGAGGCCTCCGGCGGCGCGTTACTTGCGAGTACGGCCATTTGATATGATTTGACCATAAGGTTATCTAATCGGGTAGGTATGGATAGGGCTCCGAGAATCGGTACTTGCGAGTACGATGTCAAGATAACTTATGGGTGGTTTGAGTTTGTTTAGCTAGCCAGTGCGGGAGGGTCCTTAGAGGCCTCGTGCGGGAATCTATGATATGACTCTGTTCCCAAGGCGATGCATGTGTTGTGATTTGTTTAGCTAGCCATCTCGGGAGGGTCCTTCGAGGCCTCGGGTGGGATGTCTGTGGTAGCGTCCCTGTCCTAGGCGATGCGCGTGCGTGATTATGTTTCGTTGATTTTATGTCCGTTGAGGACACGTGATGTTGGGCTCTGGCCCTGTGAATTGTTGTCGGTTTTCTATTTGCGAAAATAAAACCTTTGGGCTGTGACCCTGTTAATTTTGGAAAGAGAAGGATTTGATAATCCTAATTTGTTTTCTATTAAAACTCCCGAGGGTATTTTAAACCATTTTGCAAACCATTCTCGTTATTTGTGATCTTTCGGATTTGGAAAGTTTTACTCAAATTCATGCCTCGGGAAGTATTCGTTTCGTGGTATTCTAATCTTTAAGGATTCCTGGTTATTGTGATTCGTGGAACTTGAATTATATGGCTCGTATTTGCACTTTGTATTTGCACTAGCAAAACAGTGGAGTTTTGCTAACCCCCGAGTATTCGGGGGGTGGATGTCTGTATTGCATTCAGGTTTTGGAGCAGAGCACAGGGTCGGCATGAAGGATGATGAAAGATGAACGATACTAATCACACGAGGATCCGTATGATGTTATTGGTTTAGTTGCATTTTATTTCCGCTGTAGTATTCTTTCCCCGTTGTACGGGAGTGTGTTGTATTCGACCCCTGCGTGGGCATGTATTGTAATTGAGTTGTATGCATTTATTGAAAGGCCAAATCAGTCTACTGAGTCTTTTTAGCCTTAAAGGCATTGTCGAGTTGTTCGTTTGTTGTTACCAGCCTGGTAGATCCTTGAGGAAAGGTTCTACGGCGTGTAATATCCCTGAGCGGATTGGGGGTGTTACATAAATGGTATCAGAGCTTAGGTTGTGGAAACCTAAGCTGTCGGGTCAGTGGTGTCTATTGAGTTTTTGTCTCGTCGGATTTTATCTGACTGAGTCGTGTCGCGACGCGTCGTCTGAGTTGGTTGGTCGTGATTAGTATCGTGGGCGATCATCATCTTCGTGCGACCTGTGGTTGTAAGTCTCCCTTCTTTGTGTTGTGCCTCGTGTGACACGAGCTATTTTTATGATTATGAGTTAATTGACGGAATCCTCTTATGGATTTTGATTTCGTGATATGTGATTATTTGACTCCCATTTTTCATTCATATGAGGAGTAGTGTTGCTGTCTTGTGCATGTTTGACTTTATTTCTTTTATCCGCTGCGTGAGTTCTTTTGTAATGGCTTTCGGTATTTTACCGACTGAGTTTTATTTCGAAAACCAATTCCCTTAACCGAGTTTTTGGCATTATGGCCTTGATCATTTTGGCGAAATTCTTATGACGGAATTTAGTATTTTGTAAATGGATTTTGTGAGTTTTTGAAATATTACCGTCATCGGCCTTTTTGGTAGTTTATAAAAGGTTTTTAGCCTGGTGGGTTCCGGCGCGGGACCCACGGCGCTATATTGTTCCTTGTAATTACCTGAAATTTTTGGGCATTCTAGCCCATTGAATTATTTTTGAAAACCTTGAGCATCTTAGAAAACTAAAATTCGAGACGTACTTTTAAAACGAATTATTTTCTCACAGTACTTTCAAGGTGCCTTCTAGTGCCGCAATATGTTTCAAAATTATTCCAATTGAGGACCAAAATATTTTGAGATATTTTCAATTATTTTTAGAAATGCAGTTGCTTAGACCCAAGTGTCGAATATTCTGAAAGTTTTCATTGAAAGAAAGGTGTCCTCATTTTTGTTCAAGCGCAAGATGATTTTCAAAGTCTCAAAAATGATGTTTGTTCAACTTTTTGTAAAATGATACTCAAGATCAATTGGTGTTTCCAAACTATCTTCAAAAGGTGGTTTTCGTTTTAAAACCCATCATTTCCTACTTTTGGTCGGAGAAAGTGTGTATGATGTTTGTATTATTGTTAGGGTGTTAGCCTCCGAATTGTGATTGAATTGGTGGTGTGAACGTTGAGTCGTTCGCCACGCATATGTTTTGTTAGCCCTCTGTGAGAGGTGTGAACTGGTGTTTACTGTTTATCGCCTCGTGGTGATTTGCGTGTTGTCGCACTAGTGTGAGTTGTTAAAGCTTGGATTTTTGTGCGTTATACACATGGGTGATTATTTCATGATGTTTGTGATTGTGTGCTGGCTATCGTTCGGGATGTTGTAATCGTCGAACGATGCCGTTGTTGTTGTGATTTTTGTATGCATTGATATGTTATGCTGAGTTGGCATCTCCGGTATGTTGTTTTGCGGTGTTTTGTTCCATTGTATCGAGCATTTGTATTTTCGGTATGCCGAGCCGAGACGTTTCAACCGTGATGTTCCGGGGCATGCACGTGTATATTGTCCTTCTCGTCGGTAACACATTTCAAGTGTGGACTCGATGGACACCGAATTCAATTTTGCGAATTGGCTACCGAGACTTTCGGAGTTCGCGCTCCAAACATAGCTTATCGAATCGGCTTTGAGAGGCCTTTGAAGGATGTTTCTGTCGGTTGCTTGTTGTGTTGTCGCCTTGATTTCGTTGTTGTGAGTTTCGGGGACGACACTTCTCTTAGAAGAGGTCGAATATAATACCCGTATTATATTTGGCTCCTGCATTTTTTATTTCTCAATTCTATCGGCTCGCTCGTGTTCGTTGATACTTTCTGAACTTGTCCTGTATTTCGGTTTCATCGTTCGAACGAGCTGTGATCTTGTTTTGGGTCGATCTGGTTATCGCTGTAACTTTTCCGAGTTCGGTTCGATTCTTGTGAACCTTGTTCGGAAGAAACATCCTTTGGTTCTACTAATTCTTTTATTGGAAGTGGATCGGATTTGGAACACTTGTGTTTTCGAATCTGTCGACTCGTTTATGTTCGTTGATATTTCTGAGCTTGTCCTGCCCCTTGCTTCTGTTGATCGAACGAGTGTGGTATTATTTCGGAATAACTCGTTTGTCGTTGTGACTTTTCTATTGCTATTCCCTTTCCTGTGGATCTTATGTGAATCACATCTTGTTGCTTTTACTGGATCATATATTGTCTCGAGCCGAGACGTGAACCTGAGAGTTGTTGTTTGAATTTTATTGTTCTTCGTGATTCGAACATGATTGTTCGATTTTTGTTGTCTCGACCGTTGTGGTTCGATCGTTTGATTGTTCGGTTTTTGTTGATCTCGTTTCGTGATTGTTGAGCGTTCAGACTCCTTCCTAATTTCCTTATATTCGGGAAATTTGTCTCGTTTTCGATCTTCCAACCCTTGGGCGGTGGAATTCGTATTTCTTGCCGATTGGCTCGCGTTTTGATTGATGTACCGTTGGGGTGGTCAATCATATTGATTTTCGTTCGTTGTGTTTTGTGATTGTTCGGATAATCGACTTGGTTATATTATCTGTTTGATGACGCTTGTCACTTGTTGGTTTTATTATGTCTCTATCGGTGGCGTTGTGTTGGTCGTCGTGGAGCGTGTTTTCACGCCGTATGTTCCTTTGCGTTTCTTGCAGCGTTTCGCCGTCGGGCGCGAGTTTTCGGTTTTTGGGTATCTCGTCGAGTTTTCCTGACAGTGGATATTGCTTATCCCTACTTATTTTAAGTTTCGGGACGAAACTTCTTTTAAGGAGGGTAGAATGTAATATCCGCAATTTTCGATTTTCGGTAAATTTCTTTTTTCGGCGGAAGTCCGTTTTGACGACTCGCTCATGACCGTTTCGTCATTCCGAGAATGATTAATTCTGCACTTTTTGTCATCCGAGCTCGTTTCGGTGTCGTTTTGTTGAGTTCCGTGCTTTTTAGCGGTTTTTCCGCACTTGAGTTTGATTCTTGTGAATCTCGTCCGAAACTGTTGTTTCGACTTTCTCGTAAGTTCATTTAATTTTATTATTCATGTTTCAAGCTTCGGTTTGGTTATTCGATCACGTATCGTGATTTTGGGGCGTTTTGGGCCATTTTCGTAATTTCCCAAAGTTTAGGGTAATTACTTTCCGTTGTCGAATTTCGAGCCTTCGGGTAGTCGGAATCGTGTGTTCTATTAGTGCTCGGATTCGTCTTTTCGAGTACTTCGTAACCTTATCTTCGATTCGTACTCAGGTTTCGGGGTCGTTCGGGCCGTCGAAGTTGGTCCCGGCCGAGTCATGGCCGGGCAAGCTCGGGCCAGGCCAGCCCTGGCCGAGTAACGTGCGGTAGTGATCGGCAGTTACGTACGTAAGGCCGGTTACGTACGTAAGGCCACGGCGTGCGTGCGTAACGTTCGGCATTTTCCAGTGATGAGTTCGCCATGGCGGATTCGTCGTAAGCCATGGCGATTACGTCGTAACCGGCGATCGGCTTATTTAAGGCACAGCGGCGTTTTCTTGACCATTTCTCATTCTTTTTCTTCCGTGCGGTGTGGGTGTGTGAATCATCTAGAGATGTTGTTGGACAATGAATCCATGAAGTGTTGAGGTTCATATCATCAATCATCCGTCCTATAACATCCTCCGATCTACTGAATCAGGTCAGATTTCCTAGAAATCTAGTTTTGGGGAATTTGGGTGTTTTGGTTGTTTTCATCCGTTTAATCCGATTTAACTTAGGATTATGATGGATTGATGATTATTTAGATGTTTTATATCTTTTCCCTTGTTATTCCATGGTTGGATCGTACAGATTAGTTATTTGGGTCGAGTTCTTGACAAAAGCCTTGAATGTGTCCTAAAATGTCTTAGAGGGGTTTTCGGGCGTTCTACGATTATTCTTCCTCGTATGATCGATGATTTATTGATTATATATTGTTAGGGTCGAGTTTCTTGCGAAGAAACCGAGTTGAACCCTTCCGTTCGTTGTCGTCCTTCTTTTCGATTGCATCGGGCGTTTCGAAGCTTTCCGGTTGAGCCGTCTTCGTCGGGATACTTGCGTGCCGATTTTGAGGCAAGTACCTTGTCCATATGATTCTTGTTTTGTGGATATGATAATTGGTGATCGTTTAAATGTGTTTGTTTGGTCGTTTGAATTGAACTTTCAAAAGATTTGGTTAGCCTTGTTAAAGGCCCTCTTTCAAAACGCGTGTGTTTTGTGAATGGTGTGGTTTGTGAACTAAGTGAATTTTATGGATATGTTTGGTGTTTATGTTACATTTGGTATTGCGTGTGGACGTATATGGTTTCTTTTTGGTGCGTAATGGTTTGATGTGGTGTTTTGCTAAGTGTTGTTTGCATTAACTCATGATTTGATGTATTTGTGATTGTGGCAAATGTGAAACCCTTGTCGTTGTGAACTCGATGCATTGATGATTTGACCACAAGGTTATCAATTCGGGTAGGTGGAGAGGGCTCAGAATCGTCACTTGCGAGTGCGATGTCACGATAACTTGTGGGTATATTCGATTGATGTTTACCGGTAGGGACCCGTGAGGCCTCGTGCGGCGTTACTTGCGAGTAAGGCCATTTGATATGATTTGACCACAAGGTTATCAATTCGGGTAGGTCTGGAGAGGGCTCCGAGAATCGTCACTTGCGAGTGCGATGTCACGATAACTTGTGGGTATATTCGATTGATGTTTACCGGGTAGGGACCCGTGAGGCCTCCGGCGGCGCGTTACTTGCGAGTACGGCCATTTGATATGATTTGACCATAAGGTTATCTAATCGGGTAGGTATGGAGAGGGCTCCGAGAATCGGTACTTGCGAGTACGATGTCAAAATAACTTATGGGTGGTTTGAGTTTGTTTAGCTAGCCAGTGCGGGAGGGTCCTTAGAGGCCTCGTGCGGGAATCTATGATATGACTCTGTTCCCAAGGCGATGCATGTGTTGTGATTTGTTTAGCTAGCCAGCTCGGGAGGGTCCTTCGAGGCCTCGGGTGGGATGTCTGTGGTAGCGTCCCGGTCCTAGGCGATGCGCGTGCGTGATTACATTTCGTTGATTTTTTGTCCGTTGAGGACACGTGATGTTGGGCTCTGGCCCTGTGAATTGTTGTCGGTTTTCTATTTGCGAAAATAAAACCTTTGGGCTGTGACCCTGTTGATTTTGGAAAGAGAAGGATTTGATAATCCTAATTTGTTTTCTATTAAAACTCCCGAGGGTATTTTAAACCATTTTGCAAACCATTCTCGTTATTTGTGATCTTTCGGATTTGGAAAGTTTTACTCAAATTCTTGCCTCGGGAAGTATTCGTTTCGTGGTATTCTAATCTTTAAGGATTCCTGGTTATTGTGATTCGTGGAACTTGAATTATATGGCTCGTATTTGCACTTTGTATTTGCACTAGCAAAACAGTGGAGTTTTGCTAACCCCCGAGTATTCGGGGGGTGGATGTCTGTATTGCATTCAGGTTTTGGAGCAGAGCACAGGGTCGGCATGAAGGATGATGAAAGATGAACGATACTAATCACACGAGGATCCGTATGATGTTATTGGTTTAGTTACATTTTATTTCCGCTGTAGTATTCTTTTCCCGTTGTACGGGAGTGTGTTGTATTCGACCCCTGCGTGGGCATGTATTGTAATTGAGTTGTATGTATTTATTGAAAGGCCAAATCGGTCTACTGAGTCTTTTTAGCCTTAAAGGCATTGTCGAGTTGTTTGTTTGTTGTTACCAGCCTGGTAGATCCTTGAGGAAAGGTTCTACGGCGTGTAATATCCCTGAGCGGATTGGGGGTGTTACATTATGGTTGTGGTATGCATCAAGCACAGATTTTAAATTATTTGCGTATAGTGATGCTGATTTTGGTGGATGCAAAATTGACAGAAAAAGTACTAGTGGAACATGTCATTTTATGGGTTCATGTTTAATATCTTGGGGTAGTAAAAACCAGACTATTGTGCCTACTTCCACAGCTGAATCCGAATATGTAGTTGCGGGAAGTGCATGTGCACAAGGTCTGTGGATTAAAAATCAACTACAAGATAATGGCATCAATCTTAAAAATACACTTACTTTTTGTGGCAATACGAATGCCATAAATTTGAGTAAAAATCCCAATTTACATAGTAGGGCAAAACACATTGAAATTCGTCATCACTTTATTTGTGATCATGTCCAAGACGAGAATGTTCATCTCTAATTTGTAGGAACAAATGAACAATTGGCAGACATTTTTACAAAACTATTACCCCAAGATTGATTTAATTTTATATGAATAAATTTAGGAATGAGACATATTGATCATTTTTAATTTGCATTTTGCATATATATATATATATATATATATATATATATATATATATATATATATATATGAAAACTAATTACCTTGTGAAATCTAGAAATTTTTGTAGGTCATTGATATTAGTGATCTAATGGCTGTAGATGAGTAGAATTATATGCATTTATGTATTTTTTTTATTGCATTATTTGTTGCATATACTAGCGACCGGTTTGATGCAACAAATAATAACAAATATGTAATGAAATTACTTAATAATGCAATTGGTTTCTAGATTTCACCATTAAGGGTATTTCCACCATAGTCAATCTATATATATATATATATATATATATATATCAAAATGGTCACAAAAAACAGATAGAAGTCATCAGAAGATTTTCACTGTTTATTTGGTCAACCTAACAGATGCTATACACTATGCATTACGACCGCTATCAGTTGAAATCATATATCCAATATAGCTTACGCTACACACAAAGTTCACGTACTTTAAAGGTACTATCGTACGTTAGGATTGTACGATTATGTACGTTATACTAGTTCAGAATTTGGACAAAGGCCACTGGAACCACAATTACGGACGCTATATTCACATATTACGTATTTTAAAGGACCTAACGCACGTTATATGTAAAGTTACGTAGGTTACTATTGCAGAATTTGGACATAAGCCATTGGAACCACCATTATTGCCGCTATACTCTCATACAACATACGTTATGCCTATTGACACGTGATTTGGTGTATCTTGTCGCAAGTGTTGTAGTACCCTCAAATCCTATTGGGTTATTACAGTGCCGTGGACCCCACATCAGGAGATCCACAAGGCGAACACGACTAAATTACATCAAATTAACCAACAAGAGAAATCACAGTCTCTACTATGATATCCGACACAATATTCCGATAAGGAATTTCAATGACAATGAAGGGCCTATGTGGCCAAAATAAAAATACAACAACATCCACGAGTCCTGCTCGGATAACACAAAATAACGACAACTTACAAACTGGAGAATACTCCCAATTGACTGATCAACATGAACCCCGAACAACTCGGGACTAGTATTGCTCGAATGCCTCGTCGCCATCGTCATGCCCTTGTGTCTTAAATCCCTCCCCGCACATACCTAAAATATGAAAACATGTTCCGCCCTCATGGGAAAACCTCTGGATTTGTGATCCACTATGATGGACTTACATGAATCGTAGGTGGGTTTTCAGGTGTATTCTATTTCCGTACTCATTTAGAAATAGTTGTGATTGTGGTTTTTCTCCGATTTTGAAGTTTTACATATTAAATTCTTATGTTGATGCTTGTTGAATATTATTTATTTTATCTCTTATTTAGACCATTCTACATAAGCAGGGTATAGACCCATTCCTATTACATATTTGTGATGTCGTGACTTAAGGGAAATCCTTTGGATTTGTGATCCAAGATGATGGACTTATATGAATTGTATGTGGATTTCTGGGTGTATTCCATTTCCGTACTCGTTTAGAAATGGTTGTGATTGTGGTTTTTCTTCGATTTTGAAGTTTTACATATTAAATTCTTGTGTTGATGCGTGTTGAATATTTTTTATTATATGCATCCAAAGGCAAAACAAATGGTACAACAAAGATAATACGAGATGCTCACAAACCAAGGAAAGAACCGAGCATTCGTGAAATACTATGCCCATGGCATATTGCTAAACAGGTTAGAATACAAATGCCCAACGACGAATCATCAATATAGAACACAACAACGAATTACCCGAAGGTAAACTAATCCAAAGTTGAAATAGATACAAACCACGATGCCCGAAGGCTCCAATAGAAACACTAATACATCGCACAAGGCCTAAAAGCCCTCAGCCGAAGCTGCAAATCATCGCAATTGCCTGAAATCCATCCAGCTGAAGTTGTCAATCATCACAATGGTCTGAAAGCCACTCAGATGAAGTTGTCAATCAACAATGAGGTGGCCGAAGCTAAACAGCCCGAAGCTGTATCACATGAGGGGCCGAAGCCACAGAGCCGAAGTTGTATCACAATGTGGGGCTGAAGCCACACAACCGAAGCTATATCACAATGAGGGGCCGAAGCCACATAGCTGGAGCTGTATCAAAATGAGGGGTCGAAGCCACACAGCTGAAGCTGTATCACAATGAGGGACCGAAGCCACACAGCCGAAGCTGTATCAAGAAATGACGTGACCTACTGAACAGTAGGTGTTGGGAAACCAACCGCGAAGGTTCAAGCCCCAAACTTACCTATAATGAGATCACCCAATGACCGTGACCTACTGAACTGTAGGTGTTAGGAAACCAACCACGAAGGTTCAAGCCCCAAACTTACCCATAGAGCACTAGCCGAGACTAGCCTCTAAAACACAATTAATCACAAACGGCAACGATCACAATATTACTGAAGTCACAAGAATGACAGTTTGCTGCCTTGAGTCTGTAATATCCGACAATAAATTATTATCTACTGTTGTATTATTCGGATAATTTGAGTATCGTTGTAATCATGTTACATTTAGTTAATGTTTATTGATGTCGGGATATATCAGAATAGACTTGATTATAACTGTCATTCGCATTGTGGTTGATTCCTTGGCGTTGTGTAGATTGTTACATTTTTTGGGCTAGGTTTTCTGTGTTTAACGTACACTAAGGATTTAACTTAACGTATGCTAATTCGTTGGCTTTACATACGTAATGGAATGCTGGTTACGTACGTGATGCTTGGAATCTTATCCGATCTCAACTTTCGGCGTGGGGCACCGGACATGATCCAGATATTTGGCCCTTTTGAGGCAGCCAAGTTGACATACATTACGAACGTAATACTGAGGCCATAAAGTACGTAATGATGTTGGTATTTTGAGGCAATAGCCTCTGGAGGCAGATTACGTACGTAACATTTTAGCTATAGCATACGTAAAGGGATTAACGTACGTTATCTTTGTAACACCCCCAAGACATTCAGGGCATATTACAGCGCCGTGGATCCCACACTGTGGAATCCACCAGGCTAACATACCAACAAGACATTCGACAACGAAAAACTATCATTAATAAAACGACAATTCAAATAAAAGACTACAAACCGACAATTAAATTCTGACATCAAATCCATTTCCCAAAACGGGAACACAACATTAACAATTTCAAACAGGAAGTACTCGAGTACTTAAACCAATTTTATAATACATAAATCCCAAAATCAGACATCAATAGTAACCGACAGACATAACATCAAAATCAAATCGGACAATATCATGCTTGCCCATCATCCTCATACGTCCAGTACTCGTTTATCCCCACGATCAATACGAAATACAAAAGTATTTCCCCATTTAAGGGTTAGCGACAATTGCTAGTGCAAGTACAATCCATTTGAACTACATTCTAATCGGATGAATATATGCGCCAAAAGTCATTTTAGAAAACATTTTATATTCGGAATATTTATGATGTACACACAAACACATTATCTCCAACAAATCATAATTCAAAGTTAACCGTTGCACGAGACTCACGGCCACCGTACCCATGAGCCGTCGGACATCCACAGGTGGCTAACCACGATTCGTGATACGCACACACACGGCAATACGTATCCCTAGAGGCCCGTCGGACCGTCCCTAGGTGAACATACACATATCTCCCCACAACAACCACATATAGCCATAATTCAAATACTAGAACATGTAAACAAATGTAAAGTACTTGCCTTTGAGACATTCTTGAAGAATCGGAAGTGAAAAATGACTACGGATGATCCGAATGGAAAGCAGCGGTTCCTAAATGAAGAATTAGCATAACTCGATCCCAACGGACATCAATAATCGAAAGGAATACTCCCAAAACCCCGATTACAATTAACGACAAAAGACGTTCAATCAATACGGGTGAGGGTTTACGCAAAATCTCCCGTATTGATAATTCGCGGATTAAAATCAAGGAAAGCTGGATTTGGAATCATTCAATGATCACAATCGGTGAAGAATATCGTAATATAGATGAACAATTGAACTAAACCTAAAATCCGAAATCCCCAAAAACGTCAAAATTAGGGTTCTGAGGAATTACCTTGAATTCGAGCGATGGAGATGGGTTTAGATGGTGGTGTGTTATGCTCGAGATACAAGAATTGGGTGGAAGGGAACTCCGCCGATTACTCTCCACAATGCTCTGAATCGCCAAAATCGCCGTAGGAAGGGAAGGAAGGGAAAAGAATGAAAATAATCTTTAAACTAAAGCGCCTAATCTTTAAAAATGTGAAGTTAGCGCACGCTAACTAGCATGTATAAGCGCCTTCTTGAAGTGAGGCCGGTCCGAGAGCTACTGCGCCAATCGCTAGCGCACGCTAACAATAACGAGTTAGCGCACGCTAACGCACATTATTAGCGCACGCAGAACAGCGAGGGTAGCGTCGCTACCTACGCAGCGATTGATCTGCCGCTCATATCGGCGATCTGGCTGGCGAAGGTACAAAACACGAAGCACTTCAAAACCAGAATCCGGGAACATAGGCGAAGCATACCGGGCAGACAGAGCTAAGCGCTGAAAGAGAAATACAATTCCGACCACCGAAGGGTCCGTAATGCGACAACGAAAACAAGATTCCCTAAACTATTAGGAAATTACAAAAATGGCCCAAGTGCCCGAAAATCACGAAACGACGTCGGATTTACAAACCGAGAGTCTCCACATGACCAACTCAACCATACGAACTTGTACAAACCAAGAAACAACGGAAACGAACGAGTTTTACAAGAATCGAACGTTCATACGGCAAAACATGTCATAAAATGAAATTACGTGAAAACATCATCAAAACTCGTCCAAATGGAAAAACTCCAAGAACAAAATAGATTCAAAATGTTGAAACGGTTACAAGCGAGTCGATAAAAATAGACATACCCCAAAAATGGAAACCGCTAAAAATGGAAAAATTACGGATATTACATTCTCCCCCTCTAAAATAAAGTTTCGTCCCGAAACTTAAGAATCAAAAAGCTCGGGGTGTCTCGAACGCATATCCTCTTCTAGCTCCCACGTCGCTTCTTCTACTCCGTGCCTCGACCATTGCACCTTAACCAAAGGAATGGTTTTGTGCCTTAACTATTTGTCACGACGTTCTAAAATTTTGACGGGCCACTCCTCAAACGTAATATCCTTCTCGATCTCCACGTCCCCAAAGTCAATAATGTGGGACGGGTCCGGAACGTACTTCCTCAACTGGGAAACGTGAAATACACTATGTACATGACTCAGCGACGGAGGTAAAGCCAAACGGTATGCCAACTCGCCGACTCTTTCCAATACCTCGAAGGGTCCAATATATCTCGGGCTGAGTTTCCCCTTCTTCCCAAAACGGAAAACTCCTTTCGTCGGAGATACTCTCAACAGAACGTGATCTCCCACCTCAAACTCCAAGGGTCTACGCCTAACATCCGCATAAGATTTCTGTCGACTCTGAGCAGCCAACATCCTCTTTCTAATCAATTCAACTTTCTCTCTCGTCTCCAACACAAGGTCCGGCTCAGTGCCAACCAAATCGGACGGTTCATCCCAACATATCGGTGATCGGCAACGTCGGCCATAAAGTGCCTCATATGGTGCCATCTTAATCGACGCGTGCCAGCTATTATTATAAGTAAACTCAATCAAGGCCAAATAATCCTCCCAGTTACTACTCCAGTCTAACGCACACGCGCGAGATCCTCGAGCGTCCGAATGGTGCGTTCGGGCCATCGATGCAGGGATGGAACGAAGTGCTCAAGCGTTCTTTGAGTCCCCAATGCCTTATGCACTTTGCCAAAATGCGATACAAATCGGCCATCTCTGCGAAATAATGGTCCTCGGCGTACCATGAAGCCTCACTATCCGAGTGATAAAAATGCGAGCCAACTTTTACGGACCCCAAGTATCCTTGATGCCCGGAAAATGTGCCGACTTGGTCGATCGGTCTACAATCACCCATACCATATTCATACCGGTCTTCGTCCTCGGTAAACTCGTGACAAAATCCATAGAGATGTCCTCCCACTTCCATTCCGGAGCGAAGTGGTTTCAATAATCCGGCTGGCCGCTGATGCTCAATCTTGACTTGCTGACAAGTCAAACACTTAGCTACAAACTGAACTACCTCCTTCTTCATATCGTTCCACCAAAAATTCTTCCTCAGATCTTTATACATCTTACTCGAGCCCGGATGGACTGAGTATGGTGACGCATGAGCCTCTCGCATAATGCTCTGTCTCAATTCCGAGTCGTTCGGAACACACAACCGACCTCGGAATCTCAACACTCCGTCCTCATGAATAACAAATCCCGGGGCTTTCCCCTTCTCTACACTCTCCCGAAGCTGAATAAACATCGGGTCCTCCAACTGTCCCGATTTAATGTCCTTGACCAGAGATGAAGAAATCTCAAGAGTACGTAACTGCCCGGAACTCTCTGGCAGTACAACCTCATAAGCTCTCGCTGAAGTCCCGAGTGGGCCGTAAGCAACTCAAGCGCTCGAAGCGATACCGATTTCCGGCTCAAGGCATCTGCTACCACATTAGCCTTGCCCGGATGATAGAGGATCTCAAGATCGTAATCCTTAATCAATTCCAACCATCTCCTCTGTCTCATATTAAGCTCCTTCTGCGTGAAGATGTACTTCAGGCTCTTGTGATCGGTGAAAATTTGACACGACGAGCCATACAAGTAATGACGCCAGATTTTCAACGCAAACACAACTGCGGCCAACTCAAGATCGTGTGTAGGGTAATTCAATTCATATGGTTTCAACTGACGGGAAGCATAGGCAATCGTCCTCCCATGCTGCATAAGTACGCATCCGAGCCCTTGGCCAGAAGCATCGCTATAAACTGAGAAACCATCATTACCACTCGGTAAAGACAAAACGGGAGCGGTCGTCAACCGCTTCTTCAACTCCTCAAAACTATTCTGCCTCTCGTCGGTCCACATAAACTTCTCCGACTTCGTAGCAACCGAGTCGGCGGTCGAGCGAGTTTAGAGAACCCCTCGACGAATCTACGGTAATACCCGGCTAATCCCGAACTGCGGACCTCCTTCACGTTCTTGGGCGGCGCCCAATCCAACACTGCCTCTACCTTATGTGGGTCCACACGAACACCCTCGGCCGAGATCACATGACCGAGAAACATAACTTCCCGTAACCAAAACTCGCACTTTGAGAACTTCGCAAAAAGATGCTGAGTTCTCAAAATATCTAACACAATATGCAAATGACGGGCGTGCTCCTCCTCTCTCCTCGAGTAAATCAGGATGTCATCGATAAAAACGACTACACACTTATCGAGGTACTCGATAAAGACTTTGTTCATAAGTCGCATGAACACGGTGAGTGCGTTGGTTAGCCCAAAAGGCATAACCACAAACTCGTAGTGACCGTATCTCGTCCGAAAGGCCGTCTTCGGAATATCGGTATCCTTCACTCGGAGCTGATAATACCCCGATCTCAAATCAATCTTCGAAAACACGGTCGCTCCTTGCAACTGATCAAACAAGTCATCAATCCTCGGGAGTGGATATTTGTTTTTGATGGTCACTTTGTTCAACTCTCGGTGGTCGACGCATAAACGAAGTGACCCATCCTTCTTCTTTACAAATAGGACCGGTGCGCCCCAAGGCGAAGCACTCGGTCGAATATACCCCATGTCTAGCAACTCTCCCAACTGTTTCTTCAACTCCAGCATCTCGGCAGGCGCCATACGGTATGGCGTCTTAGAGATAGGTGCTGCACCCGGCTCTAGATCGACGGTAAACTCAACCTCTCGGCCCGGTGGCAAACCCGGCAAGTCATCTGGAAAAACGTCAGGATACTCACATACTACCGGAATAGACGAGAGCTCGACTCCCCCTTCTTCCGATCTCAAAGCGTAACACCAATAGCCCGTGCAACCACCCCGAAGAAGTCTCACCGCCCTCAAAGCGATGATCAGTAATCTCTGGCTACCCCGCTTACGCCCTACAAAAGAATGCTCGGTACCATCAGAGGCTAACATCGAAACAGTCCTCGTTCTATAATTCATGATCGCCCCATGACGGTCCATCCAATCCTCACCCAGAATCAAATCCTCATCTCTAATATCTACCATGATGATTAGAAGGCCAATCCCTCCCGCGATACTCACGAAAAATCTCTAATCTCACGGTCCCTACGATGCTATCCCCAGCTAGGAAGTCTAACATCAAATGGCTCACAAGCAACTAGGCTATCAATATGCGACGCACACAATCCATAGATATAAAAGAATGCGTAGCACGAGAATCGAACAATACGGAAGCAGGATGGTCAAGGATGTGGACGGTGCACCTGTAGCCACCGTCGCGTCGGGATCTCGGCTCGCCTCATCTCATACACACGGGCGGAATGGACCCGCACTAGAAGCTCCCCTCTAGAAGGTGACTACGACCACGACCTCTACCAAAACTCTGCTGCGGCTGAGGAACTGTTGGTGCCTGATTCACACTCGGCTCTCCTGCAGCTGGAGCAGATATCTGAGTAACTGGAGCCCGAGCTGCATCCGTACAAAACTTAGCACGGTGACCCATACGACCACAAGCAAGACACCGAATCGGAGGCCTATCACACTCACTCATCATGTGGCCCGGACGACTGCAGTTGAAGCATGTAGGACCACGAACGGAACCAGCAGGAGCGGACCTAGAACCGTTCCCTCGACCAACCGATGGCGGCCCGACTCAGAAGACTCGCGAACAGGGGAGCCTTCTGATACCCTCCTGACTTGCCTCCCGCCGACCGGAGGTCTTCGCTTCTTTCCTTCACTGTCGTCTCTGTCGCAGAAAACGACATCTCGTAAGCCATCGCTTTATTCGATAATCTTTCAAAGTCGTGCACCCTGCACTGGACATGTAGTGGCGCACCCTCGGCTTCATCCGCATATCAAAGTGGCGGATCTTGTCTAGCTCATCTCGGACTTGGTTTCTCACGTAGTGCATTTGTTGATTGTAGTCCTTGATAGCTTGAGAAATAGGAACATCTTGGGGCTTAGCCTCAAAGAAGGCTCGGATCCTCCCCTCTTTCACCGGCGAGGGCGGTGTCGTCTTCCATCGGATCTCGAAACTCGCCCACGTAGCTTCCGGTCACGCGGTTTCACCGCTTGCCACCACGTTCTTTGCCTCCTTGGCGAGGAAATCTTGAGCAATGGGTACTTTCCTCTCCTCGGAACAATTAGCGACCTCGAACACTTTCTCCAACTCGAATAACCAATTCTCCCAACCGGAAGGGTCGAAGCACCATCAAAGCTGCGGAGGACGCATACGAATCACGTCTGAAGTAGCTTATCATTACCGGATCCGGTGGCGGAACCGGGTTGGCATTAGCATGGCCGACTGCGGCTGAGTCGATGGCGTCATCAGTTCGCTACTTTGCGTAATATGTTGGCCACTCCAACATTCTCATGAGCATTAGGAGCTAGCGGTGGTCCTGTGACCTCCGAACTAGGGGAACACTGTTCGACAAAGAAGGCATCGCCGAATCGGTTCCCGAGTGATCGGACATGGCCACCCCACCATTGCGCCACGTCCCCTACGCGTCATGGCCGCGTCGCGTCCTCTACCGAGGAATTCAAGAAGCAACGGGTAAGTACAATTCAAACGCAAAACGCAAAAGATACTAAGACAGAAATAGAACAGAACGGTGAAACGAGTCAAGTTAGGAAAACTTACGAGCACCGGCGTACTGAGATGATGGCATAACAGTGATACTGTCCCAAAAACGACACTTAACTAGACCCAAATGACCGACAGTCTAGGTATCCGTAAACCTAAGCTCCGATACCATATTCTGTAACACCCCCAAGACATTCAGGGCATATTACAGCGCCGTGGATCCCACACTGTGGAATCCACCAGGCTAACATACCAACAAGACATTCGACAACGAAAAACTATCATTAATAAAACGACAATTCAAATAAAAGACTACAAACCGACAATTAAATTCTGACATCAAATCCATTTCCCAAAACGGGAACACAACATTAACAATTTCAAACAGGAAGTACTCGAGTACTTAAACCAATTTTATAATACATAAATCCCAAAATCAGACATCAATAGTAAGCGGACATAACATCAAAAATCAAATCTTGGACAATATCATGCTTGCCCATCATCCTCATACGTCCGAGTGCTCGTTTATCCCCACGATCAATACCGAAATATAAAAGTATTTCCCCATTTAAGGGGTTAGCGACAATCGCTAGTGCAAGTACAATCCATTTGAACTACATTCTAATCGGATGAATATATGCGCCAAAAGTCATTTTAGAAAACATTTTATATTAGGAATATTTATGATGTACACACAAAACACATTATCTCCAACAAATCATAATTCAAAGTTAACGTTGTACGAGACTCACGGCCACCGTACCCCATGAGCCCCGTCGGACATCCCCAGGTGGCTAACCACGATTCGTGATACGCACACACGGCAATACGTATCCTAGAGGCCCGTCGGACCGTCCCTAGGTGAACATACACATATCTCCCCACAACAACCACATATAGCCATAATTCAAATACTAGAACATGTAAACAAATGTAAAGTACTTGCCTTTGAGACATTCTTGAAGAATCGGAAGTGAAAATGACTACGGATGATCCGAATGGAAAACGACGGTTCCTAAACGAAGAATTAGCATAACTCAGTCCCAGCGGACATCAATAATCGAAAGGAATACTCCCAAAACCCCGATTACAATTAACGACAAAAGACGTTCAATCAATACGGGTGAGGGTTTACGCAAAATCTCCCGTATTGATAATTCGCGGATTAAAATCAAGGAAACTAGATTTGGAATCATTCAATGATCACAATCGGTGAAGAATATCGTAATATAGATGAACAATTCGAACTAAACCTAAAATCCCGAAATCCCCAAAAACGTCAAAATTAGGGTTCTGAGGAATTACCTTGAATTCGAGCGATGGAGATGGGTTTAGATGGTGGTGTGTTATGCTCGAGATACAAGAATTGGGTGGAAGGGAACTCCGCCGATTACTCTCCACAATGCCTCTGAATCGCCAAAATCGCCGTAGGAAGGGAAGGAAGGGAAAAGAATGAAAAATAATGTGAAACTAAAGCGCCCTAATCTTTAAAAATGTGAAGTTAGCGCACGCTAACTAGCATGTATAGCGCACGCTAACGAAGGCCGGTCCGGTAGCTACTGCGCGATCGCTAGCGCACGCTAACAATAACGAGTTAGCGCCGCTATCGCACATTGGTAGCGCACGCAAGGCGAGGGTAGCGTCGCTACCTGCAGCAGCGATTGATCTGCTGCTCATATCGGCAGATGCTGGCCGAAGGTACAAAACACGAAACGCACTTCAAAACCGTAATCCGGGAACATAGGCGAAGCATACCAGGACAGCGGAGCTAAGCGCTGAAAGAGAAATACAATTCCGACCACCGAAGGGTCCGTAATGCGACAACGAAAACAAGATTCCCTAAACTATTAGGAAATTACAAAAATGGCCCAAGTGCCCGAAAATCACGAAACGACGTCGGATTTACAAACCGAAAGTCTCCACATGACCAACTCAACCATACGAACTTGTACAAACCAAGAAACAACGGAAACGAACGAGTTTTACAAGAATCGAACGTTCATACGGCAAAACATGTCATAAAATGAAATTACGTGAAAACATCATCAAAACTCGTCCAAATGGAAAAACTCCAAGAACAAAATAGATTCAAAATGTTGAAACGGTTACAAGCGAGTCGATAAAAATAGACATACCCCAAAAATGGAAACCGCTAAAAATGGAAAAATTACGGATATTACAATCTTCATGCGATAACTAATGTAACAAACTGTGCAGTTTATAAAAAGACAGCTTGTATATTTCATTTGCATGTTCCAACTTCGTTTTTTCTCTCCAACTATCGTCCCCTGCCTCCCTAGACCGACTTTACTCCCTTCCAACTAGTATTTGAGCCTTGCATCTTGGATTGGAGCTTGTTGATTGGAAGTTTAGAGGTGTTCTTGAAGCTTGGAGGGTGTTCTTATAGTTTTGGTGGTTGTTCTTCATTTCTGAAGGTATTTTGTGCGATTCTACTCTATATTTTCATAGTTATGATGTTAGTGATATGGTATACTACACCTAGTGTTGAATTAATCAAGTAAAACATGTTTGTAGTTAAGCTTTTTAACACTTAATGATGAATATGGTAATTAAAGGTTTGGATTGAAGATGTTCTTGATGTTTTAATGGTAATGATCATGTTTATAAGAACCATACTCATCTTGCTGGATTATTAACATCATTAGGACAATAATAATCATTAGCTTCATCGTAGTTAAGTTTAATCGATGGAATTGTTGACATCAAATGTATTAGAACACCATGTTAGGAATTTGATGAATGTTAGAGATTAGGGTGATGTTCTTGAACCTAAAAACTATAACTTCATTTCTGTTTTGGCTTAGCAAAGTCTTTGAAAGATGGTAAAAGATATTGATGAATACAACTATAACTCTTATATATTCACGATAACCGGTTGTGTCGATACCTTAGGTATGTCTTGATCACCATATTAATAAGTTGAAAATGTTCTTAGGAAGATATTATTGATTATTGGTAATAATATTAGTTCTCAACGATCCTTTTCTAATAAATGACGTAGATGTTAAAGAACTTGATTAATCCGATTGTTAATGGCGAATCGAAGGTGTTTAATGAATAATATTGTTCATAGTAATAACAAGAGTATTCAAGAGGATAATGTTGTATAGTAATCTGATTGTTAAAGCCGAATTAGAAGTATTGAATTTCACCAATAATTGATAGAATGTTGAAATATAATTAATTGAACGAGTAGGTCTCGAGTCGTTTCCTACGAATTGATATCAATATTGTGTGAATGTATTATTGAATGAATCACATTTCATTCAAGGTTGCTTGTTCGATTGAGTATTTAATCGAGGATACCGTCTGTTTGATCATTTGGAGAAAGACTATCGTTCACCTACGGAATTGAGGCAAGCTATCTTGCTTGGTTATAATGATGATTGAATTCTTGTGATGGTTATATGTTTCATGTATATGAAACACTTATGAATCAGTGATTCGAATTTGGTATTTTTCTTGACGATGTTTCATTTTTCATCATGGGATTGCATTCCCAAGTTCACCACCTCTGAATCGTTGATCTCGTTGATCCTTATTGTCACTTCGGTGAATTTCTTGATCCTTAATCGGATATATGATTTATTGAATTCGTTGTCATGTTGTATCGTGACATATCTGGAATCATATCTGCATGCCGATTGGTTATTGTGTAGGATTTTTATCCAGGCATATATAGTCATACGTGGATGTTTCCGTATTGGGCTGTGCACACGAGACGTAGTTCGTGAGGCCAATTAGGTACATTGTCACACGTATATTCATGTTGTATCGTTCATAGTTCATGTATGATTGGATATGTTCGACGGTTCGTGACTGATTGTTCATACGCCCGAGGGGTATGTTCAATAGTCGGGATGTTTCTTTGAGATTTAGTATATGTGAATTGTATAATGTCTTGAGAATTATTATCATGTATATCTGACCCTGTGGTTTGGGCGAAATACTTGTGTTATATTTTAGGTCGAGGCAAAGACAAGGCACGGGAAGATCATAGTGACGGCAAAGGGTTCGAAGGATACTAGTTCGAGGGGCCCAAGTCTTTTGTTGTCCAGTTATGTTCAAAACCGTGTAATATTATTTTCCGCTTCATTTAAATTATTGACCGATTGTATTTTTATTTGAAGTATATTCCATCTCCATATAGTTTATACTTGTTTTTGGATCCTGTGTATGTTAAGGCCATTGGCCATATTATTTATAAACTCCTAATCGGAGTAATGACTATTTATTGTGGTTCGGTATCACAAGGTAATATATATTTAATCTGTATTTTGGTATCGCCTAGTGGATCCTAGTGTGGGGTTACACGGCACTGTAATAGCCGCCTTTTGGGGTGTTACAGAAGATGGTATCGGAGAGTCGTTTTCTCTTTAAGAGTCGTTGTGAAATGAACTAGTATTAAGAGACCTTCGTGTCACGTGTGACCTGTGCAAGTGCCTGACCCTACGAGCCAAATACGGTATGTACTTTATGAGCCATGATTTAATTACTGGCGTGATATTGATATTGGAATGGATCTCTTTGTTGATCTTGATATTTCAAGGATCTGTGGCAGGATTTATCTAATTGATAATTCGAGGATATTCTGGATTGATTATGTGATTGAAATTGTTCAACTCGATGTCGATATGATATTCTGTGTGGCACTCGTAGTGCCGATAATTCATTATGGACTGTTTTCTTGAATATGTAGTTCCCTTGTTGCTATTAACTTAGCATGAATTTTGATTGGTCATAAAGACGGTCATGAACTGTACTTATGGTTACTATTATTGTTTGATTCTTTCAGTATGGAAAGAAATCTGAGAGGCCGTGGCAGAGGGGGACGAGGCCGTGGGAGGGGCCGAATCCCGAGACCACGAGCCAACACGCGTTCGAATGTGGAGCAGAGCTCCCCAGGCAGTGATTCGCCTCCTAGGGACAAATCGCACCACACTGGACACGAGAATGCGCGTGTCGATCTTTACGTTGTTATGCAGGACATGATGGCTCAGATGGACCAAATGGGTCAATTGATGGAAGTTATGCAGAGAGCTACTATTGTCCAGCAACATGGGCCTCATCCACCTCCTCTTATGCATGGCGGACCCGTGAGTCGAATCATCAGCGACATAGCTCGCCAGCGACCCCGACTTTTGAAGGCTCCCCCGAGCCTGCTGATATTGTACATTGTATGAACACTTTGAAAAATTATTCGAGATGGTGGACTGTCCAGAAGAGAATCGCGTGTCCGTAGCAGCTTACTATCTTAGCAAGGGCGCCCATACCTGGTGGCTTTCGGTGAGGCCAGCTGGTGGTGTATATACTTGGGGGGAATTTAAAAACCTCATGTTATATTGTTACTATCCAGGTCCACTTCGTGAGGCCAATCTATCAGAATTGCTGAACCCAGACCCATATGAAGACCATGATGTACTATCTGTTGCTGAGAAATTTCAGGCACTTTTTCCTTTCACCTCGTCGATTGTCCAAACGGAGGCCGATAAGATTAAATATTTTCTCAAGAGGCTTAAACCCCGATTGAGAATGCAGCTGTTGAATCACCACTATACGACCCTACCGGAGTTTATCGAGAAAGCTCTGGAATACGAACTTACTGCGAAGGAGATTTCCAAGAAGCAACCACAGTCCAACAACAAGAGATCCAGGAACCAGAACCAGACTGACAGTAATCGGGGGACGTTCAGGAAGCCCCAGCCGGTATCGAATCCTTCTGAATGACCACCCATGGAGTCGAAGCCGACCGGATCACACTCTCAAGCGGTCAGCTCATCTGTTGTGTGGACTAGGGGCACATCAGCTCCAAATGCCCGAAGCCGGTCGTCGCATGCCATACTTGTGGGAAGAATGGGCATCGTGCTCGTTATTGCATGAATGGACCGGGACGTGCTCCAGTAGCATCTCATGCTCCATTTCAGTCTTCTGTCCAGGACCGTGTACCTCTGTCCGCTTCTTATCACACAATCGGGGCAAATAGAGGGATGGGCCGTGGAAATCAAGCTGGTTCCTCTGGTACCGGAGCTGCAAAACCCAGAGTCTACGAGATGAAGAAGGCCGACGATCCCGAAGCCAGCATGATTTCAGGTACTCTCGAGATCCGATCTTAGCCCGTCTGTGTTCTTTTTGATACTGGTGCTCACACTCTTTTTTATCAGCTTCTTGTTTGAGTCGTTTGCAATTAGATCATGTTACCAATTGTGAACCTTATGTAATTAGATCAAAGTTTGAGAGATGCATAAAAAACACAAATGCAATGCTTATTTATAGGTGCAAAATAAAGTAAAAATATATAATAAAAATATGTGATTGCGTTAATTGCGCTTCAACTACTCAATAGAATAATGAATGCATTTATTGCGTATCACCCTTTTTTATCCAGAGTATGTACAGTAGTTGTGATTCTGGCTCACGTGTATGTACAGTTGTTGTGATTCTGGCTCACATCATCCTCTGATTTTACCTTCAGAATTGGCTTAAATGCCTTCTATGAGTCGCGAATAATCTTCCCATCGAATTTTGTTATAAATTGGCAAACAGGGTCTTTTTATGTCAAAATCCCAAGACGTTGTTCATATTCTGGTTTGAATTTATTCCACAAACATCGAATGTCGTAATGTACGAGTCCACTAGGATGCGTGTCAATAGAAATTTCGATATCATCTAAATTCTCTTTATTCAGGCCATTCTTGATGAACTAAATTTTCCACTCTAAGTATAGTTATTGATTGATTTATACACTATTATCCTTTTGTTACAGTTATCAAGAATGAATGAAAACACACAATTTAAAAGTTGAGTCTAAAAATTGCAAGGAATTAAAATTATAGTTCAAATATTTATAAAGATGAACTGAAATAGTTGGGATTACGAACTCAATTTATTATTAGTTATAGAAGATGTATATGAGATCATAAGATGTATTACTTATTATGTTGTGTAGATTCGATTTTTCTTACAAAGACGGTTCCTCTTTCGAATGCCAAAACGCCCTTATATTTGAATCAATCTACTATATTTCTATGTTGATTGCATTCAATACATAGCATTAGGTTTTATGAAAATAACTCAAAGAATCATCTAAGATTTAGAGGTATATTTCTATCCTCCAGAAGACCTTAGAGTGAAAATCATTTGATCTAATCAACGTACTTTTTAAGTATATGAAGACCATAAATATCATCATTTATTGGCCAAATAAATAAAGATTGTAAAACAATGAAAATCATACAAAATAATATGTAATCCATAATAGATTTTTATACAAACTTAAATAACATGCCAAACCTTGTTTATAATCTCAACTAGGAGAACTTATCTCATGAAAGCTTTATTCAACATATTACATGAACTAGTGACCATGATTAGTTGAAAAAGGAAAATAATTGATACTAACTCTCTTTAAATAAATGAAAAAGAAGCAATAAACTGTTGGGATTCGGTGATTAAAAACGAGTTACGCAGCGGAAATAAACCGGTCAAACCGGATAAAAATCAAACCCCAAAAACGGATCAATCAAGCATCGTATAAACGAATATAAAAATACGAAGATAAATTAAGAAAGCATACCCTCGTAGACCTTTGATAATATCTTCTTGATTCCGAGTACGAACACGAATTCAATCGAACAAGCTTTTGGAAATTCCCGAGCACCGAAATCACCGTGCCTCTACGTATCACGCGTCGGAAGATGACCGGAAAATATTTCTATCAATTTATACTCTAAGTATACGGCTAGAAATTGATAGAATTAACTTATATATATATATATATATATTTTTATAAATACTCTAAGTATTTTATAAAAATTGTTTTCTCTCAAAATACACTTAGAACTCAAAATGTATAAACTTAGAAAACTTTCTCTCACTCCTTAGCTTCAACTCACGGCTGATCCACTCTTTTATAAATGAGGGAGATGGTGTTTATTTTATAAACAAAACACACCTCATCAATTATTTCAAGAATAAATAATGAAGTAATAATACATCAAATGTATTATTAAGTCCCCATATTTATAAAAAATCACCAAGTCAATTGATGAAAGTGGGGTGGCGGCTAAGGGAGGAGAAAAAGAAGTTGGTTCGTTTCGGTCCGTGAAACGGACCCTCGTGTATCTAATCCGATAGATAAACCTTGGTATGTTTCAATATTAATATAATTAATTAATCTAATTAATTAATTATATTAAAAATAAATTCTCTAAGAAATAATATGAATAAATTAATTACCCAGTAATCTATTTAATTCACGAGACCGATTTAATTTATCTAATAAATTGAATTAGGCATCCAATGTCCAATATTAACCAAGAGAGAATAAGTTAAATATAATCCGTCGTCAATTCCTGTGCCGCGACTCTGTAGGTTCGTCTTAGTTAGCATTGGGAGGATCCAATGAGTGTTAGCACCACTTAGCCAGTTTCGTGGCCCACACCGTAACCAAAACCATTATGTCGTGAATACCGTATATGTATAAACCCTTCAATCATATGTCCCGGTCAAGTATTAGGGTCACGGTAAAGTCAAACTCTATTGTATCTTGACTCTATGCATTTGTTAATACAAATCGAGATCATCGAGCTCTCGTGTATCAAATACAACTAGCTCTAACTGCTTTGGCCAAAGACTTATGATCTCATTTGCCATTAACCGCATAGGACATTTACCTGCTCACTAACAGGAGAAAGAACTCTATCTTGGTATTCAGTAGAGACTGCTACTTGCCCACTAAGTTGCATTTCGAGGTTGACCACACCAACCGGCGATTGGATCGAACTACTCTAATGACTAACTTAATGTCACAAGCACATCTCCTACTGAAACCTCAAGTCAAAGGTCCACGTATACCTATCACAACCTTTCGATCCAGTCATTGACTATCCCTGAGTGATATCCATGTGACCGAATCGAGGTGAGTCGTGTTCGAGTATACTAATCCCATTAGCATACCTATAACGCGTGCTCCCACTAACTGTTAGTGAAAACATGTACTCTACATGTCAAAGTACACGTTATACAAGTCTTGTCTAAACTTACTGCCCAATTAAGTTTTATCGACTTGCGAACTAGTTAAGCATTCGAGCTGTAAACACTTCTAGTGCCTATCTCCTTATCTCCATATGGAGTAGAATGTTTGCTCTCAAATGCAAGGACTATTATTCTATATACTAAATCACAATGCCAGTGATATACAATAATATAGAAATAATAACTGCCTTATTAAATATTCATAATTACAATACAATTGCTCTCACTCTCTCATCCCCTGAGTGGCATTTGAGGGCATATTCCTAACAATCTCCCACTTGCACTCAATGCCACAAACTATGGTATCTAATACCCATACTCTCCAGATGTCTTTCTAAGACCTTCTGAGATAGTGGCTTGGTAAGCGGATCAGCAACGTTATTTGCTGTGTCTACTCTCTGCAGTGTAACATTCCCATCCCGAACCATTTCTCTAACAAAATGATATTTTCTCGCAATATGTTTGGTTTTGTGGTGAGCCCTAGGCTCCTTAGCCTGTGCAACAGCTCCATCGTTGTCACAAAATAGTGTCACGGGCTTCTCTGCGTTAGGAACCACTTGAAGTTCCTCAGTGAACTTCTTTATCCAAAAAGCTTCTTTAGCAGCCTCCGTGGCTGCCTGATATTCGGCTTAACATGTAGAGATAGCAGTCGAACTTTGCTTGGCACTTCTCCAAGAAACTGCCCCACCATTCAGAGTAAAGATATACCCCGATGTGGACATCGAGCATCCATGTCCCCCGAAAAATCTGAGTCTGTATAACCCATCACTCTTAGTTCTCCACCGCCGTATGTAAGAACCAAGTCTTTAGTCCTCCTTAGGTACTTAAGAATGTTCTTTACAGCAGCCCAATGTTCCTGCCCTGGATTTGATCAAACCGACTTACTACGCTCACAAAGATAGGCAATGTCCGGTCTAGTGCAAATCATTGCATACATAAGACTACCTACTGCCGAAGCATAAGGTACCTTGCTCATTTCCTTTCTATCTTCCTCACTTTGAGGACACATCTCTAAGGAAAGTTTTGCACCATGTTGCATAGGTAGAAACCCTCTGTTAGAATCTTCCATCCTAAATCGCTCAGATCTTTTCTATGTAGAGGGCTTGGGAAAGACCTAACATTCCTTTCGCTCTATCCCGGTAGAGACGAATACCCAGAATATAGGTAGCTTCTCCCAAGTCTTTCATTGAGAACTCTTTAGAAAGCCAAGCTTTCACAGAACTGAGCATTCCTACGTCATTTCCTATAAGTAGAATGTCATCTACATATAGTATTAAGAACACAATTTTGCTCCCACTAACCTTCTTGTAAATACAGGGCTCCTCTTCATTTTGGACAAAATCAAACTCTTTGACTGTCTCGTTAAAACGAAGATTCCAACTCCGTGAAGCTTGCTTCAGTCCATAAATGGCACGCTGAAGTTTGCATACTTTATGAATATTGGTTTGAGATATGAATCCCTTAGGATGTTCCATGTAAATCTCCTCTTCGAGGAATCCATTTAGGAATGCCGTTTTCACATCCATTTGTCATATTTCATAATCTAAGTGGGCTGCTATGGCAAGCATTATGTGAATAGACTTAATCATAGCTACAGGCGAGAAGGTCTCGAAGTAATCGATTCCTTCTCTTTGGGAATAACCCTTTGCCACAAGTCTGGCCTTATAGGTATCAACCTTGCCATCTCCACCAGTCTTTCTTTTATAGATCCATTTATTTCCAATAGGCACTATGCCTTTAGGACGATCTACTAAAGTCCAGACCTGATTAGCATGCATTGAGTCTATCTCAGCTTCCATAGCTTCTTGCCACTTTGTGGAGTCAACATCTACCATAGCTTGGTCGTATGTAGAAGGATCATTCTCTTGACTACTTTCTGTCATCTCATGGACACCCAGTTCTTCTTGAAGCAGATAGCCATACCTCTCAGGTAATTGAGAAATTCTACTAGACTTGCGAGGTTGTGTTTGTATTTCAAAAGGTTGGGTTCTAATATCTTGCATAGGTGTCTCATTTGGTGTTTCTTTTATTTCTTCCAAAGAAATATTTCTACCTGCCCCTCCTTCCTGAATAAACTGATTTTCCAGGAAGTGTGCTTGTATAGCAACGATGATCCTATGATCTTCATGCATGTAGAATAGATATCCCATGGAATCCCCTGGATATCCTATGAAACGACCTTTCACAGACCTAGCTTCCAATTTCTCTACTTTAGTCTTCTTGACATAAGGTGGCATCCCCAAATCCTAATGTGATTAAGACTTGGTTTCCTACCTCTCCACATCTCATGGGAGTCTTAGGAACGGATTTGGAAGGACATCTGCTCAAGATATGCACACAGCAAGTGAGCGCGTAACCCCACGTATAAATCGGTAGATCAAGATAGTTAAGCATGGAGCGAACCATGTCCAACAAGGTTCGGTTCCTTCTTTTGATACACCATTTAATTGTGGAGTAGCCGGAGGAGTGAATTGTGACACTATTCCTAGTTCTTTTAAGAACTCATCAAATTCGTACTCATGTACTCACCACCCCTTGGCCCGACCGAAGAGTCTTAACACTTACACTGCTTGATTTTCAACTAGGGCTTTAAATTCCTTGAATTTATCAAAAGCTTGACTTATGTTTCATTAAGTACACGAATCCATACCGTATGGTCATCAGTGAATGTAATGAAATATCGAAGCCGCCTCGTGCCACTTCAAAAGGGCCACAGACGTCGGTATGGATCAATCCAAGTTTTTCAAACTCTTTCAAAAGTCCCTCGAAGGGTAACTTAGTCATTTGGCCTTGAAGGCAAGATTCACAAGTTGGATAGGGATCTCGATCCCAATGGACCCGTAAGCCCATCTTTCTCCATTTTATGAACCTTGGTCCGACCGATATGACCAAGTCTAAGATGCCACTTAAGTGCTTGGTTCGCTTCATCCCTACCACGCTTCCTAGTTATAGTGTTCACATTGTCTTATTCTTTAAATTTAAATGGTATAAACCATTTAATAATGTAGCATACCAACCAATTTATTTCGAAATAAATACGACAGACCCATCTCCAATAAAGAAGTGAAATCCCTTTCGGTCCATGACCTAATTGATACAATATTCTTGTGCCCTTGGGCAAAACAAGTACATCTTCTAAAGTGAGAATAAAACCGATTCTAAATCCAACATAAGGGATCCGATATCGAAGCCTCGACACTATGCCCACTTCCGACGGTGACCATCACCTCCCCGAATCCAGCCTTCCTACTGCTCCGGATCCCGATTCATTGTACAAATGTGAGAACTCGCACCTAATCAAGTATCCAAGAAGTAGAATATACAACGTAACATTTGTTTCTAAAACTAGTAGTTCCGCACTGACGGCGCATTACGGTCAAGCTGACAAGTACCTCTTCCAAAGGGCCTAGCTCACCGCAGCTTGAGGCATACATCCGCTTTCTTGGCCCCCTTACTCTTTTGAACCATTGGGGCCTTGCCCTTTCCCTTATCGATCTTGGCTATTGGACCTAATCGCTTCTTGTTCTTTTCTTCTTATTCTGGACTTCCAAGTCCTGGAAGAAATCACAAGTGCGCCTTCCTTTCCTTTGTCTTCATCTCGAGATCAGGCGGTCACTTGTTCATTAGCCCAACTAAGTTACATGCAATCTCATTGCAGTTGAAGTTCATGACAAATTGTGAAGGAGTCAGGAAGTGACTGCAGGATAAGGTCAGTTTGGAGAGATGCATGCATCTGAAAATCAAGAGCTTCCAATCTCTCAATCATCGAGATCATCTTGAGGAATGGTCCCCAACCCTCTCTCCTTCCTTCATCCTGGCGCCGAATAATTGCTTTGATATCTCATATCTAGCAGTTCGGCTATGCTCTCCATAGAGCTCAGCCAGGTGCGCTAAGATGGCTCGTGAAGACGTCATCTTTTCATGGGCACGTTGAAGCTCATTGGTCATTGAGCCTAACATGTACCCTCGCACTCTTATGTCGTCTTTTACCCATTTCTCATGGGCATCGACATCTTCCTGATTGGCTCGGGTTCTTGCGAGAGCCGGGATGTCCGCCTCCAAGACGTATCCCAAAGATTTCCATAGTTAGGACAATCCTCAAGTTCCGGCCATCCACATAGTTCGGACCAGTCAGGACGTTCTTTTCAAGTAGTATAGCGAGTGGGTTCATTGTCATATTGAGAGTTTTGTTAACTGCAGAGAATAATTTGAGATTCGTTAGTGATTGTTTAATTATGATCCGAGTAAAGAATTTAAGGACTTTCTTTATTCATAACTCGGCTCCCACTATTTTATCGGCATTTACACACTCCCATGTTAAATCCGAAAGTCTTGGGTAACTTCATAGCGGTGATCGATTTCTTTACAAAGTTTAATAGAGGGCAACCATACGGTTTATATTCTATTATTCTTTATAAAGTGGTGTCTAATACCAACCCATCTAATGGATAATTCGATCTTCTTTTACCCCTAGTTCACTTGCCCTCAACCCATTCGGTTTCTATGGCTCGATGAACTATCTAAGTTTAAACCGTCAACTCCTATTAGTCTGACAATTGAATCTTACCCGGCAACCCATACGGTTTATAGGGGTTTGATTTGTCACAACCAAAGGCATCTAATGCACTCTAGGAATTTATCAACTTTCCCCAAATATATTACCCCGACATACTCGGAAGAATAATATTCCGGTTTAGATTTCAATTTTCCATGAGTTTGACGGAGGGTAGAAAACCTCGTAACCTTTATAACTTAGTGTTTGTATGTGGGAGTATTAACGCGATTATATGTTACACTTTGCACATTAATCCGTTTATAAGCGCGGTTTGTCGGTTTGTTTGTTTGTCATACAATATGAAAACATACACAACCTAAAACTAACAACATGCAGTTCATGGACCGTTCCTAAAACAAAAACATCGTAATCTAATTACATGTCTTCGGTCTTGAATCTTTGTCTTCTCGAGCGGATCTTCCTCCGGTCTTCGTCATTACAAATAAATTTTACATTTGAAAAATTGCATCCTATACAAATTTTCTAGTAAAATAAATAGGCTCAAAACGGCCTTTACAACCCAATCGAACAAAACAAACTATTCAAAACTAGGTCAATGAACTACACCCCCATTCAAAATTAATGCAACAATTACATTAAAATAAATGGCAATAATGATTAATCTAAAATTGATCTAATCAACAAAAAATAATCCAACAATTAGAATTAATCCAATTAATTCACTTAACCGTTAATTTTAATTTGCTCTACAAAATAAATATTTCATTAAATTAATTCCCTTAAAATAAATTACCATAATTATATTTTAGTCAAATTAAATCCAACTTAATTTATGGAAAATTAATTTACCGAACGAAATATAAAAATGCAATGGAAAACACAAGGCCCTGCCAAGCCCGTGGCCCGACAGGCTAACAAATTACCAAAGAAATTTCTGGCACTTCGAGTCACGGTTCGCCAATTTTCCGCTCATTTTTTTCGTCTAATCAAAAATAATATTTTTCTAATTTTTATATAACACAATTAAATCAGTTTTTCAAAAGAAAAATAGATTTATATTGTAACATAAAATCATGAAAAATAATTTTTAGATGAACAATTAAACATCAACAATTAAAACGATTATGATTCTAAATCATAAAAAAAATCAAGCATTCCAAATGCAAATATCGAATATACGATTGCATAGACCTCGCTCTGATACCACTGTTGGGATTCGGTGATTAAAAACGAGTTACGCAGCGGAAATAAACCGATCAAACCGGATAAAAACCAAACCCCAAAAACGGATCGATCAAGCATCGTATAAACGAATATAAAAATACGAAGATAAATTAAGAAATCATACCCTCGTAGACCTTTGACAATATCTTCTTGATTCCGAGTACGAACACGAATTCAATCGAACAAGCTTTTGGAAATTCTCGAGCACCGAAATCACCGTGCCTCTACGTATCACGCGTCGGAAGATGACCGGAAAATATTTCTATCAATTTATACTCTAAGTATACGGCTAGAAATTGATAGAATTAACTTATATATATATTTTTATAAATACAATAAAAATTGTTTTCTCTCAAAATACACTTAGAACTCAAAATGTATAAACTTAGAAAACTTTCTCTCACTCCTTAGCTTCAACTCACGGCTGATCCACTCTTTTATAAATGAGGGAGATGGTGTTTATTTTATAAACAAAACACACACCTCATCAATTATTTCAAGAATAAATAATGAAGTAATAATACATCAAATGTATTATTAAGTCCCCACATTTATAAAAAAATCACCAAGTCAATTGATGAAAGTGGGGTGGCAGCTAAGGGAGGAGAAAAAGAAGTTGGTTCGTTTCGGTCCGTGAAACGGACCCTCGTGTATCTAATCCGATAGATAAACCTTGGTATGTTTCAATATTAATATAATTAATTAATCTAATTAATTAATTATATTAAAAATAAATTCTCTAAGAAATAATATGAATAAATTAATTACCCAGTAATTTATTTAATTCACGAGACCGATTTAATTTATCTAATAAATTGAATTAGGCATCCAATGTCCAATATTAACCAAGAGAGAATAAGTTAAATATAATCCGTCGTCAATTCTCGTGTCCGCGACTCTCAGAGTTCGTCTTAGTTAGCATTGGGAGGATCCAATGAGTGTTAGCACCACCTAGCCGGGCCGTGGCCCACACCGTAACCTAACTAAGAACGAATGATAGGATCATTCCAAAACCATTATGTCGTGAATACCGTATATGTATAAACCCTTCAATCATATGTCCCGGTCAAGTATTAGGGTCACGGTAAAGTCAAACCCTATCAGACGCGTGACTCTATGCATTTGTTAATACAAATCGAGATCATCGAGCTCTCGTATCAAATACAACTAGCTCTAATCGCTTTGGCCAAAGACTTATGATCTCATTTGCCATAACCGCATAGGACATTTACTCGCTCACTAACAGAGAAAGAATTTATCTTGGTATTCAAGAGAGATCGCTACTTGCCCACTAAGTTGCATTTCGAGGTTGACCACACCAACCTAGCGATTGGATCGAACTACTCTAATGACTAACTTAATGTCACAAGCACGTCTCCCACCAAACCTCAAGTCAAAGGTCCACGTATACCTATCACAACCTTTCGATCCACATTGACTATCCCTGAGTGATATCCATGTGACCGAATCGAGGTGAGTCGTGTTCGAGTATACTAATCCCATTAGCATACCTATAACGTGTGCTCCCACTAACTGTTAGTGAAAACATGTACTCTACATGTCAAAGTACACGTTATACAAGTCTTGTCTAAACTTACTGCCCAATTAAGTTTTATCGACTTGCGAACTAGTTAAGCATTCGAGCTGTAAACACTTCTAGTGCCTATCTCCTTATCTCCATATGGAGTAGAATGTTTGCTCTCAAATGCAAGGACTATTATTCTATATACTAAATCACAATGCCAGTGATATACAATAATATAGAAATAATAACTGCCTAATTAAATATTCATAATTACAATACAATTGCTCTCACTCTCTCATCCCCTGAGTGGCATTTGGGGGCATATTCCTAACATAAACATCCTCCATAACATATAGCACAACACTCTTACATAAACTCTCAAGAACATAAGTGTGTTCTTCACACAAAATTAAAAATTACAATTTATGACATTTAATAAATGAAAGATAAAAAATGGGAGATGACTATGGAATGGATCAATGGGTCAATTTATACACCCAAGGTCATTAATAGCTCCAAAACTTCAGTATTATCACATCAAATCGGATTAAGACAAGCCACCCACTCCATATAAGTCCAAAAGTATGAAAGATATGATAAGATCACATAATCTGTCAAAAGTTACGGCCGTAAACCTACAAAACATACGGCCGTAACGTTAGGGAGATAAGGCCGTAACTTTGTGGCTTTAACTAAGCTATGATTTTTGATCTTTTTGCTTGCTGTTTTGTACGGCCGTCCGGATAGTTGTACGACCGTGAGGAGTTTTCAGACTTTATTTTTAGCCCAGAATTTCTTTGATCTTGCATTTTAGCCCAAACCTTCTTCAGATGATAAATTTTGATATGTAACTCTGACTTTGAATCCGGAAAGACTGCCGAACTCGTCTCGTAAATCTCTACAACATGAATACATATAACTCAATAAAGAGAATCTTTTATAAAAATGTTATTTCGTGAGTAAATCAATAATTCAATCTAATTAAGGCTACATTTACATCTTCATCCCCTAAAAATAAAATTATTTAAAACTAATTAATTAGAAGCAAATACGAGTATACTAGCTCATAATTATGGGTGAAATTTATCAATACTACTCATGGATAAGTGTATAAAGCTGACACTTATCACCTATCAACTAACAGCCGCTATGAATTGTAAACGTACGTTACAAAATATTTTCAGAAACTTAAAACCCGATCTGCCATCATTTCTTTCACAAATCCCAAACCCCCAAAACCTATCGGTGATTCACTCTCTCACAACAAATCGATCGACCCTTCACCAAACTGATCGATCCTCTCTCAAAACCGCACCAGAAATCATGACTAATACCCAATCAAGAAAAAAAGAAGGGGAGAAAAATCTTCCAATCCGTCAGAATCCAACAGATTCGTGAATCTACAGGCCGAGAAAGTCTCCAATGAAATCCTAATCGATGAAGAGGTAACTCTGACCCACCACTGTGATTTCGATTCATTGAAAGTTATCGGAGTTAATGTTGATGAATTTTTTGATATGTTGGGCATTGAAAATTTTGCTAGTTTTACAAGACATGTCTTCGAGGATTTGGTGAAGGAATTTTATGCTAATTTTTCTACAAGTTTCAATTCCGATGGTTGGTTGTTATTCACTCGTTAGTCTGTGTTAAACAATCAATTTAGATGTCGTAAAACTTTCGGAAATATTTAGTTTACCAAATGAAGGTGTGGTGTACAATGGTAATTTTGCTACGAATGATGATGCTATTGATGACTCTTCGGACGAAGAAAATGACAAGTTGAACGAAATTACTGTTTGAGATTATCTGAAAACCCAAGCTATGCTCGAAGTAAACTCTGATAAATTCCTGGACAATGATTTTGGCTTGAATATTCGATTATTTCATGATGCCATTACTCGATGTTTAATGCCAAAAGTCAATGCTCAACAAAAGTTGGTAAACAACGACATGAAAATCATATACCATGTGTTGAAGAATCAATAAGTGAATTTTGCCGGAGTCGTTCTGAAATGGTTCGTAGAAAATGGTTTGATTTTTCACAAGAAAGGTTATGTTAGGAAAGATCGACTGAGAAAGTCAGGGATACCTTTTGGATCCATTATGATAGAGATTTTCGAGAAAGGGGGTGTTGATTTTTCTGGACTACATGGGATTGAAATCCCAAAGGAGAACATGGTTCACGAAGGAACCATTCGCTCAATGATGTATGTTCATACGAGGAACAGAGGATGAGTGTACTTTGCTTATCTGAGAGACGGAGATTCTCTCGTAGACGGTGGTCCCTTACCTCGTATTGAGGATAGGGTATTCGCTAGAGGTCCTCATGCCGAGAGACCTCGTATCCATGCTCCTCTTTCACAGGCAGGTCCATATCGAGGAAATCGAATGAGTTCATCATCTTCCCAGTTGGAAGCTCGTGTTGGTCGTTTAGAGAAGGAAGTGAAAGAAGTGAAAATCAGAGTCAGAAGGTCAGAATTCATGCTGGAGAATATTTGCTCACATTTCAGGATAGCCATTTCTCCCCAACGTTCAGAGTCTGACTTCGACTAGTTTCTATCTCCACATTGATGATATTCTAGATGTTTTCGACCGACATTTCATACATTTTACTTTTTACATTGTTTGCTTTTTGGATACTTGATGTTTAAGTACATTTGGTTATTTTTGGATAATTTTCTATATTTGATATCTCTTTCTAGTGATGATTTGTTTACTAACCATGGTTCTTGAGTTTTTTTTGCAGATTATCAATGATATTGCTCTCCTATATCTGATATTATCCTCTTTTACTTTTTGTTTATGACAACAAGGGGGAGAAATATGTTTATGTTTGTTGTTGAACTTATTATGTGTGTTGCTTAATTTTTTGGAAGTTATTACTAAACACATGGGAGTTACTCTAAAGGGAGTTTTCAAGATAAATTTACGATCCCTCCATTTTCTAGTTCAAACAAATAAGTTTTTATAATTATTTTATCATCATCAAAAAGGGGAGGTTGTTGAACCAATATTTCTTATCATATATTTTGATGATGTATAAATAGATAAAATAATCGTAGATAACGTACGTTAGCCTTATGGCATAACGTACATAATAATCACTCACATATTACTTGTTGGAAAATGTCTAATTATGCAGGGTTACGTACTTAACAACCCACGTTACACATATCCATAAGATACGCTATAGGTATTCAATATCGTACGCTATGTACGAAAATAAACCGTTGTGCAGATTCTAGAAAGTCAACATGTTGAACAGTCATATACATCATAACGTATGCAACACAGATGATTCATAACGTCTGCTAAGTGTTTTGAAGTTGAATTCAAAATTGGATCGTTGATGTGCCATTGATGTCATCCAGTAGGTCATCACATCTAACGGCTATTTGAGGACTTCATAACGTACGCAACCATTGAATATAACGTACGCAAAGGACGAGCTAAATGCTACTGCTTGATTCTGGAGTTGCTATTACGTACGTTACCATTCAAGTAATGCATGCTATCTTCCCTTACGTACGCAACACATGATACATAACGTACGTTAAGGAGACTTACTATTCCAACAGGAAAGAGACTCCAAAATGCTATAAATAGAAGCATTTGGAGGTGAAGTACACAAGAAATCTCTGAGCATATCAAGCTATTATATCATTCTTTTACACTTTGACAGATAATACCAATACAAAAAGAATTGTTCTAACAATCTTCTATATACATTCTTGTATCTCTTTGAGCTATTATTCTGTAAAAACGGGTATCTTAACTAGCAATATTTTTTGTATCTGTGTGAGGTTGGCATGTACCCTGAAAAACAAGAGAGATTATAATTGTGGTTATTCTTGAGCCCGGAAATCAAGAAATTGTAAGTTCGGCAATAATCTTGAAAAGTGTTATTGAAAAGAGTTGGCATTAAACTATAAAGTGCATTCAAGTTTTGACCTAGTCGATAACACAAGGTAGGGGACGTAGGCTTTTGGATAGCCAAACCTCTCGAATAATTTCTTGTGTCTCTTTATTTCCGCACTTTGTCTTTACTTCTAATATTTGCTTCCGCACAAAAAGAGTTCAAAACTCTACTCCGCACTATTCGACCCTCTTTCTAGTGGTTGTACCAATACAACACTTGTAATATAAATTGGAAAAAACACCTAGAACAAAATTAAATAAATTACTAGATATACGATTTACATCCTATAGAATTCAATTAATGTTGGCAATTTGAATGAACACGAAGAGATTAAATTTAAAATAAAAACAGTGTTCAATATTTGACCATAAGCTGTAGAGTGTCTTTGACCCTATGAGGCATTAGTAGTTTTAGCATCAAAAAAAATATTTTCACCAGAGATCAAGCAATGAAAGGGACTCTCATTTGGTGACATATAGAAACGGAGGTAATGCAAGTCAGATTGATTTCTTTTTAGTAAGGAATGTTTGGAGGAAAAGTTTTACTAATTGCAAGGTAATACCCGGTGAGAGTGCTGCAACACAGCATAGGGTTGTGGTGCTTGACTTTCGAGGTAAGAGGCACTTAAGAAAGAGAAGACCACAAGTTGACCCTCGAATTAAGTGGTGGAAGCTCCAAGGGGAGAGTCGACATACTTTTGTAGCTAAGATTGCTGATAGTGGTATTTGGTCTGATTGCACGGAGATGGATATAGATTCGATGTGGAACTTGTTGGAACACAACATAAAGGAAGTTGCAAAAGAAGTACTAGGAGAATCTAAAGGAAACAGACCATCAAGTAAGGACACATCTTGGTGGAATGATGAAGTTAAGCAAGCGATAAAGACCAAACGTGAATGTTATAAGGTACTGGGTAAATGCTCGAGCGATGAGAATTATGAGAAGTACAAGAAAGCTCGAAGCTAAAAAGGCAGTGCGAAATGCCCGATCAAAGGTCAATCAAGAATTATATGCAAGATTAGATACTAAAGAAGGGGAAAAAGATATCTATAAACTTGCTCGAATGAGAGAGAAGAAGACGCGAGATATTGGAAAAGTTAAATGTGTAAAGATCTTCGACCAAAAAGTTTTGGTTCAAGATAAAGAGATAAAAGAGAGATGGAGGTCATACTTTGATACCTTATTCAATGGCCATCAAGAACTAGATATTGGGAATTTAAACATCCCTCAAGTATGGTTAACCGAGAGTTTAAGAGAAGAATCCAAAGGGTGAAGTGACAATTGCATTGAAGAAGATGGGGTCAAAGAAAGCGAAGGACCGGATGGTATACCTATTGAAGTTTGGAGGTGTTTGGGGAGAGAGGATCGAATGGGTAACTATGCTTTTCAATAAGATTTGGAGAAGCAATAAGATGCCGTCGCATGGAGGAAAAGTATTCTCGTCCCTTTGTATAAGAACAAAGGTGATGTTCAAGATTGTTCTAATTATCGCGGAATTAAACTAATGAGTCATACCATGAAGTTGTGGGAACGAGTGATTGAACAAAGGATCGAAATGTGTGAAGATAAGAAAATCATTGATTTATGCCTGGAAGATCGACCATGGAAGCAATTTACTTATCCGGCAGTTGATGGAACATTATCGAGATAAAAAAAAGATCTGCATATGGTTTTTATTGATTTAGAGAAGGCATATGATAAAGTACCAAGAGAAGTACTTTGGTGGGCCTTAGCAAAGAAGGGTGTATCGCGGAAATATATTGACATTATAAAGGACATGTATGAGGGAGCTAGTACAAGTGTACGTACTAATGTTGGGAGGACAAGAATTCCCTATTACGATTGGGGTGCATCAAGGATCTGCTCTTAGTCCTTTTCTCTTTGCCATAGTCATGGACGAATTGACAAGAGAAATTCAAAATGACGTTCCGTGGTGTATGATGTTCGCAGATGATATTGTGTTGATTGATGAAACGAAGGTTGGAGTGCAATGTAAATTGGAACTTTGGAGGGATACTTTGGAAGCTCGAGGCTTTAGGGAAAGGTAAGTAAGATCAATATATGGAGTGTAGGTTTAGCGAAAACAAGTGATAGAGAGGCGGGGATGATCACATTTGATGGGAAAGTTGTTCATGGATCCACTTTCTTTCGGTATCTTGGATCTATTATCCGTAAGGATGGAGAGCTAGATGGCGATGTGGCTCAGAATAAAGGCGAGGGTGGTTGAAGTGGAAGAGTGCCACGGGGTTTTATGTGATCCGCATGCCTCATAGATTAAAGGGTAAATTTTACCGCACGGCAATTAGGCTCGCTTGTTATATATGGCACCGAGTGTTGGGTCAGAAACAAAGGTCACGTTCAAAAGATGAATGTGGCGGAGATGCGTATGCTACGATGGATGTGTGGTCATACAAAAAAGGATCGGCTCAGAAATGAGGTGATCAGAGAGAAGGTAAGAGTTGCGTCTATAGAAGACAAGATGATGGAGAATCGATTACGATAGTTTGGTCATGTGAGAAGAAGACCTATTGATGCCCCAGTGAGGAGGCTAGAAAGTTGGGGAGCAAGTAATGTTGTGAAAGGTAGAGGAAGACCCAAGAAAATTTGGATAAAGATGATTGAAAATGATATGCGGTTTCTTGGAATTGGAGAAAGTATGGCGATGGAGAGGCAAATGTGGCGGGAAAGAATACGGATGGTGGATGGAGTCTGATTCTTTTTTTTTTTTTTTTTTAATTCCTATTTTCTTTTATTTCATGTTATCTTTTTTTTTTTTCCACTCTTTTTTTATTTGCTTTTTTCTCTACTTTTTCCCTCTTTTTTCCTTTTATGTTATTTATGTAACGATTATTGACGGTTTCAAAGTTTGATTCATGTTAGCCGACCCCAAATCATTTTGGGACTAAGGCTTAGATGTTGTTGTTGTATCAAGCAATGAAAGCCTAACTGTGCATTGGGTACGTAGCAGTAGAGAGTGACAAAAGGAATGAACATAAACAACATATGATACAGAGAAAGGCAGGGCGCAATAGTGGTTTAGTAGGACTCGTTTATTTCTTGAACTTGTTATTACCTTATGAGACAAATTACATTTAAAATTTTTAAAAACTAATTTCTCTAGAAGTTTTTATGGTTCAGTAGGACACGTGAGAAAGATAAAGGCAGAAAGCAGGGGGTACAACTTAAAATTTAATTTCTAAAGATTTTTTTTTTTTTTTGGGATGTTGTAGTAACCGTTGCACCCTCTAAATCTGACACTGATCATCGGGGTGAGCCTTCAAAAGTTGAAATTTGTCGTGATGTTCAGATTACACCATAGGAAGAATCTAACAACAATACCATTTTCGCCCCTGAAGAAAGGAGTGAGCAACAAGACATTGGTCTTCCTACCAGTTCGAACTCAAGGATGTATGTGGTCATTCATGTGAAGGTCTTAATGGTAACAGGATCAACTAACTGTGAAACAACTAGTTTCATTGCAGAGAATGAAGGAAATCACAGCTTCCCATACCTCACTAACTTTGAGAATAAAATTTTTGCTCTTGAAGTTAAGCAACTATTGAATCGTCATCACCAAAGGGTAACTTCCTTTTCCAAAAAAAAAAAAAAAAAAAAAAAAAATATATCTATCTACTGTTACCAAGTTGCAAATTCTACAAGTACATGTGTAATGAGCAGAAAACTAATTTGGGTCATGGGAAAAATACTTCACAATTGCAACAAGATATCTCTCAGATATCAGGTCTTGAACGAAAAATAAAAAAGCCCGGCTCCATTGAGTGAATCGGGCTAGTATCAATACCTTAACCCCTAAATAAATTCAATTGGCTATGTTCTGAAGCAAAAATCTACGGAATTATATCGAGTAGAAGAGAAACTTGAGCGACAAAGGTACAGGGTCATACCTGGTTTGCGTAGACAAACTTGAGCAAGAATCTTTGATGAAATTGGCTATTAGAGGAGGGAACTCCGCCTCTTGGCACCTGTGGAAAATCAACGATAGGTGAGATGTGTAAGTAATACGTGGAATCGATTAGGTTGAAAATTACCGAGAGTAGAGAGATGGATTGAGCGGAACGAGTTTTTTAATTTTATCGTAGAGATGGAATGGTTGGGAATCGATTAGGTTAAATGAGGACTTAGAAAGAAAAGGGGTTATAATTGTCAAAAGATGAAGAAGTGAAGTTCCAGTTACCTTTTGCTGCTTGCCCTGAATTCATAGAACATGTACGAAAATAAATTGCGCCTTGCAGTGGGCTACCTTCAATGGTGATAACCGGCAAATCTGAACGGCGCCGATGAATGGCGCCCTGAGCGTGCTACCTTCAATGGCAATGATCAGCGAGTTAGGGTAGAGGTGCTCAAAAAAACCCAACCCGGCGGGTCGACCCGTCGACCCGGACCCGACTGATCCGTGTAGGACCCGGACCTGGCTAACCCGTAGGACCGTCGACCCGAACCCGTGGTATACACGGGTGGGGTCCGGGTCTTACATTTCCCAACCCGTCGACCCGACAGAATTGAAAAAAATTAAAATTTTGAAATTATGGTCGTTGGACCCACCCGGCGGGTCGGACCCGTGACCCGGCGAGTCCAACGACTAGAATTCAGAATTTAAAAAAAAAAAATCCTATCTATAAATACTTCCCCAACCCAACACAGTTTTTCACACTTTCATTCTAATCTATCTCTCAAACTCTCATTGCTAATTGCTATACCAGTTAATCACTCTCTTTTTTTTCGCATTTAATCATTATGTCGAGTTCTGTCAAGGGAAAGGGTATTGCTACGTCTCCCAAAAAACCAAAAATATCCAAGTTCGAGTGAATGGCTCTTTGGGGCAAATCGAAAAAACCATCTGGGATAATTATTCGGGAGCCCCAAAACCAAACTCCACCCGGTCTTGAAAATGAAAGTCAAGAACCTGAATATGATGCTATACATGAAAGTATCTATTACGGTAGTACAACAACTACCAGTGAAGAAGAAGTTGACCCCCGGGGATTTCGACGTATCCCGAATCGTCAACAACTGCAAAACATTGACGAGAAATGAACCATGAAATCGATGAAGCTAGGTTAAATCAAACATATGCAACGTTCGAGCGCACTCTTCATGGCGTACCAACTCCGACGCAAAAATCAAATTCGAAGCGTCCTGCGGCAAGCCAAGCTAAAGAACCTCCTTATGTTGAAGAGTTATCATCCGAGGAGGAAGAAATTGTGAAAGGAAAAGGAAGCAAGGAAAACTAAAGCGAGAAAGGAGCCTGCCCCTGTTGCAGAAAAGAAATCGGTATCCGAACTTTTTTAAAAACACTTTAAAAAGGGAAAAATGTCGGATGGTTCGATGAAGGTATTTTGCAACTACGGCAACAAAGAGTATTCGTATAAACCTAGGGATGGATATGGAAATTTTAGAAGGCATTTTGAGAATAACCATGCCTCGATCCACGAAGAACAAAAGTCGCAAAGTCAACTCAACTTCCAACCTTCTACTGGAGCCGGGCCAGCCGGCAATCAAGGTATGTCTGAATCTCAACTTTATAAATATAATGAAAAAATTGCTAGAGAAAAAATGGCAAAATTATGTGCACAAGAATATTTACCTTTTAATTTTGCGGATAGTACGGGTTGGAATATAGGATGCAAAATGCTTATAATCCTGCTATTAAAAGAATTCCACATACCACAATGATTAGACAAGTAGTGTACTTAGGCTCGTTTTTCGATCGAATGAATCAACTAAATCGAATCAATCGAATCAATCGAATGGATTCGAATCGAATCGAATCGAATCGAATCAATTGAATGGAATCGAAATAATCGAATCGAATCAAATATATATTAAGGGTAAATAATAATAATAATAATAATGGTAAATAATAATAATAATAATAATAATAGTAATTAACAATAACAACGATAATAGTAATATAATTAATAATAATAACAATAATAATAATTAAGATTAATAATAATAATAAGAAGAAGAAAAAGCCGAATGGATCGAATCAACTTAATCGAATGGACTAATCAATCGAATCGAATCGAATGGACTCGAATCGAATCGAATCGAATCGAATCAATCAAAAAGTGAAAAATAAGTCCAAAAGAACAGGGCCTTAGCCAAACAATATAAACTTGCACTACGAGCTTATTTTAGATCTATAAATCATAGAGTTTCTTTAGCTGCAGATACGTGGGTAGATTTTAAACAAAAAAATAATTACATGGGAATAACTATATACTGGATTCATGAAAATTGAAACTTAAACAAAATATTACTTGCATTTAAAAAAATTTAATTGTGCACATAGTGCAGATAATATAGGTAGAGCAATTATTAAAATTTTAACTTCTTATTGCTTAAAAGATAAAATTTTCACAATTGGTTTTGATAATGCTAGTTCTGTTAGCGGACCAAGATGCCTATCAAGAAGGCACTACTAAAGGAGAGTCTAGTCAAATGAGTCAAATCGATGATCAAGACGACGACGACATCGACTTCCACTAAAGGTAAGTAAGGTAAGCCACATAAGTAAAAAGAAGTACGTAGGGCTTTGATTCCTCACGAGGATACGTAGGCAATTTAATTTTAAGTGAAAACTTAAAATTAAATACAAGCCATTTTTTTTAATTTAAGTAAAAGAACTACGTAGAGCTTTGATTCCTCACAAGGATACGTAAGCAATTTAATTTTAAGTAAAAACTTAAAATTAAATACAAGCTCATTTTTTCAAATGATTTTCTTGTTCACTTATAGTTATTTTTCGTGTATAAAATGATAATAAATAAAAATTTTGATATACTTCCAAAAAAAATTGGCGGGTCGGACCCGTGGCCGACCCACCAACCCGTACATTTCATATGTACGAGTGTGGTCCGGGTCCTGGCCGGCCGACCCGACGCCAGGATCCGAATCCGGACCCGGCGATGAGCACCTCTAAGTTAGGGATGAGAGGAAAATAAAACTTGTTACGTGATTTAATTAGAGGGAAATAAAACTTTCTTAGTTTATTAGACAGGAAGTTGAAATAAAAGTTAATTTTATTGAGAGGGAAATTGAAATTAATTAAGATATATATAAATGAAATTTTATGAAAATAAATGAAGAAAAAAGATATTTAAAGAAAATTTAAAGTTTAATGAATAATAATTATTATTATCTTGGATATTATATTTAAATAATACAGATTAGTTTTTTTTGTTAAATTTTAATTTATTGTATTTTATAATCTATATTGAATAATTATAATGTAATTATGCAACCTTTATATTAAGAGTTGCATTCATATTAAGAGTTGCATTCAGGTTATAACAATGCGACCTTTGTGATAAAAGTTGCAATTTTTAATAAAATTTGCCAAAAGGTTGCATTAGATCTTTTAATGCAACCTTTCGGTTGGACGGGACATTCTTTATAATCAAATGGAACTATTGTTAGAAGGTTGCATCTAAAAGGTCGCATTATACTCATTTTGTAGTAGTGTTTCGATACAATGGAAAGACTAATTGTATTGGAACACATACCAAAGTCTAAATTGAGTTAAACCACAAGTGTGAGACTTGTGTAGAGGTAAAATTAACTCGATCATCATTCCGACATGTGGAAGGAAACACCAAACTTTTGTAACTAATACATAGTAACCTATGTGATTTGAAATTTGTTCAAACTAGAGGTGGTGTAGGTCACAAGTTGTCAGGAATCACTAGTAGAATAAACGTCAAAGACTTCGGTACGTCTCACTTCGGTAATGTATATTAGCGAAGTAAAAACAAACAACAACTTCGCTTTTCAATTTACTGAAGTAAAAAACCCACATAGACTTCACTAAATGGTACCAAACAAAAAAGCAGGAGCTAGTTAGAAAATTTAAGTTACAAAGACTTCGCTAATTTGATAATTACTGAAGTAAAAAGTGTGAAATTTTATTTTTTACCAAATATTTTTTACAATAGCGAAGTGTATGTTTTGAGACCGAGAATTAATATTTTGATGTTCAATTTTTTTTCATTTAGGCTTCAAAAAATACTTAGCAAATATTGGTTTCCACCATTCCTCCCTCAAATTTTTTACTCCAATTTCCATGATAAAAAATTACTAAAACAAACAATTTTATCCAAAACATTACCAAAATAACAACAAGAAAGAATTGAATTGTTTTTGGTTAAAAATATTTAGAGTTCAAGAAGGCATTGGACCGAATAAAAATATTAATCGGTCAAAACCCTGCAAAATCAGCTGTTCCCATTTCTCTTTCTCTCTCCTGCATCTCCTACCTCTTCCCATTTTCAACCCTAACCCCGACGCCCAATATCCTCTACCTTATTTCCCAACCCTCCCTCGCCCTCTTCCTTTCTCTAAAAAGAGAAATCCTCTCTCTAGTCTCCATCTCTCTAAGAAAATATCAGAATACCTCATCCCAAATCTGAATGGCATCCCACGCGAGGAGAACGTGTACATGAGCGCAAACTTTTCTCTGTTGCCTACAAGAACGTCATCGGCGCCCGCCGCGCTTCCTGGAGGATCATATCCTCGATCGAGCAGAAGGAGGAGAGCCGCGGCAACGAGAGCCACGTGTCCGCCATCAAAGCCTACAGATCCAAGATTGAATCTGAACTCTCCAACATCTGCGACAGAATTCTCAGGCTACTCGACTCCATTGAAGAAAATGATATGTATGTGTCTTGTCATACCAATTTTTGTTACTTTATTTAGCGTGATATTAGTATTACTTATAATTAGTTACAATTTTACACAGTTAACTTTTTCAAGGATGTTGGTGAGGTTGTTGATGTCCTTTTTCAAGTTATGGACACGTTGAATTCACCACCCCGATGCGTACTCAAAAAGTATGATCATTGTTTAGTTTTATTTCCAATAAATTTTTGTTGAACACGATAAAAACCTAATTATTTAGTAATTTATTTTCGCACCTTGAACTCAATGGATCGATTTGCTTGGTCGTGATGTGAAAATTGATTTAGCAAAGGAAAGAGGGGAAATAGGTTCATACACTCAAGGGTATGAACTTTAAACTCGTTTATGTATTTTTGCACTTTGTTTATATATTTAAGAGTTCGACTTTTAATTGATGCATCACTTGTTCGTATATTTAGCAATGACAGTCTTACCAAAAGAGTAAGTTCTTTATACCAACACTGTAGTTATGCATAAATTATTTATAAATTTGCTAACAAATTATACCTTGGTGGTACCTTGCAGCAGCTTATGGCTACTCTCGAGGGACACTTTGGGGAGTGGGGTGAGATTGTAAAACTTAGTATCCCTAAAGATTATGAATCTGTGGTCCAAAAGGGTAAGGTTTATTTGTAATAACGAGTTACATCATATATTTGTTCTTCAAGCTTTTGAGGCTTACATCTCGATGCTTTATTATTGCAATATTTTGAAAAAGTAGAATTTTTATTTTTGTTTTAGCTGTTGCTGCCAATATTACAGAGCCACGTTTGAAATATTACAAAGCTCACGAGTATTCTGTTTATATTTAAGTTGTAATTTAACTGTGTCGGATGTTTGTCATTGCAGTTAAACATGCTATGTTGCATCTGTGACTAGCCCTATATGAGAAAAACTTCTGGTCTTGGTAATTTCTGGTATGGAATTGAAAGACCTCCAGGGTGAGATAAAAGGAATATAAATTAAAAGGATTGAGGTGACATATTGCGTTTGTGTTCTTTTTTGAACTTGTGTTGACTAAAGCACATTAGTTTATTTAATGTACTGTTGTTAATGTTGTGCTTTTCTATTTAGGCTAGCTTAAAGAAACACGAACGTGATTTTTGAGGAGCTTCTTGAAGTGGATTTTCTTGTACGGACACCTGGATAGTTTTCGTATACGTATGAAGTTAGCTAAAAAGTAGATCTTGTGGGGTTTATTCCTCATGTAATTATGTTGATGTAGCCAAAGAGTTGTACCAGAGCAATGAAAGCCGTTGGCGTAGTGGAGGCGACATGTGAAGAAATATTTGAGCTGATAATGAGCATGGATGCAGCACGATGCGAGTAAGTTCTGTTTGGTTTGGCTCACCGTGTAGTTTCAGAATTTAATATCATTGTGCCTCTTGATGTTGAAAATATATGTGACAGGTGACAATTATTATACGCGTTTGATATTGTCCTTTTCACATATGGAGCCATTATTATGAGTTTCTTTCATTTATATCTTGAGTCAATTGATCTACTCACCTTTCGTATGTTAGGATGAATGTTGACAAGTGAAATTTCTTGTTGACAATATCAAAAGCATTGATTGGAAGTTGGCTTTTCAGAAACTATGATCTTCGTGATTGTGTGCGCATTATGAGCTTATGAACCTTTGGAGTACGAAACACTCTCATGAATATTTTATACCTGGAACTTGGGAGTTTCATTTACTTTTCTCAGCCTGAATGCTGTGGTGCTTAATTGAAGTTCTTATTCTTTCCACTCACTTGAGTTTTTTTTTATCACAGCTATGGGGGCTGCCACTTTGTTGACCTCCAGAAGCAGGTTTGACCGAGGGGGATGCCACTTTGTTTTTGTTTACACGGGCTATATTAGCTATTTGGGCAAAGATTTTGAAATAATAGTTTTTTTGGGGTTTTTTCTTTACATATTTGATTGATTGTGTGGTTTGTGCATTGGGTAGCTTGGCTGACATGTTTCTTTCACCGTTTACACGCGCATCTGTTAATGTGTCAGGTGGCTGTCCTTTTAAAGGAATGTCGAGATGTTCAGTTGCGTTGTGGATCAGTTGCTCGCTATAATGACGAGGACCTGGTCACTAGGCCCACTGTACCTTCGCTTGTTGAATCCAGTTCTGAAAATATCATAATTGAACGTCTGGTAAATGTTTTTATAATTCTCCATTATATAAAAAAAAACCTTGCTTTTGAGCAAAAGTTGATGGGCATAGCTGCCGGTTATTTGTGAAGCTAACTTTTAAAGACATAAATGGATTAGTTGAACACTGTCATAACGATGCAAAGGTGAAATTATGTTCATTCAGTTTCATATGTTTATCCGGTTTGCTGTGCTTACCCTATGGGGTTGTCAGATTGGTTTTGATTCACACAAAAAGTTGTGTTGTTTTCGTTTAATTAAATGGGGGTTAATATCCAACTATCATGAGATTGTGAAGTGACCCAGATTTTTTCATTTTTGTGTAATCAGAAGAATATTTGCATTGACCAAAAGCTGGCTAGCATTATGTTTTTTTTATGCGTCACTAGAATTATTATTCTGATGTGTTTACATATTAGAGAAATTGGATGTTTGGCACTTTAGTCGATCAATGTGCTGCCGAAATTTGGATTGTGTCGATCATAATATTTCTATGGTTCATCACACTTTGTAGTAGTTATTTTTGACTGTTTGATAATGTTGTAGTATGTGTGTTACGACACATTATGCTAATATGTTTTAGTTGGTAATATAATTTTGGCTTTCAGGCAAAACCTTGTAATTTCTTTATTGGGGGAAGAAGATTTGTTAAACCAGCAACAAAGTGATTATGTGGATTTGTTTGCTTCACATGCCGATGTTGAAGATTTGAAGAAGAAAGTTGATGGGAAGATCATTCCATGAACAAGAAGTATGATCATCTGATGAAAAGCAATGATGTGCTGAAGAGAGACTTTGTCGTTTCGAAGTATATGATCTTTTTTAATCCTTTTTTTCCTATTTGTGTTGTTAATGATGATATAGATAGAATCTTCTTACATATTCTCTGTCTTTGTTATGATACGTATTTGGTTTTGAATTGGTTGGAACGCATGTTATTTTTTTTAAGATGGGATGATATGAAATTGGTGGTTCTTATATTATTGAGCTCTTGTGGTTGATGGTTATTTATAATTGAATGCAGATTTTGGCAATGAAATATAAATTGAAATGTGACATATTAATATATATTACTGCAGAAAATACTAATATATATTATACAATAACTGAAGTAAAAAGTTCTTTATTTACTACGCCAATTATAAAATAACCGAAGTTAAAGGCATTCTTTTACTTCACTTACCCCCCACATTTGGATCATAATCAGAAAAAAAAATCGAGATAGACTTCGGTTATTAGGATATTAGACTTCGCATAAAAAGCGAAGTCTAAAGTATACCTTTTACTACACGAACATAGACTTCGGTAATTATAACATTTTTACTTCAGATATTATCCGAAGTCTTTGACGTTTATTCTTATAGTGAATAAGTCTAGGGGGGTGAATAGACTTATTGAAACTCTTTTACTGAAGTCAGGTGAGTTTCTCAACTGATAGGTATAGATGACTTAAAGTCGTCTGCAGGCAAGTATGCGGAAGATAGCTGATGAAGATAACAGATAACAAATTGCTCTCTACAGATAATTAATCAATGGAACAGTTTAATATGTATGCAACAGGTAGATATGATGTTTAATGCAGTAAAAACACGCGAGCACTTATAGTTGTCTCAGAGGTGGGGTAATCCTCTACTAATCTACTTCTCTCCAAACCAGTTGGAGATAAATTCACTATAAATGTCAACCAGTGATAAATGTTACAATGAATTTTCCCTAGTTACAACAACTTCCAACCAGTGGAAACCCGTGGCCGTTGCAACTCTTTTGACTGCCTAGCACCTCCTAATTGAAAACCATGGATGCCTCAACAACTTCTAGAGCTGTTTATCACCTTCCAATCAAGAACCCGTGGATGCCTTATCAGTCACGAAACTTCTGAAAACCTCGTTCATAGAAGTACCCCGAACTCGAACTTTAAAGACGAGAGTTTTTGTCTTCTCCAACTAAAGAGCTTCTTCGAATATGACTACTTAAGCTTTGCTCTTTCACGATGCTATTATTGCCATTAGCTTTTATTGCTTTGATTGATTTGTTCGCTTGAGAATATTGTTCGCTTCGCATTTTGCTTAGTTCATATCTTCGGATATTTATAGTACGATCCTTGAGCTTCTTTCATAGCCGTTGCGCTACTGAAACAAATCCGTCCATTGGAGAGTGGACTTCTTTGTTTATCTTATCAATCTGTTGCAAGACTGGATTCCCTTTTCAATTCCGATCGTTTGAAAGACTTTCTTGTTTGAGCGCTATTATTCTTGATTAGAATAAGTATAAAGTCTTCAAAGCGTGGATCTTGATGAATATTTAATTCCTTGCTTTTCGGGAATCTTTCATGTTTGTCTCCTACGTCCGCTTGTGACTTTCCGTGATTGTTGACTTTCAACGCTTTGCTGACTCGGACTGAGTATCTTGGCTGTACTAAGAACCTGTCTGAAATAACTTGGTCAAAGCTGCCTGAAGTGCAGTCAACCTTATCTGATGTAATGTGCTCTGATGTGAAGTCCTCTGAAGTTCTCTGCTCTGAACTTCTGTGCTCTGAACTTCTTTGATCAAAACTTCTCTGAGATGATCTTCTCTGATCTGAAGTGAAGTTCTCTGTCCTGGAGCTCTCTGACTTGAAGTTCTCTGACTTGAAGTTCTCTGAGATAAAGTTTTCTGATCTGGAATGAACTTCTCTGATCTTCTCTTATCTAAACTTTTTGAAATAAAGTTCTCTGTTCTGTGCTAAGTCGATTTTACAATTGATCAATAATACTAAGCTTAAAAACTTAAGGCCTATAGAAGATAATCATTTGGTTCTTCTTTACATTTTTGCCAAGTACTTTAAACATACATTTGAATAATGAGTTAATATAGTGATGACATCATCAAAACCTAATAGGTATTCCTAACAAATTCTCCCTATTTTGATGATGGCAAAACTAAAGCAATAAAATGTAAATAAGTCTGCACAAATAGGGTGCATGACACAAATCAAACTCAGTCTTCCTTTGAGACAACTAGTGGTTGTCATTCAAATGACTGTTATAAAATTTTATTGATATTACATTACAATGCACTCTTTGAATGATACAAAATACAAGTAAATTACAACAATTTTACAGATAGATTTCAAACTAAATTTACAAGTAATGAAATTACATGTCTAATTTATCAATCTCCCTCTTCCTCTTACTCTAGAAGCCTTCGGCTTCGATGGAGGGGTAGATCTTAAAGGTTTTTCACCAATTGGCCTCTTGGAAACTGGAGCTAGTCCATATTTCCTTCTGACTACCAAATATGCAAACTCTTGTTCCTCATGGGAAGAGCCAGCTCATCCAGTTCATTATTCATCAAGGTGAGGGCTTCTTCAGGTGTGAAGTTGGGGATCATAGGATAAGCATCGAACTTTTTGGCACATTTCTTCATAGCAACCCAGAGCTTTGGCCATGTTGAGGACATAAAATTTATGAACGACTGCTGAGGGGAACAATCTTTCTCCTGGAGCAATTCCCAAAGATAGTATTTTTCTATAAACTGCTTCTTTGCTCCTCCCCACATATGTCCCATCTCAGCAGGCAAAAATTCCTCAAAGAACCATAGCTCTTTTCCGTCCCATACAAATCTTTGCTCAGGTTCCTGCCTTGTTCTTATCTTCTTGGCTGCAGGTTGATCTTCAGATGGTGCAGCCATCTCCTTTCGCTTCAGTTGAGAAGTTCTAGCTTGGATGAGAGGTAAGGTTTGTTCTCTGCTCTTGCCTATGTCTTCTCCCTTATCTTCCCCTTCTTCACTCTCTTCCCCCTGTCTAAACTCAAGAGCTCTGATGTGCTTTTTTCCTTTTCCTTCCCCATTTTTGCCAGAATCAATAATAGCTGCTAGCTGCTCCTCCACCCTTGTCATAAAATCAGACATGCCAAGAGGCATTCTAGAATTCGTGGGTGTTGGAGAGGGTTCCTTCTTATTGATCAGAGCATCCATCTTTCGGTTGAGGTACTGAAGATCTGGCTTCACCTCATTTGCTATTAATTTGGCAACGGTCTCTTCGACAAGTCGTCTGATTAGCTCGATCAGCTCAGGTGGGATAGGCATTGCAGGTGCCATCTGAGGGGCATTCTCACCTGAGTCTTCAACTACGGTAGGTCTCTTGGCGGTTGACCTGTCTGATTGCAGACTCCTGCCTGCTGGTGGCTGATCAGATGGGGTTTTGTCTGGGGTCCCCGATCTGTCATCTTCATCTGGCTGATGTGAGCTAGATGCCTGATCAGGTGCACCATCAGCTCGATCATCTTTCTTCTCATCTCCTTCCTTTTCTTCTCCTCCTTCTTTTTCTTCTTCTCTGTCTTCTTCTTTCTCTTCTTCATTTTCTGCTTCTTTTTCTTCTTCTTTCTCTTCTCCCTTTTCAACTTCTGCTTTTTCAAATTCTCTCTCTTCTTCTTTATCAGCCTCCTTTTCTTTTTCAACATTTTCAACTCCTTCTTGTTCAACTGCAGCTTCTTTCTCAATATTTTCAACTTCTTCAACTGCAGCTTCTTTTTCTGCCTCTCTAGCCACATATTCAACTTCAACTTTCTCAACTTCCTCCTTTCTCCCATAAGCCTCCTCTTCAAACAATCCACACGCCAGACCCTCCTTCATTATTTGGAGGATGAATTGGTCCATGTTATATTTGAAGTGGAGCATGAACCAATCCGCCTCAAGTAGAACCTGCACATTAGTTTCGTGACAGTATAACATGATAAGTTGTTCTACAGCTATAGGATGTTCCCAGGAGGTCTTATCAACGAGAGTTTTAAGTTCAGAAAAAGTGTACATCCTAAACTCTCTCCATTCCTAGTACATGTTGATGAAGGAATATTTGAACACTTCTTTCCTTACCAGCTTCAGTTGTGCTGCTGAGACTCCTTGGGGGTTGTTGGTCTTCAGGTTCAATGAATAATTGGCAGTAGGAATCTCAATTATCTCCTCTGCTTCTTTTTCCACTGTAATGCTTGGAAGAGCGAGGAGGGGAATGTTGTCTATCATCATCATAGGTTGTTCGGGCTGATCTTTATCCAGGGGAGATGACTATCTGCATCTGAGCAGATGGGTATTCGGTTGGTGCAGGTGGACTGTCATGCTGCACCTCCTCCTCTTCTTCTTTATCAGATGAGTAGTTCACCAGGCCTCTCTGCCTCTTCTCTGGTGAAGCTTGAATGTGGACAACCTCATCTGGTTCAGGTGACTTTCTTTTAAAATGCGTGGCCAGGGGAGTGTTGTCATCGTCGGAGTCATCTGCAGATGGATTCTCGATTGCAGGTGACTTTGGTGCAATCTCAGTTGCAGTTCCCTCATACTTGTCTGATTCTGTATCCGAGGGGCCTCTGTACTCAGGTGGTCCAGAGGACATTTCCTCGATAATTCTTGCAGCTTCTCCCTTCTTATCTCCAATGGTTTTCATGGTCTCATGGTCCAGATGACCAAGTCTTTTTCTGATTTGGAAAGGGTCCGCCTTTCCTTTGGCTTTTCCAAGATGCTTCAGAATCCAGCTGATTTGAGTTCCGAAAGCAACTTTTGTCTCAGAGGTGGGGTAATACTTTACTAATCCACTTCTCTCCAAAACCAGTTGGAGATAAATTCACTATAACTGTCAACCAGTGATAAATGTTACAATGAATTTTCCCTAGTTACAACAGCTTCCAACCAGTGGAAACCCGTGGCCATTGCAACTCCTCTGACTGCCTAGCACCTCCTGATTGAAAACCTGTGGATACCTCAACAACTTCTCGAGCTATCTATCACCTTCCATTCAAGAACCCGTGGATGCCTTATCAGTCACGAAACTTCTGAAAACCTCGTTCACGGAAGTACCCCGAACTCAAACTTTAAAGACAAGTGTTTTTGTCTTCTCCAACTAAAGAGCTTATTCGAATATGACTACTTAAGCTTTGCTGTTTCACGATGCTATGATTGCCTTTAGCTTTGATTGCTTTGATTGATTTGTTCGCTTGAGAATATTATTCGCATCGTACTTTGCTCAGTTCATATCTTTGGATATTTATAGTACGATCCTTGAGCTTCCTTCATAGCCATTGCGCTACTGAAACAAATCCGTCCGTTGGAGAGTGGACTTCTTTGTTTATCTTATCATTCCGTTGCAAGGCTGGATTCCCTTTTCAGTTCCGACCATTTGAAAGGCTTTCTTGTTTGAGCGCCGTAATTCTTGATTAGAATAAGTATAAAGTCTTCAGAGCGCAGATCTTGATGAATATTTCATTCCTTGCCGGGAATCTTTCAAGTTTGTCTCCTACGTCCGCATGTGACTTTCCGTGATTGTTGACTTTCAATGATTTGCTGACGTGGACTGAGTATCTTGGATAAACTGAGAACCTGTCTGAAATAACTTGGTCAAAGATGCCTGAAGTGCAGTCAACCTTATCTGATGTAATGTGCTCTGATGTGAAGTCCTTTAAAGTTCTCTGCTCTGAACTTCTCTGAGTTGAAGTTCTCTGCTCTGAACTTCTCTGATATAAACTTCTCTGAGATGATCTTCTCTAATCTGAAGTGAAGTTCTCTGTCCTGAGCTCTCTGACTTGAAGTTCTCTGACTTGAAGTTCTCTGAGATAAAGTCTTCTGATCTGGAATGAACTTCTCTGATCTTCTCTTATCTGAACTTTTTGAAATAAAGTTCTCTGTTCTGTACTAAGTCGATTTTACAATTGATCAATAATACTAAGCTTGAAAACTTAAGGCCTATAGAAGATACTCATTTGGTTCTTGTTTACATTTTGCCAAGTACTTTAAACATACATTTGGATAATGAGTTAATATAGGGATGACATCATCAAAATCTAATAGGTATTCCTAACAGGTGGAGATAAACATTTAATTACTTTTGTGGATGATAGTACTAAATATTGCTATGTGTATTTGCTTAAAATCAAAGATGAAGCTAAGAGAATTCAATCTTTATAAAACAAAAGTTGAGAATCAATTGAACGAAAAGATAAAAACGATAAGGAGTGATCGTGGAGGTGAATATGTTGAACCATTTGGTGAATTCTATTCACAACATGGCATTATTCATGAGGTCACTGCCTCATATGCACCACAATCTAATGGAGTGGCAGAATGTATGAATCGCACTCTAAAAGAAATGATGATTGTGGTGAGGCTAAACTCAGGACTATCACAAAATATGTTGGGGGAAGCCATCTTATCAGCTAATTATCTTTCAAACAAGATAATTCGTAAAAAGAACGATAAACCCTTTATGAATTGTGGAAGGGAGTCAAGCCTTCCTACTAATACATGAAAGTGTGGGGTGTCTAGCAAAAGTGCTTATACCTACACCGAAGAAATTAAAGACATGCCCAAAAATAGTTGACTATATCTTCATTGAATATGCGCACAACAGCAATGCCTATCGGTTTCTTGTGTATGAACCTAAAGTGTCTGATATTCATAAGAACACAATTATAGGGTCAAAGAATGCATCATTCTTCGAGAATATATTTCCTTGTAAAACTGCAGTTGAACATCCTATCTCATTCGAGCAGACTTGTGAGTCGGTGGCTAAAGATTATAAAGAGCAAAGGGTAGGAACTAAGGATGAACCAAGAAGAAGCAAATGACAAAGGACGGAGAAATCTTATGGACCAAATTTCTACACCTACTTGCTCGAAAAGGGACCCCAAACCTTTAATGACACTGTGAACTCAAATGAGGGACCTCTATGGAAGGAGGCGATGAAAGAGGAAATTGAGTCTATATTGTATAATCACACTTGGGAACTAGTGGATTTGCCTCCAAAATGTAAACCCTTAGTAAGTGGACTTTTTGAGTCCGGGTAATCGATCCAATGAGAAAGTATGGTTATTGATTGATTTGTACACTATTATCATTTTGTTATAGTTATTAAGGATGAATGGAAACACACAATTTAAAAGTTGAGTTGAAAATTGTAAGCAATTGAAATAATAGTTCAAATAATTATAAAGAAGTAACTGATTGTATTAATAATAGTATTATAAGTTGTAAAATGAAATAGTTGGGATCATAAACTCAATTATCATCAGTTATAGAAGATGCCAATGAGATCATAAGATGTATTACTTATTATGTTGTGTAGATTCGATTTTTCTTAAAAAGACGATTCCTCTTTCGAATGTCAAAACGCCACTTATATATTAAATCAATCTACTATATTTCTACGTAGATTGGATTCACTACATAGCAGTAGGTTTTATGAAAATAACTCAAGGAATCATCTAAGGTTTGGAGTGAAAATCATTTGATCTAATCAATATATTGTCTTTCAAAATATATGAAGACCATAAATATCGTCATTTATTGGTCAAATAAATAAAGATTATAAAACAATAAAAATTACATATAATAATAAGTTATCCATAATATATTTTTATACAAACTTAAATAACATGACAAACCTTGTTTATAATCCAAACTAGGAGAACTTAGCACATGAAGGCTTTATTCAATATATTACATGAACTAGTAACCATGATTAGTTGAACAAGGGAAAGAATTGATACTAACTCCCTTTAAATATAGGAGAAAAAAGAAATAAACTCCCCACACAACATATGGTTCAATACTCTCACATAAACTCTCAAGAACACTAGTGTGTTCTTCACACAAAATGTAGCATTACAATTTATTACACTTATAAAATGATAGATATATGATATGGAAGATGATTATGGAATGGATCAAGGAGTCTATTTATACACCAAGGTGATCTAATAGCTACAAATCTGCAGCATTATCATATCAAATCGGATCAAGACAAGCCACCCACTCCATATAGGTCCAAAAGTGTGAAAGATATAATAAGATCACACAATCTGTCAAAAGTTACGGCCGTAACATTAGGGGGTTACGACCATAACATAGAACGCATACGGCCATAACTTTGGAAATTACGGCCGTAACTAAGCTTCATCTTTGATCTTTTTGCTTGTTGTGTTGTACAGCCGTAAGGAGTTTTCAGACTTCATTTTTAGCCCAGAATTTCTTTGATTCTTGCGTTTTAGCCCAAACCTTATTTGGATGATAACTTTTGATACGTGACTCTGATTTTGAATCCGGGAAGACTATCGAACTCATCTCGTGAAGCTACACAACATTGATACATAAAAACGATCAAAGATAATCTTTTATAAAAATGATAGTTCTTGAGTAAATCAATAATTTAATCCAATTAAGGCTAAATTTACAGCTTCATCCCATACAAATAAAATTATTTAAAACTATTTAATTAGAAGCAAAAACGAGTAGACTAGTGTTGGGATAAACAATCTTGTACCGTGTTTTGATAAAGTGCCAACATACAGCAGATGAAAAATGCCGATCATACAGCAAAAGGATAATTGTCCATTATACAGCAAGAAGTTCATAAGTCGATATAACACCAAGTATGGAAGCTGTCCGGAAACATTCATACAGCACTTTCCATACATCAGCACTAAGATAGCCTACAACGTTGGAACCTATAGCTACAGCATTAAAGATGCAACATGTTGGATACAGCAAACAAGCTGTAAAGTGTGAGAATAATCAACAATCATCCAACAGGACTGAAGACTGTTGGTATGGAATCTACTTTACTCACTAAAAAGTCAAGCCACCGTTTGAGAAGCAGTATTTAAATACTGACTCGATAAAGTGCTAAAATACTAGCCGACAAAGATCTTCTGATAAGGAACAAAATCCGGATCTTGTATTTTGCAAGTCAGTGAACATGTTGGAATGGACTCTTTGCTCAACGGATCTATTCACAACGTATGTATCCCAAAGGCTATATATACCCCGAAGTTTGAAGATCAAAAACACCAAGATATAAGATCAAGAATTGAAAACTGAAGAAACTTCATATACTTAGATACACTCGTGAACATGACAAGAACAATATATCAAGAGCAATCATATTTCTTCAAGCATACTGCCATTATTGAGAGAAGAAATGTACAAGTGCTCAACCTTGAACAACACATCATCAGCTCAAGCTCAAGAAGTCAAGCTATTGTTCAAACCCGTGTTCTTACATTTAAAGAAACCATCAGCCCTGTGTAGATTAAAGAAAGCCTTACCTTTCCTAAATTGTAAGGATGATGGAAGATGAACGATACTAATCACATGAGGACCCGTTTGATGTCGTATTGGTTTAGTTGTATTTTATTTCCACTTCAGTATTCTTTCCCCCTTGTACGAGAGTGTGTTGTATTCGACCCCTGCGTGGGCATGTATTGTGATTGAGTTGTATGTATTTATTGAAAGACTAAATTGGTCTACTGAGTCATTTTATCCTTTAGGGAATTGTCGAGATGTTCGATGTTGTTACCAGCCTGGTATATCCTTGAGGAAGGGTTCTACGGCGTGTAATATCCCTGAGCGGATTGGGGGTGTTACATAAATGATATCAGAGCTTAGGTTGTGGAAACGTTGGATGTCGGGTTTAGTGGTGTCTGTTGAGTTTTTTCTTGTCGGATTTTGTCTGACTGAGTCGTGTCGCGACGCGTCATCTGAGTTCGTTGGTCGTGTTTAGTATCGTGGGGCAATCATCACCTTCGTGCGACCTGTGGATGTAAGTCTCCCTCCTTTATGTTGTGCCTCGTGTGACACGAGTTACTGGTATGATTATGTGTTAAGTGACACGACCTGCAGATTCTTGGTTTCGTGATGCTTCTGTGTGACTCTCATATTTCGTTTATATGAGGAGTGTTGTCGCTATTTATGTCCTTTTGACTGTGATATTTGACTGTTTGTTTTCCAGTAAAAGACATGTGTTGTGTTGATTTTGAGCAAGTTGATGCGTGTGTTGTGATGTATTGTTACATGTGAGTTTTTAGGCATTCTAGCCTAATAGATTTTCGAAAACCTTGGGTATCTTAGAAAATAAAATATGAGACGTACTTTTAAACAGATTGTATTTTCGAGGCGCCTACTAGCGCAACTATCTATTTCAAAATTCTTCTACTTTGAGGACCAAAATATTTTGAGATATTTTCAATTATTTAGAAAGTTTTTGCTTAGACCCGAGGGTCGAATATTTTTGAAAGTTTTTCACCAAAGGAAAAGTGTCCTCATTTTTGTTCAAACGCGAGATGGTTTTCAAAGTCTCGATAATGGTGTTTGTACTACTTTTTGTAAGGTGATACTCAAGATCTACCGGTATTTCCAAATTGTTTTCAGAAAGGTCGTTTTTGTTTTTAAAACCTATCATTCATGTTTGCCGTTCGGGAATGTATGTATGATGTTCGAATTTCGTTAGGGTGTTAACCCTGAGTTGTGGTTGAACTGGTGGTGTGAGCGTTGAGTCGTTCGCCACACATTGTTGTGTTAGCCCTCTGTAAGAGGTGTGATGTTGATCTTTAATGTTGTCATTTCGTGGTGATTTGCGTGCTATCGTACCCGTGTGAGCGGTTAGAACTTGAGTTTGTATGATTGTGTACATGTGTGATTGTTTCATGATGTTGGTAATTATGTGCTGGTTATCGTCCGGGCCGTCGCGGAACGATACCGTCGTTGCTGTGATGTTTGTATGTGTGCTGCTTTACGATGGTAACCGTTGTAGGTGTTGCGTGTTATGATTTTCTATTTTGCTGAGTGGTTGCTTATTCAGTATGCTGAGGGGCAGAGGTCGTGGTCGTGGCGACCAAATGCGTGATCGGGATCGTGCTGCTGGTGATGATATCGGTATCGGTGTTGTTAGTATTCTGCAGCAGGTAGATACACAGATGACTCAGCTGACTCAGCGTATTACAGATATGACCCATAACACTGGTGCAAATCAATGGCTTCAAGAAGTGGTTCGTATGAATCCCCCGCATTTCGCTGGTGCTCCAGATGCATTAGGCTGGGATAGTTTGCTTTTCCAGTTGGAAAAGATATTCGAGGTGGTTGATTGTCCAGAAGAACGTAGAGTACCGGTAGCTCAGTATCTTCTAGACAAGGATGCCGCTAACTGGTGGGAGGCTGTTAAACCTCGAGATCGTGTTGTCACATGGGCAGAGTTCCAGAGATTCATGAGAGATGAGTTTTGTCCGGAGCCGATCAGAAATCAGAGGATTTTAGCAAGATGTACCACTATCCCAAGCTATTATCGATTTTAGCAAACAGCTCAGCTATGTACAGGATCAAGTAAAGACGGAGAAGGACAAGATATGTCATTTTAGTAGGCGGATGAAGCCAGAGATTCGTCAGTACATGGCAGGTCTCACTTGTACTTCCTTGGGAGATTATCAGAATAGGGCGTTAACTTATGAGCTATCCAGATTATCGACCGAGAATATGTCTGAGTCGAAGAAATAGAAAACCGTTGGGGACTTTTTAGGAAATCAAGAGAGTGAGCCCCCTGAGGTTGGGACTTCGTTTCGTCGTCCTAAGATGGTTTCTCGATCGCGTGATCAGAGGAGTAGTACACCTGCAGTGAGTAATGTGAGCAGCATGAAGACCTGTTATAACTGTGTTACCCAAAATATTATACGGAAGGGATTGCTGGATATGGCTATGGGTGAGTAACAAACAAAATGCGAGAGCACGTACGAGGAGTGTAAATAACACAAGATTTGCCGGGTTTGTCCCGGGCTTGAATGCTCTCGCGAGATATTATTAATACGAATACTTTGGAGTACAAATATTAATGTAAGAGTACAATTACAATGAGTATAAAGACCCTAGTTATCTATCTCTTGAGTGTTGGTGATTGCCGGAAGAACCAGAGTTGATGCTCTGTGTGTTCTTGTAACAGATGAAATGTGATGCTCGTTTTTTCCGATCGTCTTTCGATCGAGAGTGAGCGAGAGAGGTTTTGAGAGTGTCTGGAAGCCTTTTTAGAGAGAGTTCCGAGATTTTTCCAAAAGTCCAGAAGTAAAACAGAGATCCTCTTCCAAATGTTGGAAGTCCTCTATTTATAGGAGATGAGGTAGTTGGGATGTCTTGATTCCGAGTGGGCGATCGCCTTTCTTGTATTATAATAAGCGGGCGATCGTCTTTAGCACATGGGTCGGTTCCCTTAAAGTCCGCAGCTGCTGCTGGCAGCCAACTGTGCGAACCAATGAGAATACAACGCGTGCCTTATGTCGCTGTCTTGGGGGGTCCACCTTGGACCTTTCGGCGGGTCTATCGGTAGGTATGGCTGTCCTTATCACCGACAGCTGTTGATGGGCTGGAGTCAAAGATCCTTTTCCTAAGTCGCCTTTTCCAGATCTGCACGTGGGCCTCTATCCCGAGATTCGGTCTTTGCAGACTTGACGGATGTTTGGCTTTACACGTGGCATGAGGCGGTCGTCGTTGATCCGGCACTAGAGCCGATCGCCAGGTGCAAGAGACGATCGCCCTAGATGTCGATCGCCCGACACTTGAACTTGATCTGGGATCTCCGTTTGGTAAGTGTGTCATAGCTCGTTTGATGCTGACTCGGTCGCTCGGCCCTTATGCCGATCGCCGTCGAGGTGTGTTAATCGCGACACAACAATTGCCCCCCAGCTTGCTCCGATGATGAAGGCATTGGGTGAGGTGGTGTTACCGGCGATCGTTTGAATTACAGATGAGCAACTCAACTCTTTATGGACCAGACGATCGTTTTCTTGAGCGGACTGATTCTTGGTTCAGCTCTTGCGGTTTTCAATTTTGCAGATTCCTCGAGGAAGGCCGATCATCTCAGTCTTGAGGAACCGTGCACGGTCGTGGAGTTCGATGAACCGACCTCCGCGACCATGTCTCGTTCGCGAGTGACATTCCACCTGTAGGTTTGTCTCGCGACTCACTTTATTGTGAGGGTCCTCCGGAGGCTACGTTTTGCCTCGTATTTAACGAAGGGCGAGCGATCTCTGCCTGGAGGGGTCCTTGCACGAGGCGCCGTCTGATTAATCGACTCCGCCCCGTGGCTTGCTAGCACTTTTATGCCAGGGGCCGACATGTTAGATGGCGGACCATTGAGGGCATACGTTGTGACGAGGGTAGGGAAGCATCGCATTGTCTAGGTCCACCATGTTAGATGATGAACCTTTGAGGGTGAGCGAGCGTGTCCACAGATCTGTTTTGAAGGGTCCTTTGGCTACGCCCGCCTCATATTTAAATGAAGGGCGAGCGATCTCTGCCCAAAGGAACCTTGCATGGATGGGCTATCGGTTCCATCGACCTCCAGAACCATGGCTGCACTCTTCTACCTCGGATCGTCATGTTAGATGGCGATCCTCGATGGTATACATTGTGCTGAGGGAGGCGATCTCGTGCCTAGATCCATCATGTTAGATGATGAACTTTAGAGGGCGAGCGAGTCCTCCTTTTTTGGAGATGTTGCTTGGGCAGTAGCCTTTCGTTTGACATGGTGGAAACTGGGGAAAGACCTCCGAAGTATCCACCTCTTGATTGAAGTATATAGAGATGGCCGCCAGGGTTGATCGGGAGGATCGACTCATACGAATCCTTTGGCTCGCCGTGTTTGATTCTGGCGATCGGATTGGGAGACTTGTGATCGTCATTCTATCGCTGATCGCGGCCCTTGATCATTTCTGCCCGGGGCTCCGGCTAAGTCATTAAGCTGTCCATCTTGCCCTCCTCGAACAATATCTAGAGTTGTCTGAGGAGGTCGCGGCATTAGTCGGTGTTGTGGCTGGGACTCTTGTGGTAAGGACAAAATTTGTTGCGGTCCAGATGACTGTTGTCCCTTATCGCCTTCGACTTGCTTAGCTGCTCGCACCCCTGGATGGCATAAAAAAATATGGGCCGAAGATAGGTTGAGGTTGTGGAGGAGATGGGCTTCCACATACTCGAAGGCCCTGAAATCACCGGGTAGCTTGGTGACCGCCTTGTTGGACTCAACGATCGTTCCTCATTAAGTACGGTGAGTTTATCGAACTTTTAAATCTATTTCAGTGTTGATAGTTATGATTGCGGGTGTTTGGGTAGTCTAGAACTCTTGATGATAATCAAACCATTAAAAACTAACATTAATCATAATCATTATACGTAAGTCTATCTCGAACTAGCAATTCCTATACATACCGTTGTGAAAATTGTATATCGGATTGTAACCTTAGGAGTAAACCTATATTGACGAATCTATTGTTTTAGTCATGTAATTGAGTGTGTTGAACTGATTCGATTGTCGTTTTTAAACTCATTGAAATTGCTAAAGTGAATTAGTTATCAAATACCGTATTAGACGAACAATCGTAAATGGCGATCATGCTAGAATTGTGCTCGACCATTCCACCGTGAAGTTGAAAGAAAATTCTGAACTACTAGCTAGTAATTGGGTGATTTTGATTGTAGTATAATCACCTTGGATGAATATTGCAACTAGTATTGTGATTGTAACGTTGTGCTAAATTGATAATCCTGAAATTGAGAATTGTAAGTAGTTTACCCTATCGTCAATAGTAGAAACGTGGTCCAAACGTTAGGAAGTTGTAGTAGGACAATAACTCCATTAGGAAGGGGGAAACATTGTTATTCGTCGTCTTACGAGGTATTAATCGCGAAAATGTAATTAGGTTGAGCTCTCAATCAATATTGGCCGTTCGATCTATCGTTGCTTGAAGGGAGTTGCCTCATCGGACTTGAGGCAAGTGAACCTTGCTCGAAATATGTTATATTAAATTCCAAAATTTAATGTGTCTCACTATCTGTGGAATTGTGCTCGTTTTACTTTTCTTATCCAGAGTATTCCTGAGTAGATACTTTCATGACCCTTGGTTGCGACCTTGGGAGTTTATATGTTGATATACCGTACGAAACTGTGTTGCGGGATAAAACCTGAATGGTACCCACGTTCGGAGTATTCCTGTGTAGATGCTTCCGTGACCCTTGGTTGCGACCTTGGGAGTTTATGTGCTGATAGAAGAGATAACATTGAATATTATGTGATATTACTTTGCCGAGTAATAACATTGTACGGCGGATTTATCTGATTCTATCAATGAATTTTGTTCGTTTTGTCTGACCTAGGTTGGATGGCACAATGCGTCGTATCAGGCAAATTTTTTGAATATGTGCAGGATGTTCCCGAAGGTTCCGGTCAGGCTTGAGCAGTGTTGGGGAGAAGCCCTGTTATTTTCTTTAAATTGAATTCCGAAAACATTCCACGTTTATGTAATAACCGTGTGTACGGACTTGTTTCCTTTTTTAAGTATTTCAATTCGTATGAATGCTATCATGGAGCTACTTCCGCAAACCACTTGTTAAATAATTTTTAAACTCTTTTAAAAACTTGCCTTGTGGGTCCCACACGGGATTCACGGCACTGTGGCGTCCCGGTTAATTTTGGGGGCGTTACAACTACTAAGGCATGCTTCCTTCTACTCAGTGTTCTTGGCTTGATATAACCACATACATCCATGTGAAGTAAGTCCAAAATTCTGCTGGTGAGAGTGGTAGGCTGAACTGATTTGAAAGATGCCTTGGTTTGTTTTCCCTTCTGGCATGCATCACAAAGTGTCTCTTTCTTTAATACTTCTGTTGGAAGTCCTCTGACCAACTTTTGAGAACTTATTTTGTTAATGGCTTTGAAGTTCAGGTGACAGAGTCTCTTGTGCCAGAGCCATCCATTCTCAACAATTGTATTTGATAAGAAACAAGTGTTTGGTGTTCCTGATTTCCAATCTATCAGGAAGACATGTCTTCTTCTGTATCCTTGTAGCTTCACTTCTCCAGTGAGAAGATCAATCACCATACATTTCCATTTTATGAAGACTACCAGGTTGTTCTCATCACATAATTGGCTTATACTTATGAGATTGTATTTGAGCCCTTTGACATATTGCACTTTTGTAATGATTATGTTTCCTCTATGCAGCTTCCCATGACCTTTGGTTTGTCTACTTGAGATATCTACAAATGTTACATCTGGACCTCATTCTTTAACATATTCTGACATAATCTTTTTGTTTTCTGTCATGTGCCTTGAGAATCCAGTGTCTACAAACTATTCTTCACCTCCTACTGTTAAACTTGAGGTGACATGGTAGTAGTCCTCCCACATTTTCTGCAATCAGGAAAGAAAAGATTTAGGTACCCAAATCTGAGTGGGTCCTTTGGGGTTAGTGATTTTTCTGGAGAATTGGTTTCTCCTTATGTTACGAAAATTATATTGATTACCCCTATAAGGTGCATATTGTCTAGGTCTATATCCCTACTTATGATTGTATTCAGGATATGCCTGACAATTTGAGTGGTATGGGCCATTGTAAAGTCTTGGCTGAGACCTATGTTGAAAGTTTTGCGGTCTCCATATCTGATTATTTTGAGAGTTTGGATAACCTTGAGGTTTCCATTTACCTCTCCCATTGTGAAATCTATTTTGTGGGAGTCTTTGGTAATAAGCAGAATATTATTTTGACTGTTGATGCTTCTTTGGCCATTGCCTAGTCTTGTGTCTGTGTGGCTGCTTTGAAAACTTTGGCTGATGCCTGTCTTTAAATATGGGTTTATATGTTAGATCAACAGTCTGAACATATGTTTCTCCCTTTATAAAAGTGGTTTTAGAAGTGGAGGGAGTATTAGGGTCATATCCAAAGCCTGATTTTATAATATAGTGGCCTTTGGTTTATACATAATCGATCAAGGATTACATATGCTTTTAGAGATGTTATCTCTTTAGCTTGTGCACTATTCAACTGTTTCAATTTTGAAAGCTCAGTTTTGATATGAGTAATTCCAGCTGATTTTTCACTGTTTTAAAATAGTTAGCCTATTGATCTCAGTTGTGGTAATTTCAGCTGAGTTTTTCAAATTATTTTTAGAGTGTTTTTCAGACCCAGCTTTGATGTTTTTAAGTTTTGTTGACTCTAGGACGAGTTTGTCATAATCATTTTTCAGTTGGACTTTCTTATTTCTCAGCTGTGCATTCTCAATTGTCATAGTCAGGTGAGCATTTTTTAAGGTTTCAAAATCTTTTAGCAGTTGATTTACAGATTTGTGAAGATCAATATCTTCAGACATATCAGAACTGAAACCTTCTGTAGTTTCAGGTTTATATGTTATCTCTTCATCAGCCACGTTAGCCATAAGGCAGTTGTAGTCATCATCATCAGAGAAGAATCCACTGCTTGATTCTACTCTCTCTTGAACTTGGTCTTCACTAATGAGGGCTTTTCTTTTGTCATCCTTCCTTCCCATTTCCTTCTTGTCAGCATCTTTCTTGATTTCAGGACAATCAAATTGGATATGTCCTGTTTTATGGCAGTTGTAGCATTCAACCTTCCAGTTGCCAGCTTTCTGGTTCCTCCTTGGGTTCTCCTTATAGTTTTTCTTGTACTTGGAATAATTCTTTCTGAAGTTGATGAATCTATGCATGATGAACGACATTGCTTTCTTAAAGTTTAGAGGACTTGGAGGATTTGCTTCAGATAGATTCTTTGCACGGGACTCAGCTGCAAATGCAATGCCTTTCTCAACTGGGTCATTAGATGATGAGCAGGGCAGCTCAAACTCATAGGCCTTCAGGTCTGAGAACAACTCCTGGATCTTTATTTTATTAAGATCCTTTGATTCTCTCATGGGCACAACCTTTATATTCCATTATGGATTGAGAAATCTTAGAACTTTCAGATCCATCTTCCTGTTTCCATATGTCTTTCCAAGGGAGTCTATCTCATTGATGATTTCTGTGAATCTTGTATCCACATTGTAATTGTTTCACCTGTCTTCATTTTGAAATTGTCAAATTTTTTAGTAGCTATTGACAATTTATTCTCCTTGATAAGCTCTGTTCCTTCACACATTGCAGCTAATGTGTCCCATATCCCTTTTGCATTTTCACAATTCTTGATTTTCACCATTGTGGCTTTATCAAGAGTCTGGTACAGGACATCTCTGGCTCGGTTGTCAAGGTTGGCCAGCTTTTTTTCTTCATGGGGCATCTCCGTTCTCTTCTTGGGAATCTTGTGTGGTTTCCCAGCTGCTATTTCCTCTTCTGTGTTGTCCTTCAGGAAGATGAAGGGACCATCTTCGATGATACACCACATATAATCATGGATAGATGATAGATTAGTCTGCATTCTTATTTTCCAGAGGTCATATTCGTCAACAAAGAAAACAAGTAGTCTAGAAGGTATATGTTGCATGTGTAATATCCGCAATTTTGATTTTTGGTAATTTTATTTTTTGGTGGAAGTCCACCTTAGCGACTCTAATGTGACCGTTCCGTCATTCCGAAAATGATTAATTCTACACTTTTTGTGATCCGAGTTCGTTTCGGTGTCATTTTGTTTAATTCCGCGTTCTTAAGCGACTTTTCCACGTATGAGTTCGACTTTATAAAATTACCATCAATTCTTGGAAGCTCCAAAAGTTATGAATCATTTCAGTATTATAGAGCATCAAGTTAGTTTTCCAATGGTTCAAATGGTGAGTCAATCGGAGTCCGGATGAAGGAGTTATGGTCGAAATAGCTAAGACTGCACAGTGAGTCTGGCACGGCTATACCGCGGGCCGCGGCCCTCTGCTGGCCGAGCCGCAGCACTAAGCTGGCTGCTGCTCGCAATTTTAGACACGGGCCGCGGCACACTCAGTCCGGGCCGCGGCACACTCAGTCCGGGCCGCGGCACGCGAGTCAGAATACCCTTTTATCAGCGGGATTTGGAGAGGATTTCATTTCTTTCCTCTCCTCTCTTCTTCTTTCTCCATGTGGGCGATTTCCAGATGATTTTTGGGCGATTTCATCCTCCTTAAGTTCTTGGTGTAGATTAACAACATCAATTCGTGTTCTTCGTCATTAAATTGAGGTATTCTCTTTATTCTCTGGAGTTGACTTTTTTGGGAGTTTTGTTCTTGATTTCGTTTTCCATCCGATTTTGATAAATAGATTGGTGCAAGATGTTGTTATTAAACATATTTTATGGATTATATACCCATATCTTCAGTTTATTTCAACCCGAAGGATGATTTCGGTGTTCTTTAGGGTAGTGAACATTTGATGTTCGATCAAATGTTCGAATAAATTTTCCTTCAATAGTTTATTGTGATCTCCGTTGTTTTTGGTCTTGATCCTTGTCATAATCATGATTTTGTTGTTTCTTCCGGAGGATTATAGGTGCTCGAGTATTCCGAGTTGAATCCCGTTTGGTTATTGATAATTCGTGTGGTGTTATCCTCGTAGTATTCGCGGTGCTATCGTGATCTTGATAGTGTTCGGGAGTTCGAGGCTGTTCGACCCCATCCCATCCGTCGTGATCGTGGTTTCGAGGAAAGTACCTTGATATGCGAATTATAACTACGTTAAATCATTGTTGCCGAAGTGTGTGAATCATTTTACGAATATATATATATATGTTAAATATAGGTATGTATATAGATATACGTGTATATATATATATATATATATTGGTAAAATTCTAGTTTGCTAACCCCCGAATTTTCGGGGGGTGGGTGCCTGTTATGCGCTCAGGTTTTGGCAGTTCAGGAGCAGTCACGGGATTGGCTTGGAAGGAGATGGAAGACGACGATGCTAATCACACAAGAGTCAGAGTCTTTTTTTTTCTTTTTTTTCATGTTGGTCGGTATTTCCCTTTCGGTCGAGTATTCACCCTTGCATGGGTGTAGTTTCATTTATTAAATTGAGTTGTGTTTCCTTTCTGAGTTCAAGTTTGTTATTGTCATTGATATGTGAATTTCATTAGTTCCTGAATTGTTTAATGACCTTGTCGGTCTATTGTAATTAGATTGACCCCGGTCGGTCAATCATTGAGTAGTATTTTGGAGTTTAGCCTGGTAGATCCTTGTGAGAAAGGTCTACAGCGTGTGACATTCCCGGACGTATTTTGGGGGTGTTACATACATGGTATCGGATCTTATGTTTGCGAAAAACCTAGGCCGTTGGGTCAAGTCTATGTCCTGTGTAAGTCGCGCACGTCAGAGTTGTGATTAGTATCGTAGTTCCGACATCATCTTCAGGCAATCCGTGATGGTTAGCCTCCCGATCGTAAGTCCCCTTATATACGTACTTGATTATATCGTGCTAATGTGTTTAATGTGAACAAGGGGTTGGAACTTTGTGATCTTATTGCTTTAGGATATAACATGCGTATACGGTCAGAATGAGAATGGTTATGTAGTATGCTTTGGAAGTCTAGTGTACTTACCAATTTCTACATTTCATTAGAATAAATATTTGAGTGTTAATTTTATCCGCTGCGTGAGTATTTTGAAATGACTTTTGGTATCTTGTAAACTGAGTTTTATTTCGTAAAATCGATTCCCTAAACCGAGTTTTAACATTTTGGTCTTGCACGTTTTGATGGTATTCTTATGACGATATTTGATGTTTTATAAATGACTTTTGTGAGTATTTGAAAATATTACCGTCATCGGCCTTTTTGTCGTTTTGAACGTTTTTAAAAATGATTTTTAGCCTGGTGGGTTCCGGCGTGGGGCCCACGGCGCCGTAATATCCCGAACATTTTAAAGTGGTGTCTTGAAATTTTTCTAACATTGTGAAAACCCATGATTTAATGTAGTCATGTCAAATGGTCACGTATTTCGGTGAAAAATCCGTTCGATTAAACCTTTTGGTAGAAGAGGAAAGATTTTTCAATTTGTGGTATTTGGAACTCAACACTTTTGAAAAATTTCAAATTAGTTATGATTCAATTTTCAATTTTTCTTTTATACATTACTCAAAAATAATTTTTAGAGTCATTGTATAAACTTCCTCTTCCGAAATAAAGGATAGTATTTACAAGTTTTGGGCGTAACGTGACTCGCCCTTTTTTTTCCAAAAAAATTTGTTTTCATTAAGTTCATACATTTAATGATTGTCCTCATCGGAGGACTGGAAATTGATTTCAGAAAATTTTATACTTTACGATATTACCGTTATTCTAAATATGTTAACTAAACCTTGTGTTGATAATTGTGGTGTACTACACAACTAATTAATTAATAATGTTGAACGGTACTGTCTACATCAGCATGGCGAGCCTTGGAAGACGTAGACGTGATGATGGAAGTGGAAGTGGTGAAGTGGTTCGTACGACAACGATTCATGCTACAGTAAAGGAGTATCAAGATCAAACGATATCCTATGAAATCTCCTCAGTGATCGAGCCCACAAGCGAAGCAAAGAGATCGAGGACAACTAGAAAATTTTTGGGCGGTGAAGAGACTAAGGCTCCCAAACCCCCACGTCGTTCGAACACGTCGTCTTCACGGTCGGGAGTGAGCGCTGGGAATCCCAAGCCAGCATCGGTGACTCTCAGTAAGAAGAGAGTGTGCTTCAACTGTAACTGTCAGGGACATGTATGTGCAAATTGTCCCTCTCCACTCTTGACTTATTACCGGTGCGGGTGTGAAGGTCATCAGGAGAAACACTGTGCGAGAGTTTTCGAATTGGCAAAGAATGCTACCCTTTTGGCGAGCAGAGCAAATGACCGGGGAGTGTCCCGAAACCCTATGTCTCCTTCTGAAGAACCTAGCATAACAGGATGAAGATTTTGTACTATGTCCTAATCGTTGCTGTTTCCAACAATCGTGATTCTGATCGCTTTCCATTTCATTGCTTTACATTTTGTTCTAATTTCGGGGTCGAAATGTCCTCTTAGTATGGGGGAATGTATTACCCGTACTCTTCTTAGTATTTTCAGTGTGGGATGACTTTCATTTATATATATTTGGTTGAAGTGTGAACTTCGGAGTCGTTGTTTAGCCGTTGTTATTCGATCATTGTTGTTCAATCGTGGTTGTCCGGTTGTTGTTGTCTGATCTCATACTGTGAAGAATTGTCGTTCACCGTTGGTCAGCTGTTTCGATTGCGGTCATTTGGGACACCGAGCCGTGCATTGCGAGTCAATAGCTGAGAGGTTTGGGGATTGAGTTGTGTCTCTGCTTGTGACTTTGTGATGGTCGTCGTGGAACGTGATTTCACATCGTATGTTTCTTCATGTTGCTTGCAACGTTTCGCTCTTGGGTGCGAGTTTTTGGTTCTTTTGTATCTCGTCGAGTGTTTCCTGGAGGGATATTGCTTCTCCCTACTTGTTTTAAGTTTCGGGACGAAACCTCTTTTAAGGAGGGTAGTATGTAATATCCGCAATTTCGATTTCCGGTAATTTTCTTTTTTGGTGGAAGTCCATCTTAGTGACTCTATTGTGACCGTTTCGTCACTCCGAGAATGATTAATTCTACATTTTTTGTCATCCGAGTTCGTTTCAGTGTCATTTTGTTGAGTTCCGTGTTCTTAAGCGACTTTTCCACGTAAGAGTTCGATTTTGTAAAATCCCCATCAATACTTGGAAATTCCAAAAGTTCTGAATCTTTTCAGTATTATAGAGCATCAAGTTAGCTTTCCAATGGTTCAAACGGTGAGTCAACTGGAGTTCGTACGAAGGAGTTATGGTCGAAATAGCTAAAACTGCACATTGAGCCTGGCGCGGCTGTACCGTGGGTCGCGGCACTAACTGACTGCTGCTCGCAATTTTAGCCGCGGGCTGCGGCACACTCAGTCCAGTCCGCGGCACGCGAGTCAGAATACCCTTTTATCAGCGGGATTTAGAAAGGATTTCATTTCTTTCCTCTCTTCTCTTCTTCTTTCTCCTCGTGGGCTATTTCCAGGCGATTTTTGGGCGATTTGTCTTAGAGATCTCATCCTCCTCAAGTTCTTGGTGTGGATTAACAACATCAATTTGTGTTCTTCGTCATTAATCTGAGGTATTTTCTTGATTCTCTGGAGTTGACTTTTTTGGGAGTTTTGTTCTTGATTTCGTTTTCCATCCGATTTTGATAAATCAATTGGTGCAAGATTTCGTTATTAAACATATTTTATGGATTGTATACCAATATCTTCAGTTTGTTTCAACCCGAAGGATGATTTCAGTGTTCTTGAGGGTAGTGAACATTTGATGTTCGATCAAATGTTCGAATAAGTTTTCCTTCGATAGTTTATTATGATCGTCATTGTTTTTGGTCTTGATCCTCATCATAATCATGGTTTTGTTATTTCTTCCGGAGGATTATAGGTGCTTGAGGATTCCGAGTCGAATCCCATTTGGTGATTGATAATTCGTATGGTGTTATCCTCGTAGTATTCGCGGTGCTATCGTGATCTTGATAGTGTTCGGGAGTTCGAGGCTGTTCGACCCTATCCCATCCGTTGCCTCGTTGTGATCGTGGTTACAAGGAAAGTACCTTGATATACGAATTATAACTACATGAAATCATTGTTGCCGAAGTGTGTGAATCATTTTACGAATATATATATATTATTTATATGTTAAATATAGGTATGTATATAGATATACATATATATATATATATGTGTGTGTGTGTGTATATATATATATGTATGTGTATATGTATATACACACACACACACACACACATATATATATATATATATATATATATATATATATATATATATATATCGGTGAATGTCGGGTGATTAATACCGATACTAGTTGACGTACTCAACTTGGATTAAAGTACGAACCACATTTATAGAGATAATATAGTAAGGTTTATGTATTCGGTTGAGTTACGATATAAGGATATATTTGTGGCGTTGGTTGGTTTTGTAATATCCGGAATTTCTACTACTATTGTTTAAAGTTATTTTATCCGAGTTATGTTGTACAGCGTGGAATCTGTACAGTATGGGAAAAATAAATGAAGGACTGAGACATCTGTATTTGTATAATTGTCGTAATTGGTCGACAATTGTATATGAAGATATCGTGTACCAGAGGTATCGTATGAGAATATATTCGGAAGGAGTATGTGTATTCAGTATGCCGTATCTTCGTATCCAGTATGTCGAGACGGACAGAAACAACTGGATTTTGGACAAGTACAGAAGGCCATCATGTATGCTAAGGTTAAGGAGTTACGTACGTTAAATTCTATCTTTTACGTACATTATGCATGAGGCATTACGTACGTAACAGAGGGAATCGGACAGGACCGAGCTGTGGTCGGTAGGTGGGGCCCGGTGTCGGCAGCGGATGTGGACAGGCGAGTTAACCTTGAGCATTACGTATTCTATGCAGTGTGTATTATGTACGTAATATAAGTATGGTACTGTAGCAAGTCAGCGTACGTATTACGTACGCTACGGGAAAAGGATTATGTACGTAAGGCATCGAACGAAATGAGTCAGTGACCTCTGGACTGTCGTGACGTACGCTACCAAGGTCAGATAGCGTACGTAAGAGGGTGTTACGTACGTTAACTTTGTCATGTTACGTACGTAATGAGATGAAATGTTTTATAAGTGAGATGCCCGTCACTTCATTTTTCAAAACTTCATTTCGTTTTTCTTCACCCTTCAACACTCAGAGTTAGATTTTGGCTTTTTAAGTCGATTATGAGCTTGGAAACATGGGATTGGAGCTTGGATATGAGGATATTGATGATTCTTGAAGTGTTTGCTTGTGTATTTCATCTTCTAAGAGGTATGTTGGATAATCCTCTCTTTCAATTTGGATTTCGATGTTGTTGTTGATGAATGATTCGTATAAAGATGATTATGATGTTGTTGTTATGATTCTTGAGGCTATATGAACTATATGTTGAAGGATATGATGGTTTATGTCTTGATTATATTGGTTATGATTATAGAATCATAGTGTTCTTGGTGTTCTTGGTAGAATTGTTTCGATTCATGATGTTAAGAGGATCATATATTGGAGAATATGATAATATACACCTTGAATTATGAATGAGGATTATTTAGATGTTAGAATATATCGAATTAGGTTGTTTTGAGGGCTATGTTGGTTATTGATTGTTATCGGATCGTTGCTATTTGATTACTTCAATAGGTTGAGATTATTGATCGGTGATTATAACCGTATGTGGCGGTCGTGTTCGAGTATGTTCGTGAATTGCATTGGTCAGGGCCGAGGAGCTCGTAGACGAAGGCAATGAGATTGGTAGCGGCTTCATCATCATCGTATCGGTATCGAGGCAAGTTATGAATTGCTCAGTTATAATGTTTAATGAATGGTTTCAGTTTCATTTCGTTTATAATGCATATAGCGATGATCATTATTGTAAACCCTGGAGATTTGGATTTTATGTTATTTTCTGATTCTGGGAGTCAAATCATAATGTATATGATTTATTTCGGTTATTGGCATATTTGGGTATCGAGGATACATTATGATAAAGACGAGGATATGAGTATCTATAGTCCATGGTATGTTTGGATCGCCGAGCATTGCAGATAATCATCGGTGATGATTTGACATCGAGATTGCTCCCAAAGGACTCGGGGCAAGTATTCTATATTGATTGTGGTTTAGTGTTATTGTCATGCATATTGTCATTCATGTTGTTGAACATGGAGTCGTCCTAGTGAATTGTCATAATGTCGTGCATGTTATGTTGTTCATGTTGATGAACATGTTGATTTACATATGTGTATGCATAATTGTATTGTTTATGTTGTGTTGATCTGTTAGGATTGTGTGATCTATGCTGAGGGCACTGGATCAGATGTCCACCTCGTTATGGTCCGACGGGATCATCTTGGGATCTATTCTGAGGGCGCTGGATCATTGGACGGGTTCTTCCACCTCGTTATGGTCCGATGAGATCATCTTGGGATCTATGCTGAGGGCACTGGATCGTTGGATCACCCAGTGTTGTGTTGATGGAAACATATGGATTCACATTGATGGTTTTACATGTGTTGTTGTGCATTTGTATATTGTTGGTTGTCCACCTCGTGTTGATCTAGTAGGATCATCTTGGGATCTATGCTGAGGGCGCTGGATCATGGGATTTATATTGAGTATACACTGTTGTTATTGTTTTGAGCATATTGATGTTGTCGTATGAGTATGCATCTATAGGTCTTGTGTTAAGACTGTGTCCGTATGATGTATTGATCTGATCTCGATTAGACTGGCATGATTGTCGTGGTATTGTGCATCTCGAGGTATGTTCCGTATTTCCCTTGGTATTTATCTTTGATGGACAAGTGGTTTTCGTGTCGAGATGTGATGATGTTACCCGACGGATTTGGGTTGGACAGAGTTAGTAGATTTCGTAACAGTGAGTTATGATGATGTTTTGAGAACCTTGGGTACTGTGCAAGAGGTGAATTTTGGTAAGGTTATGACGATAAGATTATAATTGGTTGTATTATTATTTTTTATTCTCATTAGTATGTAATTATTGATGTGATGTGACTGTTATCATTCTTGAGTATTATGGATGACCCCGTCGTGGGCTTTATTTTTAGGATATTGGATGTCGAGCTTGTAGCGGTCGTGGAGATATGAGCTTCCCGGAGGATACTGTCTAGGGCATGTAATTGTGTATTGAGCTTCCTGATCAGTTGTATTCCGCTGCTAGAGTATTTTTAATTGTTTGTCTATTCCGCTGCGTGAGTATTTTTAAATAGCCTTTTGATATCTGGTAACTTAGGTTACTTTGGCAATCGTTTCTAAACTATTTTGTCGGTACGTGTAAGCGATAGCTTAAGTATGTTTTCAAACTGTGGAGTCTTGGCATTTTGGGACTTGTGGTTTCAAATGAGTTTTTACGACGATTTTAATAAACGGATTTTAAAAGTCTTTGTGAATTTTTAAACATAGTACTGTCGTTATCCTCTTGGGCATTTGTAAATGTTTGCGAAAATTTCCTTTAGTCTTGTGGGTTCCATCTCGGGACCCACGGCGCTGTAATATTCCTGGATGGCTCTGGGGGTGCTACAGAATATGGTATCGGAGCTTAGCTTGAGAGAACCTAGGCAGTCGGGTCGCGTTCGGTCGTGTTTTGTCGCGTCATTCGAGTTGTCGATTGACTAATACTAGAGCCCTAGATTTTTGTTGATCACTTGGGCTTGTGCATTATGTGATTTACTAGTGTGGTACTAGGGTTGTTGTAAACTTTTCCAAATGGTATTAACGTGTTTCTTCGGATAGAGATGTGTTGTGTTCTGGAGTTGAACTGAGTTTGCAAAACGTATGTTTTGAAAATATTTGTGCCGAGTATTTTCTAGAGTTGAGACATGTGCCAGTATCACGGGAAATCGTCGACTTCACGATCTGTAAGTATTTGAATTTTTGAATTGCATTGAGATTTATTGCCATTCTAAGTTGATATGCTTTGAGATTCAGAAATATATTATGCGTCATAGTATGAGGTGACAGAGTTAAGATAGGATTGATGATCTTGAGAAGCTATGATTTTGGAAATCAATATGTTGGTTAGATTTTGGAACGAAATTGTGCATTTGGGAGAGATATTGTGGATGGTTGAGAAGAACATGTAGTCATGTTAATTCATTTTGAGATATATGAACTGTTTTTGAACATTTGAAAATGATGCTTTTCAAAATGAATGTTTTACGGATGTTTTACGGAAAATGATTTTTTGTGCAGAGACCCAATCGATTTTGAAATAGGTTTATAACTCGAGACTTGGGGTCCAAAAGGGTTTTCTACTTTATAAACTTCTTGTTATGTGGAACGGGATACGGGCTGAGACCCTAATGTTCCAAACGAATTTTCTGTTTCCTAAAACTCCCGAGTTTGTAAAACACTTTACCAATCGTTTATCTATTTTTTTCCGCCTTTCGAGTTTTTGCTTTACTGGTTCAAATGAAACTTCTCGGGAAGTCTTTCACTGTGTTGAGTTGTTTCAATGTTTTGTCATAGCATAGTTGAGGTGATCCAGAATGGGATAATGGTCGACGTTGTGAGCCATATGTGGAAGGAGGAGTTTTTATCGGAGCCTATACATTGAGATTTTGGATTCTATCGTGTAGTTTTCCGACCGAATGTCAGTGGAATTTATGACAAGCCGGACTAGTATATAGGGGTATGGATGTGGTCAATCATTTGCATAGTTTTTATTTTAAAACTTCGAAATCGTGTGAATTCAAAGGACACTGTTATCGAATACTTGGCATTAGCGAGCCAGTTTAATTTTTCAAAAATTGATTTCGTGATCTTACGAAAATTTATGTTTTGAGTTTTGAAATTTTTGAAAGAACTTTTGAAAATTTGTCTTCTTGACAAGATTATATGATTTCAAACTGGTTTTGAAAATGTGATTGATGTACGTACGCATTTAGTGCATATCATGATGGTACGATGAAAAGAGATTCGAACTTAGTATGACAGTTTGGTTATCCAAGGATGATCGGTTGATTGATCGGATAAGAGAAATATGCTGCCTGATGCAGATTCGGTACAGAATATGATCTTAGAACTTTGGGTTTTGTGAAACCGGGGCACATGTGCTATGTGGCTTTACTGGTATGGTAGCGTGAATTTGCTATAGCGATTTTTGACTTTTGAGCCATATTGATTGGAGTTTGATTGGATATGTTCGACGGGTTGTGATTCGTTGTTCGTATGCCGAGGGGTATGTTCACTAGTCGGGTATGTTTATTGAGATCCACTGTATGTGATTTGTGTGTCGTTTTGAGAACTTTATTCGTGCGTATATCTGTCTTTGTGGTTCTGTGTTGATCGTGATGGAATTTACCATGTGAGGGTATTCTAGGTTATTGTTGCTCCTTCGTTGGTAATATTGGAGTTTATCATGTTGATGATATTCTCGATTGTGTTTTGACCTCTGGTTGGTCATATTAGATTTTATCATGTTGATGATATTCTCGGCTGCGGTTTGACCTTTGGATTGGTCGTATTAGAGTTTATCATGTTGATGATATTCTCGGTTAATTTATTGGTTGATCATTGTTGGTGATCATCTGAACGTTCAGATTTTGTGTCGATGTTTCGGGAATTGTGTCGTCGTTTTGGGCAGTTGTTTCACAGATGTATTGTGTATTATTCGTTTTATCGGAATTGGGACTTGATTGTATAATCAGGCAGGCGAGATTTGACACGGATAGATTATTTCATCCGAAGATGTTATATTTTGTCGTGACTCATGGAATTGTGACTATAAGCGTATTGAGGCCTTACAGTGAAGTCACTTGCTAGTATCTCAGTAGATCATCGACTTTGCGCATTGGTAAGTATGCAATTTTGGTTATTCGGTAATGATGATGATTGATCATTGTCGTGATGGTTTTGGAATATTTTGGTTGAACGGTTTGTTTGTTTTTCTATGACGGATTGCAAGTTTCGAGTACGAAACTTATTTTAAGTGGTGTAGTATGTAATATCCGGACTTTCTACTACTATTGTTTAAAGTTATTTTATCCGAGTTATGTTGTACAGCGTGGAATCTGTACAGTATGGGTAAAATAAATGAAGGACTGAGACATCTGTATTTGTATAATTGTCGTAATTGGTCGACAATTATATATGAGGATATCATGTATCAGAGGTATCATATGAGAATATATTCGGAAGGAGTATGTTTATTCAGTATGCCGTATGTTCGTATCCAGTATGTCGAGACGGACAGGAACAATTGGATTTTGGTCAAGTACAGAAGGCCATTATGTACGCTAAGGGTAAGGAGTTACGTACGTTAAATTCTATATTTTACGTACGTTATGCATAAGGCATTACGTACGTAACAGAGGGAATCGGACAGGACCTAGCTATGGTTGGCAGGTGGGGCCCGGTGTTGGCAGCGGATGTGGACAGGCGGTCAAGCTTGAGCATTACGTACGCTATGCAGTGTGTATTACGTACGTAATATAAGTATGGTACTGTAGCAAGTCAACGTACGTATTACGTACGCTATGGGGAAAGGATTACGTACGTAAGGCATCGAACGAAATGAGTCAGTGACCTCTGGACTATTGTTACGTATGCTACCAAGGTCAGATAGCGTATGTAAGAGGGTGTTACGTACGTTAACTTTGTGATGTTACGTACATAACGAGATGAAATGTTTTATAAGTGAGATGCCCGTCACTTCGTTTTTCAGAACTTCATTTCGTTTTTCTTCGCCCTTCAACAGTCAGAGTTAGATTTTGGCTTTTTAAGTCGATTATGAGCTTGGAAACATGGGATTGGAGCTTGGATATGAGGATATTGATGATTCTTGAAGTGTTTGCTTGTGTATTTCATCTTCTAAGAGGTGTGTTGGATAATTCTCTCTTTCAATTCGGATTTAGATGTTGTTGTTGATGAATGATTCGTATAAAGATGATTATGATGTTGTTGTTATGATTCTTGAGGCTATATGAACTATATGTTGAACGATATGATGGTTTATGTCTTGATTATGTTGGTTATGATTATAGAATCATAGTGTTCTTGGTGTTCTTGGTAGAATTGTTTCGATTCTTGATGTTAAGAGGATCATATATTGGAGAATATGATAATATACACCTTGAATTATGAATGAGGATTGTTTAGATGTTAGAATATATCGAATTAGGTTGTTTTGATGGCTATGTCGGTTATTGATTGTTATCGGATCTTTGCTATTTGATTACCTCAATAGGTTGAGATTATTGATCGGTGATTATAACCGTATGTTGCGGTCGTGTTCGAGTATGTTCGTGAATTGCATTGGTCAGGGCAGAGGAGCTCGTAGACGAAGGCAATGAGATTGGTAGCGGCTTCATCATTGTCGTATCGGTATCGAGGCAAGTTATTACTTGCTCAGTTATAATGTTTAATGAATGGTTTCAGTTTCATTTCGTTAATAATGCATATAGCGATGATCATTATTGTAAACCCTAGAGATTTGAATTTTATGTTATTTTCCGATTCTGGGAGTCAAATCATAATTTATATAATTTATTTCGGTTATTGGCATATTTGGGTAATGAAGATACATTATGATAAAGACGAGGATATGAGTATCTATAGTCCATGGTACGTTGGGATCGTCGAGCATTGCGGATAATCGTCGGTGATGATTTGAAATTGAGATTACTCCCGAAGGACTCGGGGCAAGTATTCTATATTGATTGTGGTTTAGTGTTATTGATTTTGGTCATTCATGTTGTTGAACATGGGGTCGTCCTAGTGAAATGTCATAATGTCGTGCATGTTATGTTGTTCATATTGATGAACATGTTGATTTGCATATGTGTATGCATAATTGTATTGTTTATGTTGTGTTGATCCATTGGGATCGTGTGATCTATGCTGAGGGCGCTGGATCAGATGTCCACCTCGTTATGGTCCGACGGGATCATCTTGGGATCTATGCTGAGGGCGCTGGATCATTGGACGGGTTCTTCCACCTCGTTATGGTCCGACGGGATCATCTTGGGATCTATGCTGAGGGCGCTGGATTGTTGGATCACCCAGTGTTGTGTTGATGGAATCATATGGATTCGCATCGTTAGTTTTACATGTGTTGTTGTGCATTTGTATATTGTTGGTTATCCACCTCGTGTTGATCTAGTATGATCATCTTGGGATCTATGCTGAGGGCGCTGGATCATGCGATTTCCATTGAGTATACACTGTTGTTATTGTTTTGAGCATATTGACGTTGTCATATGAGTATGCATCTGTAGGTCTTATGTTAAGACCGTGTCCGTATGATGTATTGATCTGATATCGGACTAGACTGACATGATTGTCGTGGTATTGTGCATCTCGAGGTATGTTCCATATTTCCCTTGGTATTTGTCTTTGATGGATAATTGGTTTTCGTGTCGAGATGTGATGATGTTACCCGACGGATTTGGGTTGGACAGAGTTAGTAGATTTCGTAACAGTGAGTTATGATGATGTTTTGAGAACCTTGGGTACTGTGCGAGATGTGAATTCTGGTAAGGTTATGACGATAAGATTACATTGGTCGTATTCTTATTTTGTATTCTCATTGGTGTAATTATTGATGTTATCATTGTTGAGTATTATGGCTGACCCCGTCGTGGGCTTTATTTTTAGGATATTGGATGTCGAGCTTGTAGCGGTCGTGGAGAGATAAGCTTCCCGGAGAATACTGGCTAGGGCATGTAATTGTATATTGAGTTTCCTGATCAGTTGTTATATTCCGCTGCTAGAGTATTTTTAATTGTTTGTCTATTCCGCTGCGAGAGTATTTTTAAATGGCCTTTTGATATTTGGTAACTTAGGTTACTTTGGCAATCATTTCTAAACTATTTTGTCGATACGTGTAAGCGATAGCTTAACGTATGTTTTCAAACTGTGGAGTCTTGGCATTTTGGGCCTTGTGGTTTCAAATGAGTTTTTACGACGGTTTTAATAAACGGATTTTATAAGTCTTTGTGAATTTTTAAACATAGTACTGTCGTTAGCCTCTTGGGCATTTTAAATGTTTGCGAAAATTTCCTTTAGTCTTGTGGGTTCCATCTCGGGGCCCACGACACTGTAATATTCCTGGATGGCTCTGGGGGTGTTACAGGTTTGGCCGAAGGCTTATTATGTTGAGTCTTGATTGATAACGTGCGTGTTGTTATTTAATTGTGTTGTGGACTGACGGATAAATTGTGTGACTTGGTGTACTGATTTGATAATTATTGCAACGATTGACTTTGTGCTTGATATTTGTAACAATGTGAATACTTGTTGTGAGAGACATCATATCTGGGAGCCTCTGAGGGCGGGGTGTGTACTCCGGCCTGGTGTACGCTGCAATGAGCGGCTCCATATGGTTGGTGAACACCGGTATTACCTAATGCGTGTGCAAGGGACGGCTCTTGTGGGAGTGATCGTCGGCGCGGTGACATGTCCAAGGTGCGGCCAACATAGTGGAGTGAACGCCGGTGCACAGGTGTGCAAGGGAGGCGCCTGACAGGCTTATTGGTTACGGATATTCGAGTGCCAGCTAAGACGGGGTTACCGAACGATGTTCGTAATTCAAAGTTCTTCCAACTCGTTTTAAAATGTTGGTCTTGATATAGACCGTGATTCGTGTTTCTGAAAGTTTGTTTTAACTTGTTTTAAACGTTGGTATCAGGGTTCATTAACCAAGGATATTTGACGAGATCTCCGAGGGTTAATTAATCAGGGGTCTTGAGCAGGATTTGTCGAATGAGAGGCTGTATCTTTGATTGTACTGTGATGATATTCTGTGTATTGGGTCGAGAACCCTGTGAGATGTTGAGATCTTTGATCTTGTGGTGTTATTCTTTGGATTGGGTCGAGAACCCCGTGAGATGTTATAATGATTCGCTTTTGATAGTGTTCTATAAATTGGGTCGAGGACCCCGAATAATGTTGAAATGTTTTTCTTGTAAATTGTTTTCCATATACTGGGTCAAGGACCCGAGAGATTTTGAAGTTATTTTCCAAAAGTATTCCCATTCGATTTTCAAAACCCCAAGACAGCCCGAGTCAATAATAATGTTTCCAAATTATCTTATGAAAATATTTTCTTTTCAAAAAGGGGTTTCTCAAACTAGATCTTTTGACTCATTGGGCTTGTTTAAAGTTTCAATGGTGTTATGATCCGTAAAGAGAATATGGCTATGTGATTATCTTTCACCTTGTTGTAAGCGAGTGCTTTTCTGTGTTGACTATGGAAATGTGTGGTTTGTGTTAAGGCTTCGCGGCTGTTGAGATTTGTGTTGATATTGTTCGTATATCTTGTATATTATGTACTTGAACTAGCAAAATTCTAGTTTGCTAACCCCCGAATTTTCGGGAGGGTGGGTGCCTATTATGCGCTCAGGTTTTGGCAGTTCAGGAGCAGTCACGGGATTGGCTTGGAAGGAGATGGAAGACGACGATGCTAATCACACAAGAGTCAGAGTCGTTTTTTTCCTTTTGTTTCATGTTGGTTAGTATTTCCCTTTCGGTCGAGTATTCACCCTTGCATGGGTGTAGTTTCATTTATAAATTGAGTTGTGTTTCCTTTCTGAGTTCAAGTTTATTATTGTCATTGATATGTGAATTTCATTAGTTCGTGAATTGTTTAATGACCTTGTCCGTCTGTTGTAATTAGATTGGCCCCAGTCAGTCAATCATTTAGTAGTATTTTGGAGTTTAGCCTGGTAGATTCTTGTGAGAAAGGTCTACGGCGTGTGATATTCCCGGACATATTTTGGGGGTGTTACAGCATGTGTTCCATTTTATGAGAGATTAATATATATGCTTAAATATATATGGATCTGGTTCTGTAAAATTGAACCAACCTCTCTGATACCACTTGTAGGTCACAAACACTTAGAGGACAGTCTAGAGTGGGGGTGAATAGACTGTTTAAAAACTTTTCCTGAATATGTCAGTTGAGTAACCTCAGTTGTGATTGTGTGCAGCTAATAAACCTCGTCTGCAGATAAGTAATGCGGAAGACACAGTTGATAATAATGGAACAGTAAATATGTATGCAACAGTTAAATATGATGATGAAGCAGTAAATCACACAAGCACTTGTAGTGGTTTTAGAGATGGGGTAATACTCTACTAATCCACTTCTCTCCAAACCAGTTGGAGATAATTCACTATAACTTTCAACTTGTGAAATTATGTTACAATAAACTTTGTTACAACATCTTCCAACCAGTGGAAACCCGTGGCCGCTGCAAATCCCTTTGACTGCCTAGCATCTCTTGATTGAAAACCTGTGGATGCCTCAAAAACTCGCAAGCTGTCTATCACATTCCAATCAAAAAGCCACCAGGACCTCACGTAAAAAATGCCAGTGAACCTATCATACGCCTTAGCCATATCCAACTTCAGCGCAAGGTTCGGGACACCATGAATGTCCGCGACGTGGAGGTCGTGAATAAGTTCTTGGGCCAAAAGGATATTATCAGTAATAACCCGCCCGTGAATAAATCCACTCTGGTTCGGAGAAATAATAAGAGGGAGGAGAGGAGCAAGCCGAGCGTTAAGGATTTTTGTGATAATCTTATTGGTCACATTACACAGACTAATAGGCCGGTAATCTGACCAACCGCTCGGAACAGGCTTCTTCGGGATCAAGACGACCGTAGTCACCGTGAAAGCCGGAGGCATAGGATGACCCTCAAAAAACTCGAGCACAGCCCCCTCCACGTCGGAAAATACAATCTCCCAACAATGCTGAAAAAACATAGACGAGAACCTGTCAGGCCCAGAAGCGCTGTGAGGATCGATATCAAATACCGCAGCACGAATCTCAAGGGGGGAGGGAGGGACACACAAACTATCAGAATCAAAAAAAGAGGGGATAGAGGGAAAACAAGTGTCATCCGGGGGGACGAGAACATCACCATCGGATGTAAGCAGAGTCCTAAAGAAATTCACAGCGGATGATCTGATGTCCGACTCTACAGCGATCGTCGTACCACCATCCTCAATGCTGTGAATATGCGACTGACAACGCTTCTGCTTCGCAAAACCCTGAAAAAACCGGGTGTTGCGCTCGCCCTCAGTAACCCAACGAACTGCGGCCTTCTGTTTCCAGAAATCTTCCTCCATAGAGAGACGAAGATGGTACTCAGCACGAAAACGGTGCATAGCGGTTCTATTCTCCGGAGTAGGATCCGAATCATATCGCCGCTCGGCCTCGGCAGCAGCCCTCAAGGCCTCATCCAACTTCGTATGAAGATTACCAAAAACAGACCAGTTCCACTGTTTCAGTCTACGCTTAACCCTAAGGAGTTTGGCCTGTAGGTTACACATGCCAGATAATCCGGTCGGAGTAAGCCAGACTTCCCTAACAGTGTCCAAGAATGTGTGATGCCGGACCCACATACTCTGGAAACGGAATGACGACTTGTGACGAGTCGCGGAGAAGCGACACTGGATAAGAAGAGGCGCATGGTCAGACCGAAGTCGAGGCAGATGAGTGACGGTAGAGACCGCAAACACATTCGACCATGCTTCATTAAATAAAGCACGATCTAGCCTTTCCCTCAAACCATTGCGCTCCCAAGTGAAAATATCGCCCTCACAGCCCGCGTCAATCAACTCACAGTCAGTAATAGCATGTGCGAAATCCAGAATCTCTGGAGAACGGTCAATGGTACTACCCTCGCGCTCATGTGAATGCAAGAAGATGTTGAAGTCACCGCTGACTAGCCACGGCAACCCCTCTACTTCCAGATCAATCTCACGGAGGGTGTCCCAAAGGGCGTAACGACCCGGCCACGATTAGTCTTTGGCATAGACATAAGTGACATAAATCAACTGAGGAAGAAGGGAAGAAGAAATAGAAAGATGAAGGACTTGATCGGTATCCAACAAAACTTGGTGTTGAAAGTGGGGGGAAGAAAAGAACCAAATTTTATTAGACCGATTATAAAGTCCTGACGCAAAACCTAAAGAACGAATATAAAAAGCAAAATTAGCACTGGAACCCATGGGTTCTAAAATGCCAATAAAAGAAAACCTATGAACACGGTTGAGATGTCGAATGCGCTTCTGTGCTCCAGTGTTAGCCAGACCACGAGCGTTCCATGTAAGAATGGGTATCGACATAAACTAAACAACCAACTCAGACGAAGACCTAGGACGCTGACTGGAGCGTCCCCGTCTCTGAGGACTATCCTGCCGGGCAGATGTTCCCCCTTTCAAGGGCGATGAAGATCGCCCCTTAGAGGGGGAATAGGGTCCGCGAGAAGCTGCTCTTCCTCGTGTGGAAATCGTGGAATCAGAAGCAGCTTTGCCCCTAGTCGTGACACCAGGGGTAGCATTAGTAGACATCAAACGTCTCTTAATCGGGGGCTTTGGTGCCGACAGGAGAGGCACTATCGCCGAGGAAGAGAGACTGGGCTCAGAGATCTCAAATTGAGTGTGGGTAAGACCGCACTCATTTTGAGAGAGAGAGGGAAAAGAAGAAGAGGGAGGAGGCCGAGGCTCGAAAACCACCATGGCCAAGGACTCGGGCTGAACGACGATCTGGTCGTCGATGCGGCCGTTACCGTCATGGCGGGGGGAGGTAGACTCAAAGAGTCTATAAGAGTGAGGGACGGTAGAGGACTCTGTGTCATCCTCTAAAACGAGATCGTCATAAATCTCGTGACCACTGCAATCGCTACCCGACACACTATTATTATCACCCATACTAATGATATCGTCAGTGCCAACTAAATCCTCCTCCTCTCTAGCAGAGGAGTCTAAAGATGCAAAGTAAGAGTGCTGGCCAGTAGCAGCTGTGCCCTTGGGAATTAATCCCGTCTCCTTGGGCCCTTTTTTTACAACTACTTCCCACGCGGCAGGCTTCTTGCCCTTAGGGGCTGCTTGGGAAGTACTAGCCTTAGTGGCTTTAGGAGGGGCTAGCTGCGTCTTCTGTTGACAAGAAGGGGCAGGCTGGGGTTTCTTACGCTGGGGCGGTGGAGGTCGTTCTTTGTTGCCAACTATGTAGCAACTGGACGGCTCGTGCCCCACGTGAGAACAGAGAGAGCAATAAAGTGGCACTCTCTCGTAAATAATGCGCTGTGTAATAACCTGATCGCCAAACTCAACCTCGATCTCAGGCACTCTGGGTGCAAGAAGGTCAATCTGGACGCACACACGGGCGACTGATAGTCGTGAGTGTGTGGCCGTCGGGGCATCAACTAATATGTGATTGCCAACAGCCTTGGTAATCGTGTATAATGCACGTGGGTGAAATAAATGAAGAGGTAGGCCCGGAAGTCTAATCCAGACCAGACAAACAGACATCTCTGTCCTAATCGAGAAACTAGGTGACCACTTAAATACTCGTGCAGGACATCCAGAAAAATTCCAGGTGGAACCTAACCAAATACGTCTAAAATCCTCATCATCGTCAAATCTAATCGCGACATGACAATAATTCATCCAACTCCAACTAAATTTACCCCTCAATTTCATATCAGTCAAACCCGCAGACACATCTCGAGGGGTGGGAATAGCATGCGAAAATTTAAGAATTAAAGTGCGTTCCCAGGAAGCGGCAAGAGTAATCATATCAGACGAAGAAAAGGTTACACGCGTTTTCTCATTTACGGAGGAGAGAGTACCAAAAGGACTAACCTTAGCTCCGTCGAAATTAAATGATTTTATCGTCGAACCGGGGTGATGGGTGAAACCGGGCTGTGTCGAGCCCTTTTGGTTGTTGACCATTTGAGCGTATGATGGCTTCGGCCTCGGCTGCTCGGTTGCCCCTGGGTTGGCATGGTGGGTCGGTTGAGATGAGCTCTCGAATGCAAGGGTGTTGGGTCGGGTCGACGGAGTTGTGAACAGGGTTGTATAGGGGGGGCGCTGCTCGGTGGGGTGGGATTGTAGACTGGGCTGGTGGATTGGGGTTATGGGGATTGGGCTGGTTTGGGTGGCAGCCGGCTGGGTCAGAGGGACTGGGCAGGGGGTTATCTGGGCCGGTGGTGTTTGTGGGCTGGGGGGAGAAGGGTTGAGGAGGTCGCTGGGCCGCAACTTGGGCAGCGGTCATGGGCTCTATTAAAGAGGTTGGGCCGGCCTGAATTTTAGTTTTAGGCCTGAAATAATTTAAAAGGGTATTGGGTTTAGGAATTGAAGGTTTGGGCTGCAGGGGTTTGGAATTATTAGATTGGGCTAATAAAATGTCAGGCTGTTTGGGATTAAGTGAGATGGGCTCAGAGGATTTAGTTTTTAGGTTGAGTGGGCTAGAAGTAGTATTGTCTGGGCTTAAAGAGGATAGGACAATTGGGCCAGATTGCATATAAGAACTGGGCCAAAGTAGAGCGGGCCCATGGTGATTAGGTAAAAAAGCAGTTGGGCTAACCTCCATTTTCGTGGGCTGGGCTTCATTAATTAATTGGTGGGCCGTCGAATTCTGACCGTCTGATGGAAAAGGCCCTAAGATGGACGGCTCTCCTCCGTCCATCGTCTTGCTTGAAGCAGGAGCTTCATCCGCCGCTAGGGTTGTGGCCAGCGCGCAAGCGGCAGCTTGTGAACACGGGCGCGTCTGGAGTTTTGCAGAGGCGAAGAAATAAATCCTGTGCTATTCGGATTCTTTGCGGTTGATGCAGGCGACGGCACCATCAGCGGCGGATCCGATGGCGACATTGGCGAGGAAGATGGTGCCGGCGATGAAACGAGCTTACTGCAGAAGACGTCTACTGAAGCAGGAGAGATGACATTAGATTTATTGGGCGATCGCGACTTTCTTTTTTTCTTCGGCATGATGACAAAGCTTCAGTCGTTGTGAGCTACGACGACAACATGATGCGGAAAAATACGACGATGACAGATCTGGTTTCGGTAGGAGGATGTGGAACCGGATCAGGCTAAAAGTTGCAGACGAAGGATCGGGCGGTGAAGGCGGAACGACTGGTGAATGGGATGGCCGGAGGCGGTGGCCGGACGGCGGTGTGGATGAAGAGAGAAGTGGCCGGAGGCGGTGGTAGGACTTTTGGCACTGGTTTTTGAGAATATTACATAAATTTATTCAGATATTAAAGTTTTTTAATATCTTTTTCAAAATAAAGTATAACATATGGGCTTATTAAAAGTGAATAAAACTCATGGGAGATTTTAAATATATTATTAGTGCGTGTAATGACTCAAAATAAGATGTTGTGAAGTAAAATTATATGCTGTACTTTTCCTTGACAGAAATTTCATTCCATTGGATTTTCCTAGAAAGGTTTTTAACGAGTGATCTTAAACAGAACTAATATGTAATCTTCAAAAGAGATTGGCATGTATCGTAATATTATAAGAATATGAGTTGGAGATTACAAATTGCACTGAATATACTAATTCATGGTGGATTTTTTGTAATGCCTAGGGCATGTGTGTATAAAATGCACGTTGCACTCTTTTTTCCTTGACTGGGGTTTTGTCCCATTACTTTTTTCTAGCAAGGTTTTTAACGAGGCAACTGGAATGGCGTATTAGTATGAATAATGTACTCTTTCCCTTTCATTAGGATTTTTTTTCCACTGAGCTTTTCCTAATAAGGTTTTAACGAGACATATTCATGGCATAATGAGGAAAACTACAAAGATCAAAATTATTTCTCAAAGATTTAAAAACAAAAGGAGCAGTTGTACTTTTTCCCTCCAATCAATCTTTTTTCCACTAAGTTTTCTCGACAAGTTTTTATTGAGGCAACACATGGATACTCCAAATAAAATATATGACATATTCACTCAGTTTTTCTCCCGAGAGATTTTACTGATACCTGTGATGAGTACTCCTACAATCAAGATACATGTGGAAGAGATCATACTATTAACTCAGTTTTTGTCCCACGAGGTTTTACTGAGACGGCACAAGAATACTCATACAAGAATTATCGACATAAGAGGGGCAAAATTTACGAGATTACAGATTGCTCAGATTTTCTCCCACTGAGTCTTTCATCAAACTAATTCAGCAGACATCTATGTAAATAGTCATTCAATGGGGAGTGTTGTAAGTTAACCAGACAAATAGTAGAAATACTATTATTGTAAAAATGACATTTGATATTATTTTTTCTATGTGAATAACTATATTTCTATTAATGGAACTTCAGTTGTTAATAAAAATCATACTTGAAAATCATTCTCTCTATTTTCTAAATTCTCTCTCTATAATACAAAATTTTATCAAATATATAATTTAGTATTTTCAAGCATCGTCGTACACGTGCCACATGTTGCCACGTAATTCCAACTCAAATAAGTTGCCACGTTGTGGACGGAAGCCGTCTGTTTGCGAAACGGGAGTTAACAGAAATGTATTTATCACACTACTAAAATGATACTCTTGAGACCCGATGAAAGTGGTGAAGCTTTTGATAGAACCACTTTGATAATGGAATAATATAAAAAAAAAAAAAACCCACTTTGATAATGGGAAGAAGGAAATCCAAACTCAGAAAGCAGAAGGCGGCTTCACCGTCCTTGTCGGTGGTCGATCCACCATCGCCACCGTGGATCGAACTGCCCGCAGATGTGACGGCCAATATTCTGCAAAGGCTGGGGGCCGAAGAGATACTGGAAAGTGCACAAAAAGTGTGTACTACCTGGCGGAAAGTTTGCAGCGATCCCTCAATGTGGCGAGTCATTAGCCTGAAAAATCCCAAGCGCTTCTACCGTGCGTACGATTTGATGGCCGTAACGCCGTGGATCGGAGCCACGGACAGTTAATTGATCTAACGTTGGATTATTTCGGCGATGACAATTTGATCAACTACATCGCCAATCGGTAAATTTTGATTTTTTTTTGTTGCTTTTATCACGACAAAAAACATGATTCTCTCTCTGCTGAAGTTTGCTCTCCCCCCCCCCCCCCCCTCCAAATTTTATATCGTTTTCGTAATAAAACCTAGTTCGAATTTGATGTTTTTTCATGATTATGTTTCTTCACTTATTTTGAGCTTCATACGAGATTATGCAAAGGCTGCAAATTAGTATTTTTCTTTCTTTGTTTTTTGTGAACATTGATATTGTTATTGTTCACGAATTAGAACAAAAAGGTGGAGTGGTTTGACTTTAGGGATGATTATGCGAGGTTGCGTTTTGTTGGACCTACAACTTGGTATTTCTTGCAACAGCTTAAAAGCATCTTCTAATTGCAACTTTGGTTTTAATAACTATGTCGGGGTCGGTGAAGATTATTGTGCCAGTTAATTATCTAAAATTAGTTAACACTACAATTCATGCAAAAAACAAAGTGGCAAAATTTTATGCCGGATGCCCTTCGCATCGCAACCTACATAAGAAAGGAGAAATGAGATGAAAATTTCAAAACCATCAACATCATAGGTTTTTTTTCCAATCACATGGAAAATATTATGAGACGGTGATTGGTCGAGATAATTTCTATAGTCATGTAACGTTACGTTGATATTGTAAAATCAACACGTACATCGTTAAACATGACTCATTGGTCCTAATAAGTATGCTAAGAAAATTTGAATGATGAGGTTCTTTTTCACTCAAAATCACGATGAACTATTAAAAGCAGAACTAGCTTCTGATTGAAGGGCAGCCCGGTGCATCCCCGCAAGGCGAGGGAGGGTGTATAAGGGGCAAACCATCCCTTGCCAATCAAATTGGCAAGAGGCCGCTCCTAGGACTCGAACCCGTGACCACAGGTCACACGGCAACAGCTCTTACCGCTGCGCCAAAGCTCCCTTTCAGAACTAGCTTCAGATTAAAATCACGTTTTCTTCTGTTCTTCATGAATTATCAATTCTCATATTTCTCGTGAGACGCGAAGTTGGTTTATTTTGTCGTTTAATCTCTCAAGTCTATATTGTATAAGGCTAATTCTGGCCTATATGTCTTGTTTCTCCTTTTGTTTTCTTTCAGGTACGTATCATCATATTAATATGAATCCAGATCCTAACCAGGAGGTCAGAATCCGAAATCCCCACCCGTGGTTCGAGTAACAGGCTAACTCTAAATAACTGCAGACTTTTTTTAATGCATAAGAACAAAAGATCCTATGGAGCATTTTTTATAGTGTCCTGCTAACCCTAAACAGGGACCAAAACTTAAATAAAGGAAATACTGAATTAAAGGAAAACATTCCTAATTTAACTAAAAAAACAATAAAGCAATAAATCTTTTCCATTCCTGGAAAATAAAAGAAATACTGAATTAAAGGAAAACATTCCTAATTTTGACTCAAAAACCATAAAGCAATAAATCTTTTTCCTTCATGGAGCTTATCTGCGACGCCTCTGATAGGCTTGGCCAAACCGACCTGGATGGGTCGTATCATTACTCCCCTCCCAAACACGCACCTTGTCCTCAAGGTGGAAATCAGGAAACTGCTGTGCCATGTCATCAAACGATTCCCACGTGGCTTCATAGGTTGGCAAACCTTTCCATCGGATCAGAACTTCTCTACCCGCAGCTCCATCGCGAGCCCATTCCACTTGATCTGTTGCAATAACACCTCCATGTCCTCAGTTAAGGTAGCCGGCAGCTGTGGTATTGCGACATGGTTGCCTATCACCTTGCGAAGTTGCGAAACATGGAAGACGTTATGGATACAAGCCGAAAGTGGGAGCTGTAACGGGTAGGCGACCTGACCTACCCTTGCTAGAACTTCAAATGGGTCAAAATACCATGGTACCATCTTCTCGTTTAACCTTCTAGCTACTGAATGCTGGCGGTATGGCCTTAACTTCAAGAAAACCCGATCACCCACAGCAAACTCCTCTTTATGATGCTTGTCAGCCTTGGTCTTCATGAGCTATTGAGCCTTCAATAAATACCCTCTCAACTCTAACTGAATACGATCCCTTTCTTCAAGATACTGATCAATAGTACTGACTGCCGTTTTTAGGCTCCCATAATGCACTAAGTGAGGCGGATCTCGCCCATACAGTACTCTAAACGGAGTTGGGTTAGTAGCATGGTTCTAAAAAACGCTAGGTGGTAGGCCTTCAGATCACTAACGCCTAGCGCCCAGATGATTACTCGGGGTTTAATCGGATTAGGCGGATTTATTTTTTTACTATTATTTTAATCATTTTTATATAAGAAAATTATATATATGTAAAAAAATTTAAAAATATATAATATTTAAATATTTAAACAAACATATAATTGATCATATATTAAATTTTTAAATGTGTATATATGTCTAAAATAGTCCATACTATCTAAATTTAAGAATTTATAATACTGCTAAAATAAAAAAAATGCTTACCCGTCTAGGTGCCCGCCCAATCGCCTAGATGCTCGCCCAACTTGCCTTCCTAGGCACCCGTCCAGCCCGCCTAGGCGGCCGATTAATCACCCAAACGCCCAGGACAAATGCCCAGACCATAATCGGAACGCCCAGGGGGCGCCTAGCGCCAGGGCCGGTCCAATGGTTTCGGATGCCCTGGGCGGAGAGGCAATAATATGCCCCTAATACAATGAACTAAGAACATACAATTTTTTAACGAATTCGGAGCCTAGCCAAGTTAGAAGACTCGTCCCCATTACGCTTATTTAATGAAAAGAAAGACTTAAAGTGTATTATAAATCTTGGATAAAAAAAACCCGAGTTATAATTACTGTGGAGAAAAAACGCAGGTGGTAGTTCAAATCTGAAATCCACATTTGATTTTGAGTCTCAAACAATAGACAAATTTGTTTGTGTTTTTAAAGAATAAATGATCACTGCATCAAACACTACATAGAACTTAAGTAATGACAAACAAAGCCATCAAACTTTCAATAGTAATCTATTTCACACCAAACTTTTAATAGTAGTTTATTTCTCTCTTGTAGTCTATTCCCCTCTTGAGCTTTGTTTAATCCAAAAAACCATTAATTTTGGTGGGTGAAGAAAATAAAATAAATATTACCTGGTAGATGACAGATGAAGACTGAAGCGGTAGTATACTCTATAATTTTTTTAACATTAAAAATTAGAAACTAATATTGGGTATATGTGTTATGGGCTTTGATGCCCTGTTGGGCTTTGCTGCCCTGGGCCACCGCCCACTTCGCCCAGCACTAGGTCCGGGCCTGCCTAGCGCCTAGGCGCCGCCTAGGCGGCCGGCCAGGCCGATTTTTAGAACAGAGGTTAGTAGAGGTATGGAACGACATATTATACCAGTACTCGGCCCAAGACAACCACTTTACCTACTTCTTCGGCGAGTCAGACACGAGACGAGACAACGAAGGTAAGTCTCCAAACAACGATTCACGACCGCCGTCTGTCCGTCTGTTTGTGGGTGATACGCCGGTGCTATGTTTGAGTTGCGTTCCTTGCATCCTGAACAGCTCCCGCCAAAAATGATTAAAAAAACTTTATCACGATCAGAAATTATAGCTTCAGGAATGCCATGCAAGCGCACCACTTCTCGTAAAAAAACCGTAGCCACTGTGAGTGCGGTATATGGGTGCTTCAAGGGCACGAAGTGAGCATACTTACTCAAACGATCGACAACAACAAAAATAACCGATTTTGGCAACCCGTCGATAAAATCCATAGTTAACTCCGACCAAACCTTTGTTGGTAATTCAAGCGGCTGCAGTAATCCGCTAGGAGCCATAGTGGAGTATTTTTGGTGCTGACAACCTAGGCGGCCGGCCAGGCCGATTTTTAGAACAGAGGTTAGTAGAGGTATGGAACGACATATTATACCAGTACTCGGCCCAAGACAACCACTTTACCTACTTCTTCGGCGAGTCAGACACGAGACGAGACAACGAAGGTAAGTCTCCAAACAACGATTCACGACCGCCGTCTGTCCATCTGTTTGTGGGTGATACGCCAGTGCTATGTTTGAGTTGCGTTCCTTGCATCCTGAACAGCTCCCGCCAAAAATGATTAAAAAACCTTTATCACGATCAGAAATTATAGCTTCAGGAATGCCATGCAAGCGCACCACTTCTCGTAAAAAATCCGTAGCCACTGTGAGTGCCGTATATGGGTGCTTCAAGGGCACGAAATGAGCATACTTACTCAAACGATCGACAACAACAAAAATAACCGATTTTGGCAACCCGTCGATAAAATCCATAGTTACCTCCGACCAAACCTTTGTTGGTAATTCAAGCGGCTGCAGTAATCCGCTAGGAGCCATAGTGGAGTATTTTTGGCGCTGACAAACATCACATTCAGCCACCAAGCTTGTCACGTCACCCTTCATTCCCGTCCAAAAAACTTCCTTAGACATGCGGTGATATGTCTTTTGAACACCTGAATGACCGCCCACCACGCTATTATGGAACTCTTAGAACAGCTTGGGGATCCAACTGGACTTGCGGTTAACAACCAGTCCTCCTTGGTACAGGAGGCGGTTGTTCTCGGCGATGTAACCCGGCGGCACTGGCTGGCCGACGCTGATCCAACGCTGGTCTGCCAGCAGCTCCTCGTCATTTTCCACTTCTTTCCACCGTCGATCCCAATCGACCTTCCACACCGTAATTAATGAACCCAAGTGCGGCGCGGCGCCTCGTCGCGATAACGCATCGGCTGCACTATTCTCTTTTCCGGGCCGATATATGATATCGAAATTATATTCGAGCAACTTGGATAACCACTTTTGGTGGTCCTCAGTAACGGTCCGCTGTTCCAATAAATATTTTAGGCTTCGTTGATTGGTCCGAACTAGGAACTTCCGACCCAGCAGATAAGGTCGCCATTTTTTAATGGCGAATACGATAGCCATAAACTCGCGTTCGTAGACCGATTTGAGCCGGACTCGACTCCCCAAAACACGGCTGAAAATGCTAACGGTCAGTCTGCTTGCATTAAAACCACGCCTAGCCCATATCCAGAAGCATTTGTTTCTGGTAATGCCAAGATCGGTACCTGTGTCATTGCTTCTTGCAACTATTTGAAAGCCATGGTAGCTTCATCGTTCCACTTGAAGCTATCTTTCTTTAGCTGCTATTTTTAAAGGCCAAGCTACGTTTCCGTGAATTTTTGGTAATACCCGGTTAATCCCAAGAACCCGCGTAATTCCCGAGGAGTCATGGGAACCGGCCATGTTAGCATCGCCTCGATTTTGGCTGGGTCAGCTGCCACCCCTTTAGCCGAGGCTATATGTCCCAAGTATTCAATTTTCCGTTGTGCAAATGCACATTTCTTTTATTCGCATAAAGCTTGTTTCTTTGTAATACTTCCAAAACAGTCGATAAATGGGTCACGTGCTCCGCTTCTGTTTTTCTATGTATCAGTGTATCATCAAAAAAGACTAAGACAGAACGCCGTAAGAGAGGTTGAAAAACCTTATTAATCAAAGACTGAAATGTGGCGGCTGCGCTGCGTTGGTTAACTCGAAAGGCATAACCAGAAACTCGTAATGTCTCTCATGTGTGCGGAAAGCCGTTTTAGATACGTCTTGCAAAAAGCTGTTTTGAGGTCGAGTTTAGAAAAAACGGTTGCCCCGTGCAATTCATCAAGTAGCTCATCGATGACGGGTATCGGAAATTTATCCAAAACTGTCGCTTTGGTTAATGCTCGATAGTCAACACAGAAGCTCCAACTCCCATCTTTCTTCTTCACTAAAAGAACTGGGCTCGAGAACGGGCTGGTACTTGGCTGGATTATACCTGCATCAAGCATCTCACGGACCAATTTTTCAATCTCATCCTTCTGTATATGGGGTATCGATAGGGTCTGACGCTAATTGGGGCGGTACCCTCGTGAAGAGTAATAGCGTGTTCATGGCTGCGTTGCGGAGGTAGACCCGATGGCATTTTAAAGACATTTTCGAACTGGTTGAGGATGGCATGGATGGCCAGCGGTGAGGGTGGTGGGGCTAACGCCGATGTGACCTCTGCCACGTTCATATGGACCCAGTACCCTTCATCTTCCTGTTGAAACATTCTAAACATTGATTTACACGAAACCATCGTTTTTGATAGGCTCGAGTAACTTGTAATCGTGATCTGCCTATTTCCGTTCCAAAACTTCATCCAGAGCTCACGCCAGTTGACAGTCATGTCACCCAAGGTTTGTAGCCAAGTGATATCTAAGATGACATTAGACCCTCCTAAGTCAAGAGGGTAAAATTCTTCAATTACTTGGAGTTCTGGTAAGTTTAACACAACTCCTTTGCATGTGCCACGACTTTTCTCCAACATCCTGTTCCCCAATCTCACTTGCACCGAGCCTGTTTATGATATTTTCATGCTAATTTCTCAACCACCTGTTTCGATATGAAGCTGTGGGTTGCTCCAATATCGATCAATACTAGCACCGCAGAGCCGCCAATGTCGCCTTTAACCATCATGGTGTGGGCTGGAGTGAGTCCGCTCACTGAGTTAAGAGGCACCTCAACCGCATCTAGGTGGGCATGACCTGATTCGTTGTCTTCTTCCTCCTCTTCTTCATCAACTATTAAAACTTGTAACGTCTTGCTGGGGCAATGGTGTCCTGGTGCGAATTTCCCGTCACAACGAGAGCAAAGACCCTTTGACCGCTTTTCAGCAAACTCGGCTTCTGTTAGTCTTTTATATGGCCATGTTGATCCCGTGGAACTGATGGTGCTGCTGGCGGGGCTGGCTTTAGTACCCATGTTGGCTGATGTTGTAAAGTTGGTAGTGGGTCGGTTAAAAGCACTGTTTGACAATCGAGAATTAACGCCAACCGGTTTAGCTACTCTCCGATGGTGTATTTGTTTTCGTCCATCATGATCGCAATAATCATGGCTCGGTTCAAACTCCCGGGTTGCAAGACCCGCACCGCTGATCGAATTTCCGGTTTAAGGCCGTTAATGAACGTTCCCTCCAAAACCTTTTCGGGTAAGTCACCCAACTGACAAGCCATCCGCTCGAAATCACTGACATATTTCCGAACGGCCCCTTCTTGACAGATGGCAAGAAATTGCTCGTACAAGTTGCCCTTTCCCGTTGGTTGAAAACGTTCCAATAGCCTTTCCTTCAGTCCCTCCCATGATCGGAATGGGTTCCTGCCTAGGCACCATCGGTACCATGATAGGGCGGCGCGATCCAGACAAACGGCGGCTGCCTTCAATCGGTCCTTTCCCTGAATGTTCTGAATTTCAAAAAAAGGTTCCACCCGGTAGATCCACCCAAACGCGTCTTTCCCTTCAAAGATCGGTGCCTTAATCTTCCGGAAATCGCTCACACGATCCCCTCCCCCTTTTTCCTTGTCGTCCTTCTGACCCTTCTTGTACGATCCAAACTCGAGGTCGAGATCCTCTTCGTCTTCATTGGTCTTTTTTCCCTCGACAGCCACCGCCAGATTGCTGATAGCTTGCAAGAGCTCGCTGAACTGTTGCGCATTCTCCTTCCTGTGGTTTTCGGTTTCTTCACGAAGTAGGGCAAAGTCGGCTTCCAAGCCTGCGACCCCAGCCTCTAGCCCCGCGATCTTCTCAGTGTTGGTTTTTGCCATCTTAGCACCAAGAACCTTTCTCCGATGCCAATTAACATGAATCCAGATCCTGTTCGAACCCGAAATCCCCACCCGTGGTTCGAGTAACAGGCTAACTCCAAATAACTTCAGACTTTTATTAACGCATAAGAACAAAAGATCATATGGAGCACTTTTTATAGTGTCCTGCTAACCCTAAACAGGGACCAAAACTAAAATAAAGGAAATACCGAATTAAAGGAAAACATTCCTAATTTAACTCAAAAACAATAAAGCAATAAATCTTTTCCCTTCGTGGAAAATGAAGGAAATACTGAATTAAAGGAAAACATTCCTAATTTAACTCAAAAACAATAAAACAGTAAATCTTTTCCCTTCCTGGAGCTTATCTGCGACGCATCTGATAGGCCAAACCGACCTGGACGGGTCGTATCATTATTTATCATTCTTTGGTAATTCTCCCATTTTCTGTATAAAATTTCTTATGGAGTGAAGAAATTTATTGGTTCTCGGTGTAACTAGGTAGATCAATGAAATAGCTATTGGGACATTTATGGTTTTTGCACTTACACCTTTGTTCCGTTATGTGGTCTGATGTTGTACTGTCTATACAGGTCAAGTCACCTCAGACGACTCACGTTGAATACCTGCTATGATATTTTGGGTGAAGGTCTGGCTGAAGCAGTTAAAAAACTTTCACACTTGGAAGAGTTGCACATTATTTGTGCCCCAAAGGCTAATGCGCCAGATATTGAGGCCATCGGCATTTCTTGCCCTATGTTGAAGTCATTTACATTTAATCAACACGGGAGTAAGCATGCATCTGCATCCACATTTTTACCATTACGAATTCATGGAAGGATATGATTGCAATGATTATGCTCTAGCAATAGCTAAAACCATGCCGAACTTGCGCCACCTTCGACTTTTTGCAAATTGGATGAAGAATGAGGGATTGCAAGCCATTCTTGATGGATGTTCGCACCTTGAGTCGCTTGATCTCAGATACTGTTTTGGTCTTGATCTAGGAGGAGCTTTAGGCAAGAGATGTTCTCAGCAGATAAAAGACCTGAAACGACCTTCTGACTCCATCAGTGACATTTGGTGGGTAGACAGTGAACCAGAGTGTTCTACTGGTCAAACAAATGATTCTGATCTTTACCCCTCTGATTATATTATCAGTGATGTTGACTATGACTATTATGGAGATTATGAAGTTTATGACGACTACACCTCTCCTCTTGGTTTCGGGTTTTTTGGTGGTGATGCGTCATGTTTCCTTGACGATTAACTATAACCTCAGCCTGGAAGTTTGGAACAGGTTGAACATCTTCTTTAGTTGCGTCTTCATTTTGTGGAGGTTTAGGTTGTTGACTATGTCGCTAACTGTGGACTGCCTTTGGATGCCTACGAGGAGCTTCGTTATATCTGTTTTCTTTTTTATGTGTCTAGTCATAATGACTTGCAGCTGTATGGCCTTTGGCAGCGACCCTTTATGACTGTTATTTCCATGTTCTTTGTGAAAATCATTATGGCTTATTCACGTGATGTGAATGAATATACCCCTCATACATCCGAAGAGATTGGTTAAGAATCTATCTATACTATATAATGCTCTATCCTCCTTAATTTAATGTGGAAGGGGGATTTAATTCTAACTTTTATTTGTAAATATATGAAGAGATTATTTTAATTGTAATTTTTAATGTAAATAAACTAATTTAAATATTATATTATATAATGCTTATCAAGTTATCCCTCTTAATTTAATGTGGAAGGGGGATTTAATTGTAACTTTTAATTGTAAATATATGAAGAGATTATTTTAATTGTAACTTTTAATGTAAATAAACTAATTTAAATACAAAAGTTATGATAAACATCACAATGCAAATGCACCTTCTAATACACAAGGTGATTTAAATGAATTTTTAAATGATAGTATAAATTACAAGATGGTTAAATTTTAGCTATGAAATCTTAGATACAATCGGTGCATCGCACGGGTTGAATAAACTAAAAACAACCCGGAGCAACATACGGGTTAGTAAAGTTCATTTCATATAACTAATTACATAGACTAAAATAAAAGGACAATAACAATAAAAAATATATAAAGTTCTATAAAAGGTATTTAAATTCTGTCATCGGCTCATTCAACCGTCTGCCCCAACATTACGTACAAAACACGTGCACCTTCTAATACACAAGGTGATTAAAATGAACTTTTAAATGATAGTATAAATTACAAGATGTTTAAATTTTAGCTATGGAATCTTAGATACAATCGGGGAATAGCACGGGTTGAATAAACCAAAAACAACCCCGGAGCAACATACGGGTTAGTAAAGTCTCATTTCATATAACTAATTACATAGACTAAAATAAAAGGACAATAACAATAAAAAAACATATAAACTTCTCTAAAAGGCATTTAAATTCTGCCATCTGCTCATTCAACCGTCTGCCCCAACATTACGTACAAAACACGTAGATATTCAACCAAAGACCATGCATCGCACGGGTTGGATAATGCCTCGTTATTTATATGAATCCCCTCTCACATCAGTTGAATTGGAATTTAATGAAAAGTGAAGAACTCACATAAATTGAATTGAATTTAATGAAAAGTGAAGAAAGTGAGTAGTGTTGTGATACTACCTCCGTTTTCTTATAACTGCAACATCTGGACGTTTGTCAATGCACAATTTTGATCATTAATATCTTCAATTCTTTATTTTTAAAAATTATAAAAAATATATATTCTGAAAGTATATTTCGAGATGAATCTAACAAGATCTCACATGACTATATTTTTCATATATATAAATCACAAAAGATGGTCAAAAAGGAGTATTTGAACAGTATAATAGTAAAAAAAAAATGGAGGAAGTATTTATTTTGAATAGAAGTGAATATTTAATTTGTTGTCGATTGAATTTTTCATGTAGAGTTGTTTTTTATCATGTTGAATTTTGAGTTGTAATTTGGTTGTCTTTTATTCCAAGTTGTAGTATTGTACTTGAGTGTATTTCAAGTCACACGATTGTTATTCCCTTCGTCTGCAAAAAAATTATCCCAATTTCTTCATTGATGTGTTCGCGAAAAATTTGTTACACTTATAAAAAGAAAGTCTCTTTTTTTCCTTCCGCGTCACCTTTGCCAATCCCGTCGGCTTCGGATTCAAAATGAACCCTGTCGAATTGCTCTGCATTAGAAACTGCAGCGATCGTAGCAGGCCGCCGTGATCGGAGTTGACGCTGCTGCTGTGGCCGTCTTTTTTGAAGATAGGGGTAGCTCTGGCGATCGGTTTCCCTTCTTCCTTGTCGTCGTCGGCGGTGGCAGAGAGGAACTTGATGAGGCGATAAACCCTTGTTCTTGGAGTTTTTGTCGTTTTTGTTGGGATTGAGATCGGTTTGCTTTGGCGAAACGGTGGTTTTGATCTGGATTGGGAGGAGTTTGTCGTTGGCGAAGAGCCGTCAACATAGGAGATTTGGAGGTCTTGTCCGATGAAGAAATCGAAGTCGATTGTTGGATTCAAATGTAAATGATTGTGCGATTCGATTGGGACGAAGTCGAATTCGTTGAGATCATGAGAGAAGGAGATTATAGGGCTGGAGATTTCTGAGCACACATCGACATCCATAGCGCCGATTTCAAGGCTAAACTAAACAGAGATGGGGTATATATATATAGAGGGGGATGTGATTTAGATTTGGAAGAGTTAATGTGAGGGATTATGAGAGTATTATAAAGTAATAGTGTGGATTGGTAAGTTAAAAATAGAGGGAGATAATTGGGTTTGGGTGTAGCAATGTGGAAGGACAAGGAGATTGACATTTTGTTCGAGTCAAGTGATGAGGAAAGGAATTGAGTGATTGAATCTAAGCACCGAAAGAGGCTCGACTCGTGAACCCATGAGTTGTTATCGATCTCTGTAGTGTTTGATTCATAAATTTACTAGTCAACTAGATATAAACTCGTAGACCTAACATATGATATATATGTTGAAACATATTGAGTCAATTTCACATAAGTAATTTTAGCTTTTATGTATATATCTTAAACTCAGTTGGAACTATATTTCATCAGTTATATTATTATACTTATTTTGATATTTCATATTGAGTCAATTTCACACAAGTAATTTTAGCTTTTATGTGTATATCTTAAACTCAGTTAAATAAAGTTGAGTTCATATCTATTAGTTGGTCAATCTTATATTTTTCTAATACTCAGACACAAGGTCAACCTAATAGTAATTGAGTCAATTTTGAATTTGTTAATATATGAATCGGCCCAGCTCAATTATAGACTTTAAATATCTACAGATTGATATGAACATCACAGTAAGTGGCTTATAATATACAGCGTCATTGTCTAAATAGTATAATAAGATTGATAATTATTTGATAGAAAAATATCAATTAAGACCAAAAATGATGATTTATGAGGTTCAAATATAAAAAAATGACACTAACTTTATCCCAAAAATGTATTTAATTAGAACAATTTTCATCAATCTACCCTCACACGTCTTCTATGTACATATTAGTCTATCCATTCTAATTGTTTGGCCAAGGGATAATGTAGGCCTAGATAATTATTTCAACCGAACGGGTTCAAATTATTTTTCAACGGTGTATCCATTCTATACATTATTTTTCAAATTATAATGTAGTTTGCATACTGTTGTATATAAGTAATTAAATTTGAATGGTGGAGTATTAATTAAGATTTAAGCGGTGTTGATAATTTTTGAATGAAGTATGATATACCCAACCAACAATGAATGATCACACCTACCTCAATTATTAGTGTCCATAGACATAGAGTACTTGAAAATCTGTTTGGTTAGAGAAAAAGAGACGACCTTTTTTCTCTTTGCATGTCTGCCAAAAAAGGGTTGCTTTGCTTACACCATGAATGTAGCATTTTTTTGGAAACATTCGTGAATACACATCATTACTACCGAGGGATTTACATTAATTGAGGGAGATGTATACATAGCATCAACTACTTGAATTATTGCATTTTGAACCAATTAGATATTATTTAATTCAAAATCATGGAAAAGTCTAGTAAAGTATATATATTCATGTAAATATTGTAAATGAGTGTGAATTTGATACGATAAACTATATGAATTGGGAAAATGTGTGTTACATGAGATATTGGAATGAGGGGACATACACAATTGATTAAACTTATTTGGGGTATTGTCGTCTAAATACACAAACTTTGAGCCCATTTTTTGGCACATAAACTTTTAAAGTTGTCAAAAAATGCATAAATTTTATCACCTCAGTCATTTTGCCACGATTTTACTTTTCGGTCAAATTGAAGCTGACATGGCGTCTCGAAAATTTGATGTGGACAAAACAACTGGTGTTAAAAACGACGTCTTCACAGTGAGATACAAAATGTTGTCGTTTCCTTTGAAAAACAGAAAGTAATACAGACCGTTTTTAAAGGAAATGATGATGTTTTATCTCTCTATGTGTCGACGTCGTTTTTAAGTTTTAACACCGACATTTTATCCACATCGATGTAATATCCCCAAATTTATGGGTAGCTATAGCGTCGTGGACACCTCACGGGACCCACCAAGCTAGGTTATTCATTTTACATCACGATAACTTATAATATAAAAAAAAATCCCGAAATAAATTTTTATAGCATTAAACAGGAAAGTCGAAACTCACACGAGTTTGCAAATTATTACGTACCCCTTGAAAATAAAAATACTAAAATTTTAATGCATTCCAAACACCATCGTCAAGCTCGTTCCGACCCTTCGCATTCCCATGCATCTATCTCTGAAATCCCTGCAACTGGCAAGTATACAATACCAGCTCATACCTGGGTCAGTTATAACACATCCCAACTCATATATCCACATGTATGATTTTGCAATTCCAAACGTATCAGCGTATGAATATTTATCACTTATACATGAATAAGAGCACATACACGACCTTTTTTCTCTTTGCATGTCTACCAAAAAGGGTTGCTTTACTTGCTCCATCCAGCATCATGTATCATTTTTCTCTTGCATCTCTCCGTATTTGTCAACAGTCTCCCCCAGTAAACCAGCCACAAAAAATGCCAAATACGTCGCTGGCCTTTGTAGTTCCATATCCTCTTCCAAGAAATACTGTTCTCCGCAGTTCCATCTCCTCTAAGGAAATCATACGCTCTAGATACCGAGAAGGTCCAGTTGTTACTCCACCTCCAAGTGCAAATGTCAGGCACCACTTCTTTCACCGGTGGGTTAGTACCTGCAATGTGGCCCTTAGCAACAGCAGATAGATCTTCACCAAACTCATTCTAGCGCCAGTTTCCATCAGGATCCACCAAATAGCATTAGATTCCAACAATCGGTCATGAATTTTATGGGACAAAATGGGACCTAATTATAGAATCCAACTGTCACTCCAGAACTTAGTCTGTCTGCCATCACCAATCGACCACGAGATACTAGCATAAATATTGCTCCAGACTTTATTCAGAGATATCCACCGGAAAGAGGCACATTTTCTCTGTATCGTAGGTGGGCAAGCTTCCTTTATCTTGTATTTTTCTCATAGGAGTCGGTTCCATAAAGTCATATCGTGTGCCACAAAACATAAACCAAATTTGATCATTAGGACTTGATTATGTTGAGGTCCCGAATACCAAGCCCCCCTCCCGAAGTTGGTTTACAAACTGTTTCCCATTTGACTAAGGATATTTTCTGCTGGTTTTCTGTCCCTCCCCAAACAAATCTATGAATTAACCTCTCAATCTCAGCTATGATGGATGAAAGAAGCATAACCACATGCATACAATAATTAGGGATGGCTCAGAGTACTGCTTTCGCGAGAGTAACTCTTCCCACCATTGATAACGTAGAAGCTATCCAACCACTTAATCTTGATCGTACCTTATCCGCAATATATTGGAAATCACTCCTGGACACTCTTCCATGTAGTAACGGTTTCCTAAGTATTTACCTAGGTTGGTTACTATCTGAAACCGAAAAGTATCTGTCATGATGGAAGCAACATCTTGGTCGGTGTTCGGTGAGAAGAAAATCCACGTTTTTGCAACACTGATGCTGTGGCCCGAGCACGAACTAAACTCTCAAAGGATATTCTGAATTGTCTCCTGCATTTTGTACATTTGATTTACCTTTAAGGACCAAATCATTGGCAAAAAATAGGTGCGAGACTGGAATGCCATTACGCCTGAAATGAAAAGGAACCCAAGAACCATCCTCTACCGCTCTCGTGATAATGTGGCCCAATCTTTCCATAGAAATAGCAAATAGATACAGGGAAAGCGGTTCTTCTTAGCGAATTCCCCTCTCCGGCCTAAAAGTTCCCGATGAGCTTCCGTTCCACAAAATCTGGAATGATTCTGTTGTGACGCAATTCATGATTACCCCAACGAGTCCATTTGGTAGTCCCAAGTCACGAAGAGAGTCTTCCAAGGATTCCCAACAGAGCCGATCGTAGGCCTTTTCCGAATCAACTTTTATCGCCATCCACCCATATTTCGTTTTGACCTTGTTCATACAATGGATACATTCTTGTGCAATTACCACATTGTCCGTTATTGATCTGCCCGTAATGAAGCTTACTTGAGTCGGGGCGATGACATATTGCACTATCTTGGTCAGGCGATTAACAATAATCTTGGTAACCAGCTCGTATAGAACTGGAAGAAGACTGATCCACCTAAATTCAGATATAGAAACAGGGGCCTCGACCTTGGGAATCAAAGTGATAAGAGTTATGTTGAGATATGGATCAATCGGTTTACCATCAAAAACTTTCGACACCAATTTACAAACTAAAACCCCCACAACATCCCACTGAGACTGGAAAAATTGAGCGTGAAATCCATCATGTCCAGGAGCTTGTAACGGTTTCATTGCGAAGAGTGCTGTATTTACGAGGGATTTACAATAATTGAGGGAGATGTATGCATAGCATCAACTACTTGAATTATTGCATTTTGAACCAATTAAATATTATTTAATTCAAAATCATGGGAAAGTCTAGTAAAGATATATATATATATATATTTATTGAATTCATGTAAATATTGCAAATGAGTGTGAATTTGATACAATATACTATATGAATTAGAACGTGTACGATACATGAGATATTAGAATGATGGGACATAAACAATTGATTAAACTTATATGGGGTATTGTCGTTTAAATACACCAACTTTGAGCACATTTTGATTTTTCACACAAACTTTAAAAGTTGTCAAAAATACACAAACTTTATCGCCTCAGTGATTTTACCACGATTTTATTTTTCGATCAAATTGAAGTTGACCTAGCATCTCGAAAATTCGGCGTGGACAAAACAGCTATTAGGAATACTTATTATATTTTGATGATGTCATCTCTATATTTAGTTGATTATTCAAATGTATGTTTTAATGGCAACATGTAAAGAAGAACCAAATGAGTATCTTCTGTAGTCCAGATTATGTATAGTTGAATACTTGGCAAAATATAAAGAAGAACTAAATAAGTATCTTCTGTAAGCCATGTAAGTTAGGAATTAAAATCGGCCAAGTTTAAATCTCAATGAAGTTCATTATCAGACGAGTTTTGGTAAAAAAGATACATCAGAGAGGTTTGACCAAACACTGCAGAAAACCGAGTTGCAGACAAGTTTAATCAGAGAAGTCTTGGTCAACTCAACTGTTTAGAGAAGGTTGACCACAGACGACTTATCATCAGACAACGTTCTGCCGAAAGAGATTTATCAGAGAAGTTCTGGTCAAAATAACTTTCACAGAAGTTTGACCAAACTGCAGTCAAGTGGATCAGACAGAGTCCAAGTCAACTGAAGTTTGACCATCAGATCAGATAAGTACATCAGGTCAGAAGACTTCATATCAGAGAATATTAGTCGGGACAGAGAACTTCATCTCAGAGAAGTTATATCAGAGAAGTCCGACATCAGATAAGGATGACAGTACGAGATCAGATAAGTGATCAGCCAAGTAATCCAGTCCACGTCAGCATGCGTTGAAAAGTCAATAATCACGGAAAGTCACATGCAGGCGTAGAGAGACAGACTGGAGAGATTCCCAGAAAGTAACAAATTAAATATTCATCGAGACCCACCTCTGAAGACTTTAAGCATATTATAATCGAAAGATTCGGCGCTACAACGTGAAAGTCTTCACAACGGTCAGAAAGGGATTAAAATAAGGGAATCCAGCCTTGCAACTGTAATACCCGAGAATTCTGATATGTATATGAACCTTGTGTTATTGTAATTGTTGCATTTTGATCTGAGTATTATTCTCCGTATTTCATAATCCGGTGTTCTTGAGCGCATGATTTCATGAATGTGATTTAAATTGTGATTCTGCGCAAGTAGCGCACGCTATCGACTAAGTGTAGCGTACGCTAATTTGGATCCGTAGCGCACGCTGTGCATGAACATTAGCGCACGCTATACTTAGGCAGCATGATTACGACAGGGTGGTAGGTGAGATCGGCTGAGGATTTCGGTCGGATCATGTCGGGATGAACCTGGACGGCTTTCGGGAAAAGCCAAGTCAACGCGGTAGCGCACGCTAATGATATGTTGATAGCGCACGCTAAACGCTGAGTACAGTGAAGTCAGTAAGCTTCGTATGACCGTTAGCACACGCTATGGATAGGGACTAGCGCGTGCTAATAACCATTTCTTATATATAGGACAACTTACTTTTTCATTATTCAGATATTTTCACTTCCCTAATCCGAATTTTTGAGCTTATAGAGTTACTTCCTCCCTCCTCAACCTCTCATATCATCCTCCTAGCACGAGTTTGAAGATTGTAGATCTTTGGAGATTGGTGTTCAAGCCCTCGGTGTTGGATTTCCTCAAGTTCCTTCGTGTTCCTCGCTACTTTGAGGTAGGTGATTCTTCACCAATATTAGTAGTATTCTGAAGGACATTTTGATCATGTTTTTGGATTATCTAGTCAGTTAAATTCGTAAGTAGTCGAACCTCATGTGTTAGAAGGATATTTTCGATGTTTCGGTACTTATTCATCGTATAATCCATTGAACCTATTAGTGTTTGAACTCCTAGCATATTCATGAAGCTTCAAAACCGTTTGTGACCAGTATTTGGAGATTATCAAGTTCTTATGTCTTTACACAAAAGGAATCATACGTTTTGGGACATGTAATGGATTGAACTTAGGATATTCCTTGAAAATCAAGATGAATTATGGTGTTGTGATGGTTATGCGCAACCTTGTATCTCGTAGTCGTTTAATCCGTATAGATCTTTCACAAAACCATATGAGCATGATATGCACGGGGATGACATGCATTATCACCATAGAATTCATGAGTTTCATCACCATTAGATCAAGTTTTCTGCCAGTAGTAAACTGCCATGCACGGTTAGCGCACGCTAACATATGTATATTAACGTGCGCTATCGGGAATGAGTTAACGTACGCTACGTTTGGTACATAACAGACGTTATGTTATCAGTCGAGTCAGTCGGATGATCAGAGAGAACTGTCAGTACATGGCTAGCGTACGCTAGAATTGGTCATTTGCGTACATTAACAGGCAGACTTAGCGCACGTTACGTAGAGTACGTAGCGTACGCTAAGTAGTTCAGGCAGATTACATATTTAGAGCTTTTGGCCGTTGACCGGATTGATAGTCAGTGTACGACTTAAGACGAATTCTATACCATTTCTTTTGTTAAGGTTCGAGCTTGCTACGTTGATCGAAGGAGGCGGCCTTCGAGTGTGTTGAGATCATTGGAGTGTTTCGTTCTTGCCATCTTCGAGGCAAGTATCGTAATGTGTTAATATTCATATTTTGAGTATACATGTGGTTTATTCATGTTGTTGAACATGGGATTTATTTCGTTAAATTGTCATGATATTCGTTATTCAGTGTTTGTATGTTCATGTTGATGGACATAGCGATTTTGCATATATGTGTAATATCCGCAATTTCGGATTTCTGGTAATTTTATTTTTTCGGCGGAGGTCCGTTTCGACGACTCGCTTGGGACCGTATCATCATTCTGAGAATGATTAATTCTGCACTTTTTGTCATCCGAGTTCGTTTCGGTATTGTTTTGTTGAGTTCCGTGTTTCTTAACAACTTTTCCGCACTCGAGTTCGATTCTTGTGAATCTCGTCCGAAATTACTGTTTCGAGTTTCCCGTAAGTCCGTTTAACTTTGTTAGACGTGTTGTGAGCTTTGGTTTGGTGTTTCGATCGCGTATCGTGATTTTCGGACGTTTTGGGCCATTTTCGTAATTTCCCAAAGTTTTGAGTAATTACTTCCGTTGTTGAATTCCGAGCCTTCGGGTGGTAGGAATTGTGTGTTTTCTTAGCCCTTAGATTCGTCTTTGCGAGTACTTCGTGACCGTATCTTCGATTCGTATTCAGGTTCGGGTTTCGGTGTCGTTTTCTTGAGTTCAGTGTTATTAAACGACTTTTCCCAAATATGAGTCGACTTTGTAAAATCACCATAAATTCTTGAAAACTCCAAAGACTTTGAATCTTTTCAATATTATAGATCATCAAGTTAGCTTTCTAATGGTTCAAACGGTGAGTCAATCGGAGTCCGGACGAGAGAGTTATGGTCGAAATAGCTCAGACACTCATTTTCCGTTTGGCCGAGCGACAGCCTGTGCCGCGGCACACTTAGTGGGCCGCGGCACACACCCGCATTAGCCTATTTCTGCGGATTTTGTGAGATGAATGCTCATTTCATCTCTTCCTTCATTCCTCCTCCTCTTGGGCGATCTTATGGGCGATTTTGGGCGTTTTGCATCATCAATCACAGAACTTCATATTCTTCAAGTTTTTGGTGTGGATTAACAACTCCAACAATTGTTCTTCATCATTAATCCAAGGTAAATTCTTGAAACCCTACTTTTGGGTGAATTGGGGGTTTTTGTTCGTTTTGTCCGATTTAACCGTAATAACTTAGATTTGTGATGTATTGATGATTATTTAGATGTATTCTATCATTTCCCTTGTTATTCCATGGTGGATCGTTTCGATTCGTTATTTTGGTCGAGTTCTTAGTCAACGCCTTGAAGGTGTCCGACAAAAGGTCTTAGAGGGGGATTAGGCGTTGTATGATTATTATCCATCGTACGATTGTTGATTTATCATTGGTATGACTTAGGGACGAAATTCTTGTGAAGAACTCGAGTCGGAACCCTTCCGCTCGTTGTCTTCTTCGGTCCAAGCTTCCTGTCGAACCGTGTTCTTCTAACGCTTGGTAGCGATTATTAAGGCAAGTATCTTATTATACGACTTGTATCTTGTGACTAGTAATTACGTATGATATGTATGACGATTTTGCTTGCCTCCGTAAATATGTTCCGCTTGAGTTGGTTGTGTTTTCCAAATTTGAAGGCTTTGTGATAATAGTGATATATTGGTATCCGTGTTAGGCGTCGTGCCATTTGTGCGGGATTGCGATGTACATATGAGATGGTTGTACACGTGGTTGTTCAATGTATTGTGTACCGAATGTGTGTTATGTTGGTTAAGAGTCGTTGTGATGATCATGATATTTGTGTTGTTTTGGTTTACATACTTGATTGTACATTTCAAAGGTAATGTGGAATGGCTTGACATTTAATGATTATGAATTGTGTGGTCGATGTGTGTGTGTTCCGGTAGGTGACGAGGCCTCGGAGTTCGGTACATGATGTGTACGAACAAAGTGTGTGATCCGTAGGTCCGACGAGGCCTCGGAGTCCGGTACATGACGTGTACGGACAAGGTGTGTAATCCGTAGGGTCCGACGAGGCCTGGAGTTCGGTACATGATGTGTACGAACGATGTTGTGGCCGGGTAGGGTCCGTTGAGGCCTCGGAGTTCGGTACATGATGTGTACGAACGATTCTGTGGGCCGGGTAGGGTCCGTTGAGGCCTCGGAGTTCGGTACATGATGTGTACGAACAGTGTGTGTGGTCGGGTAAGGTCCGTCGAGGCCTCCGGAGTTCGGTACATGATGTGTACGAACAATGATCGTGTAGCAAATGATTGTTCGGGTAACATTTTAAATATGGATCTCGGACTCATAATGATATATTATTTAGTATGCTTTGAAACGAGAATCGGGCTAAGACCCTAATGTTTACGAAAAGGTTTTGTAAATTGGGACTCGAGGTCCAAAAGAATTTCGCTTTAAAAATCCCCGAGATGATGTGTTCCTTTTCAAATATCTCTTACTTGAGTTCGAAATTCTAAAACTTCTGAACATTTTGATAATTGATTTACGTATTAAATTCGTAGTTGCTATTTGCTTGTTACATTTCGTATGGTTTGATACTTGCACTAGTAAAACAAAGGAGTTTTACTAACCCCGAGTATTCGGGGTGGATGTCCTGCTCAAGGCCCGGTACATGCAGTTCGGGAGCAACACAGGATTGGCACAAGGGGATGACGAGTGCGATACTAATCAAGAGTTGAGAGTTGGTAGAGTTTATTTGTATTGTTAGAGTTGATTCTTCCGTTGTATTGTATTTCGAACCCCGTGTGGGTAATGTTGTTAGTCACCCCTGTTGATAGAGTTGTGTGACCTCATCTGGCCTGTGTGTTTTGTGTAAGTGACCTTAACAGTGCGTATTATTATATTGTTTGACCCTGGCCGGGCAAGCATTTGGTTGTTTATGGACGTTTAGCCTGGTAGATCCTTGCGGAAAGGGTTTACGGCGTGTAATATTCCCATATGGTTTTGGGGGTGTTACATTTATGGTATCGGAGCTTAGGTTGCGGAAACCTAGGCTGTCGGGTTGAGTCGAGTCGTGGTTTGTCGAGTAATGTGTTGTCTTGTCGTTCGAGTCGTCAGGTGACAAGTTGAGTTGTGCGTAGTCACAACGTGTCGGATATGTTGTCGGATGAGATTAGTATCGTGGGCGACCGTCATCTCTGTGCGGCCTGTGGATGTAAGTCTCCCTTCTTTGTGTTGTGCCTCGTGTGACACGAGCTATTTTTATGATTATGAGTTAATTGACGGAATCCTCTTATGGATTTTGATTTCGTGATATGTGATCATTTGACTCCCGTTTTTCGTTCATATGAGGAGTAGTGTTGCTGTCTTGTGCATGTTTGATTTTATTTCTTTTATCCGTTGCGTGAGTTCTTTTGTAATGGCTTTCGGTATTTTACCGACTGAGTTTTATTTCGAAAACCAATTCCCTTAACCGAGTTTTGGCATTATGGCCTTGATCATTTTGGCGAAATTCTTATGACGGAATTTAGTATTTTGTAAATGGCTTTTGTGAGTTTTTGAAATATTACCGTCATCGACCTTTTGGCATTTTGTAAATGGTTTTTATCCCGTGGGTTCCGGCGCTGACCCACGGCGCTATAATGTTCCGTGTAATTATTCAAATTTTTGGGCATTCTAGCCCATTGAATTATCTTTGAAAACTTTGAGTACCTTAGAAAATAAATTTGAGACGTACTTTTAAAATAAATTATTTTCTCGTGGTACATCCAAGGTGCCACAATATGTTTCAAGATTCTTCTACCTCGAGGACCAAAATGTTTTGAGATATTTCCAATATTTTAGAAACACTTTTACTTAGACCCGAGGGTCGAATATTTCCGAAAGTTTTTCACGAAAAGAAAGTGTCCTCATTTTTATCGAATGCGAAATAGTTTTCCAAAGTCTCGATAACGATGTTTCACGATTGTACTTTTTTTTTTTGAAGGGTCATACTCAAGATCAATCGGTGTTTCCAAAATTGTTTTCAAAAGGAGGTTTTCGTTTTTAAAACCTATCTATTCCCGTTTGAGGGCTGGGTATGTATGTGTGATGTTCGCGTTGTCGTTATGATGTTTGCTCCTGAGTATGATCGAATTGGTGGCATGAACGTCGAGGCGTTGCCACGCATTTGTTGTACTAGCCCTCTGTGAGAGGTGTGAATTGGTGTTTACTGTTTATCGCCTCGTGGTGATTTGCGTGTTGTCGCACGAGTGTGAGCTGTTGAATCTTGGGTTTGTACGTTTGTGTACATGTGTGATTGTTTCATAATGTTTGTAATTATGTCCGTTATCGTTCGGGCCGTTGAGGTCGCCGAACGATACCGTCGTTGTTGTAGTGTTTGTGTGTGTATTACTTTACGATGGTAATCGTTGTATATGATATGTGTTATGATTCTTTGTTGTCCGAGTTGGCATCTCCGCTATATTGTTTTGCGACGTTATACCCCATTGTATCTAGCATTTGTACTTTCGGTATGCCGAGCCGAGGTGTTTCAACCGTGATGTGCGGGCATGCACGTGTAAATTGTCCTTCTCGCCGAACGCGTTTCGAGGACACCAATTCAGCTTTTGCGGGTGGCTACCGAGACTTTCGGAGTTCGCGCTTCAGCACAGATATCGTGATCGACTCGAGAGACCCATGGGAGATTTTCCTGTCGGATGCTTTTTGTGTTGTGACCTTGTTTCCGTTGTTGTGAGTTGCGGGGACGACATTTCTTTTATAAGAGGTCGGATGTAATACCCATACTATATTTGACTTCAGCTTTCTCCTTCTAAATTCTATCGACTTGCACGTGTTCGTCGATACTTTTGAACTTGTTTGATGTCTCGTTGTCATCGTTCGAACCGGTTGTGACCTTGTTTCAGATCGACTGCTTATCATCGTGACCTTCCCGAGTTCGGTTCGATTCTTGTGAGCCTTGTTTGGAAGTAATATCTTTCACTTTCTACGAGTTCCTTTAATGCCGGAGTTGAAGTGGGGACTTGAGTCATTGTTCGATCGTTGTAATTCGATCATTGTTATTTGATCATTATTGTTCGATCATTGTTATTTGATCGTTGTTGTTCGATCATCGTTATTTGATCATTGTTGTTCGATCATTGTTATTTGATCGTTGTTGTTCGATCATTGTTATTTGATCATTGTTGTTCGATCATTGTTATTTGATCGTTGTTGTTCGATCATTGTTATTTGATCATTGTTGTTCGATCATTGTTGTTCGATCGTTGTTGTTCGAACGGGGTTGTCCGATCGTTGTTGCTCGATCTCGCATCGCGAAGAATTGTCGCTCACCGTTAGTCAACTGTTTGAGTGTGGCCAAGTGGGTCACCGATCATTGCATTGTGAGACCGTTGCCAAGATGTTCGGAATTGGGTTTCGTTCCTACTCGGGAGTGCTGGTGGTGTCCCGTGATGTAGTTGTGTATCGTACTTCGTCAGTAATTCGTGTAGAAATTGTTATTTGTTGCGTGAACTTTTGGTTTTGTTTGTATTCTACCATGATGTTTTATTTTAAGTTTCGGGACGAAACTTATTTTTAATAGGATAGAATGTAATGTCCGGTATTCTCGTTTTCTTTATCTTGAATTTTTTGTGTCTTGACGTCGGACATTTTCTTGTTGACGAGAATCGGAGTGAATTCTATCATAATACTATATTTGTTTCTACCGCATAGTCGTTGTGGTCTGGTGCGACTTGTTGTCGCGTGCGTTTCTTTGATTAAATGTGTGAATGTGTTGAGTAGTTAATTACTCGTTATTGTTTTGAATCATTGTCGGTGGCGTTGTTATGGTCGTCGTGGGCGTGTTTTCACGTGTATGTTCTTTCGCGTTGCTTGTAACGCTTCGCCGTTGGCGCGATTTTTTCGGTTCTTGTGTATCCCGTTGAGTTTTCTGGCGGGATATTGCTTCTCCTACTTGATTTAAGTTTCGGACGAAACTTCTTTTAAGGAGGGTAGAATGTAATATCCGCAATTTCGGATTTCGTAATTTTATTTTTCGCGGAGGTCCGTTTCGACGACTCGCTTGGGACCGTATCATCATTCTGAGAATGATTAATTCTGCACTTTTTGTCATCCGAGTTCGTTTCGGTATTGTTTTGTTGAGTTCCGTGTTTCTTAACAACTTTTCCGCACTCGAGTTCGATTCTTGTAAATCTCGTCCGAAATTACTGTTTCGAGTTTCCTGTAAGTCCGTTTAACTTTGTTAGACGTGTTGTGAGCTTTGGTTTGGTGTTTCGATCGCGTATCGTGATTTTCGGACGTTTTGGGCCATTTTCGTAATTTCCCAAAGTTTTGAGTAATTACATCCGTTGTTGAATTCCGAGCCTTCGGGTGGTCGGAATTGTGTGTTCTCTTAGCCCTTAGATTCGTCTTTGCGAGTACTTCGTGACCGTATCTTCGATTCGTATTCAGGTTCGGGTTTCGGTGTCGTTTTCTTGAGTTCAGTGTTATTAAACGACTTTTCCCAAATATGAGTCGACTTTGTAAAATCACCATAAATTCTTGAAAACTCCAAAGACTTTGAATCTTTTCAATATTATAGATCATCAAGTTAGCTTTCTAATGGTTCAAACGGTGAGTCAATCGGAGTCCGGACGAGAGAGTTATGGTCGAAATAGCTCGGACACTCATTTTCCGCTTTTGGCGAGCACTGTACCTCGTGCGGCACACTTAGGGTCAGCGCGGCACACATCCAGAGTTAGCCTATTTCGCGGATTTTGTGAGATGAATGCTCATTTCATCTCTACCTTCATTCCTCCTCCTCTTGGGCGATCTTATGGGCGAATTTTGGGCGTTTTGCATCATCAATCACAGAGAACTTCATATTCTTCAAGTTTTTGGTGTGGATTAACAACTCCAACAATTGTTCTTCATCATTAATCCAAGTTAAATTCTTGAATCCCTACTTTTGGGTGAATTGGGGGTTTTTGTTCGCTTTGTCCGATTTAACCGTAATAACTTAGATTTGTGATGTATTGATGATTATTTAGATGTATTCTATCATTTCCTTGTTATTCCATGGTTGGATCGCTTCGATTCGTTATTTTGGTCGAGTTCTTAGTCAACGCCTTGAAGGTGTCCGACAAAAGGTCTTAGAGGGGGATTGGGCGTTGTATGATTATTATCCATCGTACGATTGTTGATTTATCATTGGTATGACTTAGGGACGAAATTCTTGTGAAGAACTCGAGCCGAACCCTTCCGCTCGTTGTCTTCTTCGGGTCCAAGCTTCCTGGTCGAACCGTGTTCTTCGAACGTTTGGTAGCGGTTATTAAGGCAAGTATCTTATTATACGACTTGTATCTTGTGACTAGTAATTACGTATGATATGTATGACGATTTTGCTTGCCTCCGTAAATATGTTCCGCTTGAGTTGGTTGTGTTTTCCAAATTTGAAGGCTTTGTGATAATAGTGATATATTGGTATCCGTGTTAGGCGTCGTGCCATTTGTGCAGGATTGCGATGTACATATGAGATGGTTGTACACGTGGTTGTTCAATGTATTGTGTACCGAATGTGTGTTATGTTGGTTAAGAGTCGTTGTGATGATCATGATATTTGTGTTGTTTTGGTTTACATACTTGATTGTACATTTCAAAGGTAATGTGGAATGGCTTGACATTTAATGATTATGAATTGTGTCGTGTCGATGTGTGTGTGTTCCGGGTAGGGTCCGACGAGGCCTCTGGAGTTCGGTACATGATGTGTACGAACAAAGTGTGTGATCCGTAGGTCCGACGAGGCCTCTGGAGTCCGGTACATGACGTGTACGGACAAGGTGTGTAATCCAGTAGGGTCTGACGAGGCCTCTGGAGTTCGGTACATGATGTGTACGAACGGTGTTGTGGCAGGGTAGGGTCCGTTGAGGCCTCCGGAGTTCGGTACATGATGTGTACGAGCAAAGGTCTGTGGCCGGGTAGGTCCGCTGAGGCCTCGGAGTTCGGTACATGATGTGTACGAACAGTGTGTGTGGTCCGGGTAAGGTCCGTCGAGGCCTCCGGAGTTCGGTACATGATGTGTACGAACAATGATCGTGTAGCAGTGATTGTTCGGGTAACATTTTAAATATGGATATCGGACTCATAATGATATATTATTTAGTATGCTTTGAAACGAGAATCGGGCTAAGACCCTAATGTTTACGAAAAGGTTTTGTAAATTGGGACTCGAGGTCCAAAAGAATTTCGCTTTAAAAATCCCGAGATGATGTGTTCCTTTTCAAATATCTCTTACTTGAGTTCGAAATTCTAAAACTTCTCGGGAACATTTTGATAATTGATTTACGTATTAAATTCGTAGTTGCTATTTGCTTGTTACATTTCGTATGGTTTGATACTTGCACTAGTAAAACAATGGAGTTTTACTAACCCCCGAGTATTCGGGGGGTGGATGTCCTGCTCAAGGCCCGTACATGCGAGTTCGGGGAGCAACACAGGATTGGCACAAGGGGATGACGAGCTGCGATACTAATCAAGAGTTGAGAGTTGGTAGAGTTTATTTGTATTGTTAGAGTTGATTCAGTCTTCCGTTGTATTGTATTTCGAACCCTGTGTGGGTAATGTTGTTAGTCAGTCCTGTTGATAGAGTTGTGTGACCTCATCGGTCTGTGTGTTTTTGTGTAAGTGACCTTAACGGTCTGTATTATTATATTGTTTGACCCTGGCCGGGCAAGCATTTGGTTGTTTATGGACGTTTAGCCTGGTAGATCCTTGCGGAAAGGGTTTACGGCGTGTAATATTCCCATATGGTTTTGGGGGTGTTACAATATGTATGCATGAGTTGTGTTTGTGTATGTTGTACGATCTATGCTGAGGGCGCTGGATCGGATGTCCACCTCGTGTTGGTCCGACGGGATCATCTTGGGATCTAAGCTGAGGGCGCTGAATCATTGGACGGGTTATTTCCACCTTGTGTTGGTCTGACGGGATCATCTTGGGATCTATACTGAGGGCGCTGGATTATTGGAATACCCTTGCTGTGTTAATGGAATCTTTTGGATTCGCATTGTCGGATTCCGGTAGCGGAAGTCCGTGTGGTGTATCTTATTATGTATTGTTGATGCATATTGGATTTGTTTAATATGATACTTTTACTAGCATCGTTTTGCTAACTCCTTCGGGGGTGGGCATTTGTTTTGATGTTCAGGTAGCCGAAGAGCGGGGAAGCATCCACAGTACCGATGTGACGACGAAGGGGTTCAGTGATGTTTGTTGTTGTTTGTGATTTGTCTTCTTGGTTCAATTTCAGTACTCGAGTACGCGTGTCTTATTAATATCATTTCGATATGGTTGTATTAATTAACTCGTTGAACCAGTTGGAACCGGTTTTGTAATTTGAATTTCCGTGGTATTGATGGATTATATTTACATTTCTTTTATTTAGCCTTGTAAATCCTTACTTAAAAGGGTTTACGGCGTTGTAATTATTCCGAATATCTAGGGGTGTTACAGAATATGGTATCGGAGCTAAGATTCATGGATATCTTGGCAGTCGGGTTTTAAGTTGGGTCTGTTTACGTTATTGATTTACGGGTCATTCGTAACATCACTGTTCAGCCAAAAGTCGTCATGTGGACCGTGGTTGTAAGTCTCCTAATCTCTTGTACTACCGTTTTACTTAATTTCTATTTTGTGAGTATTGACGGGCTTTATTTTTTAAAATTTTGTCCTGGATATTGAGAAATTGTGTTTACAGAATGTTGAGAGGAGGACGTGGACGCGGACGCGGTCGTGGACGCGGACGTGGTAACATGAGATAGGAGGATTCCGAAACTACCCCAGAATTATCGGCTAGTAGAACAGATTCCCATTCTAGAGGGCAGCAGGGATCGGCAAATGGCGATGCAAATCCTAACATGCCAGGAGTGCTTCAACAGGTGGTGGCTCAGATAAACCAGTTCGCTCAGGTAGTTGACCGCATGCAGACAGCGATGGGAGAGCAGCACCATGAGGATAACCGGGGAGACAGATGGCTTGCTGAGGTGGTCAAATTGCACCCGCCAAAATTTGACGGATCTGCTGAGGCACTTACTTGGGATCATTGGCTAAAGGAGTTAGAGAAGATATTCGCGGGTATGAACTGTCCCGAGGACCGGAAGGTTCCCATTGCCCAGTATTTTCTGACTGGGGAGGCCTTTGACTGGTGGGAAGCTATTCGACCCGAGAATCATAATGCTGACTGGACGGAATTCAAAGTAATGATGGAAGCACAATATTGTCCTCGTCCAGTTAGGGAGGCAAAAATCCGAGAGTTTTTCTCACCACAGAGTTCGGAAGCAACAGTGACAGACATAATCAAAACTTTTAACCATCAGCTGACTTTCGTGCGACACTTGGTCAGAACAGAGGCAGAAAAGATTTTTCATTTCGATATGCGAATGAAGCCGGAGATTCAGTAGTACATGTCCGGATTCGAGTGTACTACGTTGCGACAGTATCAAGATAAAGCGCTGGCCTACGACATGAAAGAGGCGGCGATGGAGAAATCAATGGAGGCAAAGAAGCAGAAAGTGATCGGCAACTTCTCGAAAAACAAGAGTGGTGGGCCCCGCAAGGGCCAGTCTTCCTTTTATTCAGCTAGGAAACCTCCACATCCTTCTAGAGGTGGAAAGAAATTCCGGACAACATCAGTAGTTTCGGACGCATCAAAGAAGTGCTATAATTGTGGTCGAGCAGGGCATATTAGACGTGATTGCCCCGCATCTTCTGTGACTTATTTCGATTGTGGGCAAGAAGGGCACCGTGCGGCTTTCTGTGGTGTGGCGACTAGATCGTTTGGTACTCGCACTCCAGCGCTAGTGCCGAAGGAAATAAGTGTGAACCAGACGCAGCAGAGTGGATTTCAGCAGCAGAATGTTGGGAAGAGAGAGACATCCAGTGCTGGGTCCGTTCCTCCGCGCCTGTACGAGATGAGGAGATCTGACGATCAGAACACTTCTGTTGCATCAGGTACGATTCAGATCCTTTTGCAACCAGTTAGTGTCTTATTCGATTCCGGAGCTACACATTCTTTCATATCATTGAACTGTGTTAATCGTTTAAAAATCTCGTGCTTATTTTATTGTGAGCCATATGTTGTGGGCTTGCCGAGCGGAGAGAGAATTGTGGGAACCCTAGAAACTAGATATTTTCCAGTGTCTATAGGAGGGAGAGATTGGCCATCGAATCTTATTGTAGTCGACATCCATGGTGACGACTTAATTCTCGGAGACGATTAGCTCAACCGTTATGGAGCTATTCTGAATTACTGAAAGAGAGTCATTTCTATCATTGATGATGATGGATCAGAACACTTATTCAGAGGATGGAGACCGGGAAGCTCGGGAAAATTGATCAAAACGATGAAAGCTGTGAAATTACTGAAGCAAGGATGTCATGGACTTTGGTGCTATGCCATGAATAAAGAAGAGGGAGTAGAACTCTCATCTATTCCAGTTGTGAATGAATTTTCAGATGTATCCCCTGACGAACTACCTGGGTTACCTCCGCAGAGAGAAGTGGAGTTCACTATCGAATTAGAGCCTGGAGCCGCTCCTATTTCCATAGCACCATACCGCATGGCGCCAACCGAGATGTATGAACTAAAGAAGCAACTGGAGGAATTATTACAGAAGGGTTATATTCAACCTAGCGTTTCTCCTTAGGGAGCGCCCGTTCTCTTTGTCCGGAAGAAAGATGGATCCCTCGAGTTATGTATTGATTACAGGGAACTAAACAAGGTGATGATCAATAACAAGTATCCTTTACGTCGGATCGATGACTTATTTGATCAACTGCAAGGAGCAAGGGTATTCTCGAAGATTGACTTGCGATCAGGATATCATCAGTTGAGAATTAAGGAATTGGATATACCGAAATCTGCTTTCAGATCCCGGTACGGGCACTATGAATTCGTGGTGATGCCATTCGGACTTACCAATGCTCCTGCAGTATTTATGTAACTGATGAATCGGGTATTCTTAGAATACCTAGATAAGTTTGTGGTCGTTTTCATTGATGACATCTTGATCTATTCGAAAGACACAGAGGAGCATGTCGAGCATTTGCGTGTGGTTTTGAGCACCTTGAGGAAGGAACAGCTCTATGCGAAGCTTTCTAAATGTGAGTTCTGGCTTAGGGAAGTAACTTTCCTTGGGCATGTGATATCAGCTGACGGAGTTCAGGTGGACCCGAAGAAAGTCGAAGCAATCTTGGAATGGGAAGCTCCTAAAAAAGTGAAAGAAGTCCGAAGCTTCTTAGGACTTGCTGGATATTATCGCCGTTTTGTAGAGGGATTTTCCAAAATTGCTCGTCCACCCACTCAGCTGTTACAGAAAACTCAAAAGTTCACGTGGGATGAGAAATGCCAGGCTGGTTTTGATAAACTTAAGAAGAGACTGACGACAACACCTATATTAGCATTACCAGATGGAACTGATGGATTCATGGTATACAGCGACGCTTCAAATCAGGGTCTGGGATGTGTGTTGATGCAAAAGGATAAGGTGATTGCCTATGCCTCTCGGCAGTTGAAACCGTACGAAGTAAATTACCCGACTCATGATCTGGAGTTAGCAGCTGTGGTCTTTGCCTTGAAAATTTGGCGACATTATTTATACGGTACTCGTTGTCAGATCTTTACAGATCATAAAAGCCTCAAGTACATTTTCAGTTAGAATGAACTAAACATGAGGCAAAGAAGGTGGCTGGAATTGATCAAGGATTACGACTTGGAAATTCTCTATCATCCGGGTAAAGCAAACGTAGTAGCCGACGCATTGAGCCGTAAACCGGTTTCCCTTCGAGTGTTGGAAGCACTTACATCCCAAACCAGGATTCAACGAGAACTGATCCATGAAGGGATTGAAGTATGGGCACCAGAAATCCAAGGGCAACTATATGCGATGGAACTGACTTCGTCGCTAGCCGAGGAAATCAAATCTAAGCAGTTGAACGATTCTCTGATCCTTTGGTTATGTGACGAAGTAAAGAAAGGAAAGGGCCCAGGATTCGTGATACAAGATGATGGAGTTCTGAGATTTCAAAGTCGACTTTGCGTTCCCGATGATGATGATTTGAGACGGACAATTCTGAAAGAAGCTCACAGCGCGCCCTATTCTATCCACCCGGGCAGCAGTAAGATGTATAAGGATCTTAAACAAAACTTCTGGTGGGGAAATATGAAGAAGGATGTAGCAAAGTACGTTTCGAAGTGTTTGACTTGTCAGCAGGTTAAGATTGAACATCAGCGACCTGCCGGAATGTTAAAGCCACTTCCGATCCCTGAGTGGAAGTGGGAGGATATCTCGATGGATTTCATCACCAATATACCAAGGACCAAGACAGGAATGAACATGATTTGGGTTATAGTTGATCGACTAACCAAGTCGGCTCATTTCCTAGGAATTAAAGACACGTGGGGACCCGAGAAATTGGCACGAGTATTTGTTGCAAAGATAGTCAGATTGCACGGGACACCGAAGACCATTATTTCAGATCGAGATGGTCGCTTCGTGTCGCACTTCTGGAAGGCAGTTCACAGGGCTTTGGGGACCGAGCTAAACTTTAGCACGACTTATCATCCCCAAACGGACAGTCAGTCCGAAAGGACTATTCAAACAGTAGAAGACATGCTTAGAGCTTGTGCTTTGGATCGGTCAACTGATTGGGAAGTTCACTTGCCATTGATTGAATTCACCTATAACAATAGTTGGCATGCTTCTATTAAGATGGCACCGTTTGAAGCTTTGTACGGGAGAAGATGCCGATCACCCTTGTGCTGGGATGATTCTTCGGACTTGATCGGGACGGAACCGGAATTGATAGTTCAAACTCAAGAGAAGATAGCTTTGATTCGGGAAAGACTGTTGACTGCCCAGAGTCGACAGAAGTCTTATGCAGATGTGCGTCGTCGCCCTCTGGAGTTCGACATTGGGGACCACCTACTATTGAAGGTGTCCCCTACACGAGGAATTTTCCGTTTTGGGAGGAAAGGTAAGCTAAGTCCGAGATATATCGGACCATTTGAGATCCTCGAGAGAGTTGGGGATTTAGCATATAGGTTGGCCTTACCACCATCACTGAGTCACGTTCACAATGTGTTTCACGTATCCAAATTGCGGAAGTATGTACCGGATCCCAGTCATATCATTGAGTTCGATGAGATCGAGATAGCTAATGATGGCACCTTCGAGGAGAGACCAATCAATATACTTGAGAGTCGGATCAAACAATTGAGGAATAAACTAATACCCTTGGTTAAAGTACAATGGTCATGGCACGGAGTTGAAGAGGCCACTTGGGAAACGGAGGACAGTATGAAGACTAGATATCCAGAGTTGTTTTCATCTTAAGTTTCGGGACGAAACTTCTTTTTAGGGAGGAAGGATGTAATACCCGAGAATTCTGATATGTATATTAACCTTGTGTTATTGTAATTGTTGCATTTTGATCTGAGTATTATTCTCCGTATTTCATAATCCGGTGTTGTTGAGCGCATGATTTCATGAATGTGATTTAAATTGTGATTCTGTGCAAGTAGCGCACGCTATCGACTAAGTGTAGCGTACGCTAATTTGGATCCGTAGCGCACGCTGTGCATGAACATTAGCGCACACTATACGTAGTCATCATGATTACGACAGGGTGGTAGGTGAGATCGGCTAAGGATTTTGGTCGGATCATGTCGGGATGAACCTGGACGGCTTTCGGGAAAAGCCAAGTCAACGCGGTAGCGCACGCTAAACGCTGAGTACAGTGAAGTCAGTAAGCTTCGTATGACCGTGAGCGCACGCTATGGATAGGGACTAGCGCGCGCTAATAACCATTTCCAATATATAGGACAACTTACTTTTTCATTATTCAGATATTTTCACTTCCCTAATCCGAATTTTTTGAGCTTAGAGAGTCAATTCCTCCCTCCTCAACCTCTCATATCATCCTCCTAGCACGAGTTTGAAGATTGTAGATCTTTGGAGATTGGTGTTCAAGCCCTCAGTGTTGGATTTCCTCAAGTTCCTTCGTGTTCCTCGCTACTTTGAGGTAGGTGATTCTTCACCAATATTAGTAGTATTCTGAAGGACATTTTGATCATGTTTTGGGATTATCTAGTCAGTTAAATTCGTAAGTAGTCGAACCTCATGTGTTAGAAGGATATTTTCGATGTTTCGGTACTTATTCATCGTATAATCCATTGAACCTATTAGTGTTTGAACTCCTAGCATATTCATGAAGCTTCAAAACCGTTTGTGACCAGTATTTAGAGATTATCAAGTTCTTATGTCTTTACAGAAAAGGAATCATACGTTTTGGGACATGTAATGGATTGAACTTCGGATATTCCTTGAAAATCAAGATGAATTATGGTGTTGTGATGGTTATGCGCAACCTTGTATCTCGTAGTCGTTTAATCCGTATAGATCTTTCACAAAACCATATGAGCATGATATGCACGGGGATGACATGCATTATCACCATAGAATTCATGAGTTTCATCACCATTAGATCAAGTTTTCTGCCAGTAGTAAACTACCATGCACGGTTAGCGCACTCTAACATATGTATAATAACGTGCGCTATCGGGAATGAGTTAACGTACGCTACGTTTGGTACGTAACATACGTTATGTTATCAGTTGAGTCAGTCGGCTGATCAGAGAGAACTGTCAGTACATGGCTAGCGTACGCTAGACTTGGTCATTTGCGTACATTAACAGGCAGACTTAGCGCACGTTACGTAGAGTACGTAGCGTACGCTAAGTAGTTCAGGCAGATTACATATTTAGAGCTTTTGGCCGTTGACCGGATTGATAGGCAGTGTACGACTTAAGACGAATTCTATACCATTTTTTTTGTTAAGGTTCGAGCTTGCTACGTTGATCGAAGGAGGCGGCCTTCGAGTGTGTTGAGATCATTGGAGTGTTTCGTTCTTGCCATCTTCGAGGCAAGTATCGTAATGTGTTAATATTCATATTTTGAGTATACATGTGGTTTATTCATGTTGTTGAACATGGGATTTATTTCGTTAAATTGTCATGATATTCGTTATTCAGTGTTTGTATGTTCATGTTGATGGACATAGCGATTTTGCATATATGTATGCATGAGTTGTGTTTGTGTATGTTGTACGATCTATGCTGAGGGCGCTGGATCGGATGCCCACCTCGTGTTGGTCCGATGGGATCATCTTGGGATCTAAGCTGAGGGCGCTGGATCATTGGACGGGTTATTTCCACCTCGTGTTGGTCTGACGGGATCATCTTGGGATCTATACTGAGGGCGCTGGATTATTGGAATACCCTTGCTGTGTTAATGGAATCTTTTGGATTCACATTGTCGGATTCCGGTAGCAGAAGTCCGTGTGGTGTATCTTATTATGTATTGTTGATGCATATTGGATTTGTTTAATATGATACTTTTACTAGCATCGTTTTGCTAACTCCTTCAGGGGTGGGCATTTGTTTTGATGTTCAGGTAGCCGAGGAGCGGGGAAACATCCACAGTACCGATGTGACGACGAAGGGGTTCAGTGATGTTTGTTGTTGTTTGTGATTTGTCTTCTTGGTTCAATTTCAGTACTCGAGTACGCTTGTCTTATTAATATCATTTCGATATGGTTGTATTAATTAACTCGTTGAACCAGTTGGAACCGGTTTTGTAATTTGAATTTCCGTGGTATTGATGGATTATATTTACATTTATTTTATTTAGGCTTGTAAATCCTTACTTAAAAGGGTTTACGGCGCTGTAATTATTCCGAATATCTCGGGGTGTTACAGAATATGGTATCGGAGCTAAGATTCATGGATATCTTGGCAGTCGGGTTTTAAGTTGGGTCTGTTTACGTTATTGATTTACGGGTCATTCGTAACATCACTGTTTAGCCAAAGGTCGTCATGTGGACCGTGGTTGTAAGTCTCCTAATCTCTTGTACTACCGTTTTACTTAATTTCTATTTTGTGAGTATTGACGGGCTTTATTTTTTAAAATTTTGTCCTGGATATTGAGAAATTGTGTTTACAGTATGTTGAGAGGAGGACGTGGACGCGGACGCGGTCGTGGACGCGGACGCGGTCGTGGACGCGGACGTGGTAACATGAGATAGGAGGATTCCGCAACTATCCCAGAATTATCGGCTAGTAGAACCGATTCCCATTCTAGAGGGCAACAGGGATCGGCAAATGACGATGCAAATCCTAACATGCCGGGAGTGCTTCAACAGGTGGTGGCTCAGATAAACCAGTTCGCTCAGGTAGTTGACCGCATGCAGACAGCGATGGGACAGCAGCACCACGAGGATAACCGGGGAGACAGATGGCTTGCTGAGGTGGTCAAATTGCACCCGCCAAAATTTGACGGATCTGCTGAGGCACTTATTTGGGATCATTGGCTAAAGGAGTTAGAGAAGATATTCGCGGGTATGAACTGTCCCGAGGACCGGAAGGTTCCCATTGCCCAGTATTTTCTGACTGGGGAGGCCTTTGACTGGTGGGAAGCTATTCGACCCGAGAATCATAATGCTGACTGGACGGAATTCAAAGTAATGATGGAAGCACAATATTGTCCTCGTCCAGTTAGGGAGGCAAAAATCCGAGAGTTTTTCTCACCACAGAGTTCGGAAGCAACTGTGACAGACATATTCAAAACTTTTAACCATCAGCTGACTTTCGTGCGACACTTGGTCAGAACAGAGGCAGAAAAGATTTTTCATTTCGATATGCGAATGAAGTAGGAGATTCAGCAGTACATGTCCGGATTCGAGTGTACTACGTTGCGACAGTATCAAGACAAAGCGCTGGCCTACGACATGAAAGAGGCGGCAGTGGAGAAATCAATGGAGGCAAAGAAGCAGAAAGTGACCGGCAACTTCTCGTAAAACAAGAGTGGTGGGCCCCGCAAGGGCTAATCTTCCTTTTATTCAGCTAGGAAACCTCCACATTCTTCTAGAGGTTGAAAGAAATTCCGGACAACATCAGTAGTTTCGGACGCATCAAAGAAGTGCTATAATTGTGGTCGAGCAGGGCATATTAGACGTAATTGCCCCGCATCTTCTGTGACTTATTTCGATTGTGGGCAAGAAGGGCACCGTGCGGCTTTCTGTGGAGTGGCGACTAGATCGTTTGGTACTCGCACTCCAGCGCTAGTGCCGAAGAAAATAAGTGTGAACCAGACGCAGCAGAGTGGATTTCAGCAGCAGAATGTTGGGAAGAGAGAGACATCCAGTGCTGGGTCCGTTCCTCCGCGCATGTACGAGATGAGGAGATCTGATGATTAGAACACTTCTGTTGCATCAGGTACGATTCAGATCCTTTTGCAACCAGTTAGTGTCTTATTCGATTCCGGAGCTACACATTCTTTCATATCATTGAACTGTGTTAATCGTTTAAAAATCTCGTGCTTATTTGATTGTGAGCCATATGTTGTGGGCTTGCCGAGCGGAGAGAGAATTGTGGGAACCCTAGAAACTAGAGATTTTCCAGTGTCTATAGGAGGGAGAGATTGGCCATCGAATCTTATTGTAGTCGACATCCATGGTGACGACTTAATTCTCGGAGACGATTGGCTCAACCGTTATGGAGCTATTCTGAATTACTGAAAGAGAGTCATTTCTATCATTGATGATGATGGATCAGAACACTTATTCAGAGGATGGAGACCGGGAAGCTCGGGAAAATTGATCAAAACGATGAAAGGTGTGAAATTACTGAAGCAAGGATGTCATGGACTTTGGTGCTATGCCATGAATAAAGAAGAGGGAGTAGAACTCTCATCTATTCCAGTTGTGAATGAATTTTCAGATGTATCCTCTAACGAACTACCTGGGTTACCTCCGCAGAGAGAAGTGGAGTTCACTATCGAATTAGAGCCTGGAGCCGCTCCTATTTCCAGAGCACCATACCGCATGGCACCAACCGAGATGTATGAACTAAAGAAGCAACTGGAGGAATTATTACAGAAGGGTTATATTCAACCTAGCGTTTCTCCTTAGGGAGCGCCCGTTCTCTTTGTCCGGAAGAAAGATGGATCCCTCGAGTTATGTATTGATTACAGGGAACTAAACAAGGTGATGATCAATAACAAGTATCCTTTACGTCGGATCGATGACTTATTTGATCAACTGCAAGGAGCAAGGGTATTCTCGAAGATTGACTTGCGATCAGGATATCATCAGTTGAGAATTAAGGAATTGGATATACCGAAATCTGCTTTCAGATCCCGGTACGGGCACTATGAATTCGTGGTGATGCCATTCGGACTTACCAATGCTCCTGCGGTATTTATGCAACTGATGAATCGGGTATTCTTAGAATACCTAGATAAGTTTGTGGTCGTTTTCATTGATGACATCTTGATCTATTCGAAAGACACAGAGGAGCATGTCGAGCATTTGCGTGTGGTTTTGAGCACCTTGAGGAAGGAACAGCTCTATGCGAAGCTTTCTAAATGTGAGTTCTGGCTTAGGGAAGTAACTTTCCTTGGGCATGTGATATCAGCTGACGGAGTTCAGGTGGACCCGAAGAAAGTCGAAGCAATCTTGGAATGGGAAGCTCCTAAAAAAGTGAAAGAAGTCTGAAGCTTCTTAGGATTTGCTGGATATTATCGCTGTTTTGTAGAGGGATTTTCCAAAATTGCTCGTCCACTCACTCAGCTATTACAGAAAACTCAAAAGTTCACGTGGGATGAGAAATGCCAGGCTGGTTTTGATGAACTTAAGAAGAGACTGACGACAGCACCTATATTAGCATTACCAGATGGAACTGATAGATTCATGGTATACAGCGACGCTTCAAATCAGGGTCTGGGATGTGTGTTGATGCAAAAGGATAAGGTGATTGCCTATGCGTCTCGGCAGTTGAAACCGTATGAAGTAAATTACCCGACTCATGATCTGGAGTTAGCAGCTGTGGTCTTTGCCTTGAAAATTTGGCGACATTATTTATACGGTACTCGTTTTCAGATCTTTACATATCATAAAAGCCTCAAGTACATTTTCAGTCAGAAAGAACTAAACATGAGGCAAAGAAGGTGGCTGGAATTGATCAAGGATTACGACTTGGAAATTCTCTATCATCCGGGTAAAGCAAACGTAGTAGCCGACGCATTGAGCTGCAAACCGGTTTCCCTTAGAGTGTTGGAAGCACTTACATCCCAAACCAGGATTTAACGAGAACTGATCCGTGAAGGGATTGAAGTATGGGCACCAGAAATCCAAGGGAAACTATATGCGATGGAACTGACTTCACGCTAGCCGAGGAAATCAAATCTAAGCAGTTGAACGATTCTATGATCCTTCGGTTATGTGACGAAGTAAAGAAAGGAAAGGGCCCAGGATTCGTGATACAAGATGATGGAGTTCTGAGATTTCAGAGTCGACTTTGCGTTCCCGATGATGATGATTTGAGACGGACAATTCTGAAAGAAGCTCACAGCGCGCCCTATTCTATCCACCCGGGCAGCAGTAAGATGTATAAGGATCTTAAACAAAACTTCTGGTGGGGAAATATGAAGAAGGATGTAGCAGAGTACGTTTCGAAGTGTTTGACTTGTCAGCAGGTTAAGATTGAACATCAGCGACCTGCCGGAATGTTAAAGCCGCTTCCGATCCCTGAGTGGAAGTGGGAGGATATCTCGATGGATTTCATCACCAATATACCAAGGACCAAGACAGGAATGAACATGATTTGGGTTATAGTTGATCGACTAACCAAGTCGGCTCATTTCCTAGGAATTAAAGACACGTGGGGACCCGAGAAATTGGCACGAGTATTTGTTGCAGAGATAGTCAGAATGCACGGGACGGCGAAGACCATTATTTCAGATCGAGATGTTCGCTTCGTGTCGCACTTCTGGAAGGCAGTTCACAGGGCTTTGGGGACCGAGCTAAACTTTAGCACGGCTTATCATCCCCAAACGGACGGTCAGTCCGAAAGGACTATTCAAACAGTAGAAGACATGCTTAGAGCTTGTGCTTTGGATCGGTCAACTGATTGGGAAGTTCACTTGCCATTGATTGAATTCACGTATAACAATAGTTGGCATGCTTCTATTAAGATGTCACCGTTTGAAGCTTTGTACGGGAGAAGATGCCGATCACCCTTGTGCTGGGATGATTCTTCGGACTTGATCGGGACGGAACCGGAATTGATAGTTCAAACTCAAGAGAAGATAGCTTTGATTCGGGAAAGACTGTTGACTGCCCAGAGTCGACAGAAGTCTTATGCAGATGTGCGTCGTCGCCCTCTGGAGTTCGACATTGGGGACCACCTACTATTGAAGGTGTCCCCTACACGAGGAATTTTCCGTTTTGGGAGGAAAGGTAAGCTAAGTCCGAGATATATCGGACCATTTGAGATCCTCGAGAGAGTTGGGGATTTAGCATACAGGTTGGCCTTACCACCATCACTGAGTCACGTTCACAATGTGTTTCACGTATCCCAATTGCGGAAGTATGTACCGGATCCCAGTCATATCATTGAGTTCGATGAGATCGAGATAGCTAATGATGGCACCTTCGAGGAGAGACCAATCAATATACTTGAGAGTTGGATCAAACAATTGAGGAATAAACCAATACCCTTGGTTAAAGTACAATGGTCATGGCACGGAGTTGAAGAGGCCACTTGGGAAACGAAGGACAGTATGAAGACTAGATATCCAGAGTTATTTTCATCTTAAGTTTCGGGACGAAACTTCTTTTTAGGGAGGAAGGATGTAATACCCGAGAATTCTGATATGTATATGAACCTTGTGTTATTGTAATTGTTGCATTTTGATCTGAGTATTATTCTCCGTATTTCATAATCCGGTGTTGTTAAGCGCATGATTTCATGAATGTGATTTAAATTGTGATTCTGTGCAAGTAGCGCACGCTATCGACTAAGTGTAGCGTACGCTAATTTGGATCCGTAGCGCACGCTGTGCATGAACATTAGCGCACGCTATACATAGTCAGCATGATTACGACAGGGTGGTAGGTGAGATTGGCTGTGGATTTCGGTCGGATCATGTCGGGATGAACCTGGACGGCTTTCGGGAAAAGCCAAGTCAACGCGGTAGCGCACGCTAAACGCTGAGTACAGTGAAGTCAGTAAGCTTCGTATGACCGTTAGCGCACGCTATGGATAGGGACTAGCGCGCGCTAATAACCATTTCCTATATATAGGACATCTTACTTTTTCATTATTCAGATATTTTCACTTCCCTAATCCGAATTTTTTGAGCTTAGAGAGTTACTTCCTCCCTCCTCAACCTCTCATATCATCCTCCTAGCACGAGTTTGAAGATTGTAGATCTTTGGAGATTGGTGTTCAAGCCCTAAGTGTTGGATTTCCTCAAGTTCCTTCGTGTTCCTCGCTACTTTGAGGTAGGTGATTCTTCACCAATATTAGTAGTATTCTGAAGGACATTTTGATCATGTTTTGGGATTATCTAGTCAGTTAAATTCGTAAGTAGTCGAACCTCATGTGTTAGAAGGATATTTTCGATGTTTCGGTACTTATTCATCGTATAATCCATTGAACCTATTAGTGTTTGAACTCCTAGCATATTCATGAAGCTTCAAAACCGTTTGTGACCAGTATTGGAGATTATCAAGTTCTTATGTCTTTACACAAAAGGAATCATACGTTTTGGGACATGTAATGGATTGAACTTAGGATATTCCTTGAAAATCAAGATGAATTATGGTGTTGTGATGGTTATGCGCAACCTTGTATCTCGTAGTCGTTTAATCCGTATAGATCTTTCACAAAACCATATGAGCATGATATGCACGGGGATGACATGCATTATCACCATAGAATTCATGAGTTTCATCACCATTAGATCAAGTTTTCTGCCAGTAGTAAACTGCCATGCACGGTTAGCGCACGCTAACATATGTATATTAACGTGCGCTATCGGGAATGAGTTAACGTACGCTACGTTTGGTACATAACAGACCTTATGTTATCAGTCGAGTCAGTCGGATGATCAGAGAGAACTGTCAGTACATGGCTAGCGTACGCTAGACTTGGTCATTTGCGTACGTTAACAGGCAGACTTAGCGCACGTTACGTAGAGTATGTAGCGTACGCTAAGTAGTTCAGGCAGATTACATATTTAGAGCTTTTGGCCGTTGACCGGATTGATAGGCAGTGTATGACTTAAGACGAATTCTATACCATTTCTTTTGTTAAGGTTCGAGCTTGCTACATTGATCGAATGAGGCGGCCTTCGAGTGTGTTGAGGTCATTGGAGTGTTTCGTTCTTGCCATATTCGAGGAAAGTATCGTAATGTGTTAATATTCATATTTTGAGTATACATGTGGTTTATTCATGTTGTTGAACATGGGATTTATTTCGTTAAATTGTCATGATATTCGTTATTCAGTGTTTGTATGTTCATGTTGATGGACATAGCGATTTTGCATATATGTATGCATGAGTTGTGTTTGTGTATGTTGTACGATCTATGCTGAGGGCGCTGGATCGGATGTCCACCTCGTGTTGGTCCGACGGGATCATCTTGGGATCTAGGCTGAGGGCGCTGGATCATTGGACGGGTTATTTCCACCTCGTGTTGGTCCGACGGGATCATCTTGGGATCTATGCTGAGGGCTCTAGATCATTGGAATACCCTTGCTGTGTTAATGGAATCTTTTGGATTCGCATTGTCGGATTCCGGTAGCGGAAGTCCGTGTGGTGTATCTTATTATGTATTGTTGATGCATATTGGATTTGTTTAATATGATACTTGTACTAGCATCATTTTGCTAACCCCTTCGGGGGTGGACATTTGTTTTGATGTTCAGGTAGCTGAGCAGCGGGGAAATATCCATAGTACCGATGTGACGACGAAGGGGTTCAGTGATGTTTGTTGTTGTTTGTGATTTGTCTTCTTGGTTCAATTTCAGTACTCGAGTACGCGTGTCTTATTAATATCATTTCGATATGGTTGTATTAATTAACTCGTTGAACCAGTTAGAACCGGTTTTGTAATTTGAATTTCTGTGGTATTGATGGATTATATTTACATTTCTTTTATTTAGCCTTGTAAATCCTTACTTAAAAGTGTTTACGGCGCTGTAATTATTCCGAATATCTCGGGGTGTTACAGCAATGTTCAGAAAGAAAAACAAAGAAGTCTATTTCTCCAACAGACTGATTTGTTATAGGAATTGCAACGCCTATGAAGGAAGCTCAAGAATCGTACTATATATATATATCCAAAGATATGAACTGAGCAAAGTACGATGCGAACAACACTTACAAGCGAACAAAGCAATCAAAGCAAACAAAGCAAACAATAACATCGTGAAGAGCAAGAGTTCAAAAGTTCTTGTTTGAAGAAGCTCTTAGTTGGAGAAGACAAACTACTCGTGTCTTAAAACCTGAGTTCGGGGTACTTCACTGGTTGAAGTTTGCAAGACTGATAGACATCCGAGGATTTTAGATCAAGTGGTGCTAGGCAGTCAAAGGAGTTGCAACGACGGGAATTCCACTGGCTGGAAGTTGTTGTAGCTAAGGAAGAATCACTGTAATATTTATCACTGGTTGAGAATTATAATGAATTCATCTCCAACTGGTTTGGAGAAAAGTGGATTCGTAGAGGATTAACCCACCTTTGAGACCACTATAATTACTGCGTGTTTTACTGCTTTAAACATCATACTTACCTGCTGCATACATATTTACTGTTCCATTGTTTAGTTATTTGCTTTCGTCATCATCTGACTTCCGAATACCTGTCTACAGACAACTGTAAGTCATCTGTACCTATCAGCTGAGAAACTCCTAACCCCTCATGTAAAAAGAGTTTCAATAAGTCTATTCACCCCGTATAGACTTATTCTTGACGACTTGTGACCTACAAGTGGTATCATAGAGGTTGGTTCGATTTTTCAGAACCAGATCCATATATCGAGGATATATACTTTAATCTATCATTTAGAAATGGAACACATGCAACACATGCACTCTAGGTTATCTGTTTTTTCAGTTGACGAGTATGATCTTTGGAAGATAAGAATGCAGGCACATTTATCATCCATACATGACGACATGTGGTGCATAATTAAAGATGGTCATTTCATCTTTGAGAAGGACAACTCCCCAGAAGAAATTTCATCCGGGAAGCCAGAAAAATCCCCAAGAAGAAGACATAGCTGACCATAAAAGAAAGGAAGCTGGCCAATCTTGACAACCGGGCCATAGATGTGCTGTACCAGACTCTTGACAAATCAACCATGGTCAAGACCAAGAATTGCAAGAATGCCAAAGAAATTTGGGACACTCTAGCTGTGATGTGCGAAGGAACTGAGCTGATAAAAAAGAATAAGTTGTCAAGCGCTGCCCAAAAGTTTGAAAACTTCAAAATGAAGAATGGTGAATCTATCGACCAAGTAGACACAAGATTCATAGAGATAATAAATGAAATCAACTCTCTGGGAAAAACATATGTCAACAGGGAGATGGCCCTGAAAGTTCTCAGATCTCTCAATCCATAATGGAATATGAAGGCAGTGGCCACAAGAGAGTCCAAGGATCTTAACAAGATAAAGATCCAGGAGCTGTTTTCTGATCTAAAGGCTTATGAGTTTGAGCTTCCAAGTTCATCATCAACCGAGCCTCCAGAGCAGGGAATAACGTTTGCAGCTGAGTCCCCCGCCAATAGCCTATCTGAAGTCAAGCCTCCAAATCCCCTAGATTTTGAGGAAGAAATGGATTTCATAATGCAAAGAGTCAGCAACTTCCGGAAGAACTACTCCAAGTATAAGAAGAACTATAAAGAAAATCCAAGGAGGAATCAAAAGGCTGGAAGCTGGAAGGTTGAGTGCTATAATTATCACAAGACAGGACATATTCAAATTGACTGTCCTGATCTCAAGAAGGATGAAGGCAAGAAAGATGTGGGCAGAAAAGAAGACAAGAGAAGATCTTTCATTGGAGAAGACCAAGAGAGAGTATAATCTAGCAGTGGATTCTTCTATGATGATGATGAGGAGTACAACTGTCTGATGGCCAACTTAGTTGATGAAGAGGTAACATCCAAACCCTCAATTTCAAATAATAACAGCTTAGACATGTCTCAGAATATGGACTTACATGAGTCTGTCGATCAGCTGTTCATAGATTTTGAGAAATTAAAATCAGCACACTTAACTGTATCAGCCGAGAAGACCAAGCTGCAAGATGAGAATAGGAAGCTGAAAAATAACTTTGAAAAACTCAGCCTAGAGTTAATTAAAACCAAATCTGAATTTGAAAAACAGGCTGAAGACCAGTTGAAAAACCAGGATGATAATACTACAACTGAGATAAAAATATTAACCCTTTTAAATAGCGAGAAATCAGCTGCACTTGCTCATGTTAAATATGAGTTTGCTAAAGTGACACAGCTAAGTAACACACAAGCTAAGGAGATAACTTCTGTCAAAGCATCTATAACCTTGGATGAGTTATGTATGAATAAAAGGCAATTTATTCCATATCGGTCCTTGGATATGACCCCAACACTCCCTCTAGTTCTAAAGCTACTTTCATCAAGGGAGAAACACTTGTCCCATCTGCTGAGCCAACTTAAAAACCTGTATTTCAAAATAGGTAGCAGCCAAGTCAAAATTTTAGGCACCATCCAAGGTATACAAGGCATCCATCTATACAAGAGACTAAGCAATGGCTAAGGCAAAAGCAGCAGTCTAGACAACATGCCCACTATTATCAAAGACTCCCTAAAAATAGATTTCAAAACAAGAGGGGCAAATGGAAACGTCAAGGTTATCCAAGTTTTCAAACTCAACAGGTGTGGAGACTCCAAAGATTTTATAAATGGTCTCATCCAAGATTTAGAAATGGCCACACCACCAATTTTATGAGGCATATCCAGTACACAATCCTAACCCAGAATATAGGCCCAGACCATACACACCTTTTAGGGGCAATCACCATAACTTCCGTAATCCAAGGAGAAATCAATTCTCCAGGAAACCAACTAACCCCCGAGGACCCACACATATTTGGGTACCTAAATCTCCACTTATTTGATTGCAGTAAAGCTGGAAGGACTACTACCACATCTCCACAAATTCAAATATAGGAGGTGAAAAATAGTTTGTAGATTCTGGATGCTCAAGGCACATGACTGGGAACAAGGTGCTGTCAAATGACACCAAGGAAAGAGGCCCAAATGTAACCTTTGGAAATAGCTCTAAAGGTCAGACAAAAGGATTTGGAGAGCTGCATAGAGGAAACATAACAATATCCAAAGTCCATTATGTCAAAGGGCTCAAGTACAAACTTTTGAGCATAAGTCAGTTCCGTGATGAGAAGAACCTAATAGTCTTCACTATTTGGAAATGCATGGTGATAAATATCATATCTGGAGAAGTGAAGCTATAAGGATTCCGAAGGATAGATGTCTATATGATAGATTGGAACATAGGAACTCCCAATACCTGTTTTATATCCAAGACAATAGCTGAAAATGGATGGTTGTGGCACAAAAGACTATGTCACCTGAACTTAAAAGCCATCAACAAGAGTAGTTCTCAAAAATTGATCAGAGGACTTCCAGAAGAAGTATTCAGAAAGGAAGCTCTCTGTGATGCATGTCAGAAAGAGAAACAAACCAGAGCATCATTCAAACCAGTTCAGCCTACCACTCTCACTACAAGAGTTCTAGATCTACTTCATATGGATCTATTTGGCCCCATCAAGCTCAACCAGATAGAGAGAAACAATGTCTGGGAACTAACAGACAGACCAGATCACAAGAAGGTTATAGGCACCAAATGGGTGTACAAAAATAAGTGTGACGAAGATGGAGTTGTTGTTAGGAATAAAGCCAGATTTGTCGCCAAAGGTTATGCACAATGTGAAGGAATAGATTTTGATGAAACTTATGCACCTGTTGCAATATTGGAAGCCATCAGAGTATTCCTTGCATATGCAGCATTCAAGGATTTCGAAGTCTACCAAATGAATGTGAAAAGTGCCTTTCTAAATTGAATTCTAGAAGAAGAAGTCTATGTGGAGCAACCCCCTGGATTTGTCAAAAGAGACAAAGTCTACAAGCTTTTGAAAGCTCTATATGGACTCAAGCAGGCCAAGAGTGTGGTATGAGACACTCTCTGTGTTTTTACAGAAGAACGGATTTAGCAAAGGCAAGGTGGACAAGACTCTACTCAGAGTAGAGCATGAAGGCCACATATTATTAGTACAAATATATGTAGTTGATATCATATTTGGCGCAACCAACCCGAAGCTATGTGAGAAGTTCTCAAATCTCATGCAAGGAGAATTTGAGATGAGTATGATGGGAAAGCTTAATTTCTTTTTAGGATTGTAAGTTAAGCAGATGAATAATGGAATTTTCATCAATCAAGCCAAATACACAAGGGACTTAATCAAGAGATTTGGAATGGAATCAGCCAAACCAGCAAGAGTACCAATGAGCACAAGCCTACACTTAGATGCAGATGAAAGAGGCATATCAGTGGACTCAACCCACTTCAGAGGACTTATTGGATCATTACTATACCTCACTGCAAGCAGACCTGGTATTTCATATGCAGTAGGTGTATGTGCAAGATTTCAATTCAAGCCAAAGCAGTCTCACCAGGAAGCACCTAAAAGGATTATCAGATACCTGAAGTCTACAATCAATGTTGGATTATGGTATCCTAAAGATGACAACTTTGAGCTATCAGGATACTCAGATGCAGATTTCGTAGGATGCAAGATTAATAGGAAAATCACCAGTGGAACGTGCCAATTCCTAGGAACCAGATTAATATCCTGGTTTAGCAAGAAGCAGGTATCTAACTCAATATCAACTACAGAGTCAGAATACCTAGCTGCAGGTAGCTGTTGTTCACAGATTCTATAGATCAGACAACAGCTAAGGGACTACAACATCATTGCAAATGAAGTCCCAATATGGTGTGATAACAACAGTGCAATTGCAATAACCAACAATCCAGTATTGCACTCCAGGACAAAGCACATTGATGTTAAACATCATTTCATCAGAGACCACGTGCTTAATAAAAGAGTTAGAGTGGAAAGAGTCAGCACTGAATACCAGATTGCTGACATATTCACCAAACCTCTTCCAGAAGAAAGGTTTTTGGAGCTGAGCAGGGAACTTGGATTACTAGATTGGGAATCTAGTACAGACGAAAAAGCTACCTGATGATCAGATCAGATGAGGGAAGGAACTTATCTGATGCATACGAGGAAAAGCTACCTGAAGTAGTCAAGGAGGATTCACCTGATTAGAGCAGACAATCATTATACCTGAGCAGATCAGACGAGAAGACGAAGGACTGACGAAACTGATCTCAGGCGACACATCCTACCTGATGCAGAGCAGTCAAACGGTCAACCAGCCAAGTTTTCCTATCCTTGACCGACTCTTGAATATAATATTACTATTTATTTACACGTTCACACGACCTCCACTACGTCGAATTAAAATCTCAAACCATCATTTTTTAAAATTGTATCGACACTCATTTAATTTAATATTAAATTCAAAATGTCTTTTCATTTCTTTATTTAAGGCGGCAGACGTCATTTTACAACTTTACCGTCTCCAAGTTTTCGAAAATCCTAATTTTTCAAAAAGCAGAAAAACTCTTGGATATTCAATACACTCAGCGAAAAACTATTTTCTTGCAGAAATGGAATCTTATTCTGAAGGAGTTAATCTGAAGCTTGTCAAGGACCAGATTATTTTCAGTTTGGTAGTCGATTTTGAGGGTCTGTTGGAAACAAATCTGCAGAACAATATGCACTAATGTTTGTGGTACCCCCAAATATAAAATCCTAGACCCGCCACTAACATGTTGTTTTAATTTTTTAAGATAATTATACAATAGTTGACAATTTTTAAACATAGGACGAACTACTTAAACGGGAAATTAACTAAAAATTGGGTATATGATTTGATTAGGTAATTTAGATTATGTTATTTTCTTCTCTTCGGATAAAGTGTCAACTAATTATTCATATGTTCTGCATTACAAATATAAGATTGTTTCAGGAGAAAGTAAAAGACTGTAAATACGAGTCAATCAATTGTATTCATAACACTGATAGAGGGGCCTTTATATAGGCATTACAATGAGAGTCCTTCCATACATAGGATTCCTAGATAAGGTAAGACATCTAATAGGATCCTACTACCTCTAGAAGGATCTAGAACCATCCATATATGTATCCACAACCAGTATTAGGTAAGACACATCACGGAAATAATAATTCTCGGAATACTCCCCCTGTGTCGAGCACTAATACAACAATGGTGCAGAAGATGTTGCCTTCGTAAAAACCTATTCCAAGCCAAAACAAAAGCCCATGGGAAAAATAAAGGTTTGATGAGGAAAAGATTGCAACGCACCAAAATAACATATCATGTATACTGCTCCTGATGTATATACAACGACTCCCCCTGATGAGTACCTCAAATCATAGGAGTCAGATGCCAAGTTGCCCTCACAACTATGCCAAGGAAAAACCCAGTGGGAAAAATACCTCTTTATCTAAGTTGAACAGAAGTACAACGCATCATTGTATGGATGTTCTCATAGGTCGCCTCGTTAAAAACCTTACCAAGTGAAAACCCAGTGGAAAAAATAAACCTTGGTCTAAGGACAAAAAGAGCGCGACACATCCAAAGTGCAGAGTCGCTAAAGACTTATTTGAAAAACAAGTTTTCCAAAGTCTTGACCTCCATGCACTAAATCAGCCATAACTTCTTCGATTCAATAGGTATCAATGAAACTATAAGAACTTATGAAAACTAGACACCCATAGCTTTTCATTCACATACAGTACGTAACCTAGATAGACCTGAGCAGATCACAAAGCTCTATCGAAGTTGACTCAACAAATTACCGGACATATCCTGTCCTACTTTGCAACAATAGTCATATGTCACTCAACATGATGGATGTGATCAAATGGTTGGTTTCTTTGGAAAGTAGACACAAACCTTTCTAATGGTACCAATTTCACCATTTTCCAACAAGTGAGCTGCCCTCTAGGTCATATGGGAGATAGACCAATACATTCAGGGCAAATTCGGGTATCGATATTCAAGTGTCCTTTTATCGAGATACAGCGAGCTTCAAGCTTCTTGTCAATCACAGACATTGCATGAGCGCATCTTAGGCCATCATCACAGTGGCTTAACCGGATTATTACGAATAAGTACATCGAGTCAAACATGAGTACATAATACTGTACTTTTCTCTTAAGACTGCTGTAACACCCCAAAAGGGCGGCTATTACAGTGCCGTAGACCCCACACTGGGACCCACCAGGCGATATCCAAAACAGATTAAATAAATATTATTTGTGATACCGAACCACAATGAATAGTCATTACTCCGATTAGGAGTTTATCAAAAATATGGCCAACGGCCTTATAATACACAAGATCCGAAAAATAAGTATAAACCATATGGAGATGGAAAATACTTCAAATGTCAATACAACCAGATAGTAATTTAAATGAAGCAGAAAATAAAATAATATAACACGGTTTAACATAACCGGACAACAAATGATATGGGGCCCCCGAACTAGTATCCTTCGAACCCTTCGCCGTCAACATGCTCTTCCCGTGCCTTGCCTTTGCCTCGACCTAAAATACAATACAAGTATTTCGCCCAAAACACAGGGTCAGATATACATGATAATTAATTCTTCCGACATTATACAATTCACATATATATAGATCTCAAGGAAATCATTCCGACTATTAATCATACCCCTCGGGCGTATGAAACAACCAATCACAAACTGTCGAACACATCCAATACTATGGACGATTAACAATATGGCTCAAGATGGACATCACAGTACGCCCGATCCGGAAATGTGTCCGTGTACATGTCCGCCCCGTATACGGAATCCAGAATACACATGGGACAATGTACCTAGTTAGCCTCACGAAACTACGTCTCGTGTGCACAGTCCAATACGAAAATAATATTCACGCATGACTATATACGTGCCTCGCTAAAAATCCTACACAATAACCAATCGGAACGCAGTTATGATTCCGTATATGTCACGATACAACATGACAACGAATTCAATAAATCACATATCCGATTAAGGATCAAGGAAACTCACCGAAGTGAAAATAAAGACCAACGAGATCAACGATTCAAAGCGACGTACTTGGGAATGCAACCCCATGAAGAAAACGGAATAACGTCAAGGACAATGTCAAATCACGACAAACATTACATGAACAATTCATACACATGAAATATATAACCATCACAAGAATCTAATCATCATTATAACCAAGAAAGATAACTTGCCTCAATACGAAGACGAGAATAGTCCTCTTCTTGTCGGAACGAACGAACGGTCCTTGACTAATATTGTTTACTCGAACAATCAAACTTAAACGAAATACATTTTACTCAATAACATATTCGTATAATGATCAATATAGGATTAGTAAGACGTCATCCTACAATCCTTTAGAATAGTTTGCTATTTCCAATTATCGAAGCCTTATGTCAGGAGTTCTTTTAACATCATTACAACCATAAAAATCAGTTTACAATACTTTTACCGAATGTTCACATGGTTCATCGTAAACAAGAATTCGATCAAGGGTATGTTGAATAACCAATTATGATGTTAAGATCATCTTATGATGATTAAACTTTCCAAAACATTAAAATGTTAAAAGAACAAAATCTGCACATTTATGATCATTCTCCTCTCATCTAAATTGAATATTAAGCTTACAACAAGGTTATTAGTTATGAGATTACACCATATCCATGAAGGTTATCAAAATCTTTCTTTACAAGGCTGGAAGATCCATTAACATGATGATAAATTCACCATCTATCTAGTATGATGATCAAAACATTCTAAGTTCTCAACACATTAGATTAATAAAAAGTTGTTGTTGGTTTCACAAATATCCTTAACCATTCAAAATCTTGCTGAGCTAAACATAAGGAGAATATGATTCTTAAGAAATCTGAGTAAGAATACATCCTTGTATTTCTAACATGGCCAAGTTCTTCCCAAGGTAAGTGAAAACTTAAAATGGTGTTTAATCACTTTATGATAACAACTCTATTAGTTAAATCCAACTACGGTGAAGTTAACTGATTCCAAGGTATTCTAAATTCATCCAACAAGATGAGCATGATAGTTACAACGTGGTTAGAATCACTATATCATCAAGAACACATCCATCTCAAACCCTCATTTATCATATTCATCAAAAGTGTTAAAAGGTTGGATTAAAACTATGTTTTACTTGATTAATCTACTCTAGGTGAAGTATAATTCGTTATTAACATCATCATATGAAAATAATACAGAGAGAAAAGTACACCTACCTCCAGAAATGAAGAACAACCTCAATGCTATGAGAAAATATACTCCAAGCTCAAGAACACCTCCTAATCTCCAAGGAAATGAGCTCCACTCCAAGATTTAAGGCTTAGAAGCAAGTTGGGGGAGATTGATATCGGTTTGGGAGTGCAGAGGGACGATATATGGAGAGAGAATCGGTTTGGAGTTGTGAAGAAATGAAAAACAGGCTGGTCCTATAAATAGATTGTACAGACTTAGCGCACGCTAACGGGAAGCTTTAGCGTACGCTAACAAACTTACGTGCGCTAACTGGTTAATATTACGTACGTAAGCGGCTTACAGTGGCTACTGTCTTGAATTCGCAGGTCGTTAGGCACGCTAATGAAAAAGGGGTTACGCACACTAATAAAAGTTGACTCTGGCCGACATGACAACTCAGACATTACTCACATGCATGCCAACGGCTAAGGAGTTCACATGCTGAAGTCAACTGATGCCAGATTCCCTTTTAGCGTACGCAACATAGGAAACATTACGCACACTAAGGCACAGGATTAACATACATTAATCATACTATGTAGCGTACGCTACATCAACAGAAAAATTCGAAAATGCAACTCTCAAATTAACATCGAATCATCACATATGAAATGAATAACAACGATATGAAATTCAATACTAAATGCAATTCATGATAATCAGATTATCCGAATAATACAATGACAGGTAAAAACAAAAAATTACAGTCGGATATTACATACTCCCCCCCTTAAAAAGAGTTTCGTCCTCGAAACTAAGGGGTAAATAACTGGCGGTATCTCGCTCTCATACTATCCTCGGTTTCCCACGTAGCCTCCTCGACTCTGTGTCGTGACCACTGAACTTTCAGTAGGGGAATCGTCTTGTTCCGCAACTGCTTGATCCTTCTCTCGAGTATCCGCACCGGACGCTCCTCGTACAAATGATCCTCTGCTAATTCAATCTCTTCGAACTGGAGTACATGGCTCGGATCAGCAACATATTTCCTCAACTGGGATACATGAAACACGTTGTGAATCTTACTCAAAGTCGGCGGCAAAGCTATTCGATAGGCCAGATCACCTACACGGTCCAAAACCTCAAATGGCCCAATGTACCTCGGGCTCAGCTTGCCCCTCTTCCCGAAACGAAAAACACCTCGGGTAGGAGACACCTTCATTAACACATGGTCACCAACCTCGAACTCAAGCGGTCGTCGACGGTGGTCAGCATAAGACTTCTGTCGACTTTGAGCCGTTAACAACCGACTCCTAATCAAAGTGATCTTCTCACGGGCTGTTAATAACATATCGGGTTCCGTACCCAGAGATTCTGACAGTTCGTCCCAACACAAAGGGGACCTACAGCGACGGCCATACAATGCCTCATACAGTGCCATCTGAATTGAAGCGTGCCAACTATTATTATAATTGAATTCCACCAAAGGCAGCTGGGCTTCCCAATCGTCCTTCCAATCAAGAGCACATGCTCTCAACATATCCTCTAGAGTCTGGATGGTTCTCTCAGACTGACCATCGGTCTGTGGATGAAAAGCCGTACTGAAATTTAACTGCATGCCCATCGCATGATGAACTTCCTTCCAGAAGTGCGACACAAATCGCCCGTCATGGTCTGATACATACTCTTGGGGGTACCATGTAATCTCACGATTTCCTTAATAAACAGCTGGGCCAATCTCTCAGGACCCCACGTGTCCTTAATCTCCAAAAAGTGGGCTGATTTGGTCAGACGGTCCACAATCACCCAAATCGTATTCATTCCTCGACGACTCGTCGGCAAGCTAGTGATAAAATCCATAGATATGTCCTCCCATTTCCACTCGGGAATTGGGAGCGGTTTCAGCATTCCTGCGGGTCGCTGGTGCTCAATCTTAACCTGCTGACAGGTTAAACATATCGAAACGAATTCGGCAACCTCACGTTTCATATTCCCCCACCAATAATTCTGCTTCAAATCCTTATACATCTTGCTAGATCCCGGGTGAATAGAGTACGGGGTAGCATGGGCTTCTCTCATGATAGAGTTCCTCAACTCTTCGTCAGCGGGTACACAAACTCGATTTCTAAAGCGTATCAATCCATCCTCGTGGATCACGAATCCAGGGGCTTTCCCTTGGGTTACCTCATCCCGAACTCGAGATAAGAATGGGTCCGTAATTTGCTTCGATTTGATCATATCATCAAGAGACGAAGAAATCTCAAGGGTGCAAAGTTATCCCTGAATATGCTGTAACCAAACTTCAATTTCCGGTCTCATAAGGTCCAACTTCAACTCTCTCTGTGCTGTCAAACGGCTCAGCATCTGCTCCTGCACTGTCTTACGGCTCAAAGCATCGGCAACCACATTTGCTTTACCCGGATGATAAAGGATCTCGATATCATAGTCCTCGATTAATTCTAGCCACCTTCTCTGTCTCATGTTCAACTCCTTCTGGGTAAAAATGTACTTTAGGCTCTTGTGGTATGTAAAGATCTGGCAGGTAACTCCATAAAGATAGTGACGCCATATTTTCAAAGCAAACACCACGGCTGCTAATTCCAAGTCATGGATCGGATAGTTAACTTCATAGGGTCGCAATTGTCTTGATGCATAGGCAGTCATTTTCCCTTCCTGCATTAGTACACATCCCAGGCCCTGTCTCGACGCGTCACTATACACCACAAATCCTTCTGTTCCTTTTGGTAAGACCAAAACAGGTGCTGAAATCAATCGACTCTTGAGCTTATCAAAACTTTGCTGACATGCTTCTGACCACAAATACTTCTTGTCCTTTCGCAGTAAGTTAGTCATCGGTTGCGCAATTTTAGAAAATTCTTCTACGAACTGTCGGTAGTAACCTGCTAAGCCGAGGAAACTACGAACTTCCTTCACGTTCTTTGGTGGTAGCCAATCTCGAATGGCTTCCATCTTTTGTGGGTCCACTTTCATCCCTTCGGCTGATATCACATGCCCGAGAAAGATAACATCAGGCATCCAGAATTCACACTTAGAAAACATAAAGCTGTTCCCGCCTCAATGTATCAAGAACTTGGTGGAGGTGACTCTCGTGCTCTTCATGGTCACGAGAGTAAATTAGAATGTCGTCAATAAAAACGACTATAAAGCGATCCAGATAGTTAATAAAAACTCGTTTCATAAACTCCATGAATACCGCCGGTGCATTAGTCAGTCCAAATGGCATCACCACAAACTCATAATGCCCATAGCGAGTACGGAATGCTGTCTTCGAAATGTCAGACTCTCGAATCCTCAACTGATGATAAGCAGATCTCAAGTCGATCTTAGAAAACACGGCAGCTCCCTGAAGTTGATCCAATAAATCATCAATACGAGGCAAGGGATACTTGTTCTTGATGGTTACCCTGTTCAGCTCACGGTAATCAATACATAAGCGCAGAGATCCATCTTTCTTCCGTACAAATAACACTGGTGCGCCCCAAGGGGACGCACTAGGTCGAATATAGCCCTTGTCAGTCAACTCCTTAAGCTGGTTCTTCAATTCCTGCATCTCAGTCGTAGCCATACGATACGGTGCTTTTGAAAGCGGGGATGTCCCTGGTTCTAACTCAATAATAAACTCCACGTCACGATGAGGGGCTAAGCCTGGCAACTCGTCTGGAAATACATCTGGGTAGTCTCGGACTACCGGAATGTCGGCCAATTCAACTGGTCGATCTGCTGTTTTGGTCATGTAGCACCAATAACCAATACACCCTTGATTAAGCAGTTTCACTGCTTTCATAGCGTTGATGACTCTCCCGAGCAGTGGGATTATCACCTCGAAAATACACTCGAAACCATCATCGAGTAGCGGTTACCATCCGCTATGACACTGAGTATTGCATCATGACGATCCATCCAATCGATACCCAAGATTATATCATCCTTAGGTAAATCGACTACAATCAGATTTGACAACCACTCACGGTCGTTCAAACGAATCGGACAGTCCTGGACTTCGTGATTTCCAATAATTCTTCTACCATCAGGTAGACCAATCACGTAGGGCTCACAATTGATAACATGGTCTTGAGGCAAACGACTTAAACAAGAAGAAGATATAAAGGAGTGTGAAGCACCGGTATCAAAGAACGCACACAGGCTGGGAGTGGATCTCGAGTATACCTGAAATCATGCTGGCCTCGGGATCGTCAGCTTTCTTCATCTCGTAAATTCTGGGTTTCGCAGCTTAGCACAGTGTACCACTTTGATTCCCACGGCCCATTCCCTATTCGCCCGGTGGTCTGATAGGAAGCGGACGAGGCGTCCGGTTCGATAGAGGACTCGAATCGAGCATGAGACGCCATCGTTCGTGTCCTGGGCCCACTTCTGCAAAAACGAGCACGGTAACCATTCTTACCACAAGTATGGCATGTGATGGCAGGCTTTGGGCATTTGAAGTTGATATGCCCCTGGTCCCCACAGTTATGACACACTACGGATGAGGGAACCGCTCGAGAGTGCGATCCGGCTGGCTTTGACGCCATGGGTGGTCGATCAGAAGGGTTTGGCAATGACTGGGGCTTCCTGAATGTCCCCCGATTACTCTCAACTGCCCTGCCCTGGATCTTTTGTTGTTGACTGGGTTGTTTCTTGGAAATCTCCTTCGCGGTGAGTTCGTACTCCAGAGCTTTCTCGATGAACTCTGGTAAGGTAGTACAGTGGTGATTCAACAGCTGCATTCTCATTCGGGGTTTAAGCCTCTTGAGAAAGTATTTGATCTTATCGGCCTCTGTTCGGATAATTGTCATGGCGAAAGGAAGGAGTGCCTAGAATTTCTCAGCAACAGATAATACATCATCGTCTTCGACGGCCTGGGTTCAAGTTAGCCCGGCTGGCCTCATGGAGTGGCCCTGGATAGTAACGGTCTAGCATGAGGTTTTAAAATTCCTCCCAAGTATAAACACCATCAGCTGGCCTTACTGAAAACCACCAGGTATGAGCGCCTTTGCTAAGATAATATGCAGCTACCGAGACGCGGTTCTCTTCCGGGCAGTCCACCATCTGGAAAAGTTTCTCAAAATGCTCGATCCAATGCACAATGTCAGCAGGCTCAGAGGAGCCTTCAAAGGTCGGTGGTCGCTGGCGAGAGATGTCACTGATAATCCGACTCACGGGTCCGCCAATCACAGGAGGAGGATGAGGCCTCTGTTGCTGTCCAGTAGCGGCCCTCTGCATAGCTTCCATTAGTTGACCCATCTAGGTCATCTGTGTCATCATGCCCTGCATCACGACGTAAGGATCGACACGCGCATCCCCGCGCCCACTGTGGTGCGATTGATTCCTAGAAGGTGAACCACTGTCTGCGGAACTATGATCCACATTTGCGCGTCTGTTGGCTCAAGGTATCGGGATTCGGCCCCTTCCGCGTCCCCCTCTGCCACGACCTCTCAGGTTTCTTTCCATACTAAAAGAATCAATCATAATGATAGCCATAAGTACAGTTCAAGATACTAAAATTCACGCTAAGTTAATAGCAACAAGGAATCACATATTCAAGTAAACGGTTATCGATACCACGAATGTCGCACCGAATATTATATCGATGTCAAGTCGAACAATTTCAATCATATTATCAATTCGGCATTTATCTCGGATTATCATTCAGATAAATCCTGTCACAAATCCTCGAAATAACAAGATCAACAAGGAGACCCATACTGATATCAATATCATGCCAGTAATTAAATCATGGCTCATAAAGTACATACCGTATTTGGCTCGTAGGGTCAGGTGCTTGCACAGGTCACACGTGACACGAAGGTCTCTTGATACTAGTTCATTTCACAATGACTCATAAAAAGGAAACAACTCTCTGATACCATCTTCTGTAACACCCCAAAAGGGCGGCTATTACAGTGCCGTGGACCCCACACTGGAACCCACCAGGCGATATCCAAAACAGATTAAATAAATATTATTTGTGATACCCAACCACAATGAATAGTCATTACTCCGATTAGGAGTTTATCAAAAATATGGCCAACAGCCTTATAATACACAGGATCCGAAAAACAAGTATAAACCATATAGAGATGGAAAATACTTCAAATGTCAATACAACCAGATAGCAATTTAAATGAAGCAGAAAATAAAATAACATAACACGGTTTAACATAACCGGACAACAAATGATGTGGGCCCCCCGAACTAGTATCCTTCGAACCCTTCGCCGTCAACATGCTCTTCCCGTGCCTTGCCTTTGCCTCGAACTAAAATACAATACAAGTATTTCGCCCAAAACACAGGGTCAAATATACATGATAATTAATTCTTCCGACATTATACAATTCACATATATATAGATCTCAAGGAAATTATTCCGACTATTAATCATACCCCTCGGGTGTATGAAACAATCAGTCACAAACCGTCGAACACATCCAATACTATGGACGATTAACAATATGGCTCAAGATGGACATCACAGTAAGCCCGATCCGGAAATGTGTCCATGTACATGTCCGCCCCGTATACGGAATCCAGAATACACGTGGGACAATGTACCTAGTTAGCCTCACGAAACTACGTCTCGTGTGCACAGTCCAATACGGAAATAATATTCACGTATGACTATATACGTGCCTGGCTAAAAATCCTACAGAATAACCAGTCGGAACGCAGATATGATTCCGGATATGTCACGATACAACATGACAACGAATTCAATAAATCACATATCCGATTAAGGATCAAGGAAACTCACCGAAGTGAAAATAAAGACCAATGAGATCAACGATTCAAAGCGACGTACTTGGGAATGCAACCCCATGAAGAAAACGGAATAACGTCAAGGACAATGTCAAATCACGACAAACATTACATGAACAATTCATACACATGAAATATATAACCATCACAAGAATCTAATCATCATTATAACCAAGCAAGATAACTTGCCTCAATACGGAGACGAGAATAGTCCTCTTCTTGTCGGAACAAATGAACGGTCCTCGACTAATATTGTTTACTCGAACAATCAACCTTAAACTAAATACATTTTACTCAATAACATATTCGTATAATTATCAATATAGGATTAGTAAGACGTCATCCTACAATCCTTTAGAATAGTTTGCTATTTCCAATTATCGAAGCCTTATGTCAGGAGTTCTTTTAACATCATTACAACCATAAAAATCGGTTTACAATACTTTTACCGAATGTTCACATGGTTCATCGTAAACAAGAATTCTATCAAGGGTATGTTGAATAACCAATTATGATGTTAAGATCATCTTATGATGATTAAACTTTCCAAAACATTAAAATGTTGAAAGAACAAAATCTGCACATTTATGATCATTCTCCTCTCATCTAAATTGAATATTAAGCTTACAACAAGGTTATTAGTTATGAGATTACACCATATCCATGAAGGTTATCAAAATCTTTCTTTAAAGGCTGGAAGATCCATTAACATCATGATGAATTCACCATCTATCTAGTATGATGATCAAAACATTCTAAGTTCTCAACACATTAGATTAATGAAAATTTGTTGTTGTTGGTTTCACAAATATCCTTAACCATTCAAAATCTTGCTGAGCTAAACATAAGGAGAATATGATTCTTAAGAAATCTGAGTAAGAAGACATCCTTCTATTTCTAACATGGCCAAGTTCTTCCCAAGGTAAGTGAAAACTTAAAATGGTGTTTAATCACTTTATGATAACAACTCTATTAGTTAAATCCAACTACGGTGAAGTTAACTGATTCAAAGGTATTCTAAATTCGTCCAACAAGATGAGCATGATAGTTACAATGTGGTTAGAATCACTATATCATCAAGAACACATCCATCTCAAACCCTCATTTATCATATTCATCAAAAGTGTTAAAAGGTTGGATTAAAACTATGTTTTACTTGATTAATCTACTCTAGGTGAAGTATAATTCGTTATTAACATCATCATATGAAAATAATACAGAGAGGAAAGTACACCTACCTCCAGAAATGAAGAACAACCTCAATGCTATGAGAAAATATACTCCAAGCTCAAGAACACCTCCTAATCTCCAAGGAAATGAGCTCCACTCCAAGATTTAAGGCTTAGAAGCAAGTTGGGGGAGGTTGATATCGGTTTGGGAGTGCAGAGGGATGATATATGGAGAGAGAATCGGTTTGGAGTTGTGAAGAAATGAAAAATAGTCTGGTCCTATAAATAGACTGTACAGACTTGGCGCACGCTAACGGGAAGCATTAGCGTACGCTAACAAACTTACGTGCGCTAACTGGTTAATATTACGTACGTAAGCAGCTTACAGTGGCTACTGTCTTGAATTCGTAGGTCGTTAGCGCACGCTAATGAAAAAGGGGTTACGCACGCTAATAAAAGTTGACTCTGGCCGACATGACAGCTCAGACATTACTCACATGCATGCCAACGGCTAAGGAGTTCACATGCTGAAGTCAACTGATGCCAGATTCCCTCTTAGCGTACGCAACGAAAGAAACATTACGCACGCTAAGGCACAGGATTAACGTACGTTAATCATACTATGTAGCGTACGCTACATCAACAGAAAAATTCGAAAATGCAACTCTCTAATTAACATCGAATCATCACATATGAAATGAAATAACAACGATATGAAATTCAAATCTATAATACCTCAACATAATACTAAATGCAACGATTCATGATAATCAGATTATCCGAATAATACAATGACAGGTAAAAACGAAAAATTACAGTCGGATATTACAACTGCATCATCACTTAAGTGAGCCAAGTCTTATTATGACTTCGACTAGTCATTGGGAATCATATAGGCATTACTTTATCGTCTTTTAGGGAAACTCCCTTAGATTGCCTTAAACCGATTGATGAATACGCATCATCAAGTGTCCCCAAGATCCTTTCATTCTTAACTTTGGATTTAGCGGAATCTCTTAGTCTCACAAGAGTACATCACTATAAACCCTTAGTTTTACACCCAAAAGCTTCATATCTCTTCCAAATCAAGTATATACTTAGTATGCGTTCCCGACAATCACTTGTCGACGCGATCCGTGGTCAGGAGCCACTTGATTTGAGTCTGATCCACCACGAGATCCTTTTATCACTTAACTTAGTTCCCCACTAAGATAAGATTTAACCACAAGCTGCACGTCAGTTTTCGGAAACCATCTAACTGAAAAGATATTAGATGCTATAACATCCATTACGATGGCACAACTAAGTTTCGTGTCATCGTAGTCGATTCCAGTGCGTTCATGATAAACCTCGTGCCATGAGGTGAGTTTAACTCCTTCTCTCACTCGCTTTAACAAAGTATACGGATAGATCTTCTCTTTGGAGTGTCGGCACCACATCAACAAAGGGCTATCACTTTGTTTATACTGGAGTCGCATATGTTTACATTTTAGGCCAAGGCTACAACGTTGTAGATTTTCAACGAAGTACGGTTCGATTAAACTCACATTCCACGTCCTCATGTACCAGCTTTATTCATAGAGTACTCTTTATGGATTGGCATTCATTGAAGCGTCCCCCAATGATGACTGTAATCCAGAATCACACATTTGATCAGATGATCAAGTTTTATGTACCAAACTCGCATACATTCTTAGCGAGGGTTTTTATCGAACCAAGTGGCATCCCAATACTCGATGAGATCCACAGCCTTGTAACACTATCTACCACAATTTGTGGTGTTACCATATCACTATTTATAGGTGACGAACGTTCATGACCGGACACAATCCTTCCATACATGTTTGCAGCATGTATTTAATCTCGTCACTTTAGGGAACTTGGTGAGGCACAGTAGGGACAAACTACGACAATTCCAAGTCGTTCTACTCGAACATGATCGTTTGCATCTCCCCCTAACGACGGGAAGACTAGATCATCAAAGTGACTTGTGAGATCGTCTGCCAAGGTATATTTTAAGCGGAGTATGAGTGAAAGCGCATGTCATTTTTATCATTTATAACCTATCATAATGCGTTGTGGTGACGCACTTTGGCACATGAATATGTGGACGATAAAGGTTTTCATTGTTAACACAATCCAGTTAACAAAATGCATACGGTTACACTTGTAACTAAGCATTTGAATGATGATAGGTATAGGTGAATATGACATATTGACCTATGCTACATAACCGTAGCTACTGGTCTTGAGAATCCAACAAAACTGCCACCATGAACCACCGGGATCGAACATAAAGAAACAATTAAACTGATGATAGGCCGTTGGTTTTATCGAACCTCTAGTGATTTCTTGAAGAGTTCACTCCCTTCACCAGCCTCGAACACCTCAAAACTTCGTGAGCATGTATAAACGGGTGTTCGGATTCCAAAACTATCAACCTTGTAGTCAGAAACTGGTCGAAATGACATCGAACTAGTCGTTGGGATGGCTGGTGGTATGTGAAAACTTCATTTAAGTGGTTCACCTCCTTCCAAGTCTCCAAATGGCACCAAGATTTGTGAGAAGGTAGTCTTGGATGCTAGGAAGTACTCGTTAAAATTTCACTTTAAGACTTCGTCTAAAAGTGGGTGAACTGACCTTTACAATGACTGGTCCGCAAGTTAGACAACCATAAACTCAGGTTTCATCAACTTATCAATCATTGTCAAAGGAACCACATAACATATAATGTTATTACTTGAGTATGACCATTTGTGAACACCATCATAGCATCATAAGCCACCCAGGCTAATACTTATGATCATGTATGTATAAGGACTCAGTGAAAAGGGAGGACTCAACACCATGCTTATGCGAGTCGCTACATTATTCTCTTTAGCATAGGAGGGTGTCATGTCCAAATCGTGCCAAAGAATAGGCTTAAATCAATGAACATGGCTAAGAAAGATCATTGGGGGGTCTTTGGCGTCACACATGTTTGTGAAAACAAGATGTGGATGACATAAATATCATCATCGGTCATGAGCCCTGGTCATGATTCCACCAACATACTTTGGTGTTTTTGATCCAACTAGTTTCTTTGTTCAAAAAAAATGATGTCCATGACAATACCGTGGTATATGGATCATCAAACTGTCCAAACTCCGGACTATTAAAGCATAAATGTGTCAATGTCCCAATACATCTTCTGGTTACAAAAAAAACGATGCAAGCCGGACCATATTGACTCATGAATATTTTTCCTTTTCACATATCCAATACAAATGATGCATAAGATTTTATTTCTCACAAATTACAATGAGATGCTATGAGTACACTTTGGCATATATATCATTGAGTCATACGGAACATATGTGACTAGAAAATACCATTCGACGTTCAACAATTTGAGCATTATACCACTCATTGATTGTGATGACCTAGTCATCATAGTCACAATGGATTTATAAACCGAAATCCAAAAATATCGTGTTCCTTGAAAATAGCTTAATATGCACTCAATTTCACTTGCAAAATTTTACAAACATGAGCATAGCGAACACTCTAACAACATAGAGATTTTATACGAGATATGATCAAAATGATCTATCATATTGAGTGCATAACATGGCAAGGTTATATGCCTAAGGGGCAAAGTTACGACACAAGCATGGTGTAAAACTACCATGCATACGCTCGACCTTCTTATAAGGGTGCGTATTTTGGGCTTCCCCAAGGAAACTGTTTTTCAACATTTGAAAGATAATATTTTAGCGTACAATGCATACCAAAAATTGCATCATCTATGGCAAATTCGGCAAAAAAAGAGGTTGAAAAACATGTATCATAAGACTACTTGAAAATTCAAGATGGGAACTAAGTTGGTTGGGACAAAAGTTAGCACAATCGCTGGAAATAAAATTCCGCGCAGCTTGACCTTTGTTCACTAAAACAGCGATAATTCCCTTGTTAGGAAGGCTATGGACGAACGGTGAGATGTTCTGGAAACTAGACTTCCGTATATTGTGCATCACATGGATCATTAAACTCATATTACAGTGCATGTTTTAGTTAGCTACTTTAGTATTTTCCAAGTTTAGTGAGAAAACAAGGTTGAGACCATATCCAATGGCATAAGTGTTGATGCAAAAACATGGCAATGACAGCCATATGTGCATTTAAATGCAGTAGTGTGTTCGATTTATTATCCCAACTAATGATCCTTTCGGTAACTCCAACTTGGTAGACTTGCAGAGAAAGTAGGAATGTCGGTACAACTAAGGCTGTTTAAAAACCACTAATTCCGTTTGAACTTTTAAAGTATAAACAAACACCAAGGAGGATGCGCCTAGTCATGATTAAAGTGTAGATAAAATCCACAAAAGTTTATCAAATCAACCAAGTATTTTAATTCTCAATTTGCAAGTATACGTTATAATAGCCATGTTATATAGATGCATGGTGCATCAATATTAAGCATTTTGAACCATGAGTTATAATGAATATACCATAACCAACTCGTCTTGACCATCCAATAAGATCGACTAAACATAGTCAAATGTATAAGGCACATGCCTTTACAAATACTTGGAAAAGTATTCGGACATATAGTCACACGAACTATAATCAAGGTCAACGAATTCATGTATTTACCGCAATATGCCATTGCTTTACATGTTAAAATTCATGAGAATTACTCTTACATTCTTTCATATATCATATTGCAAGGAGACGGTGCATGACTACACCCACATGTAATATTTTATTTTAATAGGATGAAAGATGGAGTTTTCCAAGTATGGGATTGGGTCAAGACCAACGTGGTGGTCGCTCAATTCATCGTGACAAATCCGCCACAAATCGATTTTAACCACGACATATCTGTCGCAATCGATGTTTGTCCCATTTGTACGTCACAAATTCGTGACTAATCATGAACAAGTCATAACTGTACTGCTATCAACAATGTTCATTTTTTTCAATTGTTGGTTTAAAATCGACAAAATGGCAATGTCAAATCGCACCCAAAACGTGGTGTATGCAACAACCACAAATATCGATTTTCAACAATTATCCATGACTCCCCCAGGACAGTCACATAGTTACTTCGACATACGAGAGTGATACCACCTCTCATAGTCTCATCCACCGCAAAGTAGTGTGGGAGATAAAGAACTCAAATACCCAATTCCCCCAAAAAAAATTCCCAAAAGAGAGGAATTGAAAAATGGGAACTTTAATAAAATCTTACGTGGGTACTTGGTTCCGTATTTGCTTTGATCCTTGAACGGGAGCTTATCTCCATATGAGCAACATATTTTCGTGGTACTCGGTTCCATATTTACTTTGACCTTTGAACGGGATAATAAATATGGCTTCTCTCCATATTGTGCACATCATCATGAGCAACATATTTTCCTATATGCACGTAAAACATAAACATGGTAAGATTCGTAAGTGAACAAATCAATAAACAAATGAATCATTAAGTAGGAAAAGATGGAGAGTTGAGAAATTCCCAGAGAGGGCTACTGGGCTCGATAATTGGCCGAAAAAGGACTCGGGCGCGGCGGTGCAGCAGCTCAGTATTGGATGAGTCCGGATCTCTAAATTTCCTTATACAAATCTGCTTCTGTTCGGCAGACGATTCAGTAAGCAATACTACTCAGAATCTAATCTTCACCATTAAATATATAGATATTTGTGTTGGGAAGTTGCTGTCAAAATTTAACACCGATCCGACGGTTAACGAATTGGAAAATATAATTTTGGTACGACTGCGCTGTGCAGAAAATTTGCACGCGGAAATTCTCGTCTCTCAATTTTTTTTTTCGATTGGTTTGTCTCGACTGCACTAGGTTTTCAAACATTAAATATCACGTGCATAAAACTGTTTGGACGATTCAGCGGTGCTTTGATCAGATCAGGTCGCAGCTTTAGGCAACAGTCGGTTGGACGATCCGGGTTGGGCTGATCACGATGGAGTTCGGTTGGATAGGGCGTGGGAGGCGGGTTTGGCATAGCGCTTTATTTTCTCATGGACACGTAGGCGGGCCTGTGAGGGAGAAGACGGAAACGAGTATGATTCAGAAGAGCCAAAAAACGCCATAGTCCAACTTGGTGTGCCACCGGTGAAGTCATCGGCGGCGAGCTTTGAGAAAGGATTGAAGGTGAAGAGCGATAGGAGAGTCCATATGCGAGATAAGAGTTGCGTGACAAAAATACTCCGTCAGGACTTGTCCCAGTGGCGGCGTAGGTAGAGGTGGTGGAGGTCGGTGGTGCGCTGGTCGAGGACTTCGAGGTAGCCGGAGTAGCGGAGCCATGACTCGAAAGCGGTTCGGGTACGCTAAGAGAAAACGGGTTCTGCGCAAACACCATATCTTTCCTGTGGTGCTTTGCGGTTGTTGGGCAAATCAGATCTGATGGCCGGCGGCAGCGATCTGGTTTGCAGATCTGGATTGGGGAGCGGCGCGGCGCGGTGGAATTTAGGGTTTTCGACGGCGATTTTTTTTTAATTTTGGATTTTTATAGCTCTAGGGTAGATTAATTGCTGATAACGTGTTTCTGGAGAAAGTAAAAGTGTAAATACGAGTCAATCAATTGTATTCATAACACTGATAGAGGGGCATTTATATAGGCATTACAATGAGAGTCCTTCCATACATTGGATTCCTAGATAAGGTAAGACATCTAATAGGATCCTACTACCTCTAGAAGGATCTAGAACCTTCCATCTATGTATCTACAACGAGTATTAGGTAAGACACATCACGGGAATAATAATTCCCGGAACAAAGATGACATATACTTTTAAATTTGATTTTAGGTGATGGATATTGGAGGTCCTTTTTTTTTCTATTTCTTTTAGCATAATACTGTCCTTTTTGTTTTGTTATATAGATACCATAAACTAAGTTCCATTGGAGAATATGTTGCATCAACTGTCACTTTATAATTGAACTCATCAAAAGATCAATCATCTTCACATCAATCATCTTCCAAGATTTTATAAAGTTAATCTTTCCACATTTAAACTATAAGATTTTCTAAAAAGGTATTGCTATTTTGCTATAACTTCATTGTCTTTCCTATATAAAAGAAAAACTATCATTACGCTTCGACCAGGGACGGATCCAGAATTTTAGAATAAGGTATTTCTTTTTCTTCAATGATCTAACTGTGGAAAAAAATTCTAACTGTGTTCATTGGAGTCAAACTTATAACTTGTTGTATAATATTTGGGTATATTACTACTAAGGTCAAGATGTTTGGGTGTTATTGAGAATACCAATAACACCCTTTAAATCCACATACCCTCATTTCGAAAAACAAACAAAGAACGAAATAAAAAATTTTTACCCGATATTAACTATCGCCCCTATTGTTGGGTTCTTTTGGTTAGTATTAACTATTAACCGGTTAATGATTTATTGTACTTGAGATTGAACGGAACAGAGTTTATCTATTCCGAGATGGGGCTTAGAATCACTTTTGACTTGGGTCGTTATTTGTGATGTCCAATTATTCATAAAAGGGTTAATAAAGACACTTATTCATTTGTAGTGTCAAAAGCTAAATCTAAACTTGCCTCATGGAAAGTTTCTCAGCTTGCTTTGGCTGGTCGCGCAACCTTAATTAAATCTGTAACAACTAGCTATCCTGCTTACTGTATGCAAGTTTCCAAACTTCCAAAAGCCACTACATATGAGCTTGACAAAGTGAACAGAGGATTCTTATGGGGTGATATGGGAGGGCTTGGACTTTGTAAAACTGAAGACATGAATGTTGCACTTTTGGACAAGTTGTGCTGGGTCATTCTTAAAAGTGACAATCGTCTTTGGATAAATGTTTTGCGTGCCAAATATTTAACTGAATATGGGGAGCCTCGTCGCATTCGTTTTTCTCTTAAAAGGACTCAGTAGACCGATTTGGTCTTTCAATAAATACATACAACTCAAACACAATACATGCCCACGCAGGGGTCGAATACAACACACTCTCGTACAACGGGAAAAGAATACTGCAGCGGAAATAAAATACAACTAGACCAATATGACATCATACGGGTCCTCATGTGATTAGTATCATTCATCTTTCATCATCCTTCATGCCGACCCTGTGTTCTGCTCCCCAAAACCTGAATGCAATACAGACATCCACCCCCCGATTACTCGGGAGTTAGCAAAATTTCACTATTTTGCTAGTGCAAGTACAAAGTGCAAAAATACGAGTCATACAATTCAAGTTCCAAGAATAATAACAACCAGGAACCCTCAAAGATTCAAACACGACGAAAAATACTTCCCGGAGTAAGAGTTTGGGTAAAACATTCCAAAATCAAAAGATCACAATTCAAGAGAAACAATTTATAAAATGTTGTAATAAGCCATCGGGAGTTTTGATAGAAAACAATTTAGGATTATCGAATCCTTCTCTTTCCAAAATCAACAGGGATCACAGCCCAAAAGTTTTGTTTTCCACAAATAGAAAACCAACAACAATTCACAGGGTCGAAACCCACGTCACGTGTCCTCGACGGACATAAAAATCAACACCACATAATCACCCAAGAGACGCAAATCTTGGTCACTCAACCATATCATAAAACAAATCACGCACGCGCATCGCCTTGGGAACAGGGCTATACTATTGATCCCGCTCTGTGGCCTCTAAGGACCCTCCCGAGCTGGCTAGCGAAACAAACTCGTGAATCCAGGGCTATACCATTGGATTCCCTCTGTGGCCCCGTCGGACCCTCCCGAGGTGATTAAAACACATTCACAAATCATAAACACACCAGCATGAACACTTGTCACGGCATCTCACTTGTTGTCTCCTGACCATATGATCGCACGCCATATGTCACCGCAGGTCTTGTCTCAGGCTCTCACGGTTGGATCAATCACTTGTTGCATCCTGATCACATGGTCACATGCCATGTATCACCGTAGACCTTCGACCATATCCACACATTCACACAAATAACATAGCACGCCAAGGATATCCGAACAATTCACCCAAAGGCAACAAACACACAGCACGACACGAGTATCAAATCACAACGCACCGAAATGAGGCAATATACATACACATGCATTACCAAGCGCAACATCAATACCAAGCGCATTCATAGGGTTCACTTAACCATTCACGAGAAACAACATTCCTAAAACACACGCGTTTTGAAAGTGAGCCTTTGACGAGGCTAAACCGAATCTTTTCAAAGTTCATCTCAAACAATCAAATAAATAAATATATCAAGACGATCACCAATCATCATATTCACAAAACAAGAAATGTATGAACAAGGTACTTGCCTCGAAACCACGGTCGCAACGAGACGATGGATGGAATGCGGTCGAACAGTCCCGAACTCCCGAACACTATCAAGAACACGATAGCACCGCGAAACTACGAGAATAACACCACAGGAAATATCAATCACCAAACGGGATTCAACTCGGAATCCTAGAGCACCTATAATCCTCCGGAAGGAACAACAAAACATGATTACGACGAGGATCAAGACCAAAAACAACGAGATTACAACAAACTATCGAAGGAAAAACTCATTCGGATATTTGATCGAAATGTTCACTACACCTCAAGAACACCGAAATCATCCTTCGGTTTGAATGAACCGAAGATATGGATATACAATCCATAAAATATGTTTAACAATATCATTTAACAACAATTGGTTTATCAAAACCGAATGGAAAACAAAATCAAGAATAAAACTCCCAAAAGGTCAATTCTAGGGAATCAAGAAAAATACTTTGATCTGGTGAAGAACAAAGGATTAAATGATGTTAAATACATGAATACTACTAAGATTAATCATACCCATTACAAATCAATGACACGGAATGAATCGAACATTAACATCGAAAACCCCCAAATCACCCAAAAGTAGGGTTTCAAGACTTTACCTTGGATTAAGGATGAAGAACAATTGTTGGTGTTGTTAATCCACACCAAGAACTTGAAGAAGGTGAAGTTCTCTGGGATTAATGATGTAAAAATGCCCAAAAAACTCCCACAAGATCGCCCAAGAGGAGGAGGAATGAAGGAAGAGATGAAATGAGCATTCATCTCACAAAATCCGCAGAAATAGGCTGATCTGCACTGTGTGCCGCGGCACGGACCGAGTGTGCCATGGCCCACGGCCAAAAAAAAATACCCTGCACTGGCTTAGTGCCGCGGCCCATCCAGCAGGGGCCGCGGCCCGCGGTACAGCTCGCTCCATCATAAAAAGGCACACGGTGCAGTCTTAGCTATTTCGACCATAACCCCTTCGCCCGGACTCCGATTGACTCACCATTTGAAACACTGGAAAGTTAACTTGGTGCTCTATAATACTGAAAAGATTAAGAATTTTTAGAGTTTCCAAGAATTGATGGCGATTTTACAAAGTCGAACTCATACTTGGAAAAGTCGTTTAATAACACTGAACTCAACAAAATGACATCGAAACGAACTCGGATGACAAAAAGTGTAGAATTATCATTCTCGGAATGACGAAACGGTCACAATAGATTCACCAGGATGGACTTCCGTCAAAAAAAGAAAATTACCGGAAATCAAAAATCGCGGATATTACATATTATTCTCCTTAAAAGAAGTTTCGTCCCGAAACTTAAAACAAGTAGGGAGAAACAATATCCCGCCAGGAAAACTCAACGAGATACACAAGAAAGGCATAACTTATGCCCAACGGCGAAATGTTACAAGCAACGCAAAGGAACATACGGCGTGAAAACACGCTCCACGACGACCAACACAATGCCACCGGTAGAAACATAATAAAACCAACAAGTGACAAGCGTCATCAAACAGATAATACAATCAGGTCGATTATCCGAACAACCACAAAACACAAAGCACCTATTACAAGGAAACACGCACCGTCGAGAAAACAGAAAATAAACACAAACAATTCACAAGGGCAATCACAAACAATTCAGACTATGCCGAAATTCTCAAAAACCACATTAGGCATCTCCGTGTCCTTTCGGAGCAGAGACGCAAACCCGATCCCCAAATCTCTCAGTTACCGTCTCGCAATGCACAGCTCGGTGACACACCTGGCCACACTCGAAACAATAGACTAACGGTGAACGACAATTCTTCGCGGTACGAGATCAAGCAACAACAGTCAGACAACCCCGATCAAACAACAACGATCGGACAATAACGACCGAACAACAACGATCGAACAACAATGATCGAACAACAACGATCAAATAACAATGATCGAACAACAATGATCGAAAAACAATGATCGAGTAACAACGATCGAACAACAATGATCGAACAACAACGATCAAATAACAATGATCGAACAACAACGATCGAAAAACAATGATCGAGTAACAACGATCGAACAAAAATGATAGAACAATAACGATCAAATAACAATGATCGAACAACAACGATCGAAAAATAATGATCGAGTAACAACGATCGAACAACAATGATTGAACAACAACAATCGAAAAACAATGATCGAGTAACAACGATCGAACAACAATGATCGAATGACAATGGTCGAACAATGACTCGTCCCCTATGGCCAATACCCGAACCCGATCCAAATGAAATAGGGTAGGGTATGGAGGATGTAACACCCCCGAGATATTCAAGGTATATTACAGTGCCGTGGACCCCTACATGGGACCCACCAGGCTAGACACAATTTACCACAGTAAATGTACACATTATCCAATTGAAAACCAAATCACACGCCCGGTACAACCGGCGAAAAAATCCACAATGGCAACATAAATAATTTGACAAATATAAATCTTAATCCGAAGAGAAAAGCCTAAGTACTCGCGAGTACAATCTATAAGTTTCAAAAGTGGACAACAACCATATCGAATGGAATAATGAAATAAAAGGACTCAAACGCATATGTCAACGACCCTGGCCAACATCCTCAGATCGTCCCCCGCTTGCTCGTCCGGATGATTATAACCTGAAATCCATAACAAGAATTTCCCCACAACGGGTCCCCAAAGGGGTTAGCAATTACGCTAGTACAAGTATTCAAGGCAAACCAATCGCTTACACATTTCATAGTACATGCACCAATATCATTTCAAAAACCAAAACTAGACATGTCTTTTCCGGAAACAAACAGTCAAATAATCAATTTGCCTAGGACCAGGACGCTACCATGAATTCCACCCGAGGCCTCTAAGGACCCTCCCGAGCTGGACACTTTATAAATCAAATCACGCACAGGCATCGCCTAGGACCAGGACGATACCATGAATCCCACCCGAGGCCTCTAAGGACCCTCCCGAGCTGGCTAGCGAAACAAACTCGTGAATCCAGAGTGATGTCATAGATTCCCTCGAGGCCCCGTCGGACCCTCCCAGGGTGAGTAAAACACACACAATATACATTACCATTTCATGTTAAGCATAAAAGTTTCCAAAAAAATACTTGCCTTGAATTATTGACGACGTAACGAACGGAAGGAAAAACACCGACGAACGCTAGGAACCAACGGAACCGAACCTAACGATTCAAAGAACACAATCAAAACCAACTCTAGACGAATACAAAAATGGAATACACCCGAAAACCCGCCTACGATTCATGTATATTCGTATAAAAATAACAACGAGGGCGGACCACAACCAAACCCTCCCGATTTCGCAAAACCAAGAAAATATACCATGAATCCGTAGGAAAACTAATGATATCAACAAGATTAATCATATTCATCATGGATTAACCAACAAAATGGAACGGATCGGACGAAAATCCCAAATCCCCCAATTTATCCAAAAATAGGGTTATAAGAGATTTTACCTTGGATTAGGATTAAAGATTCGTGTTGATGTTGATAATATACACCAAGAACCCAAGGAAGTTGATGGTTGAGATGATCGGAGGAAGAAATCGCCAAGAAATTTTCCGGAATCGCCTCAGCCGCGGAGAGAAGGAAGAAATGAAAATAATACGTTCATCTCGGTCAACTCCCTGGTTTATATAGCAGGGAGTGTTAGCGTGCGCTAATCCTCAAAGTTAGCGTGCGCTAACGAAACAAACTCCAGTCCAGTAGCCAGATTTCTGGCTGTTAGCGTGCGCTACTCCAAACGTAGCGTGCGCTAATAACCTCTCGGTAGCGCGCGCTATCGACCAATAGCGTGCGCTACCTGGACATCATCCGAGTCTAGAAGCAACTGTCAGCACACACCTGATCCGGTTAGCGCGCGCTATTGACCAAATGTAGCATGCGCTAAACTGTATCGGTAGCGCGCGCTATCGATGAATAGCGTGCGCTACATGGGCATCAGTCGAGTCCAGTGGCAAACTGCCCAGTACTGGACATTCACACTAGCGCACGCTACCGGGCGTCTCAGCGTGCGCTAAACCCCGACATTAGCGTGCGCTAGAATACATAGCGTACGCTAATCCACCATCCGCAGGGTCGGAATCGACCGCCACTCCTGTGGCTTGCTCTCTAGCGCGCTATTTAAAATCGTAGCGTGCGCTACTAAGGGACATCTAGCGTGCGCTATGCAGAAAAGATAGCGTGCGCTAGGTACGAAATATAAACGGTCCAAAACACCGTAATATGAATGAAACATCCAACGGAGCATCTCAAAACGTATCACAACGTAGAATGGATCCACGACAACCCCGAAACGGTGGTTCCGCACAACAATAATGAGAATCAGATCAACAGGTGACTGAAAAGATACACTGAAAGATACACGAGGGTCACTACGACCGAGAAATGCACCGAAAATGAAAATACAAGGGAAAGAAAAATGCGGATATTACAGAGGAGGCATACCCGTACCCTAACCGACCATTAACATCCCTATTTTCAACTAACTAATATAACTGTTTTTAATAGAGCTAACCTAAAATAGAGCGACACTTGATAACCATTTATAGTTGAATTAAAAGGCATCTGGTTTCGTGGTGTAGTTGGTTATTACGTCAGTCTAACACACTGAAGGTCTCCGGTTCGAGCGGATCCAAATATTTTAAATTTATTTTTTTATGATGTTTTATTGAAGCTGCAATAGCACAATTTTTATTTTTAATGGTCGACAAGAGCAAAAAATTTAAACTGAATATTTCCACATTTAATGTCAAGGCTATATCCAAGATTTTATAAACTTAATCTTTCCACATTTAAACTATAAGATTTTCTAAAAAGGTATTGCTATTTTGCTATAACTTCATTGTCTTTCGTATATAAAAGAAAAAACTATCATTACGCTTCGACCAGGGACGGATCCAGAATTTTAGAATAAGGTATTTCTTTTTCTTCAATGATCTAACTATGGAAAAAAATTCTAACGGTGTTCATTGGAGTCAAACTTATGACCCATTGTATAATATTTGGGTATATTACCACTAAAGTCAAGATGTTTGGGTGTTATTGAGAATATCAATAACACCCTTTAAATCCACAGACTCTCATTTCGAAAAACAAACAAAGAACGAAATAAATAAATAAAAAAATTTACCCCATATTAACCTCATTTAACGATAGCATTATTGCCCCTATTGGTGGGTTCTTTTGGTTAGTATTAACTATTAACCGGTTGATGATTTATTGTACTTTTTTTTTAATCATGAGGGAGTTGAATAGACAAGGGTAATTATGACTTGAAAATCCAAAATGTCAAATAAAATGAAAAGACATTTAATTATAATTGGAGTAGATGGTTTTATTAAATATGATAACATATTTAAGGAAGTAATTGTTTTCCATCAAAAAAAGGTATGTGAGAAAAGGACTTGTTTAAACAATTTATTTGTATATGATGACAAAGTTGCAACATCAAATGCAAGACAAAATTAAGGTGCAAAATTATTAGATAAGAATAAATTTAGATACTAACCTACCTTTATTCCAAAATCTCATGTGGGGTAAGAAATTGTTGATAAGTACTATTTTTTTATTGAATTTTTGTCGTAGAGATTTTAATGAGGCTTGATCCTTAAATCTCTCCTTTGTGTAGTGCAAGGCTGTTGAGTTTTTCTTTTATTCTCTTTCTAATAATATAACACTATTTCTGTAGCATCCAGAATTAAATCTGAAAAACACACAATCGTGTAGATTTTGTGAGATGTTACAAAAAGATAGTTTTAGAAGATCTCAACAGACAAAAGAACCATGAGATGGAACGGAACGGAGTTTATTTATTCCGAGATGGGGCTTAGAATCACTTCTGATTTGGGTCGTTATTTGGGATGCCCAATTATTCATAAAAGGGTTAATAAAGACACTTACTCATTTCTAGTGTCTAAAGCTAAATCTAAACTTGCCTCATGGAAAGTTTCTCGGCTTGCTTTGGCTGGTCGCGCAACCTTAATTAAATCTGTAACAACTAGCTATCCTGCTTAATGTATGCAAGTTTCCAAACTTCCAAAAGCCACTACATATGAGCTTGACAAAGTGAACAGAGGATTCTGTTGCCATATTTGTTGAACGCAAGTATACGTTATCGTATACAAGTAATAAAGTGATGAGTGAGTATCGTTCCCACGAGGACTGAATCACTAACTACCGATTTTTATGTATTCTAGTTTTATTCGAACAATCGAATTTTGGGTTTTGCAATTAATTACTAAGAGAATTAATAAAAGACTAGACAGTAGAAAACGATAGCTTGAAGAAAGAGAATCAAATGATGAATAAGTCTAGGATTCAAATTCCACCTCGGTTTATCCGAATTTACTCTCGATTATCTTGAAGTTAATGATTTTCCCAATTTATTGAAGGCGAAGATTGCTAATATATTCTACCGCCTCTCCCGAGGTCAATAGATTTTTCTAAAGGCGAATAATGCACTCTATCCCTAGGTGAATTAATTCGTCAATAGGCAAAAAGCATAAAATCTCCAAAATGCCATGTAGTTCCTATGAGTATATTCCTATCTCACAGAATAAAACGGTCCTCACCAATAGTTCCTCACCAATTCTCCTCTCCCGATTCGAATTGAATGATTAAAACAATATAACTATTGGCCAGATAATTGAAAGCATTAAACACGATTGGGAAAACTCAACAAAAAGGTAATTAATTAGATAAACTCAAGCAAATCCGTCAAAACGTAGGTTTCATCAAAATCCTAGATTAGGGTTTTAGCCTGACATGCTAATAAATAAAAATACAGAATTAATGAATGAAAGCATTAAAATCAAACGCAGATGAAGCTCGGATTCCTCCGTTCTTCGGCTTCCGCCCTCTGCTCTTGAAGTCTTCTGCTTCTCTTCCTCTTCTGCCGTCTCCCCTCTGATTCCAAGATTTTCCAAGATCAAAAGATGATTAATTAGGGTCTTAAACCCTTATTTATAGCTTTGCATAGTCTCCAAATCGCGTCTGTGTGAGTAGGTCGAGAACTGGCTTCAAAACGGCCCAAATCCGCGCGGAGCATACAAAAACCGCCTAGTGTGCTGCGGCTCACTAAATCTGTGCCGCGGCACATGGTCTTCAGCTGGATGCCTGGGCGCCATTTAATTCATCTGTGCCGCGGCACAGAGTACAGTCTACTTTGTGCCCGCTGGTTGCCTTCCTGTGCCGCGGCCCACTTGTCTTGTGCCGCGGCTCACAGCCAAAATTTGCCGTTTTCGCCCGTTTCGCCTCGTTTTAGCTTCCGAACTTCAATCTCCTGACAAACAAACAAGATTAAGGCATTAAGAGCTCATTTATGCAAATTTACTCTCCAAAATAATACAAAATAATGATAAATAAGCGTATAGAAATACGCCTAACAAATACCCCTAAACTTAAGCCTTTGCTTGTCCTCAAGCAAAAAGAATTAAATTCAATCAAAAGAATGTCGTGAATAATCGTGCAACTCGTGGTGCTCAACCTAATCAATATTATCCTGAAGTTCTCTCTGAAAAATATGAGTATCGTAATAGCGAGCTACACTCAGAACACTGATTCTACAAAGTAACCAAGTTCAGTCCTAATTACTCGTTCATGAAGAAAGTCCAGCTCAAAGATTAACAAACGTGAATCAAATCGACCGTCAATATGAAAGGTTAAAATAAACAAGCTAGTTCGCCCCGTTCCACAATCTAATGGCAAAATTTTCACGAGTTTCATAAAAATAATCCTCGGACAGTATTCCCTTATATATACATGCTCAAGAAATTGATTCGAGTTGACCACTAGGTTAGGATCTCGGGATGTTTCATCGGGACAATCCTAGGGTGGAACTTCCATTCTCATGTATTGGGAAACCGTTTGACGTAAAAGACACTCATGGGGCACATGGATGCTTCTAGTTACTAAGTTCCCTTCTACAGCGGAGAAACAACTCGAATATATAATTCCCGCATGTCCGAATCAAGGTCGCTGTTTTACGCGAGAGTAAACAACGGGTCACGTGAATACCCCCGGTTACTAGGCTCCCTATCATTGGCACATGTAAAATTTCTAAATCACTAGTCTAATCAGGGTCGTCGTTTTACGCGAGAGTAAACAACGGGTCACGTGAATACCCCCGGTTACTAGACTTCCCATCATAGAACAAATATATCTCGACTTTTGGGAAAAACTGACCGACTCTAAACTCAATCTAAGTGCCAACATGACTAATGTAACTGGACAACTAACTAACCGAAAAATGTAACCCAACGTATCGATGATGATTTTAACACACGTATGTATCCTCTCTTATCCGCCAAGACCTCTACAATCACGAGAAAAATTTCGGACCTAAATGAATACTAAACAGAAACAGAAATCACTGACTACAACTCGACTAAAACTCGACCATTTCTTCAGAGAGAAAAACAGTGTCGTAACATCAGTATTACACAAATAGAAGCACGAAAAATTCACGAATAAGAGTAAAATCAAGACACGCAAGGCTATCGAAAAAATTAACGCAAAGTAATGAAAGTGCAACAAAATCAGTACAGCAATGAATGTAGCAACAGAAAGTAAACCCCCCCCCAAAACTTAGGACGTACATTGACCTCAATGGATAAAATATGATATGCAATAGAATAAGAAGGTCAAGTACTCCCCTCCAGTCCTCTCACGAGCTAGTGCCGGCATCATCCGGTGAGGAGGGTGGTGTGGCTGGCCGAGCGGGTGCAATAAATGGCTCGTCTGTATGCATGATATGGGCCGTCCATACGGCAAGGTGCTCCTGATGATAGGCGTCCCTCGCTGCCAGATGCCTCGCCTCTCGTCGGTTGGCCCGGCGGGCCTGCTCTCGCATCTCAACTATGACGGTAGCAATAACGCTCTCTCGCTCCGTCCGCTGCTCCTCTCGCATGGCAGCCAGCATACTCTCCCTCTCTCTCCTCATCTCATCTCTCTCTCTCCTCAAATCCTCTCTCATATCCTCTTTCTCTCTCCTCGTCTCCTCTCTCTCTCTCTCCTCATATCCTCCCTCAGCTCGTCGAACATCGCCTGAAATCTCTCTCCGTCGGGCTGCGGTCCTACATCTGCCTGCCCCTGTGTCAGCAAAATAGGCTCGGGGGACCCCTCGTGGGCCTCATCCAGAATAAATCCTCTCCCCCGAGCGTGCGCCGGTGCTCCTCCCCACTGATCAAAATGTGAGATGATGCGGTGGTCGATCGGGGCCCAGGGAGCAAGCATCGGATCGTCGTCTGACCACGTTAGCCCCGACTGCCGGCACAGAGCACAGATAAGAGAGGGGTGCTTCAACCCCGTCTTGGCCCCTCCCTGAATGCACTGGAATATAGAACGGACCAAGAGAGGGGCCACATCGAACCGCAGCACGGATGTGATAGCATATAGTGTCCGGGCGCGGGAGAGAAAAACAGTGCGGATCTGAAATGTGGGGTCTATACGAGCGCAAATAAAATAAAGCCAGGCACGCCCGAGCCGACTGAGGCACGAGCTCTTGAAATGGAAAGTGGAAGAACCCGGTGCACGCTGCTCCCAGTCGGAGTCGGGCTGCGTAATAGTCTCTAGCAGAGCCTCCTTCGTGAGGCTAGTCATAACTTGGTCATAAGCCGACTCATCTACCACCGGAAGCCCAAACAACCTCCGAATAGCAGCTGTGGAAAAATCAACTGTAATACCTCGGACATCGACCTGAGTCCGAGTGTCCGATCTTTGCAACATCCGCTCGCTCGAATATGCTTCAATAACGCGCTGGCATAGAACTCCTGCACTATCGAAATCATGGCTGGCTCGGGGGGTGCAGCAAATCGGGCCCACCCCATCTCGTCTATCATAGCAAGCAGTTCCCCGTCCTGAGGGGCTGGAGTGAATCCCCTTTCTGGGATAAGAGGTCGCGGCCGAATCTTCTCATTGAAGATTTTGTGGATTTCAGGGTCAGAAAACTAGTGCGCCTCAGACTCGGCGCGGCTACGAGAGGTTCCCCCTCGAGTGGGGGATGACTGAGTCCTGGCCCTCTTGTTCAGCTTCTTAGTCCTAGCCATAGTGATTCCTGAAAAAATTTAAACACCGAAGGTTACTTACTCAAACAATAACGAGAATAATCATCACTCGGCTAAGGATATCCGGCCGTAAATCAGAAATTTTTACGAGATAGCACAACCGTGAGAAAAAATGACATTGAACCATAACGTTTAAACTAGACGTATGGGTTGGGGTTGCTGTTATTCCAGAACGAATACGTTGCACAAAGATTCAAAATATTGCCTTAACAAAGAAAATTTTTCATTTAGACATTTCATCGAACACCTAATGGGCAAGAGTTTACTTGAAGAACAAACATGGCAATAGCTCGATTCAATACCAAGAACAACAACACGAATCATTCATCATCAAAACTACATACTCAATTTATTCATATTCCAAAATAACCATGAAAATTCGATCAAAACCATCATGTTATCCACTAAACCATTATAGAACTTTTGAAAGAAATAAACATATTCAATCCATCAAATGCATACCACAACTTCAAATTTAAATTCATAGAACAATTTGAGATTAGAGATTTGAACATACCTTGCTTGGTTTGTGAAAAGTGCAAGAAAAATCGCAAGAAGAAAACGAGAAGAGAACTCAGCCGATCGCGCGCGCAAGGGGAGGGAAGGAAGAAAGGGAAAAGTAACCTGGGGTGGCCGGCCGAATGCGGGTTATAAAGTACCTGGCTGTTCGAATTCTACATAGTGTGCCGCGGCACCGCGTACAATCCCTTTTTACCTGTTCGTTCGTTTTGTTGTGGGCCATGGCTCAGGTTTCGTGTGTCACGGCGCAGGGCTCAGGTGTGCCGCGGCTGAGTAATGTTGTGCCACGGCACAGAGTACAGTTTGTTCAGCCCTCCCTTTCGATCTGTGTGTGCCGCGGCTCACAATACTTGTGCCGCGGCTCAGTAATGAATTTCTCCCGTGGGATTTTTCCTGCACAGAATTTCAAGAGGAACACGTCAAAAGCGAGATGTAAAAGCAAATCAAAGCACAAAATGATGAAAAATAAAAAAATGCAAGAATGCAAGAAAAATAGAGAAACTCAAAAATCTACAACTACGAACTCGGGTTGCCTCCCGAGAAGCGCTAAGTTTATAGTCTTCAGCCGGACCTATTAAAAAAATCAGTTCGCTTTTCGCAAACTCCATTTGATCTCCGCCCCGTTCATCGAACCGTTAATATGGTTTTTAAAATTATGACCATCGGTCGTTAACAATTCGACTTTCGGTTCGGACATCGAATGTTGTTTGCGGAAAGGTTTTGACGAGAATAACTTTCCGAAACACCCATTTTTCTCATGACTAGATGTCCGCTGGGCTTCCGGCTTATTCCCCTCTTTCACAAACGCACTTAAGACTGCAGTGGACTTTTCCGAGTGTGGATGATCAGATGGCCATGATTGCATGTTCACATGCTCGAGAAATGCTACTCGTTCTACATCTTTCTTAAAAGTTGGACCATCTGACACGGAATCTGAATTTTTCGACTGACGATGTCTTCGGTGTTTCTCTTTTGCAACGGCCTCCACACTTTCACTTTGTGAGCTTTTATCAACACCTCCCGGCCATGAAAATGATTTGAATACTTGGAACGTAACATGCTCGTCTTGGACCCGCAGAGTTAATTCTCCTTTTTCCACGTCTATAAGAGTTCTGCCGGTCGCTAAAAATGGTCGTCCCAAGATAATCGGGATATCTTCGTCTTCCTCCATGTCTATAACATTAAAATCCGCGGTAAAGATAAATTTACCCACTTTTACTAGCACGTCCTCAATCACTCCCTCGATACTTAATGGATCGACCGCTAATTGCAAGGAGACCGCTGCCGCTTTGCTTCTCCAATTCCTCACTTTCGAAAATAGATAGAGGCATGAGGTTAATACTAGCACCGAGATCGCACAATGCCTTATTAAAAGAAAGATTCCCCATGGTGCACGGTATGTTGAAACTTCCCGGATCTTTCAATTTTGGTGGGAGCTTCTTTTGAAGAATCGCGCTGCATTCCTCCGTCAAGGCGACAGTTTCAAACTCCTCGAGTTTTCTTTTCTTTGACAATCTCTTTCATGAATTTAACGTAGCTTGGCATTTGTTCCAACGCGTCAGCAAATGGAATGTTAATATGAAGCTTTTTGAACACGTCAAGGAACTTAGAGAATTGTTTGTCCGCCTTTTTCTGCTGTAATCTCTGCGGAAACGGGACGGGGGGCACATATGTCTTCGGGTTATCCGGAAACGTTATCGAAGGTCTCCAATCTCATGATTCCTCTGTTGCTAAATTTTTCTTTTCCTCAATTTCACTACTCTTTTCACTTCTCTCTGGCTGGTCACACACCTCCTTCCCGCTTCTCAGACTGATCGCATTTAGACTTTCCCTAGGATTTGTCTCGGTCGTGCTTGGCAATGCTCCCTCCGGGCGAGCTGTCAATACATTAGCGATTTGGTCCAGCTGGACTTCCAAGTTGCGAATGGAGGCGGAATGATTCTGCAATGTCGCTTCAGTACGGGTCATGAATTGACTCGTATTCGCTGCCAATTTCGCAATTGCTTCCTCGAGAGAAACTTTTGGAGCGGGAGGGGGCTGCTGTTGGTTCTGAGCGAATGGGGGCTGGTTTGAGTTCTATCCGTTTCTCCACAAAAAGTTGGGATGATTACGCCACCCCGGATTATACGTGTTGGATTACGGATTATTTTGCCGGTTTCCGTTTCCTACAAACTGAGCTTGTTCAATTTAGGGCTGCTCGAACGGATTTTCGACTTGACACTCCACGCTCGGGTGGGATCCGTTACACCAATTGCATGTCTCAATGGTAACGGGGGAAGGAGCATGCGAAAATGCTTGGAGCTGCTGCGTTAATGCTGCGACTTGGGCTGACAATGTGGATATCGGATCATTACTAGAAACTTCCATAACTCGCTTCGGCATTAATCTTTCAGATGGCCATTGATATGCATTTGCGGCCATAGCTTCCAACAACGAGTGTGCCTCGGCCATAGTCTTTCCCATCAAAGCCCCACCGGCAGCTGCATCCATGAGAGTGCGTGTAGAAGCACTTAAACCATTGTAGAACGTCTGAATTTGAAGCCAGTCTGGAAGGCCATTACGGGCATCTCCGTAACAAATCTTTGTATCGCTCCCATGCCTCGTGGAGCGATTCCATATCATACTGACCGAAAGTGGTGATCTCGTTTCTCAATCTCACCGTCTTAGAAGGTGGGAAGAATTTAGCAAGGAAGGCTTGCGCTAACTCTGCCCATGTTGTGATCGACCCCGGTGGTAAGGAATTTAGCCAAAATTTCGCTTTATCCCTCAAAGAGAAAGGGAAAAGCCGCAATCGGATAGCATCGTCGGTGACACCATTGTTCTTGAACGTGTCACAAATCTCAAGAAAAGAAGCAATATGAGCGTTGGGATCATCATTCGGCAATCCACAGAATTGGCTCGCCTGCACCATCTGAATAATAGCAGGCTTAATCTCGAAATTGTTCGCCTGAATAGTGGGACGCCGAATCCCCAAAAAATTAGCATTATTCTGCGGCATCGCATAATCTCGCAGTGCCATTTCCTGTTGAGCTTGCTGCACAATGTTGTTTCCTCCTGGAATTTCGATATTTTCGGCCATGGTCACTGTCGTCTGTAACTCTCGTTTCTCCTTTTTGTTCCTTCGAAGAGTGCGCTCGAGCTCGGTATCCAAAGGTAGTAGGCCTTCGTTACCGAGTTTTCTCATGCACTACGCGAAAGATCCTGAAAGGAAAAACAAATAAATAAATAAAATTAAATACACAAAAATAATAAAATAAAAACGTTCAAACTAAGACTAGAAATACTGAAATCGATATTAGCAAAATTTCAATCCCCGGCAACGGCGCCAAAAACTTGTTGCGATATTTGTTGAACGCAAGTGTACGTTATCGTATACAAGTAATAAAGTGATGAGTGAGTATCGTTCCCACGAGGACTGAATCACTAACTACCGATTTTTATTTATTCTAGTTTTATTCGAACAATCGAATTTTGGGTTTTGCAATTAATTACTAAGAGAATTAATAAAAGACTAGACAGTAGAAAACGATAGCTTGAAGAAAGAGAATCAAATGATGAATAAGTCTAGGATTCTGAATCCATCTCGGTTTATCCGAATTTACTCTCGATTATCTTGAAGTTAATGATTTTCCCAATTTATTGAAGACGAAGATTGCTAATATATTCTACCGCCTCTCCCGAGGTCAATAGATTTTTCTAAAGGTGAATAATGCACTCTATCCCTAGGTGAATTAATTCGTCAATAGGAAAAAAGCATAAAATCTCCAAAATGCCACGTAGTTCCTATGAGTATATTCCTATCTCACAGAATAAAACGGTCTTCACCAATAGTTCCTCACCAATTCTCCTCTCCCGATTCGAATTGAATGATTAAAACAATACAACTATTGGCCAGATAATTGAAAGCATTAAACACGATTGGGAAAACTCAACAAAAAGGTAATTAATTAGATAATCTCAAGCAAATCCGTCAAAACGTAGGTTTCATCAAAATCCTAGATTAGGGTTTTAGCCTGACATGCTAATAAATAAAAATACAGAATTAATGAATGAAAGCATTAAAATCAAACGCAGATGAAGCTCGGATTCCTCCGTTCTTCGACTTCCGCCCTCTGCTCTTGAAGTCTTCTGCTTCTCTTCCTCTTCTGCCGTCTCCCCTCTGATTCCAAGATTTTCCAAGATCAAAAGATGATTAATTAGGGTCTTAAACCCTTATTTATAGCTTTGCACAGTCTCCAAATCGCGTCCGTGTGAGTAGGTCGAGAACTGGCTTCAAAACGGCCCAAATCCGCGCGGAGCATACAAAAACCGCCTAGTGTGCTGCGGCTCACTAAATCTGTGCCGCGGCACATGGTCTTCAGCTGGATGCCTGGGCGCCATTTAATTCATCTGTGCCGCGGCTCACTTGGACTGTGCCGCGGCACAGAGTACAGTCCACTTTGTGCCCGCTGGTTGCCTTCTTGTGCCGCGGCCCACTTGTCTTGTGCCGCGGCTCACAGCCAAAATTTTCCGTTTTCGCCCGTTTCGCCTCGTTTTAGCTTCCGGACTTCAATCTCCTGACAAACAAACAAGATTAAGGCATTAAGAGCTCATTTATGCAAATTTACTCTCCAAAATAATACAAAACAATGATAAATAAGCATATAGAAATACGCCTAACAGATTCTTATGGGGTGATGGTCCTGATGCTCGTAAGTCTCACCTGGTGTTTTGGGAAGACTTATGTCAACCTAAAGATATGGGAGGGCTTAAACTTTGTAAAACTGAAAACATGAATGTTGCTCTTTTGGCCAAGTTGTGCTGGGCCATTCTTAAAAGTGACAATCATCTTTGGATAAATGTTTTGCGTGCCAAATATTTAACTGACTCTGGGGGGCCTCGTCGTATTCGTTTTTCTCTTACTTGGCAGAGTATTAAGTCAGTTGTGCCTTTTGTGCGAGATGGTCTGCAATGGAATCTTGGGAATGGTTTAAAATTTCTTTTTTGGTGTGATAGATAGCTTGATAAATCTCCTTTAATTGATCACTGTTCCGAGGACTTAATTGCATCAGTTGTTGATTTTGTTGTAGCTGACTACTAGATTGACGATCAAGGTTGGAACTGGTCTCGCCTCACGGGTACTCTTCCCAACGTTTATCTCGTTAAGTTGGCCAGCTTAATTATCAAGGATTCCCGGATATGTTCTTCTGGCGCCATGATCCTAATGGGAAATTTTCTTGCAAATCAGCCTATCGTGGCTTAATGGAGTTCAATAAGTCAGAGTTTGACAAGGCTAAACGGAGCAGAATTTGGAAGTGTAAAACCCAATACATAAAACATATCTTTGTTTGGATTTTGGAAAAGAATAGAATTCTTACCAATTCTCAAAAATTCTAAATGGGGATTGTTTCTTCTCCCTTATGTTTTCTATGCCAAAATTACAAGGAGACTCAACTTCATGCTCTTCGAGAATGCAGCTGGGCAGCTGCAGTATGAAAATTTTTCATCGACCCTCGCTATATCAATATTTTCTTCAACTTAGATTCGAATGATTGGGTTCAATGGAATCTCAAAACTAAAGCAGGTAGTGCCGGCTGGACTTCATCTTGGTCTACTGCTTTTGCTAATATTGTTCACTGTTGGGATTCCGAAAATAAAACGAAAAACGCAGCGGAAATAAAAACGAATCCCAAACAGGATCGATCAAGTAACGTATATACGAAAAAATAAATACAAAGATAAAGATTCATACCCTTGAAGCCTTTGAAATAAATCTTCGTAAAATGTAGACGATGATCACGATCCCGTCCCGAACACGAAATCCCTTCGTTCCAAGCACCGAAAATTCGAAGCCTCTACTTCACACGCGTCGGAAGTTGCCCGGAAAATTCGACGTAACTTCGTTCTCCAAGAACACGGCTAGGAAGTTACCGTAGGAATTTTCTCTCTATTTTTCTTGAATTTCTTTCACCTCTAAGATGAAAATAACTTGAAAATAAAATTTTTTTCTCTCTCCCTCAAGAATACTTCACTGGAGTTCAGAAGAATGTATGTGTGTGTGTTTTTATAGTTGTTATCATGTGTGTTTAATATATATCTCTCAAACATATAATTAATATGTCTAATAATGAGATAAAATGTCAACACATAATAACAAAATACAACTAACACATACACATGCATGGAAATGATTCCATGTGATGTGGGGAGAGGGAAGGTGGCCCATGGTGGAAGTTTCTAGAAAACGAGCCGAGTCACTCGGCTCGTACTGGACGTCACAAACGACTCGCTAAATACACTCCGTTTAATCACCAATGTATTTATATTAATTAATTAATCTAATTAATTAATAATATCAAATACAAATATATTTCTCTAAGAAATATAATTTATGAATTAAATTAATTACCCAGAACTTAATTTTAATTCATAAGACCGCTATTTTGATTTATCTAATAAATCATAATTAGATATCCAATATCTAATATTAATAGAGAGATAATAAATTCACATTTATCCGTCAACGCTCCCGATGCGCGACTCGTAGGTCCGTCTCACCGGCATTGGGAGGAAGCAATGAGTGCGGCAAAGACTTAGCCACTAGCGGCCGCATCAGTAAACCCCGATCGAGAACGAATGAAGGGATCATTCCGTAACCATTATGTCGTGAATACTATATACGTATAGACCCTTCATCGATGTCCCGGCCAAGTCTTCGTCACGGTAAAGTCAAACCCTATCATTGACTAAACTCTATACATGTGTTAATGCAAATCAAAACCGATCGATTAATAGTGTATCTAATACGACTATATCGTAATGCTTGCCAAAGACTTATGATCTTATTTGCCATTAACCGTATAGGACATTCGCCGCTCACTAACAGAGATAGAATCCTTTCTTGGTGTACAAGAAGATCGCTACCGCCCGTATAGTCCGCACTTCGAGGTCGACTCGCAATTAAGCAAATGAGTCTAACTACTCTAATGACAAACTAAACGTCACAGCACATCTTCTACCGAACCCTCAAGTCAAAGGTCCACGTATACTATCACAACCTTCGATTCGTCATCGACTCCGAGAGTGAATACCGTGTGATCGAATCGAGTATGAGTCGTGTTCGAGTATACTGCCCCACTAATATACTTATAACTATGCTATCAAGACGTGCACACGCCCTAGCATCGATTATACAAGTCATATTAAAACTTAATGCCCATTTTAAGTTTATTGACTTGCGAACAATTTACGTAAATAAACTTTAAACACTTCCAGTACATTTTCTCTTATCCCATAACGAGAATGGAATGTTCGATTTATTTACATGGACTTCACTTCAATGTTTACCAAGTCAAGAATGCAATTGAAATACAATAAACAGTGAATGAATCGTATTGCCTTTTTATTAATTATTCCATAATTACAAGTATAATGCCCTTACTCTCTCATCCCCTGAGTGGCATTCGAGGGCATATTCCTAACAATCTCCCACTTGCACTCAATGCCACACATTATGGTATCCAATACCCATGCTCTTCAGATGTCTTTCTAAGACGGCCTGAGATAATGGCTTAGTCAGCGGGTCAGAGACATTGTCTTCTGAGTCTACTCTTTCCAATGAAACATATCCTTTTTCCACCATCTCTCGAACGATGTGGTACTTTCTCTCTATATGCTTGGTGTTGTGGTGAGCCCTCGGCTCCTTGGCTTGGGCGATACCCATCATTATCACAGAATAGTGATATAGGCAACTCCGCGTTAGGCACCACTTGAAGTTCTTGTATAAACTTCTGCATCCAAAATGCTTCTTTGCTAGCCTCTGAGGCAGCTTGATACTCTGCTTGGCAGGTGGAATCTGCAGTAGCGGTTTGCTTGGAGCTTCTCCAAGATACTGCTCCTCCATTAAGAGTAAATAAATACCCAGATGTCGACTTAGAGTCGTCATTGTCTCCTTGAAAATCAGAATCGGTGAATCCAATCACCTTGAGTTCTCCACCACCATAAGTAAGAACTAAATCTCTAGTTCTTCTTAAGTACTTAAGAATGTTCTTTACGGCAGTCTAATGTTCCCTTCCCGGGTTTGCTTGAAATCGACTTACCATACTCACAGCGTAGGCTAAGTCTGGTCTCGTACACAACATAGCGTACATGAGGCTACCCACTGCCGAGGCATAGGGTACCTTACTCATCTCTCTCTTGTCTTCCTCACTTTGAGGACACATTTTCGTGGTGAGATGAATTCCATGTCGCATGGGAAGGAACCCTCTTTTAGATTCATCCATCTTGAATCTTCTCAGGATTTTATCGATATAAAGGACTTGGGAAAGTCCTATCATTCTTCGTGGTCTATCTCTGTAAAGACGGATCCCTAGAATATAGGAAGCTTCTCCCAAGTCTTTCATGGAGAACGTTTTAGAAAGCCAAGCTTTCACAGTGCTGAGCATTGCTATGTTATTTCCTATAAGTAGAATATCATCTACATATAGTACTAAGAACGCAATGTTGCTCCCATCGATCTTTTTGTAAACACACGGTTCCTCCTCATTTCGCTCAAGTCAAAGTCCTTAATCGCCACAAATCGAAGGTTCCAACTCCGAGAAGCTTGCTTCGCACCATAAATGGCTCGTTACGGCTTACACACTTTATGAATATTAGCTTTGGACACAAAACCTTTAGTGTTCCATATAGATTTCCTCCTCGAGGTATCCATTTAGAAAAGCCGTTTTGACATCCATTTGCCATATTTCATAATCATAATAGGCGAGAATGGCAAGCATCATGCGAATCGACTTTATCATAGCTACGGGCGAGAAGGTATCATGATAATCGATTCCTTCCCTTTGGGTATAACCCTTTGCCACAAGCCTGGCCTTATAGGCATCAACCTTGCCATCCCCATCAGTCTTTCTCTTATAGATCCATTTATTTCCAATAGTCCTCATGCCAGTTGGAAGATCTACTAGAGTCCAGACCTGATTGGTATGCATCGAGTCTATCTCAGCTTTCATTGCTTCTTGCCATTTATCGGAGTCTACATCCACTATCGCTTGGTCATAGGTGACAGGGTCGTTTTCACTGCTATCAGGTGTGTCGTGGAGACCCAGTTCCTCGACATGTGTATAGCCATACCTCTTAGGTAAGTGAGATACCCTATCAGACCTTCGGAGTGGAGGTTGTGTTACAATAGGTTCGGTTCTTGATCCCTGATCAGATGTCTCCTTAGGAGTTTCATTATGCTCTTCCAAAGAGATATTTCTACCCGAGCCACCTTCCTGAATGAATTCATCCTCAAGGAAGTGCGCTTGTAATGCCACAACGACCGTATGGTCTTCTGGCATGTAGAATAGATAACCCATCGAGTCCTCTGGGTATCCTATGAAACGTCCTTTTATGGACCTCGCTTCCAGTTTGTCCACCTTAGCCTTTTTGACATAGGCTGGACATCCCCAGATCCTTATGTGATTAAGGCTTGGTTTCTTACCCTTCCACATCTCATGTGGAGTGATAGGAACAGATTTGGAAGGACATCTATTTAGGATATAGGCAGATGTTAGTAAGGCATACCCCAGGTAAATAGGTAAATCAGTGTAATTCAACATGGAGTGAACCATATCCAACAAAGTCCGATTTCTCCTTTCTGAAACACCATTTAACTGTGGGGTTCCTGGAGGCGTGAATTGTGAAACTATTCCATGTTCCTTAAGGAACTCATCAAACTCAGTGCTCATATATTCGCCACCTCGGTCCGACCGAAGTGCTTTGATATGACATCCAGCTTGTTTTTCAACTAGGGCCTTAAATTCTTTGAATTTAGCAAAGGCTTCAGATTTATGTTTCATTAAGTACACAATCCCATACCTAGTATGATCATCTGTGAACGTTATGAAATATTGATATCCGTCTCGGGCTACTTCTAAAGCACCACAAACATCGGTATGCACCAATCCAAGTTTATCGGCAGCCTTTCAAAAGTCCCTGTGAAGGGGAACTTAGTCATTTTGCCTCTAAGGCAAGATTCACAAGTTGGATAGGGTTCTACACCCAATGGACTTAAAAGTCCATCTTTCTCCATTTTCTGAACCTTGGTCTGACCAACATGACCAAGTCTAAGGTGCCATTTAAGAGCTTGATTAGTATCTTGCCTACCACGTTTCCTAGTTATAGTGTTCACTCTTTTTCATTTTGCATGTTCGGATGATATAATCCATTCAACAATGTATGTTCCAACCAATTTATTTCGAAAATAAATTTTACAATCGCCATTGCCAATGAAGAAACAAAATCCTTTCCGGTCCAAGACTGGAATGGATAATGTTTTTATTCCCCTTGGTCAAAAAAAGTACTTCATCTAATGTCAAAATAAAACCGATTCTAAACCCGTAAGGATTGATCCAATATCGGTTGCCTCGACACTTTGTCCGCTTCCAACAGGTGATCATTATTTCCCGACTTCAAGTTTTCTACTTCGTTCCGATCCCGATTCATAGTACAAATGTGAGAAGTGGCACCGAATCCGTAATCCATGAAGCGAGAATATACATAAGCTGAACAATTAGTTTCAAAAACAAAAAGTTCCGCACTGATGCGCCATTAATCTTGGGACAAGTCCTTCGCCAAAGGGCTGACTCACCGCATTCAAGGCATTTGTCCGTAGGTTTTGGACCGCCTACCTTTTGAACCTTTCGGGCCTTGCCCTTTCCTTTTTGCACCCCTTTCTTGGGTTTATACTGCTCGTAGGTCTTTTTCTTCTTGTTCTTGGACCTCTTAGGCCCAGAAGAAATCACAAGAGCAGCCTCTCTCGGTTTAGTCTTCATGTTAGACTGCGCCGTCACCAGTTTATTCATTAGCCCAGCTAATGTGCATGTAATTTCATTACAGTTGAAATTCATTACAAACTGCGTGAAAGAGTCAGGTAGAGATTGAAGGATGAGATCAATTTGAAGGGATAAATCCATATTAAAGTTGAGCACCTCGAGCCTCTCAATCATAGAGATCATCTTGAGGACGTGGTCTCCCACTTTCTCCCCTTCTTTCATCCTAGCACTGAACAACTGCTTTGATATCTCATATCTAGCAGTCCTACTGTGCTCTCCATAAAGTTCGGTCAAGTGTGCGAGAATCTGCCTAGCAGAAGTCATTTTCTCGTGCGCTCTCTGCAGCTCATTAGTCATTGAGCCCATCATAAAACCACGGACTAGCACATCATCCTTGACCCATTTTTCATGGACGTCAATGTCTTCCTGATTACCCCTAGTCCGGATTGGAGTCGGTGGAATGTCCGCCTCAAGACGTATCCCAGAGACTCCATACTGAGTACAATCATCGATTCCGCAACGATCAACAAAGTTAGGGCCGAAGGAGATTCTTTTCAAGTAGTATTGCAAGTGGGTTTTAGCCATTTTAGAGAGATTCAATTTCGTTTTCGCAAAGATTTAGACAAGATTAAATTAGTGACTTGTTTAATTATGACCGAGTATAGAACTTAAGGGCTTTGTATAATTCTTGTCTCGGCTCCCACTAATTTTATCGGAATTATACACTCCCATGTTATAATCCTAAATCATGGTTAGATCGAATTCTTAGTGGTGATCAAGTTCTTTACAAATTTTAATGACGCAACCTATCGGGTTTCTTGCCAATTAATTTCGTAAAGTGGTGTCTAACACCAACCCGTCTAACGGATGATTTGATCTTCTTTTACCCCTAGTCTTCATGCCCTCAACCTATCAGGTTTCTTGGCAATCCAGACTATCTAAGTTGTTGACCATCAACGTCTATCGGTTTGACTATTGAATCTCACCCGGCAACCTATCGTGCTCTAGGGCGAAATTTATCACCAACCGAAGGCATCTAATGCACTCAAGAATTTTTCAACCTCTACCAAATGTACTACCCCGATAACTCGGAAGCATAGCACATCAGCTCGGGTATCAATTTTCTACGAGTTTGATGGAGGGTAGGAAACCTCGTAACCTTTTTCAAACTTAGTCCTGCTTGTTGTCGGAGAATTTCGCGATTAATGTTACACTTTGCACATTAATTCATTTATACGCGTTTGTATGTTTGTCAATCATTCAAAATGAAAATGTAAAATAGTAACCTAGTTACTACCAACATATAGCTCATGGACCTAATTCCTAAGTCTTGGGCCAAGCGAATGACCCAATAAATAAAAAAAATACAGTCTTCGATTCTTCGTCTTCTCGGTCGGTTGTCTTCGGTCTTCGTCATACCCAAAATAATACTTACATCATTGAAAAATGCATCCTATACAAATTTTCTAGTAAATATAAATAGGCTCAAAACGGCCTTTACAACCCAATCGAATCGAACAAATCAAAACTAAGTCCACGAGCTATATCACCATCACATAAGGATTCCATACAACATGTAATGGCAACGAAATTAAACAATTAATTTTTAATATAAATTAATCTAATTAATCTATAAATTAATCTATTCAATTTCTACTATATTAGTCCAATTAATATAAAGTGGCATTAAAATTAAATAATCAATTAATATATTAATCCAATCAATATAAAATTAATCTATTCAATTTTAATGGTATTAATCCAATTAATACTAATAATCGTCATTTTAATTCGTTCGAAGTAATCCGCCAAAATAATATTCTCGTTTAATTTATTTCCTTAACACAAAAATATACCAAATATTAATTTAGTCAAATTAAAATCCAATATAAATTTTGGGAAATAATTACAACGAAATATAAACTTAAAACGGAGTCCCGGACAATCCGGTTTAGGCCCAGCCCGCGGCCCGATTCAAAATCGGGCCAAAAATCCGAGGGCTGCCTGGCCGAGCCACTGCTGGGCAGACTGGCCGATCATGCTCGGCCCCCTGGCCGAGCACTCTCAGCTCCTGGCCGAGTCATGGCCGAGCACGCTCGGCAGCCTGGGCAGGCAGCCCAGGCAGTGCTGCCAGCACCCTGCCGACAGCCCCGCTTCTTCGTTTTCGCCCGTTTCAAAAACGTGATGCTACAACGAACAATTTAAAATCTAAAATTATTCCAAACATGATTCTAAATCATAATCATCATTCAAAAGCATTCAAAATGCACAAATAATCGTATATACTAAACATTGACTCGCTCCGATACCACCGTTGGGATTCAAAATAAAACGAAAACGCAATGAAATAAAAACGAATCCCACCCAGGATCGATCAAGTAACGTATATACGAAAAAAAAAATACAAAGATAAAGATTCATACCCTTGAAGCCTTTGAAATAAATCTTCGTAAAATGTAGACGATGATCACGATCCCGCCCCGAACACGAAATCCCTTCGTTCCAAGCACCGAAAATTCGAAGCCTCTACTTCACACGCGTCGGAAGTTGCCCGGAAAATTCGACGTAACTTCGTTCTCCAAGAACACGGCTAGGAAGTTACCGTAGGAATTTTCTCTCTATTTTTTCTTGAATTTCTTTCACCTCTAAGATGAAAATAACTTGAAAATAAAATTTTTTTCTCTCTCCTCAAGAATACTTCACGGCTGGAGTTCAGCAAGAATGTATGTGTGTGTGTTTTTATAGTTGTTATCATGTGTGTTTAATATATATCTCTCAAACATATAATTAATATGTCTAATAATGAGATAAAATGTCAACACATAATAACAAAAATACAACTAACACATACACATGCATGGAAATGATTCCAGGTGATGTGGGGAGAGGAAGGTGGCCCATGGTGGAAGTTTCTAGAAAACGAGCCGAGTCACTCGGCTCGTACCGGACGTCACAAACGACTGCTAAATACACTCCGTTTAATCACCAATGTATTTATATTAATTAATTAATCTAATTAATTAATAATATCAAATACAAATATATTTCTCTAAGAAATATAATTTATGAATTAAATTAATTACCCAGAACTTAATTTTAATTCATAAGACCGCTATTTTGATTTATCTAATAAATCATAATTAGATATCCAATATCTAATATTAATAGAGAGATAATAAATTCACATTTATCCGTCAACGCTCCCGATGCGCGACTCGTAGGTCCGTCTCACCGGCATTGGGAGGAAGCAATGAGTGCGGGCAAGACTTAGCCAAATAGCGGCCGCATCAGAACCCCGATCGAGAACGAATGAAGGGATCATTCCGTAACCATTATGTCGTGAATACTATATACGTATAGACCCTTCATCGATGTCCCGGTCAAGTCTTCGGTCACGGTAAAGTCAAACCCTACTGTTGACTAAACTCTATACATGTGTTAATGCAAATCAAAACCGACGATTAATAGTGTATCTAATACGACTATATCGTAATGCTTTGCCAAAGACTTATGATCTTATTTGCCATTAACCGTATAGACATTCGCCCGCTCACTAACAGAGATAGAATCCTTTCTTGGTGTACAAGAAGATCGCTACTCGCCCGTATAGTCCGCACTTCGAGGTCGACTCAAGAATTAAGCAAATGAGTCTAACTACTCTAATGACAAACTAAACGTCACAGCACATCTTCTACCGAACCCTCAAGTCAAAGGTCCACGTATACTATCACAACCTTCGATTCGTCATCGACTCTCCGAGAGTGAATACCGTGTGGTGAATCGAGTATGAGTCGTGTTCGAGTATACCGGCCCCACCAATATACTTATAACTATGCTATCAAGACGTGCACACGTCCTAGCATCAGTTATACAAGTCATATTAAAACTTAATGCCCATTTTAAGTTTATTGACTTGCGAACAATTTACGTAAATAAACTTTAAACACTTCCAGTACATTTTCTCTTATCCCATAACGAGAATGGAATGTTCGATTTATTTACATGGACTTCACTTCAATGTTTACCAAGTCAAGAATGCAATTGAAATACAATAAACAGTGAATGAATCGTATTGCCTTTTTATTAATTATTCCATAATTACAAGTATAATGCCCTTACTCTCTCATCCCCTGAGTGGCATTCGAGGGCATATTCCTAACATTCACTCCATTTGGATTCTTCATAATGAGGTGATTCACAACACGGATACAACTCTGCCTAATGATCTGGTGAATCATATTCTTTCAAGGATTGTAGGTGTAAATTATTCAGGTCTCGCAGTTTGGTTGGATAAAAGTTAATGTTGACGGTGATGTTAATATCCAGAATATGTATACAGGTGCGGGAGGACTGGTGCAGGGTAGTACTGGAAATTGGATTAAAGGTTTCAGAGGGAGCATTTGGCAAGCTTCTATTTTGATTGCTGAACTTTGGGCGATATACCACGGTCTTGAGTTAACGTGGGATCTTAGAGCTCCTAAAGTAATTCTAGAATCTGATTCTCATGACGCCGTTAATTGTGTTTTGTATTTGGACTCGAGTCATCCCCACTTCGATATCATTTCGTGAATTACAGAGATGCATCATAAACCTTGGCAGCTTTGCATTTGTCATGTTATGAGGGAAGCAAATCATTGTGCAGACTTCATTGCTCATCTGGACATTCACTACATTCATCAGATCTCCATTCTTGAAGAACCTACTCACAATCTTCTACCAACTTTACTTCAAGACATGAATGGTCTTGATTCTGACTGTGTTGTTCTCTCCTAATCAATCTGTTAATTTTTTAGATTTTCCTCAGGGTTTTCCCCTTCCAATGTACTGAAAAAAAGAAACATGGTGTATGGGACTTTTCATTTTGGGAAAATTACAGTAATGTTATGATATAATATTAAATATGTATGTTCTTGGGCTCCAAGAATAATGTGGCAATTTTCACGCATGTTGATATCTAAGTGTCCCTTAATGTGGCATCATTTTAAGGCTTGTAATCATTATACTTATGCCTATAAATAGGCATTAAAAAAGGAATGAGATATATACTTTTCTCTAGCCTTGCTCTTGTTTGATATATCCCTACATATTACTACTATATATATTAAATTATACAAATCTTATCTCCTACATAAATATATAATCAAATGCTAATAGGACATATTTCTCAACACGTTATCAGCACGAAAACGGATCGGGGCTCTGCCTAAATTTTGCTAGAAATCTGCAAAAAAATCTTTTGAGGTAATTTTTACTTCCCTTTTCAATTTCTTTAATATGACTAAACTGGAAATAGACCCGGCAATTTCATACACGACATAAAAATACGACACGAAAACGACACGAAAAATTAGTGTTTGTGTTTAAGTTTTGAATACACGATACGAAAGTACACGACTCTGATTTCATGTCGTATTTGGGTTTATCCCTCGGGTACACGACACGACACGAGGTACACGACATATTTAATTAAATAAAATAATAATAAAATAAAATATATTAATATATTGTAATAATATAATTTAAAGTATACAATTTGATGCTAATCATGAATTTTTATAAATTAAATTTATAAAATATCAACTAATATGTATAAATTAATTATCAATATTTAAAAATAATAAAATATAAATTATTTTTTTTCATTTTTTCGTTTCGTGAACATTTCGTGTACTTTTTGTATACATCCGTGTCATGTACTTTTGTATACGCAAAAATTTCGTGTCGTTTCGTATTGTGTCGTTTTTTCGTGTCGTCTTCGTGTTTGGGTTTCAGGTACACGGATTCATTTCTTGTCGTGTTTGTGTTTGGGTTTCAAGTACATGACAGGAAAAGTATACGATACGATACGAATTGCCAGGTCTACCTGGAAAATCTCTATTTTGTCCCGTTAGCAGTTTCTGGAAACAATTATATGTCATGGGCTCGTGATGTAAAGATGCATCTCGCATCAATGGGCTTGGAAAATACCATTGCCCCTGATAAAAATACTACGAGCCAAGAAAATGCAAAAGCCATGATCTTCTTATGCCATCACATTGACGATTCTTTAAAATGGCAATATATTACTCTTGAATCCCCACGCGAATTGTGGGAGAAGCTGAAAGAAAGATACGGGCACATGCAAATGATCATATTGCCCAAGGCTCGCAATGCATAGCATAATCTGCGATTATAGGACTTCAAAACAGTTCGGGAATATAATTCTGAAATGTTTAAAATTACAACGCAGTTGCGCCTCTGTGAAGAGAAAATAACTGATGATGATATGTTGGAAAAACATTCTACACCTTCCATGCTTCAAATGTTGTTTTACAGTAGCAATATCGTGAAAGGGATTTCAAAAAATATTCTGATCTTATCCATTGCTTATTGATAGTCGAGCAAATAATGAATTGCTGTTGAAAAATCATGAATCTCGGCCAACTAGTTATGCCCGTTTTCCAGAACTAAATTCAAAAGGCAGAAAATCAGATGCGACACCGCGGGCACAATCGAAATCAGAATTATCGTAAAAAAATCAAAATCATGGCCGGGGAAAACCAGAATCATCATGCCGAAATGACTACCGAAATGGGGCCCGTTTTGATCAAAATTGCCAAAATAATTACAGAAGGCCAAATAGACCATAGCAAAGACCTAATTCCAGAAATAGATATGAAGAACCCTGCGATCGATGTGGAACCGATCCTGTCGCACGACCAGTCATTTCTCCAAATTATACAAGGCTTCGAAGAAAAGGGAAAGAGCTGAAGTTGAAGCAAACCTGGCTGCCCGCGGTGACATATTTGATGATGTCATAAATGAAAATATCACGCATATGGATGTCGATGATTTCATTGAAACAAATGATGGCAATAACTAGATGAATATTTTGCACTTTTGATGCTTTTGGATTTTGTAATCTTGATGTTTTTGGAAACCCCCATTTGCAATCTCTAATAGTGAATCCCCCTGTTTAAATACTTTTGTAATGATTATATATGTAAATTATTAATGATATGTTTTGTTATTTTGTTACCTTGTTATATTTTGAAAAGGAATGGATGCCAAAAATCTTAAAGTCGAGGATGATATCTGCCTCATTGATAGTGCGGCAACGCATACTACTTTGAAATGTACAAGTTTTTTCTCCCATTTGAAGTTGGGAAAGACCGCGGTTAAAACCATAAGCGGTAATGCTAAATGCATTGAAGGCTCTGAAAGAGCCAAGATATTTCTCCCTGAAGGGACAAAAATAGCAATTGAAAATGCCCTGTTTTCGACCTAATAGTCCAAACACCAGAAAATGTGAAGCCCGTTGGCTACAGATGGGTGTTTGTGAGAAAAAGAAATGCAAATAATAAAATTTTCAGATACAAAGCAAGGCTTGTAGCCCAAGGGTTTTCTTAGAGACCGGGAATTGATTTTGAGGAAACATATTCCCCAGTTCAGGACGAGATAACCTTCATGTATCTTGTGAGCCTCCCAGTACATGAAAAACTTGAAATGAGATTAATGGATGTTGTAAATGCATATCTCTATGGATCTTTAGAAAATAATACCTATATGAAAATCCCAGAAGGGTTTAAGATGCCTGAATCATGTAAGTCAAAGCCCAAAGAGGTTTATGTAATATCCGGATAATTATTGGATATTTTCATCTGTATTTGAACCTTGTAATATTCGACTTTGTGGTATCAATAATCGAAGTATGATGTTTCCTGTATTCGTATTCCAACATGCATAATCATATTAGGAAGAGTTTGCAAAATTCATGCATGCAACTATGTCATAACGTACGCTAACAGGTTAGTATAACGTATATTAAAGAGCTACGGATAGCGTACGCTATGGACGAAGCGTACGTAAGGCAGTCAACGACGGAAAGGTCTGCTTAGCACATGAGCCAGTTGGAGATATTCGGATAAGATTCCCGCGTGAATATAGACGACCTTTTAAATAAGCGGGTTAACGAGGCTTAACGTACGTTAGATGCGGGTGATAACGCACGTTATGTTTACATACGTAAAGGTTTTGGATAGCGTACGTAAGAGAAGACCAGGAATAAGACAGTGAGCTACTGTCGGATATTAATATACACAAAGGATTGCATATAGCGTACTTTAAGATGATAACATACGTAAGGCTTTGAGGCTAACGTACGTAAGTTCAAAATATTATAAATGGGACAGCACCCCATTTCATTTCACCCTCGTTTTCTTTCATTCCTTGTCCGATTTCTGCAAACCCAAAGAGCCCTCCTGCAACATAAACATTGATATATCATCTCTACTTAGTCATTGAAGTTGGGAAGCATCTTGAATTGGTATCAACCTTCCGATGTTGGGTTTTCACCAAGTGTTTCGTTGTTTCCTCCATATTAAGGTATGTTAATATTGCTCCACCTCTGAGTTTGATAGAACGAAAATAGTGTGCTAAAATCATTGTTAATTATAAGGTTTTAATGAATTTTATGTTGGCACACTTGGTTATTTTCCATATATTAATATTTTGGGTGCAATTCACTTCACTTGGCAATTTGTTGTTTAATTTAGGTGTTTGATGGAGTTTTTAAGCTTAAGGAATAATTTGGATCATCAAACGGACCAAGCTAAGGTGATTTGGGCTGAAATGAAGAAAATATCGCGCGACACTGGGTGCCCCAGTGTCAATTCGCTGACCCAGTGCCAGTCCTGTTACGAAAATAATCTTACTTGGGGTCCAAGAAACAACTCAAAAATCGCCCAATCATTTCCACAAGGCAATAAATCGGTCCATATGCTGGAAAAAGAAATTGGAATAGATTTGGGAAGAAAGACTCTAAGGAAATTAAAACTCAAGAAGGAAGGAGTTCCAATTAAAGAAGGAAACTAAGAGATAAGGAATAATTATAAAAGGATAGGAGGGCTGGAATTAATTTGAGTTTTTGAACATCAATTCACGGCTGGAGCAGAAGGGGAACGGCCGGAGCAAAAGCAAAAAGAGGACGACCGAACTCAATTCTCGCCGGAGCAACCGAGCCAATTCCGACGTGCGAAGAAGAAGACTATACCGTTTGAATTTCTTTCTTCTCATGTCTATTATTAATTTGCTGTTCTCTAAATCCAACATGTCCGGCTAATTTTCTATTCTAGTTCTTAGTGAAGTTTGAAACCGTATTTGAATTATTCATGTTTTAATCCCGTAGCGTATTCTCAACTCGAATTCTCTTGAATTACTTTTGTGTTATTGAATTCACGATTATGCCATTTAATTTCTTGATTTGGTTTGGCCAACTAGATTAGGAGTTTTATGTCTTATGCTAGAAATTGAGTTGTAATCCGTAATTGTTGCAATTTTAATTTCACAAGTAGCAAACAATTGATTTTTTCCCAATTGGGTAACACAAAATCGAGATCCCTTAAGTCGAGCTTATGAACTTAATATCTTGCCTATTCCATTATTTTGGTTTTTAATGCATCTAGCGAGCGAGATTTGAAGAGCTTGTTTTGAATCCACCGCATAGATAGGTTCGATTAAAGAGCTTGTTTTAATTGAATAAACTTAAGAAATAATTGGGGTCAACAGAGCTTGTTGTTGGCTTCGGACTAGGAGTTCATGAGATTAGAGAAGAGATAAGCCCTGCATTGAAACTTGAATTAATTCAAAACGGTGGATAACGGAGCTAAGGACTAGATTATTCCTTTAATTGATATTTTCGATTTTTATTTCCTTTGTTTATTTTAATTTATTTTACGCAAATTATTTTAGCTAAGATTAGAAACTGAAATCCCCCCTCTCGTTTTTATTTTATTTTAATTGCTAAATGTATTTAATCCTTAATTAGTCTAATTGATTTACCGTTCTCCGTGGGATCGACCCTTACTTGCCGATACTACTAGTTAGTAGAAGTAAGCCAAGGAAAAATATAAATAACTAATTTTGACGCATCACGACAGCGCGGTCAAAATTTTGGCGCTGTTGCCGGGAATCGGTGTTAAATTAATTTTACTTAATTTGGGTTAAAAACTTTCTGCAATTTCGACACTGGATCACCCAGTGTCAGTTCTGGAAATTCATTATAACTGTCAGTTGTGCACTAATCCGTTTGTTTTAGCTTTGCATGAATACAAGGTCCCGATGGGATAAAGACTTACAATACTTTCCAGAAATCACCAAATGAGATCGAATTTTCAGACGGAAAGCAAAAGAAACCAAAGAAGCACTCAGACACTTACCATTTTCTTTCGAAACGTCACCCAGTGAATCGGAGAACGAGATCGAGATCATGGCAACTAACGCTGAAAAGACGCTGAAGCAATTATCCAACCCAGAGCTACCTCAACCGATGTGCATCACGATCCCGGCTATTGACAACAATAACACCTTTGAATTGAAGTCGGGATTGATTCACTTGCTACCTGCATTTCATGGTCTATCAGGAGAGGATCCGCACAAACATCTCAAGGAATTCCATGTCGTTTGTTCAAGCATGAAGCCAAACGGTGTCACCGAAGAACAAATCAAGCTTAGAGCCTTCCCATTCTCATTAAAAGATTCGGCTAAGGATTAGTTATTTTATTTACCGTCGGCCACCATCACAACGTGGAACGAGATGGAGATCTTATTTCTACAAAAATATTTTCCAGCATCTCGAGCGGCCAACCTAAGGAAAGAAATATGTGGTGCAAGGCAAATGATCCGTTGCACGAATATTGGGAACGATTCAAACAATTGGTATCTCGATGCCCGCAACATCAAATTAGCGAGCAGCTCCTTATTCAATATTTTTACGAAGGACTTAATCCGGTGGAGCGGAACACGATAGATGCGTCAAGTGGAGGAGCTCTAGTGGACAAAACTCCTTCGGCCGCAAGGGCTCTCATATCCAACATGGCGGCTAATTCACAACAATTTGGATGTCGTGATGCACCGATCAGGATGGTGAAAGAGATGCATGACTCGTCCCTTGAGGAAAAATTGAATGAGCTAACTACTTTTGTTAGAAAACTTGCTGTAGGTAACAGCACTCCAGTCGCACCCTGTCGCATTTGCAAATCCACGGAGCATACAACGGACAATTGTCGGATTTTGCTTGATGAAATCGAGGCGCATGCTAATGCAATTGGAACTGGAAATTCTTATGGGAGGAAGAACGATCCGTACTCAAACACATACAACCCAGGATGGAGGGATCACCCTAACTTTCAATGGAAAAACCACCAAGAGGCACCTCCGCAAAATAGGGGACAATTCTACAAGCAGCCCGCCGAAAATCCGACACCATCTTTGGAGGAGATGATGAAGACCCTTGTGGCAAACACTATGAAATTCCAGCATGACACTAAATCGAGTATCAAAATTCTCGAAAATCAAATGAGTCAACTAGCAACCGCTGTGAGCCGTTTGGAGAACCAAAATAGTGGGAAATTGCCATCCCAACCTGAGCCGAACCTAAGGAATGTGAGTGCTATAACTCTAAGGAGTGGGAAGCAGCTTAAGGAGCCTAAGGAGGTGGAGGAAGCTGAAAACGAGGAGGAAAAATCCACTGAACAAATCAACACTGGGACACCCAGTGCAGAATCAACACTGAAAGTGCGTAATCACGGACAAAGAAGGTAAATTCGTCAAAAACTGCTCCTTTTGAGACTAACGAGTTACCTTTTCCATCTAGGGTCAAAAAGGCAGCGATCGTGAATAAAGAGAAGCAAATTCTAGACGTATTCCGAAAGGTTGAGATCAAAATTCCCTTACTCGACGCAGTTCAACAAATTCCAAAATACGCAAAGTTCCTTAAAGACTTATGCACCAACAAATGGAAGTTAAAAGGGAACGGGAAGGTGGTGATGGGAGAAAATGTGTCCGCTGTATTCCAAAAGAAATTGCCACAAAAACGGGAAGATCCAGAGCTTCAAAGAGAATTACAGACAATATATGAGAAATTATATGGAGAAAGTGAACCAGAGTTGGCCTTCGATGAGCATCGCAAGGGAGGAAAGTTTTCAATAAACACTCCGAGAAAGTTTGGTGTGGTTCAAGAAGACGAGTCATCAGTCGTACATTTATTGAGACCCATACCAAAACCTCCTTGGTGTGTTCACTAAAAAGGGAAGTTTTCGTCGAGCCAACGACGTAAAAAAAAGGCGCTTGTTGGGAGGCAACCCAATTTTTTTTTAATTTTCGCAATTTTTTTTTCTCTTCTTCGTTTTTTTTATTTGCGTGCTAGGAGTCAGTTTTTTTTAAATAATCTTTTCTTATAAATTCGAATATTATTCTGCCCCTCTTTTAATTTTCTTAATTGCTTATTTCCTTTAAAATTTTATTTCCTTTATTATTTTTCCACTACTTTGTTGTTACCTTTATTATTATTAGTTATTTACTTTATCCTTAAATCTCGTCCCTTTCTCCCTTCTTTATCTACCCTCGCCCCCGCTTGGTGTCAGAAATCTAACCTCCATTCCCCTCTCTTCTGCAGCCCAAACACCACACATCACCGACCGATCGCGGACCAGTGGACGACCCGCAACCTACGACCGAGCAAGAAAATGAGACTGAGGCCGAGCAGCAGCACGGCTTCACACAAGCTGAGAGCCCTTCTCCCGTTAGCCCGGTGATTTCTACTCTAGATTTTTTACTATCTTTTATTTTTTTTCTCTTCCTTCCTTTCTTTAGAGTCGTGTGCTGAATTTTAAGTTTGGGGAAATTGGAGTCGGAATAATTAGTTGAATTTGGAAATTGTGATGAATTTAATTTTGCGTCCTTAGCTAAATTTGTGTGATTGAATCAAGTTCGTATATTGGGGATTTAAGTATGACCTGACATAGGAGATGGGTATGATTGACTAGTTTGATTTTAATTAGGGTAGTTCACTAGTCTTGATTTTGGATTTGGATAAAAGTGTGAGGGATTCATGGCACAAGCCCTTTTTATTCGTGAGTTTTGAGCCGTAGAGCAAAATATATATATACACATATAAAAATAATCATACATATACATGCTCACTATTTCTTCTTGTGGGGTCGAGCGTGTTGTGTTCATGCTAAAACTTAATCAATTATTCATGCCAAGACTATGTTAGTGTTCTCATGCAGTAAAGTGATAAAGGTAAATTAGGAATAACCCACTTGGCTTATATTTTCCCATCTCGACATATTCATCGTTAGAAGCCCATTTGGACCTAAACCTTATTCTTTGATCCACCACATTTTATTAGCCATTATCTATTTTTTGGTGAAAATTCATCCGTTTGAACCCTTGGTCAAGGATTGGTTGTGAATTAGGTGTATAACAAGTCGAGGGAAGGACGAAGAATTATCAAAAAGTGGGTGGTGAAGTGAAAAAAAAAGTGTTGAAATTAAGATGAAAAAAATAAAGGCCGAAACAAAAAAAAATATAAAAAAAAAATAGGGGGGCGGCCGTAAAAATACCCCCCTCGAATGTTGTTAAGCCACTGACCTCAACTAATCTTTCGTGGCTATGCGATTACATGTGCCTAAAAGGGTGCTCAGGGAAATGGTGATTCATTGTTTGTAGGATTTGTTATGCACTTAATTTCATGATTAGTCTCGACCAACGATGAGTTTTGCTCAAACTTTGCTTGTACAAAAGCTTTAATAGCTCGAGCTCAGCCGGAAAAAGTTCATTATTGTGTTCATCTGACCCGGCTCGTAAAAAGCTTGTTGATGTGTTCAACGAACTCGACTCGAGCTTGACTCATTAAGTGGTAATAATGCATTTTGAAAGTGTCATATTCTGGCTATTGAATTGATTATATTCCATGACGGGATTTTTAGGTGTAATTATGGTATCTGGTCGCTTGAAACACAAAAATATAGGAAAGTGTTGGGAGGAAAGGAATTGATACTTTGCACAATACAAGATTCAACTTGAAGCAATCACCGCCAACACTTAGAAATTCCAAAAAGTATAAAAATTTTACAATAATGTAGATGATCGAATTAGCTTTTCAAAGGTTCAAACGATGAGTATTCTGAGTTCATGTGAGTTATGGCAGAACTCAGAGAGATCGTGCATACTAGGAAAAGTGATCGCGCATGCGCCGAGCGGATGAGCGCTCATAGAGTGAGAACCGGCCGAGATTGAGGCAAATAGTCGCTCACTCCTTCTATCTAGAGAGCATTTGTAGAAAGTACACATGGAACAAGACGGACGAGAAACTAGTAAAGAAATATCATGGCTCAAGAGAGAAAATTGTACACTGGCTTGGTGCACATAAAGAAGAGAAAGAAGCAACGAAAAAATGAAATTGGGATGACTGGGGATCAATGTGTAAATTTAACGAGTAATGGGATCATTCAGAGATGGTCTAGATGAGCACGAAGAAATGAAGATGGTGAATCGGCGGCTCAAGGAGGTGGTTAGGACTGGTTCAGCTCTTACCCATTTTGGTCTATCTTTGGTTAGGACTGGTTCAGCTCTTACTAAAAATTTGAAGAATCGGAACTGACACTTAAGAGTGGATTCAGGTTTTAAAATTTTTTGATAGGAATCGTAGAAGAATCGAATGGAGTGGAACCACTTCGGTTCTTCTGGTTAATATAAGAACCAAACATCACTAACTACCGGAAAAAACTTAAAGAATCGAAAAGTCACGTTAATAACTTCAAGAATTGGAAAATCATGTTAAGAACCAACAATTTATATAAATTAAAATGGGTATACTAATGAGTTTTTATTAAAATTTCAAGAACCACGAAATTATATTAAGAACCAAAATTTTCTATAAATATATAACAAGTGTATGAACTATATAAATCACATGAATACAGTTCTTTTTTGGTTATTGATGTGACTAAGTTTTGGGAACCAGATGTTCATAAAAGAACAGAATAATAAAAAAAAAACTGTATTTTAGGTCCAGGAAGCAAACTGGCCGATTCCAATTTGATTCAGTTTGGTTTCTCAGTTTTTGGATACAAATCCGAGTCCTCTGTATAGAATTAGAAAGCATGTTGGAGAGTCTCGCTCAGCTATTGTTCACAAGGAGACGATTGTCAGATATTAATCACGTTTTGTCGGATATTAATCACGTTTTGCATATTAATCATGTTGGAGAGTCTTGCTCAGCATGTTGGAGAGCATTGTCCCGTTCCAGTGGTTTGGTTTCGACCCGAGACCCCTTGGATCAAGCTGAATACGGATGGCTCATTTGATAGAGATACTCAGATTGCTGGTGGTGGGGGTCTGATTAGAGATCATCACGGAGAGCTCCTTCTTGCTTTCCACTCCTCTTTTCAGACCTCTTCGAGCTTTGATGCAGAGATCCAGGCGCTTGTTATAGGACTGCTTTTGGCTTCCAGAAATCGAGACATGTTTGGATTGAGCTTGCTGCAGCTGTTGTGGTGACCTTGCTTTAATCTGGCCATCAGGGCTCTTGGCAGGTTCGTCATACCCTTATGCGTATCCGACACATTCTACGAGACATTCAGTACAGAGTCACTCCGGCAGCAGGCCGTCTGATTATCTCTCTAGACTCGGCATGTCGTCCCTCGGTATTCAGACTTATACATATGATACTGCTCCTCCGTTTCTTCTCTCTCTTATACGGATGGATCAGCTTGGTTACCCTTCTTTTAGATTTAGGTAGTACTTTACCATTGGTTGATTTATTGCTACGAATCTGCACATTAGCCCACGATTTTAGCGGTGCACGTTGTATTTCACTACCGGGCTGCTGGCAGTTTAGTTTCTAGGATCCATATTATGACCCATTTTTGGTCATAATTCGAAAGTGCTTTTTTACTTATCGGTCTGCACATTATCCCACGGCTCTAGTGGTGCACTTTGTATTTCTTTAGCGGACCGTATGTACTTCGTTTTTTAGATTTAGGATCCGGATTATGACCCACTTTTAGTTATAATTCGGGACTGATTGCTTGTATTTCTCGATTTTTTTTTTTTTATCTCACATGTTGGTGGGTTCCGCTTCAACCTTCGTCCACGATGATTTTTTTTTTTTTTTAAAAAGAATGATGTTTGTAACTATAAGAGATGATAGTATTTAATAGGTCTACGAAAGGAGGTTGCTTTGGCGCCTATCGCTGAGATTCTTCTCACCATGAAAAATGTGAAGGGTCACATTCATAGGTGACCGTTCGAAAGAGATTTTTGTGAGTGTATTATTTTTGAGGGAGAAAATTTGTTTCGCTCATTTAGATATAGTGTTATTTTTTTTATTGCAAGTTTAGTAATAATTCTTTTGATACTTAAATTATCGAAATTGATTTTTACTCGAATACATTCGAGTCATATATTGTACTTTCGAATAATAAAATTTCGAGACAACTTGTAAAAATATACAATATTGAGGAAGATTGACAATCGGATAACACGAGTACACAATCGGATAACACGAATAGACAATCGGGTAACACGAATATATAATCAGGTAACTCGAATGCGAAATGCGAGTAACTCGAACATGTTACCCGAGTAACCCGAATGCCTCTTTCCGGTAACTCGAATTCATGCGAATAATCACTTTCGGGTAACTCGGACAGTCGAGTAACCCGAATGAACAATTGGGTAACACGAATATACAAACGGGTAACTCGAATGCAAAATGCGAGTAACTCGAACATATTACTCGAGTAACCCGAGTACTCGAGTTACGCCAATTGAGTAACTCGTATTCGTTCGAGTAACCCGTAACTCTTACTCGATTTGGAAACTCGTGTTACCCGAAGATTGATATCGTATATTTTTGCAAGTTGACTCGAAATTTTGTTACTCGAAAGTACAATATATGACTCGAATTCATTCAGTAAAGGTCAATTCCGATAATTTGAGTATCAAAGAATTGGTGTTAAACTTGGGATAAAAAAGAATAATGCTATATATAAAGGGGCAAAGTCAATTATTCCCACTTTTTCTGATGGCGTTGTCTAAATATACCAACACTTTTTATTAGGTATACCAAAAAGTCAAAATTTAGGTAGGTTTGCAGTTGACAGGCAGCAAAAATAATTTCGTACTTTTTTTTTTCAGACATACTCCCAAAAGCTGCTTCTTTTTGTTATTGATTTTTTAAAAATTAATTATTTTTTTTTTAATTTAGTTTTTGCCTCATGATTTATTTTGTATACACTTTTAGACAATTTTAAATATATCATTGTGCTTAAGATATTTTTATCTACATTTTGATATATTCGTCGTAATTAGAGATTGAAAATTTATCAATTTTATTTTATTTTATACAAACTCACCATCTCTTTCAAATTTAATCAACTTTATTATATAAAAATATAATTAATAACAAAGATGATTAGATCTTAGGTGGGGGTGTTGTTGTATATGGAGTAATTTTTATTTAATTATTATTCTTAGTCAAATAATATTATTAACTGTTAATATATCTGCAATCTAAATTATGTTCTACAATTCTTATCAAATGACTCATTTTTCTGATAAGTAAAATTTATGTTTCGTAAATTTTATATCTAGTTTCTAAAATAAATTTATACTCCTTTTTTAGCGGGTTAAATTCATATCTATAAAGTTTATACAATTATCTTTTCAATTTATTTATTTAATCTTATCAAACACAAAATCCACTTGCTTAAATATAAAAGATTAAAAATATATAATAATAAATATATATATATATATATATATAAATAAAAACATAATGATTATATCCATAATTATTCACTATCAAAACATAATAATTAAGTAATGATCAAGTCTGAGGAAAAATTGAAAAAATTAGTTTGCCTTTCTGAATCAGTACAGGATGTATGTAATTGTTCCCTCATTTACTGTTATTTTGTTTAATGATTATGTGATTGCATATAGTTTCGAGCTAATAAAGATATATTGTATATTATTCAATCATTCTTTTATTTATTTCTTAAAATTTCAATCTTAGAGGGTGTATTTAATTCAGATTTTGGTGGATTAATAATAATTTATGGATTTTTAAAGATTTTGGCGGATTAGAAATAATATATGGATTAATAATAATCATCGTAGAATTTTATAAAGTTGATAGAGAGTCTTTCGGATTTACAAATAGATTTTTAGAAATCCTTCAAAATCTCATTGATTTTGGTGAGATTTTAAAACTTACAAAAAACACTAACAAATCCATCAAATCCAACAAAATCCATGGATTTTTGATATCCTCATATTGATTGTTTTAAATCCAGATTGAATACACCAAGATTTTAAATGACATTTTGAAATCCTAATTGAATACATCAAGATTTTAAATGACATTCTGAAATCCAAATTGAATACCTGAAGATTTTAATGGATTCAAAACAATCTAAATTGAATACCATAGAATTTCTAAAATTCAAAAAAATCCCACAAAATCCAAATTGAATACACACCTCTTATATTAATTGTAGGAGGAGCATGGGGAAGAAGTGGACGCGACAAAAATTTCCTTAAAAAGTATTGCGTTCACATACGTATGTTGGGTCTCAAACAATCTCCAAAAGGACTATATGATGGCAACAGCAACCGCAAATAATGTTAGCATTATTTTTGTGTTAATCTTTTTTCAACATTTATTGTAGAACTTCTTGTATTTTTTGAGATATCTGCGGTGTTTCTTTATTTATAGGTCAACAGCTTAGGTAGTCTGGATTGCCAAGAAACCTGATAGGTTGATGGTATGAAAACAAGGGGTAAAAGAAGATCGAATCATCCGTTGGACGGGTTGGTGTTGGACACCACTTTACAGAAATTAATAGGTAAGAAACCTGACAAGTTGCGTCTGTTAAAATTTGTAAAGAACTTGATCACCATTAAGAAGTCGATCTTACAATGACTTCCGAGTTATAACATGGGAGTGTTTAATTCCGATAAAATTAGTGGGAGCCAATACAAGAATTTTACAAGCCCTTAAATTCGATACTCGGTCATAATAAAACAAGTCACTAATTCAATCTTGTCTAAATCAATGCAGAGAAACAAAACTATATCTCTCTAAAAATGGCAAAGAACTCACTTGCAATACTACTTGAAAAGAATCTCTTAACTGGCCCCAACTTTGTTGACTAGTTGCGGAATCTGATGATTGTACTCAGCATAAAGTCTTTGGGATACGTCTTGGAGGCGAACATTCCACCGACTCCAGTCCGGACTAGGGGTAATCAGGAAGAGATTGACGTCCATGAAAAATGGGTCAAGGATGATGTGCTGGTCCGTGGCTTCATGATGGGCTCAATGACTAATGAGCTGCAGAGAGCGCACGAGAAAATGACTTCTGCTAGGCAGATTCTCGCACACTTGACCGAGCTTTATGGAGAGCATAGTAGGACTGCTAGATATGAGATATCGAAGCAGTTATTCAGTGCTAGGATGAAGCAAGGGGAGAAAGTGGTAGACCACGTCCTCAAGATGATCTCTATGATTGAGAGGCTCGAGGTGCTCAACTTTCATATGGATTTATCCCTTCAGATTTATCTCATCGCCTAATCTCTGCCTAACTCCTTCATGCACTTTGTAATGAATTTCAACTGTAATGAGATTTCATGCCCATTAGCTGGGATAATGAATAAACTGGTGACATTACAGTCTAACATGAAGACTAAGCCGAGGGAGGCTGCTCTTGTGATTTCTTCTGGGCCTCGGAGGTCCAAGAACAAGAATAAAAAGACCTACGAGCAGTATAAACCCAAGAAAGGGGTGCAGAAAAGTAAGTACAATGCCCTAAAGGTTTAAAAGGTAGGCGGTCCAAAACCTACGGACAAATGTATTGAATGTGGTGAGCTGGGCCACTGGCGTAGGACTTGTCCAAAGATCAATGGCGCATCAGGTACGAAACTTTTTGTTTTTGAATCCAATTGTTCTGCTAGTGTATATTCTGCTTCATGGATTCTGGATTTAGGTGCTACTTCTCATATTTGTACTATGAATCAGGATCTGGAACGAAGTAGCCAGCTTGAAGCTGGGGAAGTGATGATTACTGTCGGAAGCGGACAAAGTGTCGAGGCAACCGATATTGGATCACTCCTACTGGGTTTAGAATCCGGTTTTATTTTGACATTAGATGAAGTACTGGTTTTCCCCAAGGGGCATAAGAACATTGTATCCCTTCCGGTCTTGGACCGGAAAAGATTTTCTTTCTTCGTTGGCAATGGTAGTTGTAAAATTTATTTTCGAAATAAATTGGTTGGCACAGCTACATTGTTGAATGGTTTATATCATTTGAACTTACAAAATAAATCAGCAGTGAACACTATAACTAGGAAACGTGGCAGGCAAGATACTAATCAAGCTCTTAAGTGGCACCTTATACTTGGTCACGTTGGTCAGACCAAGGTTCACAAAATGGAGAAAGATGGACTTTTAAGTCCATTGGGTGTAGAACCGTATCCAACTTGTGAATCCTGCCTTAGAGGCAAGATTACTAAGTCCCCCTTCACAGGGACATTTGAAAGGGTTGCTAAAAAACTTGGGTTGGTACATACCAACATTTGTGGTGCTTTAGAAACAGCCCAAAACGGATATCAATATTTCATAACCTTCACAGATGATCATACTAGGTATGTGATTGTGTACTTGATGAAACATAAATCCGAAGCCTTTACTAAATTCAAAGAATTTAAGGCCCTAGTTGAAAAACAGACTGGATGTCATATTAAGGCACTTCAGTCAGACCGATGTGGCGAGTATATGAGCATCGAGTTCGATGAGTTCCTTAAAGAACATAGAATAGTTTCACAATTCACGCCGCTAGGAACCCCATAGTTAAATGATGTTTCAGAAAGGAGAAATCGGATTTTGTTGGACATGGTCCGCTCCATGTTGAATTACACTGATTTACCAATTTACCTGTGGGGGTACGCTTTACTTACCGATGCCTATATCCTAAATAGATGTCCTTCCAAAATCCATTCCTATCACTCCGCATGAGATGTGGAAGGGTAAAAAACCAAGTCTTAATCACATAAGGATTTGGGGATGTCCAGCCTATGTCAAGAAGGCTAAGGTGGACAAACTGGAAGCGAGGTCCGTCAAGGGACATTTTATAGGATAACCAAAGGATTCAATGGGTTATCTATTCTACATGCCTGAAGACCATATGGTCGTTGTGGATTTACAAGCGCACTTTCTGTTGGAATATTTTATTCCAAATATTCATTAATAGAGTTTTGATGATTAAGTTGTTAAACAAAGGAAAACAACAGAGAGGCAAACAAAACAACAAGGAGTCAAAGATGCAAAAAGTTGATCAATCTGCATGGATAACGCATGATATCTGTCAAGAATAGCATAGGCAATCGAACGAAGATAACGTACGTAACATACTCAGCATAACGTACGTAATAAGGACTTACCTGATGAAGATAGTGCACGCTACAGCTGGTGATTAACACACGCTATCGAAGACAACTAACGTACATAACACAAAAGTGTTAACGTACGTAATGGAGTTTGAATATGAATTCAAACAGATGAATATTGGAAAGAATCTGGTCAAAGTCAGAGAATCAGACGGATACTTTAACAAATGAAGGCAACGAATATATGAGTTAACGCACGCTAAGATGCATGGTTAACGTACGCTACACAGAAGGCATAACGTATGTAATGGAAGACACGAAGCTACTGGACTGAAACTGGAAGGCGATAACGTACGCTACATGAAACCTATAACGTACGTAACAGGCCATAACACATGCTTTGAAGAAAGGGTAGCACGCTAGCAAGTCAAAAGGAGCTAATGGTTAGTTTGAGGAAAATGGCTATAAATACCGAACCACTTGGTATCAATCAACACAACAACCTTGAGCAAATCATATATACTTGTTATATCATTGTAAACATTCTAGTTGCTGTTCTTGAGGTTAAATTGATAGTGATTGAGTGTTATACACAAAATCATACAAGAGAGGAAAAAGAAAGGATACGATTGGATTCAGTGTTATTAGGATCAAGGATCCGACATTGTTAGAATCGTAATCGATATCTAAGTGAGGTCTATCTAGTACCCATAGAAAGCTAGATGGGTTGATTCCTTGTCCAATAGAAAAGGAAAACGGTTTAACTTGGACCGACATAAAGACAAGTGATTGAACGGTTTACTCGGACCGATAGAATACGAGCTTGTAACGGTTATCCCTCAACCAATAGAAGAGAGGTGCAGAGGTTTATCTTTAGCCTATAGAAAAAGATACCGATAGAGGACGTAGGCACATTTGACCGAACCTCTTCTATCGGTCCGAGTAAACTGTTCAATCACTTGTCTTTTTATCGGTCCAAGTTAAACCGTTTTACTTTTCTATTGGACAAGGAATCAATCAATCTAGCTTTTTATGGGTACTAGATAGACCTCACGTAGATATCGATTGTGATTCTAATAATGCCGGATCCTTGATCCTAATAGCACCGAATCCAATCGTACCCTTTCTTTTTCCTCTCTTGTATGATTTCGTGTATAACACTCAATCACTAAACAATATAATATCAAATACAACAACTAGAATGATTACAATGATATCTCAAGTATGAATGCTTTGCCTAATGTTGTTGTGTTGTTTGATACCTAATGGTTTTGGTATTTATAGCCATTTTCATCTAACTAGCCGTTACTGCTAGCCTTCTCTAGCGTGCACTAATATTCTTCCTTAGCATGCGCTATCGCCTGTTGCGTAAGTTAATATTCGTTGTTTACATACGTTAACTGCTTGCAACTTTAGTCCAGTGGCTACTGCCTCTTTACATTAGCGTGCGATAGAACTTTGTCATTACTTGCGTCATATATCCATTTGTAGCTTTTGACTTTACTTCAGAATCTGCCAACTGTTTGATTATCTTTGAATTTAAATACTTCAGCGTGCGCTATTCCTCAATCGTAGCGTGCGCTATGATTTCGTCACTGCATAGGTCATTTCGTGTTTGAAAGTCTTCACAACGGTCACATTCATTCGATAACGTGCGTTAGTCTTCAACCGTAGCATGCGCTATTCTCAGCATGTAGAGTGCGCTATCTTCTTCTTATAGCATGCGTTATTCCTTCAGGTAACTTGTCTTCGGGTGACATTATAACTCGTCTGATCTGTAGACAGGTATCGTTAGCGTGCGCTAACCTTCATTACTAGCGTGCGCTAGCTTTGCAGTTTTATTAGCTTTTTGCATCTTTGACTCCTTCGTTATTTTGTTTGCTTCTTTGTTTTTTTACTTTGTCTAACAACTTAATCATCAAAACTCTATAATAAATATTTGGAATAAAATATTCCAAAAATTTGTTTTTGTTTATTATAAGACAAGGCATGTTAGTCTTCCTCACATGCCTCCAAATGATATGATTAGATTATATCATTTTAATATCTTCCTTTACCTTTACTTTGTCCTATAAATAAACATATCAAGACTACTTCATGGAGATGATTCATGCTACGGATGAGAGGATTTTGAGGGAGAAGAATTTTTTTTAAGTGTTATCATCTTAGAGGTGAAAACAAGCAAGAAAAAATAGAGAAAAAAAATTCCTACGAGTTTTCCAAGCCGTGTTCTTGGAGAACGGAGGCTCGTTGATTTTTCTGGTCAAGTTCCGTCGCGTGGTGATGTAGAGACATTTCACTTCCGGTGTTTGGATCGAAGAGAATTCGTGTTCTTGTTCGTGTTCGGGTTCGTGATCATCATCAACTTACGAAGATAATATCAAAAGCTTCAAAGGTGTAGGACTTTGATCCTTTTATCTTCGTATATACGTTACTTGATCGATCCTGTTTGGGATTCTTTATTGTGTATTATTTCTATGCTGTGTATTCGATATTGTATCCGGAATCACAACAATATTGTTCTTGGTCGTAGTACCGTTTCATTGTGGGATTGTATTCCCAAGTTCACCACCTTTGTATCGTTTGGTCTCATTGATCATTATTGTCACTTCAGTGAGTTTCTCGATTCTTTATTGAATGTGTAATTTATTGAGTTTCATTGTCATGTTGTCCTGACATATCTAGGATCATATCTGCATGCCGATTGGTTATATGTAGGATTTATAGCCAGGCGCATATGGTCATATGGTGATGTTTCCGTATTGGACTGTGGACACGAGACGTAGTTCGTGAGGCTAATTAGGTACATTGTCTCACATATATTCTGGATTCCATATACGGGGTGGACATGTGTACGGACACATTTTCGGATCGGACGTACTGTGATATCCGTCTTTAGACATGTTGATTGGTTGTTCATATTCCATGTTTGGTTGGTTATGTCCGACGGTTTTGCGACTACTTGTTCATACGCCCGATGGGTATGTTCAATAGTCGAGTTGTTTTCCTTGAGATCCTATGTATGTGAATTATATAATGTCTTGAGAATTATTATCATGTATATCTGACCTTTTGGTTTGAGCGAAATAGTTGTGTTGTATTTTAGGTTAAGGCAAAGGCAAGGAACGGGAAGAGCATGGTGATGGCGAAGGGTTTGAAGGATACTAGTTCGGGGGGCCCACGTCTTTTGTTGTTCGGTTATGCTTAAACCGTGTAATGTTATTTTCCGCTTCATTTGAACTATTGTCGTTTGTACTATTATTTTAAGTGTATTCCATCTTCATATGGTTTATAATAGTATTTGGATCCTGTGTATTCTGAGGCTAATAGCCGTACTGTTCGTAGACTCCTAATCGGAGTAATGATTATTGTATTGTGATTCGGTATCACAATAATGTTATGTTTAATTTGTGTATTGGTATCGCCTGGTGGGTCCCAGTGTGGGGTCCACGACACTGTAATGGCCGCAATATTCGGGTGTTACAGAAGATGGTATCAGAGAGTCATTTCTCTTTATGAGTCATTGTGAAGTGAACTAGTATCAAGAAACCTTCGCGTCATGTGTGACCTGTGCAAGCGCTTGACCATACGAGCCAAATACGGTATGTTCTTTATGAACCATGTTTAGGTTCCCCCTGTTTGTACCCCTTTACATATGTAACATGACAACCATAATGTCCGTAAGCTTAGTCATAGCTTAACATACGTTAAGATATACTCGTAGCGTACATAAGTAGCACAATGACAACACAAGGAAGTTCCAACAAGTTGAACCCGAATGAACGAACACGATCCAAGCACCTTAAAAATCACGAATGATATAATACAATACGTATAATGTCGAAGATGAGGTAAAGACAGTACGATTATAACAGTGTAATTAAATCTAAAGGCGAAAAAAAATCCCCAGATATTACATTCCCACCCCTAAAAAGAGTTTCGTCCCCGAAACTAAGGGTACACAACCCGGAATATGAACTATCCACCAGGATCTGAAAACAACATCTCCAGGAATACTCCTCACTGTGAACCACTTCGCCTGAGTAACTGGTCCAACCCCCCGGGTCCCCGCGTCTCCTCTGCCTGAACAAGTCGAGAATCAAGTGATAAAACACTCAACCAAGTGCGAGATCAGTCGAGTCATGACTCCTCCACTAAAGACCAGCCAAAAAGTCGTACCAATCGCATGACTTGTAACACCGGCGTATACACCCCGCGGGAGCCGCCCATTGTACATGTCTACAATCATCTGTGTACACTTCCCCCTTCTCACAAGATCGAACGCCCATGCAACACCGACTGTGCCATAAAAGGAAAAGAACAATATATATAGTCATCAGGACCATATCAATCGCATGCTCAAGTCCTCACGACTTGGCGTTTCAAATCACAACCAAAAGTTACCCAGATTACACAAAATATCAGGTACAATACCAAAAGAAAATTGGAAGCAAATCAAATCAAACAATCTCAATTCTTATGATTATCAAATACTATCGTTACAAGATAGATCAACAACAAATGGTTCACAACCACAATACACAATACAAATTAAGTTAAACATTAATCCGAAAATCAAAGAAAGGAATACATAAATCAAGACTACATCTCAAGTGTACCCAACATCGATATCCTCTAGATCATCGATCTCCTACATCTAATTGATTCAAGGAAGACCCAAATCTGAGCTCGTTGCTCCTCCTCGGCATACTCGTAGCGTACATAAGTAGCATAATGACAACACAAGGAAGTTCCAACAAGTTGAACCCGAATGAACGAACACGATCCAAGCACCTTAAAAATCACGAATGATATAATACAATACGTATAATGTTGAAGATGAGGTAAAGACAGTACGATTATAACAGTGTAATTAAATCTAAAGGCGAAAAAAAAATCCCCAGATATTACATTCCCACCCCTAAAAAGAGTTTCGTCCCCGAAACTAAGGGTACACAACCCGGAATATGAACTATCCACCAGGATCTGAAAACAACATCTCCAGGAATACTCCTCACTGTGAACCACTTCGCCTGAGTAACTGGTCCAACCCCCCGGGTCCCCGCGTCTCCTCTGCCTGAACAAGTCGAGAATCAAGTGATAAAACACTCAACCAAGTGCGAGATCAGTCGAGTCATGACTCCTCCACTAAAGACCAGCCAAAAAGTCGTACCAATCGCATGACTTGTAACACCGGCGTATACACCCCGCGGGAGCCGCCCATTGTACATGTCTACAATCATCTGTGTACACTTCCCCCTTCTCGTCAGCATCGAACGCCCATGCAGTCACCGACTCAGGCCATAAAAGGAAAAGAACAATATATATAGTCATCAGGACCATATCAATCGCATGCTCAAGTCCTCACGACTTGGCGTCTCAAATCACAACCAAAAGTTACCCAGATTACACAAAATATCAGGTACAATACCAAAAGAAAATTGGAAGCAAATCAAATCAAACAATCTCAATTCTTATGATTATCAAATACTATCGTTACAAGATAGATCAACAACAAATGGTTCACAACCACAATACACAATACAAATTAAGTTAAACATTAATCCGAAAATCAAAGAAAGGAATACATAAATCAAGACTACATCTCAAGTGTACCCAACATCGATATCCTCTAGATCATCGATCTCCTACATCTAATTGATTCAAGGAAGACCCAAATCTGAGCTCGTTGCTCCTCCTCGGCTGTCCTCACCTCTGGCTCCCAAAGCCTAATAGAACCCCTTGGATGAAGTACAAACTGGATTAACAAAATCTCTTGAGGCCCGTGAGCTTTCTCGAGATCTATTGGCACAAGAACTCTTGCAGTATTTCTGAAGGTGTCCCTGCCTACCACACTGAAAACAAACAATAGTCTGCATCGAGCACCGGGTGCTGCGATGTCCTATTGTATCACAGTTAAAGCAAACAATGGTTGAACTCGTTGCCTACGAGGAAGATGCATTCCCAGTACGAAGGCAACCAGAAAATGACCGCCTGGATGTTGGAGCCCGATGTCCCTCTGAACGAACCGGTATCCTAGTCCTCTCAGCAGAAGAAATTGAAGGGTTCTTCCGAGCGAGCTCCTTGATCAAAAGCTCTGCTCTAAGAGCCTTCTCAATGGTCTCACTAAGTGAATTACAATTGTGATTGAACAACTGCATCCTCAACTGCGGGTTTATCCTCTTGCTAAAATACTTGATCTTAGCCGCCTCAGTACGGATAACAGACGAAATAAATTGAAGAAGTCCATGAAACTTCTCCGCAATGACAACAACACCATCATCCTCGATGGATTCGGGGTTCAAAACCTCAGACAACTTGGCTTCACGAAGTGGAGCCGAATAATACCTCTCTAACATGAGAGTCTTAAACTCGCCCTAACCACAATCACGATCGGTGGGCTTTACAGAAATCCACCAAGAATAAGCACCTTTACATAAATAGTAAGCCGCTACTGCCACCTTACTCTCATCCAGATACTGAACCATGTCGAAGAGTTTATCAAAATGTTCAAGCCAATGAACAATGTCAGCTGGTTCCAACGAACCCTCAAAAATAGGCGGCCTCTGGCGAGAGATATCGCCTATATTCTGACTCACTCCCGCAGTCTGCCAATGAAACGGCACCTAGAATCCCTGCTGCGGTGGGTCACGAACTATCGAGGCCTGCATGGTCTCCACTATATGCGTCATCTGAGTCATCTGGACTATCATGCCATTCATAAGCAAGAAAGGATCGATGTGTCCACTCTCAGCCTGATCGACTTCTCGAGCATGACGTCCCGAAGTAGAATCGGTTGCGTAGGCCGAACTCTGATCCATCTCGACATTAGCATGTGCATAAACATGAGGTTCTGGGTTTTGGCATGTTCTGCAGTCTTTACCCCCTCTGCCACGTCCTCGGATTCCTCTTTCCATACTGAAAGAATAATGTTCGATCATGATCATAGCTTAAATACGCCTCAACAGCCAATCTAGAATGCTAAGTAAATAGCCAAATACGAGTATACATACTCAAAAGATAAACAATCACATTTCATGCTAATCATAGACAATACAGAGCCGACACGCTCCAAAATAATCACGAATCAATCATGCCACACATATCACATACATGTTTCAACAAAACATATATAATCAATGATATAATGAATGTATGAACATAAAATATAATCGAGTCCTTACATAGGTCATATGAAGCTTCGAGGTCATGTGATACTAGTCTTTATTGACAACGACTCGATGAAAGAATGACTCATACAGTCGTCCAACTATCACGACTCAAATAACCCGACTGTCCAGATTGTCATAACCTGACAGCCTCACTACTACCGTATGGGTAGAGCCACATAACTCACATATCAGGGTATTTCACAATCCATTTCTCTGATACCATCTTCTATAACACCCCCAAAATCCCATTGGGTTATTACACTGCTGTGGACTCCACGCCAGGAGATCCACCAGGCAAACACGACTAACATACATCAATCTGAACAAAAAGAAAAATCACAGTCCCTACTATGATATCCGACATAATATTCCGACGTGGAATTTCAATAACAATAATGGACCTACATGATCAAAATAAAATACAACATCATCCACGAGTCTTGCTCGGATAACATAAATGACAACAACTGACAAACTGGAGAACACTCTAAACTGACTGTCCAACATGAACACCGAAATAACTCGGGACTAATATCACTCGAATGACTGGTCGCCATCGTCATGCCCCTATGCCTCAACTCTCTCCTCGTAAAAACCTGAAACATGAGAACATGTTCCGCCCCCACGGGGTCAGTCATCCAGATAATGAATATCAAATACAAGTACAACATGATATGCATCAAAAGGTAAAATAAACGGTACAACAATGGTAATACGAGATGCTCACAAACCAAGGTAAGGACCGAGCATTCGTGAAACAGTATGCCACGGTATATGATAAATACCTGCTCAATAAGTTAGAACACAAGTGCCCAATGGCGAATCATCAATATAGAACACAACAACAAATTACCCGAAGGTAAACCAAACTGAAGCTGAAATAGATACGAACCACAATGCCCGAAGGCTCCAACGGAAACACCAATACATCACACATAGCATAAAAGCCCTCAACCGAAGCTGCAAAATATCACAATGGCCTGAAAGCCACTCAGCCGAAGATGCAAATCATCACAATGTCCTAAAAGCCACTCAGCCGAAGCTGCAAATCATCACAATGGCCTGAAGTTGTATCACATGAGGGGATGAAGCCACACAACATGAAACTGTATCACGATGAGATCATCCAATGACCGTGATCTTCTGAATTGTAGGTGCTGAGAAACCAACTGAGAAGGTTGAAACCCCAGACTTACCCATAATGGGATCACCTAGTGACCATGACCTACTGAACTGTAGGTGTTGGGAAACCAACCGCGAAGGTTCAAGCCCCAAACTTACCCATAATGAGATCATCAACATCACCGTGACCTACTGAACTGTAGGTGTTGGGAAACCAACCGCGAAGGTTCAAGCCCCAAACTTACCATAATGAGATCATCAACATGACCGTGACCTACTGAACTGTAGGTGTTGGGAAACCAACCGTGAAGGTTCAAACCCCAAACATACCCATAATGAAATCATCGAAATGACCATGACCTACTCAAACTTAAGAAATGAATAGTTCTAGGTATCTAGCACGCATGCTCTCTTTGGTTTCCCACGTTGCTTCTTCAACTCCGTGCTTCAACCATCGTACTTTAACCAATGGAATGGTTTTGTGCCAGAGTTGATTTTCACGATGCTCCAGGATCTTCACCGGCCTTTCCTCAAACGTGACATCATCTTTTATCTTTATATCCCCGTAATAAATGATATGACTCGGGTCTGGAACGTATTTTCTCAGCTGATAAACGTGAAATACATTGTGAATGTGACTAAGGGCTGTAGATAATGCCAACCTATAGGCCAACTCACCAACTCTGTCGAGAATTTCAAACGGCCCAATATACCTCGGGCTAAGCTTTCCCTTTTTCCCGAACCTGTAGACTTCTTTCGTCGGTGATACTTTGAGTAGGACATGATCTCCCACATCAAATTCTAAGGGTCGATGACGAATGTCAATGTAGGATTTTTGTCGACTCTGAGCAGTCAACAATCTATCTCGAATGATAGAGATTTTCTCTTTGGTTTCCATCAACATATCTGGCTCTATCCCAACAATTTCTGAAACTTCATCCCAACAAAGTGGGGATATACACCGCCTACCATATAATGCTTCGAAATGTGCCATTTTGATCGATGCATGCCAACTAATGTTGTAAGTAAACTCGATCAACGGTAGGTGCACTTCCCAATCACCACTTCAGTCTAGGGCACACGCCCGCAACATATCTTCTAATGTATGGATCGTCCGTTCGGTCTGACAATCAGACTACGGATGAAAAGAAGTACTCAGCCTCAACTTGGTGCCCAAAGCCTGATGGACCGATTTCCAAAAATGCGACACAAAGCGACCATCTTGATCGGAAACAATAGTATTTGGTGTACCGTGCAATCTCACGATCTCCGCTATAAATATCCGATCCAATCTCTCTGGTCCCCAAGTATCCTTAATGCCAAGAAAGTGTGTCGACTTAGTCAATCGGTCGACAATCACTCAAATCATATTTATTCCAGTTTTAGTCCTGGGCATCCCGGTGATATAATCTATAGTGATATCTTCCCATTTCCATTTGGGAATAGAAAGAGATTTCAACAGCCCGTCTGGTCGCTGATGTTCGATTTTAACTTGTTGGCATGTCAAACATCATGATACAAACTCCGTAACATCTCTCTTCATATTACTCCACCAAAAATTCCTCTTAAGATCTTTGTACATCTTACTCGTTCCAAGATGGATTGGTAAGGTATGGCATGAGCTTCTCGGAGTATTCTTTGTCTCAACTCTGAATCATTTGGGACACAGAGCCTTCCCTGAAATCTCAAAATACTATCCTCGGGGATCATAAAACTAGGGGCTTTCCCCTTCTCCACATCCGCCTTCAGTTATACGATCATCGGGTCATTCCACTACTTCCCCTTGATGTCATCAACCAAGGACGAAGTAATCTCGAGAGTACACAACTGACCCTGAACCCACTGAATCCATACTTCGATTCCCTATTTAATCAACTCTTGTCGGATCTTCACTTGGGGTGTGAGGACTTCGAGCATCTGAAGTGATACTGACTTCCAGCTCAATGCGTCTGCTACAACGATGGATTTTCCTGGATGGTAAAGGATCTCCAAGTCATAATCCTTTATCAACTCCAACCAATGATGATGTCTCATATTCAATTCCTTCTGGCTGAAAATGTATTTTAAACTCTTATGGTGGGTCAGTATAAATCCGACATGAAGAACTGTACAAATAGTGGTGCCAGATCTTCAGTGCAAACACAACTGCAGCCAATTCCAAATCATAGGTAGAATAATTCAACTCATACGGTTTAAGCTTCCGTGAAGCATATGCTATAGTCGTATCGTGCTGCAGGACCCAAGTCCTTGGATTGACGCATCACAATATACCAAATACCCACCGATTCCATGAGGCAGGGCTAAAACCGACACAGTAGTCAAATGCTTTTTCAGCTCCTCGAAACTCCATTGTCTCTATTCGTTCCATTCGAACTTTTCGGACTTCTAGAGTAATTGAGTAAGTTGTCGAGCAAGTTTAAAGAACCCCTTGATGAACCTCCGATAATATCCAGCAAGACCCAAAAAGCTACGAACTTTTTTCACATTTCTAGGCGGTGTCCAATCTAAGACTGCCTCGATCTTCTAGGGATCTACTCGGACCCCTTCGGCTGAAATCACATGTCCGAGAAACATAACTTCCTTCAACTAAAACTCACATCGAATGGCTTAGTGGTTAGGGAGCCTTCTAGTGACTTAGAGGTCCTGGGTTCGATTCTAATTGTAAGGGAAGGGGTGGGGGGATTTTAAAAAAGAAAATAAAAAAAATAAAAAAAATAAACTCACATTTAGACAATTTTGCATAAAGACGCCGAGCCCTTAAAATTTCCAACACTATTCGTAAATGCTGAGCATGTACTTCGTCATCACGAGAATTGACTAGAATGTCATAAATGAAAACGACTACACAATTACCAAGATGCTCAATAAATATCTTATTCATCAACTGCATAAACACTACTGGCGAGTTGGTTAGCCCGAATGGCATGACCACAAACTCATAATGCTCATACCTCGTACGGAAAACGGTTTTAGGAATGTCGGATTCCTTCACTCGAAGCTGATAGTACCCAGACCTCAAATCAATTTTTGAGAATATCGCTGCTCCGTGTAATTGATCAAACAAACCATCAACGTGAGGCAAAGGATATTTATTCTTAATGGTCACTTTGTTTAGTTCTCGATGATCGTTACATAAACACAATGAACCATCTTTCTTTCTTACAAACAAGACCGGTGCACCCCAAGGTGAAGCACTAGGTCTAATATACCCCTTATCCAACAACTCTCCCAACTGTCTCTTCAACTCCTGCATTTCTAAAGGTGCCATATGGTAAATTAGGGTTGCACTTGATTATAAATCAATTATGAACTTAATCTCACGCTCCAGTGGTAGTCCCGACAAATCATCTGGAAAAACATCCGGAAACTCGTTCACTACTGGAATCGAGGAAAGTTCGATCTTCTAGTCCTCTACTCTCGCGGCATAACACGAATACCCCACACAACCTTCTCTAATGAGTTTAGACGCGTTCATGGCGCTAATTATAAATTTCTAACATCCCCTCTTGTGCCCCGTAAATGAATGTTCGGTACCATCTTCGGCCAACATCGATATAACTCTCGTGCGATAATTCATTACTGCTCCATGTCTATCAAGTCAGTCATCGCCAATGATCAAATCTTCATCAACCATATCCACGACGATCAAATTCGAAGGCCACATTTTTCTGCGATTAACACTGGACAGTCTCTAACTTCCTTATTCCCCACGATTCTATCCCTGCTAGGCATTTTAACCACAAAAGGTTCGCAAGCATACAAGCACTCAATATTCAATCGACGCACATAATCCAAAGAGATGAATGAATGAGAAGCACCGGAATCGAAAAGCACCCTAACTGGATGGGATAGAACATAAATGATACTTGTAGCCACGATAGCCTCTGGATCATCAGCTCTCCTCATCTCGTAAACATGCGGTTGTGCCGAACCAGCACTGGGGGCTCCCCCTCTAACGGACTGACCCCGGACCTGCCCCGACCAAAACTCTAAGATGGCTGACCCACGAATGATTTCTGATTAACACTCGGTTCTCCAAGCATAAGAACGGACGTCTGAGCCCCAAGTGTCTTTTCTTTCGCAGTATAAAACATAGCTTTGTGGCCTTCCTGGCTGCAATTATAACACTTAAAGAGGTAGATTGCAATCACGGTTAAGATGACTTCGCTGCCACAATTAAAACATGTCACGACCCTATTGGACACACTAGTACTAGCTCTGAAATTTCGTTTACTTCCACACACGGGAAGATCCTCTAACTGGATAATTTGCTAACTGAGACCCCCGTTGGTTGCCGCCTTTATGGCTAGAAAACTTTCTGGAGGTCTTATGATTCTTGCTCCCAGTTGCTGTTTCGATAGCAGTGAAGGACATATCATAGGCCAATTCTTTGTCTTGATACTCCTTCAGTGTGCTGCAAGCAAATCCCGACATATAGTGTCGAACTTTCGGCTTCATCCACATGTCAAAGTGACGGATTTTGTCCCTCTCTTCCTTCACTTAACTCTTCACATGATTGAGCTGACAGTTGTATTCAACGATCGCCTGAGATACGGGAATATCCTGGGGTTGAGCCTCATTAAAGGCTCAAATTCTGGCCTCCTGAACAGGCCACGGGCAAAACTTGGCCTCCATTAATTCCTCAAACTCGTCCCATGAAACTGCATGATCTTGAGGTACGACTGCCTGCCACCAGCTAGAAGCGTCCCTCGTTAGGAAATACTGAGCAACTGACACCATACGTGCCTCTGGACAATATACGGCCAGGAAAAATTTGTTCATCTCACTGATTCAATATTCCCAGCTGATCGGATCATTAGCACCATTGAACTGGGGAGGGCGCATATGGATCACATCTTGTAACCATCTTTGTACCCCAGTATCGGTCGAGGGAGGTAGATGGTTGTGCTGAACTACTTGGGTTAAGAGAGTCATCTGATTCGACACTTGTTGCAGTATAGTGGCAACGCCCACATCCGAATTATTCCCTGTGGAAGTTTCCAAACTAGCTGACGGCTCCTGATGACCACTAGTACTAGGTTGAACCGAATACAACAAGTTAGGCATAGTCGAACCTTCTACAGAACTGAGGGATATGGCCGCTCCACCAATTGTGCCACACCCTCGGCCACGACCACGGCTGCGTCCACGTCCACTGCCAGCTGACATTCTAAATAGAGATAGAGGAAATACACTCATAAGTATAGCTCGTAACATACCCATCATGGATATGGATTACCCATGTCTCAAAGTCGAAATAAAATGAGGAAGTAAAGAAAATAAGGAAGATAAGGAACTTACGAGTACCGATCGTACTAAATGACGGCAACATGATGATACTATGCTCTCGGAATGACACAATTAGACCCAATATACCGACAGCCTAGGTATCCATAAACTTAAGCTCCGATACCACATTCTGTAACACCCCCTGAGATATTCGGAGAATATTAAAGCGCCGTGAATCCCTACCTGGGACCCACTAGGCTTACTTTATCCAAACTCACGATATACAAACAGGGATCAATAAATCAGAGACAATCAAGGGAAACTCTAGCGAATAAATGCAAAAGATCTCAAGAAAGTACGAGAGTTAATACATCAACCTGAAAGGAAACTTCTATAGTACTCGAGTACCATCTAATAATACATGGATAAAATAATCCAAAAGACAACGTTCGAAAGAAAAGACATAATCCATCACAGTATCACGCCTCGCCCTCATCGTCGTACCACCCTTGTGCTCGTTCGCTTGGATTCTTTGAACCTAAAAGACAAGAAACGAGTTTTCCCACCTTGAAATGGGGTTAGTGCAAGTAATACAAGTGAATCGTCACATCTTACACGTTAAAGCACATGCATAAATTTCAAAGCCATAATAATCATTAGATCTCAATAGTGAAAAATCCTCCCTGATTAACCGTGGAACCATCAATGCGTGAATCCCTCCGAAGCCCCGTCGGACCCTCTCAGAGTGGTTAACCCAAATGTTTGCGGACCCATCAATGTGTGGATCCCTTCGAGGCCTCGTCATACCCTCCCGGAGTGAACGTATAAAACTCTCACACTCATATGCCTTTCTTTTCACATTTTAGAATATAATTTTCACAAGAATTACTTGCCTGGATCAAGAGAAAAGGGTACGAACAACAAGGTACCAAGATTGAAGGAATCAACAACTCCAAACCTAGACAAGTTCGTAACCAACTATCAATAATCAATTGACATGCAAATAAGTTGGAATCCACTCTAAAATCCCACCTACGATACATGTAATCTATCGACAAAACTCCTAGATGATGAATAACAATCAACCATCTCAATTCTCAATAGTTATAGGAAAAACATGTATCAGAGGTAGATAATCTATACTCAACATATTATCATCATATCAACAAGCTAAATCGAAGAGATCGCAAAGAAACCCCCAATTCCCGAAAATCTAGGGTTATGCGAAATTTACCTCAATTTGGAGTGGTGGAGAAGATTAAACGTTTAATAATCCAAACTAAAAGCTTAAAGATGTTGGTAGATGATGATATCTCGTTGGGATCTTCACAAATCGCTCAAAATCGTCTGAAATCCATCACACTTTTTCTATACACAAACCCCACTAGGACATTGTACAAATCCATACGATTGAATGACCTCATCAAATCATATGTTCCAAGACCTTGATGCTTGCTGAAGACCATAAATGGCTTTCTTAAGCTTGCACACTAAGTGCTTCTCTCCTTGAGCAATGGATCCCTCAGGTTGGCGCATATAGATTTCCTTATCAAGACTCCCATTCAAAAACACAGTCTTGACATCCATCTACCAAAATCTCCACATCCAAATGCGTAGTTATAGCTAAGAGAGTCCAGATCGACTTAAGCATGGCTAATGGCGAAAAGGTTTCACCGTAGTCGATGCCCTCTTTCTGAGTGTAACATTTCGCAACAAGCCTTGCTTTGAAGGTTTCAACCCTCCCTTCCAATCCTCTCTTACGCTTGTAGACCCACTTACTTCCAATGGGTTTTACCCTATTAGGTAGCTCTACTGGCTCTCACACTTGATTAGGATCCATAGATCCCATTTCGGATTCTATTGCTGTTAGCCAGGATTCAACATCCTTGTCTTGAACTGCCTGCCCATACGTCCATGGATCCATTTCATCCTGATTCGGGGAGTGGTCCGAATATGCTCCCATGCTAATGAAACAATTAGGTTGACGAACAACCTACCATTACGACGAGGCGTGTCCTTAGTTTGCATATCCATAATAGTGTCGATACGTGGTACACTAGGTGTTTGTTCATTTGGTATTATCGAAATATCGCCCCTAAGTTACTCTAGAACGACCTCACTCCTAGGCTTGTGACTTATTACATAATCCTCCTCTAAGAATCGGGCATTGGTGCTAACAATGACCTTCTGATCTTTAGGATTGTAGAATAAACCACCTTTCGTTCCTTTCAGATATCCTACAAACATTCGTGCTTCTGTACGAGATGCCAACTTATTAGCTTCTTTATTCAGCACGTGTGTTGGTGAACCCCAAATCCGAACATGTCCCGGACTGGGCTTGCACCCATTCCACAGTTCTGTGGGTGTTTTTGGAATTGATTTCGAAGGCACCAAGTTTAGAATGTACGCCAGTGTTTCCAAGGCATATCCCCAAAGCGAAATAAGCAAATAAGAATAACTCATCATTGACCTAATCATCTCTAATAAAATACGATTCCTTCGTTCAGTAACACCATTTTGTTGTGGTGTACCAGGCACAGTGAGCTGTGAAGTAATCCCCTCATATGCTAAGAAATCCAAAAACTCTCCACTAAGGTATTCGCCACCACGATCAGATCGTAGTGACTTGATACTCTGTCCATGATGCTTTTCCGTTTCAGCCTTTAATTCTTTGAACTTATCAAAAGATTTAGACTTACGTCGCATCAAATAAACGTATCGATATCTCGAATAATCATCTATAAACGTGATAAAGTATTCGAAACCACCTCTAGCCTGGATGTTCTTTGGACCACATACATCGGTATGAACAAACTCCAACACATTTTGTGGACAATTTCCCTTGCTTTCGAAAGCCCTTTTAGTCATTTTACCTTCCAGACATGATTTGCAAATTGAAAATGACTCAACTTGGAGTTCATCCAATGGGCCATCGCTCACCAATCTTTGAATCCTTCTAAGGTTAATATGACCCAATCGTAAATGCCACAAATATGTTTGATTTATGCTCGAAGGTTCTTTTTTTATTATGATTAGTCAAAGAATTAAGCAATTTATGCAAGGGAGCTGGTGCAGCATTAATGATATAAAGTCCTTCATTATAAGTACTCGTGCAAACATATTCACCATTTCTTTTAATAACTGCATTATCTTCAAAAGAAACAAAATATCCATCATAACGCAATTTAGAAACTGAAATTAAATTCATTCTAAAATCAGGTACTACTAACACATTATTTAGGACTAGAATACTATCATTAACTTTTAACTGCACGACTCCCACTGCAACAGGCTTCAGCCTGGAATAGTCGCCCCAGCTAATAGTAATCTCATCCGCACTAAGTACCTTGGTTACTTGGAACCCCTGCGTGTCATAACAAACATGATCAGTTGAGCCCGAATCTACTATCCACGAAGTGATAGAACAGGCAGCCAAACATGTTTTGACTACTAGTGCATGAGACGTACCTTTCTTAGAGCAGTCACTCTTGAAATGCCCCTTCAGACCGCACTTATAGCATTTGCCCCACGACTTTTTGTTTGCCTCGGAATGAGGAGCCTTGCCCTTAGCTTTGATGTTTTCCACTTTCTTATGGCCAACCTACTTTTTCTTATTTCCCTATTTGGGTTTTGAAGAAGTAGCACCGGTTGCCACAAGAATTTGATGATAACCTTGTTTGAAGAGACGTTCAGCAGATTGAAGCTCTGTCAGAAGTTCCGCCAAAGTATATGTCCTACGGTTCATATTGTAGTTAAGGCGGAACTGCTCAAAGCTTCTTGTTAAGCTGCCCAAGATAATATCGACCTGCGACTCTGCATCGATAGTAGCCCCCAGTATGCTCAGTTCGTTCAAATGAGACATCATTTTCAGAACATGATTCCTTACTGGGGTCCCTTCAGACATTTGGGTTGTCATCAACACCCTCATTGCATTTTGCCTAGCCACACGGTCCTGATGACCAAACATCTCGGTGAGATTTTTCATCATCTCCGCGGCTGAGCCCATCGTCTGATGCTGATGCTGCAATACATTTGTCAGTGAAGCCAAACTGTAAGAGCGAGCCATCTCATTGGACTTCTTCCATTTTCGAAATTCAGCCAACTCTTCAGGAGTGGCATCCGATTCTGGTTCCAGAGGGCTCTCTTCAGTTAACACAAATTTATGGCCCTCGGCAGTCAGGACAATGTCAAGATTTCTTTTCCAGTCGGCAAAGTTAGTGCCATCAAGTTTATTTTCTTTGAGAATAACAACAAGTGGATTGAAAGACATCTGAGAATAAAATTAAAACACCATTCATCACATAATTCGGCGCAAAATATATTGAAAAACCTTAAAACACAATATATATGCAATCAACCAACACCTCGAAAACCGCATACGCAAGCCACGTTATTGTGGACGTTTACACATATATTTTTCAAGTATATTTTAACGTGTTTAATTTTACAATCTATCAAGATGCATTGTGACAAATAAAATTAATAGTTGGTTCCTCTTGGCCATGTATTAAATTAATATAGACTCCAATGGGAAGCTTATTGATTAATACACCTAAGTGAACACCATAATTTAACAAACCTTAGAATATTATTTAATGATAAAAGTTCTACAGATGGAGAGGTCCTATCATAAAAAATAACATTTACCTTTTTGCTATCAAATTGAAGTTTAAAACTAGTGAGCCAATAATTAGCACATCCGATGTGGAGGAAGACTCCAATGTCAAAGCGCATGCTAATTATTTCACAATTTAAACCACTTATGGAGGCCAACTTGATTTTGAAAAATCAATTTGAAAAACCACTTAGTTATTTTGAAAAATAAGGTTTTTAATTTTCTCGTCCTAACATGCAAGAAACATATCACGCATACATCCATACATGTCATAAATCCAAAACAATAAAAACCAACAAATAATAAAATTGGATAATTAAATTCAATTATCATGGCTATTATTTATCGTTTTGAATAATGAGAAAATCCTCGGCTCGCTTGCTCCCACTGCTTCAAGCATCTCGTCACCTCCTCCCAGTTGGGCCACAAAATATTGCCAAATTTAGAAACTTTCTTCCATGCAAAATTAATTGCACAAGAAATTTCTAAATTTAAATTTATTGTGCTCCAACGGACGCCACGAACGGCAGAAAAACTGAACAGGATCTGAAATTGCTCGACCCGACCCGAAATTGCCCGACCCAGACTATCCGACTCGCAGTCCTGCACAGCTCGACCCGACCTGCTGCTATCGTCCGACCCGACTAGTGGCACCTGTGGCCGGGACCCATGTTCTCGGCCGAGTCCCAATCGACATCAGGCTGGTCTCGGTCGGTTCGTCCAATCGGGACTCCTCTTCACGTTGGACTTCTTTTTCCTTCGTACTTTGTGTACTCCAACTCGATTATAATTTTACAGGAAATAAAATACATTGAATTTACAACAAAATTATAAGGAAAAATAAAATCCTATTCTACCCATGGATTTTCTCATGGAAAAACTTATACATGCCTTAAACCGGGCCAAATTACCAAAAATGTGTAAGTAAATTAAATTTCACATAGCCATGATAATTGAACCATATTTACCTGCAAGACAATTTCTATAAAAAATATTCCGATAACATACTACATGAATATTTAAATTGCTAGAAAATTAATCACCAAATTAATTAATTTGAACAGAACCTAAAAACCGACTCTGATACCAATTATTGGAATATAAAACGCAGCGGAAGCGATTTAGTTAAGATGAATTGATTTGGTTTTACAAACTAACCAACATAAATAGCGGATCTATTTAGGCGTGTCAATTAATTAATTAAACAGATTAATAAGCAATCTAAATACACATATTTATGCAGTACAATTGATAATTCATACCTTTGATGCGAAGTGGTAGTATTATTCCTTTAGGTCGATCAAGATCTCCTCTTGCTCCTAGTTGATCTCCTCATATTTCTACGTTTAGATCTTCTAGAGTATATCCCGCCTAAGATCCAGATGTTGTGTGGGCAACAATCTACCGGATCAAAACTTGGACTATAGTATGGGATCGGCCGAAATCCTCCAAGAATTACCTAATGGGTTTTCCTCTCTATTTTATTGAATATTTGTGTACTTAGAAAAATATTGTATTAGCTAAATTATGGAATCCAAGACACGAGTCAAGATCGACAATTAAACACAAAGTAGAAAAGTCGAAAATTCTTGTTCAAGAAGAGTGGAAAATCGGCCAACCACATTGTCATATTTATAGGTGTTATGGGCTACTTTAGGGACCTTAAGGAGGATAAGGTAAGGACTCCCACTAGATCTCATCTTACCATATTAGGAATCTTCCTAATATTATGAGTCTATTAATATCAACTCAGTCCACTAAAAAGTTGATATTGCACTTCCTACCAAAATCTCAAATTATGAAGTTGGGCTCCTTTTTAAATCAATTATTTCCCGTATTTAAGATATCTCATGTCCATTAATTAATTTAAGCTACTGACAGTTTTTAATTAATTAATATATTATACATGAGTATACCACTCATTTTATTATTATATCAAGAAATTAATTCTACCTGCAGGGTTTAATATAATAATCCTTTCGAGTGCCTCAAGGGACATGATCAACCCGACTGGTCGGTACACGATTTCTAGCTATAATATTAATTATCATATAAATAATAATATTGCCCAAAATATCGAGCATATTGAGTCAATCATTGTGGCTCCCACCCATGATAAATCAAAGCAATAAATATTAAATATATAGTTAAATATTAATCACTAGAATTAAGAAATAATAATTGTTCGAGATGTACGTTCTTCTTATAGTCAGTACAGAAAAATCTATCTCACCTCGATCCTGTTCAACGTATACCGAATACGCTAATATATGCTAATGGTCAAGACCAACCAATCTCAAGCATATACTACAACCTCTCACATAACGGTTTAATGTTATATAGGTTGTGAACTAATTATTACTATATAAGGAACCCATAATGTGATCACACCATATTATCTACAATATAAAGTAAATAGATAATATTTGCATAAACATAGCGTGAATAAATATGCAAAAGATGTGACGAAATGAATTAGATATTCTCATAGATAAAGACCTGGAAATTAGGTAATACAAGCATAAAGTATGCTTTGATGTATACAACCCTAACAATAGGCTCACCCCAAGTTCATCCCCGTTTAGCTGTGTTACGGATGGTAAATACTTTTATATATTTTATATTATAATTTATATGATACCACTTTATGATGATTTAGTGTAATGTTCAATTCATGTATTCATTACAGTTCATTGCAATGCGTTATTAACTCACCAAATTCCTATGATATTTATTGGGAGCTTTACATCAATTAGACCCGACAAACACTTAACTGTTGGGCTTGACATTCTAAATCAACTGAGAAGGCACATTTATGGCGAAACTACTACGTCCAACAAGGCACTTTATGTAACACCCCTAAGACGTTCAAGGCTTATTACAGCACCGTGGACCCAACCCCTGGAGTCCGCAAGGCTACCACACAACTCGACATCCAAGACCAACTACTAACACTACGAGATAAATACATCGACACTTAATAAAGGCAAACGATATCAAACAGACTGTTCCCAAACAACATTACTCAACAATCAAACCTCGCCCCAAATTGTGTCCAAAAACAATACAAAATAAAATGAAGGAAGTACTAGAGTACTGAGCAAATGATACAATAATTGAAATCCAAGCGACAGGACATGACTCAATCGACCAACTGAACAATGTCAATCTTGCCCATCATCCTCGTACTGACCGCGTGCTCGCTCGTCCAACTGCTAATGAAAGTACAATACCATTTGAACTACCATTCTAATCAGATGAAATATGCGCCAAAATTATTTTAGAAAATATTTACATTCCGAAATATTACGGTGCCATGCACAAAACATAGTTCTCCAACAAAACATTTCAAAGGTTAACCATTGGTACGAGACTCACGGCCACCGCACCCCGTAGAGGCCCCGTCGGACCATCCCTGGGTGAACATTTTCATTCACACCCACAACATACACGGAAAGCCATAAATCAAATACCAGAATCTGCATACAAATGTAAAGTACTTGCCTTTGAGACATCTTCGACAAGACGGGAAATAAACGATGACTAGGAATGACCCGGAGTGACCACATCCGCTCCTAAATGAAAGGTTAACACAAAGCAGTCCTAAACGACATCAATAACCGAATGAAATACGCCTACAACCCTGATTACCTAACAATACACGTACGATCAACACGGGCGATGGTTTTCACAAAACCTCCCCGAATCAACAACTCACGGACTTAACTCGACGGAAATGGATTGGGAATCACCCAATAACAATAATCGATATGAAGTATTGCAACACAAACGAACAATTCGAGTTTGAATGGACAATTCCCGAAAAACCCCCATAATTGACAAAATTAGGGTTCTAAGCCAAAATACCTTGAATCCAGACGGACTAGGATGATTTCATTGATGATAATATGATCCCATGATATCACGGTGATGGAAGATGATATCTCACTGGTATTTTCACAATTCGCCCAAAAAAACCGGAAATCACCCAAGGGAGGAGAAGAGATGAAAAAATGACGAATATTGTGTTGCTGAGTCCTATTTATACTAACTATAATTAGCGTGCGCTAATCCTTGAAAATAACACGCGCTAATGGTAGTCTAGTAGCTTCTGCCCGGTTTCGTTAGCGTGCGCTACGAAGAGCTTAGCACGCGTTACCTTCTTATATAGCGTATGCTACAAAGACTACTAGCGCGCGCTACCTGCTAGTTAGAGCCCAGAACCTACTGCCCAAATCGCCGAAGACGTTAACGTACGCTATGATGAAGAGTTAACGTACATTAATGGTACTCAAGTAGCGTACGTAAGGGAGCATGAATAATGTATGCTATTCATGCAGCAGTTCAGTACTGCTGAGTGCAGTTCACTGCTCAACAAGACACGAGCCCGAAACGTAACAAAAGATGGGATTCAAGGACACATTTACAAAGTATTCGTAACGACAAATCTAAGTGTTAAAAGAAACTACGATCCCGACTAGACGAAGGCTCGGGATATGACATTGGAAGTAAATTCCCTAAACTTTTAGGAAATTACAAAACGGTCCAAACGTCCAAAAAATCACAATACGATATCGGAAAACTGAAGCTCACAACACGAATAATTCTACCTTATAGACTCATGGGAACAAAGAAACAACGCAACCGAACGAGTTTACGAGAATCGAACGTACATGCGACAAAATCATAACATAAAGTGAATTACGTGAAAACAACTCTGAAACTCATCCAAATGGAAAAACATCAAGAACAAAATAGATTCAAACTGTCGAAATGGTTACAATCGAGTCACTAAAAATAGACATGCGCCAATAATAGAAACTTATAAAAATAAAAAGTATGGATATTACACTTTACTCAAGTAAGATATTTATAATTAAAGACATAAGTAGTTAAATATGTTGTTTCTCACATTAATATATTTATATTTGTCATTTTATCATCTTACATATGTAGGGAATATGGATGAAGATTACAAAGTAGTGTCAATGTTCAATAAAATTAACCGGAGATTCACGCTATCAATGACAAGATATCTCAAGTCACACCCATTTGATTACTTTATGTATCATGAAGATCCTAGAGGATACAGTAAGTAATATCCTGTTATGTAAATATTCACTCATTTAGAACATTTGTATTACATTACATCCGGATAAATTTTTAAAAAAACTATAATTCATCATCAGTTATATACTCCGCACGTTTCGAAAAGATTGTCCACTTTTTGACTTTTTGATAGTTGTACCTTTTAAAGTTTGAGCTTTAATTATTTATTTGTGTTATATAATATTTGATGAAAAATATATCACTGGATAGTATTTGAAATGTTTTTTCATTGATATAGTTTTCATTAAGTATTATACAATACAAATAAAAATATTTAAGGTTAAAGTTTAAAAGGTACAACTATCAACAGGTCAAAAGTGGACAATCTTTTTTAAACGGAGGGAGTATATTTGTTCCACTTTATATTGGAATAAAGGTACCTCTGAGTGCATGCCTCTTGCGGAAAATATATAGAGCAATTGCTAGATAAATATACTCTTAATGAGATAAGAGTTATGAGTGAAGAGCCATCACATGTTCACATGCTTAAGGAATCACGAAAGAGAGCTATGAAAAAACCCATGAAAAGAAGGATATTATTGCACGGAGAAATAATGGGATATCGGGAGTAGGTAATGTTCATTACCACTAAATTCGACATACACTAAATAGATTAAAACATCTTATAATAATTGACATTTATATTTTTTCATGGAACAGCTTATGAAGATATGGGTGATCCTACATATGCGTTTGGATTTTGTGGTGCGCTTATGTGGTTTGACGAGAGGCTAAAAAGAACCCCATTGAGTAGTCTGGAATTTAGTTTGTGTTGTAGTCGTGGTAATATACAACTTCCTCTTCTAAAACAACCTCCACGACTGCTACGTGATCTTTTACAAAATAGGCATATTAAGAGTCGTAATTACATTGAGGACATATGTGCTTATAGTATGATGTATGCTTTTACTTAGATGGTGGGATCCAATATAAAATAGTCAACAATGGACATGGTCCGTATACATATAGTCTTGGTGGAAATAACTATCATCTACTCGGTAGTTTGTCACCTAAAGAAGGCGATTCTCCAAAGTTTTCACAGCTATATATGTATTGTGGTGATGATGAAACTCAAGACATAATCGATGTTGTATGGTATATATTCTCTTGGATCCATATTAATTCCACTACATATGTATAGTTTTTTAAAAATGTTCTATATATATTGTTGATTCTCATTAATTGTTTTTTTATTTGGTAGATCAAAAAGTCCTGCTGCGATTGATCCATCAATTGTGTATTATCTAAAGAACATGATAGATGTTGAAAATCCAATTGCCCAAAATTTTCGAATGGCTGCTGAGCAGTTCAAGGAGAGCGCCAATATGGATGTAAAGTTATGTCTCGTGGGAAGGAGGTCACGCGATGGACGCATGTATAATCTACCAACATGTTCAAAAGTTGCTGCATTAATTGTTGATATGTTGGAATATCACTATTATTTATCATTGATAAATATATATTCCATAAGTAGTTTAATATATTCTAAATAGTTTTATTTCTCAATAATCAGGAGATGATGAGTACGAGATGGATCCCCACGATATTGTATTGGAACGAAAATGGTGATTTCCAAATAATTTCAGAATTGCATCCAAGTTACCTTCCAATGCAATATCCCCTACTTTTCCCATATGGTGAGGATGTGTACCATACAGAGATTTCGCACTCTAATAAGTCCAAATGTGTCGGGCACACACTTACAATTAAGGAGTTTTTGGCTTTTAGAATTTTTGACCGTATTGATGAAGCTCGGACAATATTACTCGGTAGAAAGTTATTCTGACAGTTTATAGTAGATGGCTATATTGTAACACCCCAAACTAGGCGGATATTACAGTGCCGTAGATCCCCAACTGGGACCCACCAGGCAAATGAAAATGAATGAATTACACAAGATAAATGTAGTACCGAACTACATTACAACAATAATTACTCCGATGAGGAGTTTAGTTACAACACACCAGGATAATACCGAATACTAGTGTATTTTATATGAAGATAAAATACACAACACTGAATGAAAAGAGTATTCAAACGGAATGTCTGCAGCGGAATAAATAAAGGAAACACAAATGACTGAACAAGTGACTGAACAGACTGGGGCCCCTTTCTAGTATCATTGGGACTCCTCGACGTTAACGTGTTCTCCCCGTGCCTTTGCCTCGCCAAGACCTGTAAAACAAAATCCCCAAACGGGGTCAGTTACAAAGAACAACAATCCTCAAGAGTTGAAAATACACAATCATGATTATATCTGAAGTTATGAAATATCCTGTCGAAACATACGCAATCAAACATGCTATATGAATCAACTAATCAGTACGGCTCAAAGGAATGGCGCCACACTACGTCCGGGATGGAAATGTGTCCGTGCACAAGCCACCAACGATCAAACACGCGTGGTCTTGTACCTAATCAGTCTCACGAGCAATCGACTCAGTACAGTCAATGTGAGGCCACCAACCAACACACGACTATAATGTGCCCGACATGAAAATCCTACACCTACCAATCGGCACGCCAGTAAGACCCGGAATGCCACAATAAAACCACCGTGACATCGAAAATGAATAATGACTCACCGAGATGGAATGGTAATGAAATGAATGACAGTTCAATGAAAAGATTGGAACCGCTGCTCCTTATGGTCAAACGATTAATTGATAACAACAAGTTTTGATTATAATGATGAATGAGTTATGATTATGAATGAACAACAACAAAAGGTATGAATATCCTTTTAACCGAATAAGAATTAACTTACAGAATACCGATGAAGAAAGTCCTTCCACGAACAAATGTCCTAAATGAAGTGTCGGTCGCACGAACAACCTTAATTCAATACAATTACCGACAATCCGATCAATATACGAATCAAACACGAATATAACGAACTCAAAACGTCGATACGATAAAACTAAGTCCATTGAGGTATTGAAACAAACACGTTGCGTCCAAACTCCGATTGTTTACAATCAAACCTCGATATCCCAATATCAAAGTCCCCAAGAAGTGTTTCAAACCAACAAAACATCTCCAATACGATCAATAATCCGTTATGAATATCCAAAAATGTGATTATAACAACAATTAGTCGAAAATCCCCCAATTCCAACTCGATATTTAAAGTGTTCTTGAATAAACCCTCAATAATCCAATGAATCCTTATACAAACTCATAATCATATACATATCCCTTCATATATCATGATTATAACGTCCAAAACATCCTATTTCAACACAAAATCGAAGTCCAAAGTGTTGAAGGAATTACCTCTTGATGATCCAAGTGCTTTAACCCGAAGAATACGCGTTAGATTGATTATCCGGGCTTCACGATCGAAAGGAGATGAAGAAAATCAAACACCCAAATGATTTGTGAAGGAAAAACCCTCCCTCAAGCCTTATCTCTCGGTTGAAGGTGAAGAAAATGCAGAAAAATGGGCTGAAATGATGAAAAAATGAATTTATAGGGGTTGACTACCCTGCCGGACACGGCCCGTGCCGATCGGCACGGTCGTGTCGCACATACCGGCCGACAGCTGGTCGACGGTGACTCGACCGTGTCCGGATTGACACGGCCGCGGCGCCGAGGGCCTTCCGATAGCGACCCGCCCGGCATGACTTCGGCATGACTCGACCGTGTCCCGGGACACGGCCGGGCGTGTCAGCGATCGTTCGAGCCTATCCGGAAGAGTACGGCACGGCCGCGGCCGGACGACACGGTCGAGCCTGGTCGGCAGAAACTTCGCAATTCCGGACGAGTGCGGCACGGGCCGTGTCGGACGACACGGCCGAGTTCGGTCGGCGTGATCGGCCAAAATCAAACGACCAAAACTCTCTCGTCCGGACTCCGATTGACTCACCGTTTGAACCATTGGAAAGCTAAATCGATGCTCTATAATATTGCAAAGATTTAGAATTTTTGGAGTTACCAAAAATTAATGGTGATTTAACAAAGTCGAACTCATATGAGGAAAGTTGAAACTATGAACAATAACGATACACAACTCGAAGTTTTACGAACGGTGAACACGGTGAATGAACATGATTGATGAATGATTATAATTGAGTGAAAATACACTGAGTGACAAATACAGACTGATAATTACTGAATGAAAATGAATGAATTACAACCGGGTATTACATACACCCCCCCTTAAAAGAGTTTCGTCCCCGAAACTAAGGGTCAAACAACTCGGGATAACTCTCCCGCGTACTATCCTCGGTTTCCCAAGTAGCCTCTTCGATTCCGTGTCTGGACCACTGAATCTTGACCAAAGGAATCGACTTATTACTCAACTGTTTGATTCGCCGCTCTAAGACTAGTATAGGACGCTCCTCATATGAATGGTCGTCGGCGATCTCGATTTCGTCGAACTGCAGTATGTGACTCGGGTCGGCAACATACTTTCGCAACTGAGAGACATGAAACACATTATGAATTCGGCTCAGAGCCGGAGGTAAAGCCAATCGATAAGCTAACTCGCCCACTCGATCCAAATTTCAAACGGTCCAATGAATCTCGGACTCAACTTCCCCCGTTTTCCGAAACGGAAAATACCTCGACTCGGGGATACCTTGACCAAGACGTGGTCACCCGTCTCGAACTCTAGTGGTCGACGACGATTATCTGCATATGATTTACCCGACTCGAAATCAACATACGGCTCTTGATCAAAGCTACCTTCTCCCGGGCGGCTATAAGCATATCGGGTTCGGTGCCGATTGATTCTGACAAGTCATCCCAACACAAGGGAGATCGACAACGACGACCGTACAAGGCCTCGTAAGGTGCCATCTTAATGGAGGCATGCCAACTATACTGTACGTGAACTCGATCAGTGGTAGTTGGGCTTCCCAATCGTCCTTCCAATCGAGGACGCATGCCCTCAACATGTACTCTAATGTCTGAATAGTTCTCTCTGATTGTCCGTCGGACTGAGGATGAAAGGCAGTACTGAGATTAAGCTGAGTTCCCATAGCACGATGAACTGATTTCCAAAAATGTGACACAACCCGTCCGTCACGATCGGAAACGATACTTTTAGGAGTACCGTGCAGTCTCATTATCTCTTTGATGAATAACTAGGCAAGTCTCTCAAGACCCCAAGTATCCTTAATCTCAAGAAAATGAGTTGATTTAGTTAAGCGGTCCACAATCACTCAGATTGTAATCATGCCACGACGACTCGTCGGCAAACTCGTGATGAAATCCATAGAAATGTCTTCCCACTTCCACTCTGGAATAGGGAGAGGTTTCAGCATACCCGCCGGTCGCTGATGTTCAATCTTGACTTGTTGACAGGTTAAGCATCTCGAAACAAATTCTGCGACTTCTCGCTTCATATTACTCCACCAGTAATTTTGTTTCAAGTCTTTGTACATCTTGGCCGACCCCGATGAACAGAATAAGGTAGCATGAGCTTCTCTCAAAATAGAGTTTTTCAACTCGTCAATCGTCGACGCACAACCGGTTCTTAAACCTCAAAAGTCCATCCTCGTGGACCACGAATCCGTGGCTTTCCGAGCCACATCTTCACGGATGCGCAACAATGGAGGGTCTGAACTCTGATTCTCTCTGATTACCTCCTCAAGTGACGATGAAATCTCTAACATACAAAGCTGTCCCTGAATTCGCTGAAGCCAGACCTCGATCTCGGGTCTAAGGAATTCCTGCTGAAGCTCATTCTGAACTGTTAAACGAGCAAGCATTTGCTCCTGAACGGACTTACGACTCAAGGCGTCGGCGACAACGTTCGCCTTGCCCGGGTGGTGAAGGATATCGATATCAAAATCTTTGATTATTTCCAACCACCGCCTCTGTCGCATATTTAACTCCTTGTGAGTAAATATATAGTTCAACTCTTGTGATTGGTGAAGATCTGACAAGTGATTCCATAAAGGTAACGACGCCCAAAATTCCAACGCGAAAACCACGGTTACTAGCTCCGGCCGTGGGTTGGATAATTAACCAGCTAATCCGAGGAAACATCGGATTTACTTAATATCTTACGGAGGTTGCAAATCTCGGATAGCCTCCATCTTCTGAGGGTCGACAAGAACTCTGGCAGATGGAATTACATGCCCGAGAAAGGTCACTTTGGACATCCAGAACTCACATTTGGAAAACTTCCATAAAAATTGCTCACGTCTCAACACGTCGAGGACCTGAAGAAGATGAACCTCGTGTTCCTCTCGGCTAAGAGAATAAATCAAAATGTCTTCGATGAAGACAACAACAAACTGATCCAAAAAGTCGATGAAAACCCGATTCATTAACTCCCTGAATACCGCAGGTGCAATAGTTAGCCCGAACGGCATAACTACGAACTCATAATGACCATAGCGTGTACGAAACGCTGTCCCCGCGATATCCGACTCTCGAATCCGCAACTGGTGATATCCAGATCTTAAGTCGATCATGGAAAATACTGAAGCTCCCTGAGGTTGATCTAAAAGATCATCAATACGAGGTAAAGGATACCACTCTTGATCATCACCCTGTTCAACTCCTGCATTCTGGTCGGGGTCATCCGATACGGTGCCTTCGATAAAGGGGACGTACCGGATCCAACTCACTCCTGAATTCCCTTACTCTATGTGAAGGCAACCAGATAACTCGTCTGGAAATACATCGTCAATCGATGACAATGATACCACGAATGATTGAACATTTCGATTGCCCTAGAATGGTCAATCGATAAAAAGAGATACCAATAATGATTGAACAACTCGATTGCCTTAGAAAGGTCAATCGATGAAGATGATACAATGAATGTTTGAATAACTCGATTGTCTTAGAAAGGCCAATCGATGGAAATGATACAATGAATGATTGATTAACTCGATTGCCCTAGAAAGGCCAATCGATGAAAATGATACAATGAATGATTGAATAGTTCGATTGCGGAATTTCTCTGCGTTCGTCATAATAATACTTCTTCTGGAACAACGGGGATTACTTCCCTGAAGCACACATTCAACCCCATCGTCTGAAATGATAGTGACCATACGCTTACGGACACTAATGATGGCATCATGACGATCCATCCAGTCAATACCCAAGATGACGTCGTCCCTCGGCAAATCTACTACGATTAGGTCCGCTGGCCATACACGACCATGAAATTGAATCGGACAATTCTGAATCTCACGACACGATAATTCGTCTACCGCCGTAGAACAATGACATAAGGCTCACAACTAGTAGCACTACCCGCACGTAGTCTACGCAAACATGACTCGGAAATGAATGAATGCGATGCACCGGTGTCAAAAAGGGTACACACAAAGTTGAGATAGAATATCGAGTGTACCGAGATCATCCGGCCTCTGGATCGTCGGTCTTCTTCATCTCATAAATTCGGGCTTGCCGCCCCGAACCGGACGCTCCGTCGATAGCTCTTAGCTCCGCCTTTAGCTCCTGTCGTCTTGAGCAGCCGACCGAGTGGCCTGATTACGCATCGCCGAATGACACAGGGGCTTGAGATGACGCCGAGTGGGTTTAGAGTCCCTACGGCAAAAACGGGCCTTATGCCCAGCAATCCCACGATTATGGCACGTGATGCCGCCGGACATTTGGTGCCGAAATGACCTGTCCTTCACGGTTGAAACAGTGACGGCTGAATCGCGCCGAGACCGAGATTCCGCGGGTTTAGACGCCAGGAGGTCGCTCGAAAAGTAGAGCCCGCCCGCGGTTTCTTGAAGGTGGTCGACTTCCGTCGACCGATTCTGATTCTTAGACTTCTTGCCAGCAGATGAAGGTTGCCGCTTAGAAATCTCCTTAACAAGAAGCTCGTAAGTAAGAGCTTTCTCAATGAATTCGGCCAACGTGGTGCAATTATGATTAAGCGGTGTAGCCGCATCCGAGGTTTCAGTCTCTTGCTGAAATACTTGATCTTGTCCGTCTCGGAGCGAATGATAGATGAGGCGAACGGAAGAAGTTCCTGAAATTTCTCGGCACTGGCGAGAACATCCGCGTCGATGAAGGGTCGGGAGTGAGTAACTCGACGGCTTAGCCTCTCTGAGTGGGGCCGGATAATACCTCTCCATCATGAGAGTTTTGAACTGATCCCATGTACATGATCCTTCGGTGGGCTTCAACGACAACCACCAAGAGTGCGCGCTCTTGCCCAAGTAGTAAGCCGCAACAGAAACTTTGTGTCCTTCGGGACACTCTACCATCGCAAATAGCTTCTCGAAGTGTTCGAGCCAATGAATAATATCCGCCGGCTCAGATGAGCCTTCGAAAGTCGGTGGCCTCTGGCGAGAGATGTCGCCGATGATATTGCTCACATTCCTCTCTTGCCTCTGAGGCGGCGGAGGAGGAGCCTGTTGATTTTGAATAGTGGAGTTATGCATCGTATGCATCAGCTGTGTCATCTGGGTCATCTGGGCCATCATGCCCTGCATAAAAGCGAGTGGGTCAACCCGAACACCTTCTGACTGAGCGGTGTCCCGAGTACGACTCCCTGATAGAGAATGATCACGTCCAGGTGAATGAGTAGCAGCGTCACTGCTAGATGAGTTAACATTATTCCTCGCGTTCGCACGTGTGTTCGCACGAGTTCTCGGGATTCGGCCCGCACCACGGCCTCGTCCTCCGCGTCCTCTTCTTGCTCTCTCCATACTGAAGTAGGAAAGTCACATGATGATTATAATCCCCGCATGAATATCACGTTATGATTATGTCATGAGATTATGAAAATGAGTATACATGTTCTAACTTAGTGATTATATGAATGATTTATCAAGTGACATGATTTCTGATGAAATTATTGAAATGATTATCTTGAACAAGTTAATAAGATTAATTATATGACCTTCCAAATCAACAACCGAGTAATGAAATGAATTGAGTGATTAATGAGTTAAAATGACCGTCCTGGTTAAAATGAAAATGATGTTTGAGGATTGTTAACTGATAAATTATGAATGAATGAAAATTGCCAGAAATTATACCATGGCGATAGAAGTCTTACGCTTCTTTCTTGTCTGATTGGCTCGGCATCTGCACAGGTCACACGCGACGCGAAAGTCCAATGATACTAGCCCGATGACGATGATTTCAAATGAGACATGACTCGGAAGGTAGTATTCAAAACCACGCTCCGATACCAACTCTGTAACACCCCAAACTAGGCGGATATTACAGTGCCGTAGATCCCCAACTGGGACCCACCAGGCAAATGAAAATGAATGAATTACACAAGATAAATGTAGTACCGAACTACATTACAACAATAATTACTCCGATGAGGAGTTTAGTTACAACACACCAGGATAATACCGAATACTAGTGTATTTTATATGAAGATAAAATACACAACACTGAATGAAAAGAGTATTCAAACGGAATGTCTGCAGCGGAATAAATAAAGGAAACACAAATGACTGAACAAGTGACTGAACAGACTGGGGCCCCTTTCTAGTATCATTGGGACTCCTCGACGTTAACGTGTTCTCCCCGTGCCTTTGCCTCGCCAAGACACAGAAACAAAATCCCCAAACGGGTCGATTACAAAGAACAACAATCCTCAAGAGTTGAAAATACACAATCATGATTATATCTGAAGTTATGAAATATCCTGTCGAAACATACGCAATCAAACATGCTATATGAATCAACTAATCAGTACGGCTCAAAGGAATGGCGCCACACTACGTCCGGGATGGAAATGTGTCCGTGCACAAGCCACCAACGATCAAACACGCGTGGTCTTGTACCTAATCAGTCTCACGAGCAATCGACTCGAGTACACAGTCCAATGTGAGGCCACCAACCAACACACGACTATAATGTGCCCGACATGAAAATCCTACACATACCAATCGGCACGCCAGTATGACCCGGAATGCCACAATATAACAACAGTGACATCGAAAATGAATAATGACTCACCGAGATGGAATGGTAATGAAATGAATGACAGTTCAATGAAAAGATTGGAACCGTCGTTCCTTATGACTGAAACGATTAATTGATAACAACAAGTTTTGATTATAATGATGAATGAGTTATGATTATGAATGAACAACAACAAAAGGTATGAATATCCTTTTAACCGAATAAGAATTAACTTACATATATGATGATGGAAACACAGAGTCTTGCTGTTATAATGAGGAAACGATTATTGAGGTCTGATAAGTATAAGTTACTTGATGATGCTATTCGAACAGGTGATATTGATCCAGCTGACCTAATAGGAAATGTTGGTAAACGCTTTGTATTGCCATCTTTTTGTAACACCCTCAAGATATTCGAGGTATATTACAGTGTTGTGAATCCCTATATGGGACTCACCAGGCTGAATAACATCATACTCATCGACTCACATAAACGACAAAATAACATCTCGTCATAAAGACGCAAAACAGAATAATCCACCCGGTTCAACCGGTCATATAACATCATCATCCAACACAACACAATAGGCAACAATACAATCCGGACGAACAAGAACTCTTAAGTACTCGAGTACAACTATTAGTTCAAAAGCCACAAAAGATAAAAAGATAAAAGGACATTAAGACGTCACTTATGCACAATCATCACGCATGGCCATCATCCGTGTACTGGTCCATCGCCCGCTCGTCCCGATGAACCTGACCTGAAATTCATAAAACGAATTTCCCCAAAACGGGTCCCCAGAGGGGTTAGCAATTACGCTAGTACAAGTAACCAAATGAACGACTTACATCTTACACATATAGTATATACATGCAATCAATAAAACATAGTTTCAAAACACTCATTTCCGGAAATGCCATAATCAAATCACATTTGTAAAAATGCACCACAATTAACCATGGATCCACCCCTCCGTGGACCCCTACCGAGACCCCGTCAGATCTAACCCGTAGTGGTTAAAAGCAAGCTCGCGGATCCACCCCTCCGTGGACCCCTACCGAGACCCCGTCGGATCTAACCCGTAGTGAGCATACACACACACACAAGTCTCATGCAATACTACTACGTTAAGATTGTAAGTTCATAAGGATACTTGCCTCGGTTAATAGACGGTGATACGAATGGAAAGGAAGAGTTGAACACGACCGCAAGGAACCGGCGGAAATGAACCTAACGATTCGAATAACACAATCACAACCAACTCTAGACGATTACGAAAATGGAATACACCCGGAAACCCGCCTACGATTCATGTATATTCGTACCAAAAATAATAACGAGGGCGGACCACAACCAAACCCTCTCGATTCCGTAAAAATCCACAAAATATCCATGAATCCGTAGGAAAACTAAAGATACTAACAATATTAATCGTATTCATCATGAATCCACCAACAAAACAGAACGAATCGGAAGTAAAACCCAAAACCCCCAAACTAATCAAAAATAGGGTTCTAGAACTATTACCTTTGGAGATTCAAGTACTAAGATCCGTAGAACACGCGTTAGATTGATTATCCGAGCCTTACAACCGAAGGAAGATGATGAAAATCGACCCCCGAATGAAGAATGCTTGAGAAGTTCTTCCCCCTTAGACCTCTCTCTCTCTCGCGCGCAGGTGAAATGAAGGAGAAGACGACCGATCTCGTCTAATAAGGATGAGATTGCACAGTTGACCGCTTTGTGTGCCGCGGCACAGGCCAAAAAATTACTCCTGTGTTCGGCGGTGTGCAGACGGCTGCGTGCCGCGGCACCAGATAGTCGGGTTTTGGTCGCAGATGTCACACCGGTGTGCCGCGGCACGGACGGGTGTGCCGCAAAGATCGACTTCGGCACTGTGCCGCGGCACCGGATGGGTGTGCCGCGGCACACAGTACAGTTTACTCGACCAACAATTGGAGAAATTTGTGTGCCGCGGCGCACACACCTTGTGCCGCGGCCCACACACCTTGTGCCGCGGCCCACACCCCTTTTGGGTCCCAAAATGATAAATATGATCCGGAAAGAGGATAAAAACGATAGGAATCAATATTTGGGAACCAATAACACGAAATGGATCCACGGCAACCCCGAAACGGCGGTTCCGCACAACAATAACGAGTATACAGTTCAACAGTTGCCAGGAAGGACACACTGAAAGGTACACGAGGGTCACTACGATCGAGAAATACACCAAAAACGAAAATACAAGGGAAAGAAAAAATACGGATATTACATTCTACCCCTCTAAAAATAAGTTTCGTCCCGAAACTTAAGAAACAAACAACTCCGGGTACCTAGCACGCATGCTATCCTCGGTTTCCCAAGTTGCCTCCTCGACACCGTGTCTCGACCACTGCACCTTGACCAAAGGTATGGTCTTATGCCTCAATCGTTTCTCACGATGCTCCAAAATCTTCAAAGGACGCTCCTCAAAAGTAATATCTTCAGCGATATCAATCTCGCCATAATCGATGACGTGACTAGGATCCGGGACATATTTCCTCAGCTGGGAAACATGAAAAACGCTATGAACATGACTCAAGGCCGGAGGTAACGCCAAACGGTATGCCAACCCACCGACTCGCTCGAGGATCTCAAAGGGGCCGACAAATCTCGGACTCAACTTCCCTTTCTTCCCGAAACGAAAAACTCCCTTCGTCGGCGACACCTTTAGCAAAACGTGGTCTCCCACCTCGAATTCCAAAGGTCGACGACGGACATCGGCATACGACTTCTGTCGACTCTGGGCAGTCAACATCCGTTCCCGAATTAATTCTATCTTCCGCCTTGTCTCTAAAACGACATCCGGCTCGGTCCCGACCAAATCGGACGCCTCATTCCAACAAATCGGTGATCGACATCGCCGCCCATAAAGTGCCTCGTACGGGCAAGCATTTGGTTGTTTATGGACGTTTAGCCTGGTAGATCCTTGCTAAAAGGGTTTACGGCGTGTAATATTCCCATACGGTTTTTGGGGTGTTACACTTGATGTCATATGTTGGCGCGAATACGACATAAACGGGTATTCCTTCTACACAAAGGACAAAGATGAGAAGAGTACTATGCAGAATAGTAGGGTTACAATAGTGGCTGAATCAATGCATTTCTCTAGCGCAAAAGATAGAAACCTGTTGTGTGCAAATAACTCTTATTTTGGAATTATTGGAGATATATGGGAGGTTGACTATATTAAATTTACCGTTCCTGTTTTCAAATGTAAATGGGTTGATGGTAATAGCGGTGTGAAGGTAGATGAGTTAGGATTTACATTGCTTGATTTTAGTAAAGTGGGCTACAAAAATGAGCCATTTGTCATGGCATGCCAAGTAAAGCAATTATTTTTTGTCACTGACCCGAGTAACAAGAATTGGTCAGTTGTCCTTCAAAGTAAAAGGAAAATATATGGTGATGATACGGATGAAGAAGATATCTCTGAGATCCCTTAATTTTCATCAAGGCTAACTGACGTAAATGAAGAAGATGAATTTGATTGTGTTCATGCCGCAAGAAACGATTATCGGGAAGGGATATGGGAGAACACACCAATTTATTAGCGCTTAAGTCCAGGGTTAGAAAGTACCTATGCAATCTTCATAAGAACAAAATGTACAATTTACTTGAGAGACAGTCTTATGGAATATATTTCGTGAGACGGAGTCCAAACTTTGGTTTTCTAGTTTGTTATTCAGTTTTTTTGGGTGTCAGTTTTTTTTTTTTAGTTTTTCTGTTTCACAAGGTTTTTCAATACTTTAGGGGTTTTAGTTTTCCTAGTTCACTTTTTTCAATTTTTTTGGGTTCTAAGCTTTTCAGTTGTTTTTGTCTTTTCTAGATTTTTCCACTTTTTGGTATTCTATACTTTTTCAATTTTAGCTTTAATAAAGATCCGTATGAGCCATCTCGCAGGAGACGTATTCATTAGTTCTGTCATAGAAAGCATTATAATTTGGTGGAAGTCCTTTTCGCGAAGCCGCCACGCATAGATGATTTTTTCCTATAAATTATGAACACGGATCGTGTTGCTGCCCAAAACAGATCACAGAGCAGCATTTTGATCTAAAGTGACATTTCATGATGGTCAAGGCGAGTTCGAACATCAGTGCGCCAATTTAAAAAGCCTTTCAGAATATTACCAAAACAAACTTTGCACTCAATTTAAATTTGAAGACCAATGAGAAGAAAAATACAATTCAGCGTCCAATAAATCCTGAAAAACTATAATGTAATTCCAAATTTAATTTCCAAACCACGAAGGATCTGTGGCCGGACAGGTCCTACACGGGGTCAATAGCTAAAGCTCCTTTGGGAGAGTAAGCTTCGAGATTTATTCCATAAGAACATAATGTTCCTAATGTTATTGATATTTTGACACACCATTTTTTTTAAATAATTTATTTGTGGTTACTGGCCACTGACTAGCCTAAACTGGAACTTCGCCTGACAAATTTACTCGTGCATAATAATGCTAAATGGTTATTTTAGTTTCATGTTTGCCTATTTCTTTTACTGAATGTACCGGCCTGACACTATTTTTGTCCAATTATGTTGTTGTTGACTGATGAAATTGTGTAGAATGGCTTGTTAAGAATTAGTTGTTGTTGTTACTTTTAGTTGATGAATAAGGACGAGGCTGAGAAGTGATTTCAGCAAGTGGTTCCACGACTGTTGAGGTTACCAGCATTGTTGGATTCCCACTATCAGAATGCAGTTGTCTTCAGTTCAACGTAATAACAACCTGTCTTAGATTGTTGAGATCACAACAGTGAGGCATTGTGTTTCTCAGTCAGGTACGTGTGTGTGTGGATTGTTGAAACATTGTGCAAACTTCTTCAAAGTTCATGAATCTGATTAGTTGTCCATAATTTGGGGCGTTTGGGGCTGTTTTGTAATATATACAAAATTTCTAGAAATTGGGGCTGTTTTGTAATATATACAAAATTGGTCTGTTTTGAAGTTTGGGGCTGTTTTATAATATATACAAAATTTCTAGAAATTGGGGCTGTTTTGTAATATATACAAAATTTCTAAAATTTTGTAATATATACAAAATTTCTAAAATTTTGTAATATATACAAAATATATATGGGGCTGTTTTGTAATATATACAAAATCGGTCTATTTTGAAGTTTGGGGCTGTTTGGTAATATATACAAAATTTCTAGAAATTGGGGTTGTTTTGTAATATATACAAAATTTCTAAAATTTTGTAATATATACAAAATTTGGGGCTGTTTTGTAATATATACAAAATTGGTCTGTTTTGAAGTTGGGGCTGTTTTGAAGTTTGGGGCTGTTTTGTAATATATACAAAATTTCTAGAAATTGGGGCTGTTTTGTAATATATATAAAATCGGGTTGTTTTGTAATTTCTATAAAATAGTGCTGTTTTGAAAGTTCTAGAAAATGGTGCTGTTCTGATATATCTTTATGGGATTGTTCGTAATCTTAGTATACCGTCTGAGAAAATGTGCATCCTGATTTTAGCAACAGGGAATCTAATGCCTTTTTCTTATTGTGCGATATTTAGCAGCATGGAATCTGATCTTAGTATACTCTCTGTTTAATTTGCAGCTTGTAATGCTAAGATTTTGGAAATTAAAATTATTGTCGGGGGTATATTCGTAATCTTGTGTTTTTATGAGTATGTATTTTATATTTTATACTTTACGGTTCATATGTGGCAGGAAGTAAATTTTTATTTTAACTTTTTATGTGATTTTGGACTAATAATGATAGTAATAAAATTAACTTTGATATGAATCAACATAACTAAACATATAAAAGTGATTCGTTTTTTGTGAAAATTTTCATTGGTGTATTTTTTTTTACAGGTGAATGGAGGAATCTAGAGGTGATGATGAAAACACCACGAAAAGAATCAAGCGGAAGGGAACACGAATGAAGAAGCTTACCCTTAAAAGGGGTACCAGTCAGAAGGTAAAGATGGTTTCTGATAATCATTTGGAGCCAATCGGACCCGACAAAGGAAGCGTCGACAACTTTATCAGTTATATCTCTTTCTTAGCACGAAGCAAAATCAACATATTGATTAACGACTGGGATAGTGTGCCCAATACGAATAAGGAACAGATTTGGCAAGCGTTGCTGGTAACATATTTTTCCCCAATATGTTGCCATAATATGGTCTCTCTTCCTTTTTTTTCTTCTTATTGTAGTCGCGTAATACCTTTCTTATTGAACACCAACTTGTTTTTATCCATAATTATTGTAGGAGACATTTGACGTGCCTGATCAGGATAAATTGAAGGATAAGTGGATAAAATATGCTGGGACGCGTTGGAGGGCCTTCAAGACTAGCCTGGGCAGATATATTTTTGGAGGTCTCCGGGGCATGCTTCCGTACGTGGAGGATTATAAGTTCCTTGATCCAGAAACTTGGGAGGCTTTTGTTAGATCGCGTCAGACTCCAGAGTTTTTGGTAACTTAATTTGTTGAGTTATCGATGATTGGTGTGTTTTTTTATGTTTCTCTTCCAAAAATATAAATGATATACACTTGTTTCACTATATTTTATTTTTATATTTATAGGCAAAACGAAAGAAAGCTCAAGAAAGCTCAGATTATCTCGTGGAGGCTAAAAGAATTTGAAGAAAAAAATAATTGATGAGCAATTTAGGGCGAGAAAAGAGGCTTTGTCGGATCTATCTATTGTTCTCTCCCCTCCATCTCCTCCCTCTCGTCATGAGACTTGGAAGAGAGCACGCATTAACCCTGAAGGAAAGTTCATAAATGAGGATGCTCGTGTTGTTTGTGATAAGATTGTAAGTATTGATTTTACTATATTTAACTAAGATAAATATTAAAAAATACTTTAAATATTGAGCACACGACTAAAAAATACTATATTAAACATTAACCCTCCTACGAAATATTATTTAAATACTTTTCAAAAAAATACTTGAACTTTTCTGTAATCCATCACGTACAATGATTGTTTTAATGTTTTCTGCACAGGACTCTTTAAAAGAGCAGTGCTCCGAGGGTAGCTTCACACCTAGTGGGAGGAACGACATACTTGCAGTTGCAATAGGAAAGTCGGAACACTCTGGTCGTGTAAGAGGCGTTGGGAAGGGAGTTGGCATTAAGGACTGGCCTGCTACACCAATCTAGAGGTTCAGGAATGGTGTCACGAGAGGAGTTGGATGTCATCATTGAGCAAGTGAAGCAACAAACACAACAAGAATTGCAGAAAGATTGGGAAAATATGAAGGAACAAATGAAAGCAGAGGCAATGATGATGATAGGCTCACATGGGGAAGATATACTAAGCTCTCCAGCAGTCCAGAGCACAAAAGGGAGTTGCGCTCCAGGTCCGATATCAGAAGGTACTCACAACGAAGATAACGAGTATGAGTTATATGTGGAGGATCCTCGAAGGCGACTAGTTGCATATGCTCGCATCCACAACTTGGGGCCAACCATACACCACCGACAAATGAATGGGGATGAGGCTAGGGTGGTGGTGATACGTGTTGTAGTGGGAGATGCACGAGTGCCATGCCCGACGGATGAGGTCAGTGTTGTGGCGGAAGCGCCAAACCAGTTCATTGCTTGGCCAAGGAGATTGATACAGAATGTTACAAATAAGCTAATATATATATATATATACATATATATATATATATATATATATATATATGTGTGTGTGTGTGTGTGTGTGTGTGTGTGTGTGTGTGTATAAAATTGTGGCTGTTTTGTAATCTATAAAATATTTGGTCTGTTGTGTAAATTGGGTGTATTTTGTAATATCTACAAAACAGTACTGTTTCGAAGTTGGGGATGTTTTGAAGTTTGGGGCTGTTTTGAAGTTTGGGGTTGTTTTGTAATATATACAAAATTTCTAGAAATTGGGGCTTTTTTGTAATATATACAAAATTGGTCTGTTTTGAAGTTGGGTCTGTTTTGAAGTTTGGGGCTGTTTTGTAATATATACAAAATTTCTAGAAATTGGAGATGTTTTGTAATATATACAAAATTTCTAAAATTTTGTAATATATAAAAAATATGGGGCTGTTTTGTAATATATACAAAATCGGTCTGTTTTGAAGTTAAATGCATTTTGAATTTTGGGTACATTTTGAAGTTTGGGAAATTTTGTAATATATACAAATTTCTAGAAATTGGGGCTATTTTGTAATATATACAAAATCGGTCTGTTTTGAAGTTGGGGCTGTTTTGAAGTAGTTTGGGGTTGTTTTGAAGTTTGGGGCTGTTTTGTAATATATACAAAATTTCTAGAAATTGGGGCTGTTTTGTAATATATACAAAATTTCTAAAATTTTGTAATATATAAAAAATATGGGGCTATTTTGTAAAATATACAAAATCGGCCTGTTTTGAAGTTGGGGCTGTTTTGAATTTTTGGGCTGTTTCGAAGTTTGGGGTTGTTTTGTAATATATATACAAAATTTCTAGAAATTGGGGCTGTTTTATAATATATACAAAATCGGTCTGTTTTGAAGTTGGGGCTGTTTTGAAGTAGTTTGGGGCTGTTTTGAAGTTTGGGGCTGTTTTGTAATATATGCAAAATTTCTAGAAATTGGGGCTGTTTTATAATATATACCAAATTTCTAAAATTTTGTAATATATAAAAAATATGGGGTTGTTTTGTAATATATACAAAATCGGTCTGTTTTGAAGTTGGGGCAGTTTTGAATTTTTGGGTTGTTTTGAAGTTTGGGGCTATTTTGTAATATATACAAAATTTCTAGAAATTGGGGCTGTTTTGTAATATATACAAAATGGTCTGTTTTGAAGTTTGGGGCTGTTTTGTAATTTCTACAAAATGGGGCTGCATTGTAGAGCCAAATTCTGTAGAAAACAAATCCTTCACTTAGCGAAAAGAAAGAAAAAGAAGGGTCGATCCTTCACTTAAATTGTTATAACATATTCATGGTGGATAATAGTGTTCCCCGAAGTTAAATCTGGAACTGTATATCAAACTTTACTTGATTTCAGTTTTCTATTTCTTGCTTTCTTTATATATGTAGGGTATTTCTTTGGCAAAACAAGTGGATCCAAAACCCTTATCCCAACCAAATACTGATATGCTGAAACTAAAGTGGTTTGCCGCGGTTGATATTAAAGAACCCATTCATATAGATATTGAGGCCGAGATAATTGGTGAGAAAAGGGAGTTGTTTATTTTTCAACAAGATATCATGGAGTTGTTGCAAAATCAAAAGCTTTGCGTGTCTATCTTGCAATTCTACAATAAGTATGTTATTTATCTTTCAACATATAACGCACTCTTAAATGTAATAATGTATATATTTACTTCTTCAAATGTTTGTATGTAGCGAATTTTTTTAATTGACAAAAAATTCAATATTATTGTAGGTATCTCCACAACATGTTGAAATTGTTGGGTAGAGATGAGAAAAATGGATTGATGTGCCCACTCACCATTCAAAGCATAGGCAATAATAAGCAAGACATAGCAGCATACGTTAGGACAAGAATTACAGCAGGAGATTTTGATTGTTTCCTTGCACCGTACTTTGCCGAGTAAGTAACACTAGTTTAAGTGAAATAGAAAAACTTCAGTTTTTCTAGTGCTTCTCAAAAGATTCATTATGTTTATTTTGTTTCCTGCTTTACTTTCTCCCTTGCTAAACTCTACTTTTTATTTTTACTAGTTGTCCATGTAACACCCCAATTCACAATTGGGACATTACACGCCGTAGAACCCTCGTGAGGTCTACCAGGCTAACACATGACATATAAACCACAATGTAATCCCAAATGATGCACTCAAAAAAGTAAATAAAGTCGTGGCCTCGGCCAAAACATTTTAACAGAGTCCATGAACAGAAGTTAAATACCAATTCATTGCCCACGCAGGGGACTTAAACCAAGTTCAAAAATAAACGGTCTAACTCCATTACTCGACAATGCAATGACAAAACATAAAAATACAGACTCGAGCCACATCATCAAGCCAACCCATCCTTTGCGTGCATGTCCCGTGCCTGCTCCTTAGCTCTCCCGGTACCTGAAATGCATAAGACGCATTTCCCCCATTTAAGGGGTTAGCATTCGAATAGCTAGTGCAAGTACACAATTACACAACATTATATACAAATACGGTTTTTACACAATTATCTCAATCAGATATTATTTGCCATAAATATTCCGGAATACTACATTGGCAATCAAATCAGTTTCCAATCATCACGATATCGCAAAATCACAACTGGTATCCCGTGGTCGTACCCCTTAATATCGACCCCCAGACATCCCGTCGAACGCTCCGGGTGGGATACCACTTCCGCGGCCGTACCCCTTAGTATCGACCCCCAGACATCCCGTCGGACACTCCGGGTGGAAGTTCAACCACACACGCACCCAAGTTCACTTCCGCAGCCGTACCCCTTAGTATCGACCCCCAGACATCCCGTCGGACACTCCGGGTGGAAGGAACGCAACTCACGCACCCGAAAATCACAATTCCTCATTCATTTCGAAAATCACAACATACATAACGAAATATAATACATGTACTTGCCTTGAATAGGACGAAGCGAAGGAAACGACGAAGGAATAGGTTTTTGGTCCGAACAATCCTCCCAAATCCGCTCCTAACAAAATAACGGTATACAACAAGTCTCAATAATACGGAAAGGTAAGAATTAATCCTAATTCTACCCGTTGGGGCAATTCATCGGACACCATGAGTGCATAGGGAAATGAAATCGGTCAACGGTGTAATAACGGGATTTCATCCCATCCAATAACAAGAAAACCAAGGGTCACGAGTATACTATCAAAATCTAACAACAACATCGGTTAAATCGGATTAAAATACAAGATCACCACCAAACCCTCCGCAAAATCATACTAGGGTTAAAGGAGTTCTTACCTCTTGAAGATTCAAGCACTTTAATCCGAATAACACGTGTTAGATCCACAATCCGAGCTACACGATCGAAAGGAGATGAAGAAAATCACACAATCAAGTGGTAGATGGAGAAAAATCCCCCTCTCAAACCTCTCTCTCTCGTACGGTGGAAGGAAGGAAGAAAAATGAGGGACTCACGCTGAATAAAAACGCAGATATAGCGCTGACCGCATTGTGTGCCGTGGCCCAGCTGAAGTGTGCCGCGGCACAGGGCCAAAAATTGCGCCCAGTGATCGGCAGTGTGTCGCGGCCCTTCCGGCATGTGCCGCGGCACACGGTACAGAAAGTTAGGCCGCTAAGTGCAACACGGGTGTGCCGCGGCCCGAACGAGTGTGCCGCGGCAGTGACTCGGCAGTGTGCCGCGGCCCTGCCGGTGTGTGCCGCGACACACGGTACAGACTACTCGGCCAGGAACTGGACAGTGTGTGTGCCGCGGCGCATAATCCTTGTGCCGCGGCCCACACCCCCATTGGGTCCCAAAATGATGAAAAATGATCCGGGAAGAGAATAAAAGCAATAAGAATCGATGTATGGGAAACAAGACACGAAATGGAAGTACGGAAACCCCAAAACTGTCCAAGGTACACAACCAGAATCGAACAAGGAACAAATTCCCTAAACTTATAGGAAATTACAAAAACGGCCCAAACATCCGAAAATCATGATACTGTAATACCCGCAAATTCGATTTCCGGTAATTTTCATTTTCCGGCGGAGGTCCGTTTCGACAACTCGCTTGACACTGTTTTGGAATTCTGAACCTATTTTGTTCTTGGAGTTTCTCCGCTTAGACGGGTCTCGATGATGTTTTTGCGTAATTTCATCTTGTGTTATATTTTGTCTCATGTGCATTTGATTCTCGTTAAACTCGTTCGATTTCGTCATTTTCTTACTTCCATGAGTTCGTATGATTGAGTAGAACATGTTGAGAGTTTCGGATTGTTAATCCGATGTTGTATCGTGATTTTCGGATGTTTGGGCCGTTTTTGTAACTTCCTAGAAATTTAGGGAATTTGTTCCTTGTTCGACCTTGGTTGTGTACCTCAGATCGTTTTGGGGTTCCGTACTTCCATTTCGTGTTATTGTTGCCCAAATATCGATTCCTATTGCTTTTATTCTCTTTCCGGATCTTTTTTCGTCATTTTGGGACCCGAGGGGGGGTGTGAGCCGCGGCACACATACTACCCAGTTGTTGGCCGAGCAGGCTGTACCGTGTGCCGCGGCACAAGGATTGTGCGCCGCGGCACACAGCCGAGTCAGTGCCGCGGCACATGCCGAGTCTGAGCCGCGGCACACCCGTGTGGCACCTGCCGGCTAAAACCTCCTGTACCGCGTGCCTCAAGATCCCGGCAAGGCCGCGGCACATGCCGAGTCCGAGCTGCGGCACACTCCGAATGAGCCGCGGCACAACGAGCGGTCACCACCACCGGGCGCAATTGCCCCGTGCCGCGTACGCTTTATCCGAGCCGCGGCACACGATGCGGTCGCCGCTATAATCAAGGCGTTTTGGCGAGATTCGCTCATTTGCTCTTTTTCTCCAACCGTGCGCGAGAGAGAGAGGGTTGAGAGGGGGATTTCTTCTCCATCTACCCTTTTGATTGTGTGTTTTTCTTCATCTTCCTTCCATCGTGTAGCTCGGATTGTGGATCTAGCACGTGTTCTTCGGATTATAGGGCTTGAATCTTCAAGAGGTAAGATCTCTTATACCCTAGTATGATTTTTGGGGAGGGTTTGGTGGTGATCTTGTGTTTTAATCCGAATTAACCGATGTTGTTGTTAGATTTTGATAGTACTCTCGTGACCCTTGGTTTTCTTGTTTTTGGTTGGGATGAAATCCCGTTAGTTCACCGTTAACCGATTTCAATTCCCTACGCACTCTTGGTGTTCGATAAATTGTCCCAACGGGTAGAACTAGGAGGGATTTCTTCGTATTCATGATGTGAGATTGATTGTATATCATTATTGTGTTAGGGTCGGATTTGAGAGGATTGTTCGGACCGGAACCTATTCCTTCGTCGTCTCCTTCGCGTCGTATTACCAAGGCAAGTACCTCGATATACGAATTGTAACTGCGTGAAATCATTGTTGTCGAAGTGTATGAGTTTATATGGAGGTATATATATGTATGTGTATATATATATATATGTGTGTTTATATATATAGTTACATGTTAAATATATGTATGTATATACGTATATTAATATATATGTTTATGTCGGTGATCGACGAGTGTTGAATTCTACCATTAGTTGACGTACTCAACTTGGATTGATGGGCGAACTATAGTTATTCATATAATATAGTGAGGTTATATATTTATATATATATATATATATATCTATATATATAAATGTGTATATATTCGGTTGAGTTGCAACATAGAGATATATGTGCGGTGTTGATTGAGTTTGATTGATAACGTGCGTGTTATTGTTTATTTGTGTGGATATGGACTGGCGGAGAAATTGTGTGACTTGATGTACCGAGTTGAAAATTGTTGTGACAATTGTCCGTGTGCTTGATGTTTGAACAATGTGGATACTTGTTGTGAGAAACGTCATATCCGGAACCTCGAGGCGGGGCGGTGTACTCCGGCACAGTGTACGCTGCAATGTGCGGCTCCATATGGGTGGTGAACGCCGGTGTCACCTAATGCGCGTGCAAGGGGCGGCTCTTGCGGGAGTGACGCCGGTGCGGTGACATGTTCAAGGAGCGGCCGCCATAGTGGAGTGAACGCCGGTGCACAGGTGTGCAGTGGAGGCGCCTGGCAGGCTTATTGGTTACGGGTATTTGAGTGATAGCTAAGACCCCGTTACCGAACGATGTTCGTATCTCAAATTCTTTCAACTCACTTTTAATGTTTGTCTTGATACAGACCGCAATCCGTGTTTTTGAAAGCTTGTTTCAAATTGTTTTTAAAGCGTTGGTATCAGGGTTAGTTAACCACGGAGGTTTGACGAAATCTCCGAGGGTTAATTAATCGGGGGTCTTGAGCAGGATATGTCGAATGAGAATTCTGTACCTTTGATTGTATTGTGGTGCTATTCTGTGTATTGGGTCGAGGACCTTGTGGAATGTTGAGATGATTGGTTTCGTGATGATGTTATTTGGAATGGGTTGAGAACCCTGTGAGATGTTGTAATGATTTCGTTTGTGACGGTGTTCTATAAACTGGGTCGAGAACCCCAAATAAGTTGACTTGGTTTTTGTGTAATCGTTTTCCATACATTGGGTCAAGGACCCGAAAGTTTTGAAATTATTTCCAAAAGTATTCCCATTCGATTTTAAAAACCCCTAAACGTCCCGAGTCAATAATAAGGATTGCAAACTATCTTATCAAAATACTTTTCCTTTTACAAAAGAGATCTTCCTGACTCCTTGGGCTCGTTTAAAGTTTCATGAATGTTATTTTCCGTAAGGAGAATATGACTATGTGATTACCTTTCACCTCGTGTATGCGAGTGTTATTCTGTGCTGACTGTGGGAATGTATGGTTTGTGTTAAGGCTTCACGGCGGTTGAATTTTGTGTTATTCTTGTTCGTATATCTTGTATATTATGTACTTGCACTAGCAAAATTCCGGTTGCTAACCCCGAGTTTTCGGGGTGGGTGCCTGTTATGCGCTCGGGTTTTGGCAGATCGGGAGCTGATCACGGATTGGCTTGGAAGGAGATGGAAGACGACGATGCTAATCACACCAGAGTCAGAGTCTTTTCTTTTGTATCATTTTGGTCGGTATTTCCTTGTTGTTCGAGTATTCACCCTTGCATGGGTGTAGTTATCGTTTATTAAATGGAGTTGTCATTCTTTTCTATGTTCAAGTTTATTGTGGTCATTGTAATATGAATGTCGTTAGTTTCTGAATTGGTTTATGACCTTGTCGGTCTGTTTTCTATTTAATTTTGACCCCGGTCGGTCAATCATCGAGTAGTCTTTTGGAGTTTAGCCTGGTAGATCCTTGCGATAAGGGTCTACGGCGTGTGACATTCCAGGTCATATTCTGGGGGTGTTACATTTATGGTATCGGAGCGAGAGCAGAGCAAGTGACTGGATAATGCCGCCCTGAGAGAGAGCAGAGCAGAGCAAGTGACTGGAGAATGTCCCGAAACCCTATGTCTCCTTCTGAAGAACCTAACATGGGAGGATGAATATTTTGCAATATGTCCTAATTGTTGCTGTTTTGGACAATCGTGACTTTGATCGTTCTTCATTTCATTGCTCTATATTTCCAACTCTTGTTGTTCTAAGTTTGGGATCGAAATACCTTTTAGTATGGGGAAGTGTATTACCCGTACTTTCCTTGGTATTTTCGGCATTGTATGATTTTTCATTGTTGGTAACTCAATTATGATCCTCTCGACGATTTTAAACCATCTTGTTCTACTTAGCCTGCCGTCCTCCGAACGAATTTCGGAGCTGTTTTGTTAAAACCCGTGGATTATTGTGGTCTTTCCATATCTGAACCTAATTCTTGCAAATTTTGTTCGGAACTATTATTCCCACGCGTGCAATTGACACTTCCGAATGTGTTATGAACTTGGATTGTGGTTGGTTGAGCTCGAAACATGATTTTCAGGACGTCTGAACTATTTTGTGATTTTCTTAACTCGGGGAGCTTTGGTATCCAAATTCATACTCCTCCACCTCAACTTATCGTGTTCCCATACATTTTATCGCCTCGACTCACGTACCAGATGCTCGCTAGGTCAGTTCATCGTATTTCTGGAACCTTGCATTCGCGCTTTGCTCGTGATGAATTGGGGCTGAGCAAGTAGTTATTTCCTTGATTGTTCCGCCGCTCTCTATTTTAAGTTTCGGGACGAAACTTCTTTTATGGAGGGTAGAATGTAATACCCGCAAATTCGATTTCCGGTAATTTTCATTTTCCGGCGGAGGTCCGTTTCGACAACTCGCTTGACACTGTTTTGGAATTCTGAACCTATTTTGTTCTTGGAGTTTCTCCGCTTAGACGGGTCTCGATGATGTTTTTGCGTAATTTCATCTTGTGTTATATTTTGTCTCATGTGCATTTGATTCTCGTTAAACTCGTTCGATTTCGTCATTTTCTTACTTCCATGAGTTCGTATGATTGAGTAGAACATGTTGAGAGTTTCGGATTGTTAATCCGATGTTGTATCGTGATTTTCGGATGTTTGGGCCGTTTTTGTAACTTCCTAGAAATTTAGGGAATTTGTTCCTTGTTCGACCTTGGTTGTGTACCTCAGATCGTTTTGGGGTTCCGTACTTCCATTTCGTGTTATTGTTGCCCAAATATCGATTCCTATTGCTTTTATTCTCTTTCCGGATCTTTTTTCGTCATTTTGGGACCCGAGGGGGGGGTGTGAGCCGCGGCACACATACTACCCAGTTGTTGGCCGAGCAGGCTGTACCGTGTGCCGCGGCACAAGGATTGTGCGCCGCGGCACACAGCCGAGTCAGTGCCGCGGCACATGCCGAGTCTGAGCTGCGGCACACTCCGAATGAGCCGCGGCACAACGAGCGGTCAGCCGACCACTGGGCGCAATTTTTGGCCCTGTGCCGCGGCACAGTTTATCTGAGCCGCGGCACACGATGCGGTCAGCGCTATAACTGGGCGTTTTCAGCGAGATTCGCTCATTTGCTCTTTTTCTCCAACCGTGCGCGAGAGAGAGAGGGTTGAGAGGGGGATTTCTTCTCCATCTACCCTTTTGATTGTGTGTTTTTCTTCATCTTCCTTCGATCGTGTAGCTCGGATTGTGGATCTAGCACGTGTTCTTCGGATTATAGGGCTTGAATCTTCAAGAGGTAAGATCTCTTATACCCTAGTATGATTTTTGGGGAGGGTTTGGTGGTGATCTTGTGTTTTAATCCGAATTAACCGATGTTGTTGTTAGATTTTGATAGTACTCTCGTGACCCTTGGTTTTCTTGTTTTTGGTTGGGATGAAATACCGTTAGTTCACCGTTAACCGATTTCAATTCCCTACGCACTCTTGGTGTTCGATAAATTGTCCCAACGGGTAGAACTAGGAGGGATTTCTTCGTATTCATGATGTGAGATTGATTGTATATCATTATTGTGTTAGGTCGGATTTGAGAGGATTGTTCGGACCGAACCTATTCCATCGTCGTCTCCTTCGCGTCGTATAACCAAGGCAAGTACCTCGATATACGAATTGTAACTGCGTGAAATCATTGTTGTCGAAGTGTATGAGTTTATATGGAGGTATATATATGTATGTGTATATATATATATATGTGTGTGTTTATATATATAGTTACATGTTAAATATATGTATGTATATACGTATATTAATATATATGTTTATGTCGGTGATCGACGAGTGTTGAATTCTACCATTAGTTGACGTACTCAACTTGGATTGATGGGTGAACTATAGTTATTCATATAATATAGTGAGGTTATATATTTATATATATATATATATATATATATATATAAATGTGTATATATTCAGTTGAGTCGCAACATAGAGATATATGTGCGGTGTTGATTGAGTTTGATTGATAACGTGCGTGTTATTGTTTATTTGTGTGGATATGGACTGGCGGAGAAATTGTGTGACTTGATGTACCGAGTTGAAAATTGTTGTGACAATTGTCCGTGTGCTTGATGTTTGAACAATGTGGATACTTGTTGTGAGAAACGTCATATCCGGGAACCTCTGAGGGCGGGGCGGTGTACTCCGGCCTGGTGTACGCTGCAATGTGCGGCTCCATATGGGTGGTGAACGCCGGTGTCACCTAATGCGCGTGCAAGGGGCGGCTCTTGCGGGAGTGACGCCGGTGCGGTGACATGTTCAAGGAGCGGCCGACATAGTGGAGTGAACGCCGGTGCACAGGTGTGCAGTGGAGGCGCCTGGCAGGCTTATTGGTTACGGGTATTTGAGTGATAGCTAAGACCCCGTTACCGAACGATGTTCGTATCTCAAATTCTTTCAACTCACTTTTAATGTTTGTCTTGATACGCACATAATCCGTGTTTTTGAAAGCTTGTTTCAAATTGTTTTTAAAGCGTTGGTATCGGGGTTAGTTAACCACGGAGGTTTGTGAAATCTCCGAGGTTAATTAGTGTCGGGGTCTTGAGCTGGATATGTCGAATGAGAGTTCTGTACCTTTGATTGTATTGTGGTGCTATTCTGTGTATTGGGTCGAGGACCCTGTGGAATGTTGAGATGATTGGTTTCGTGATGATGTTATTTGGAATGGGTTGAGAACCCTGTGAGATGTTGTAATGATTTCGTTTGTGACGGTGTTCTATAAATTGGGTCGAGAACCCCAAATAAGTTGACTTGGTTTTTGTGTAATCGTTTTCCATACGTTGGGTCAAGGACCCGAAAGTTTTGAAATTATTTCCAAAAGTATTCCCATTCGATTTTAAAAACCCCTAAACGGCCCGAGTCAATAATAAGGATTGCAAACTATCTTATCAAAATACTTTTCCTTTTACAAAAGAGATCTTCCTGACTCCTTGGGCTCGTTTAAAGTTTCATGAATGTTATTTTCCGTAAGGAGAATATGACTATGTGATTACCTTTCACCTCGTGTATGCGAGTGTTATTCTGTGCTGACTGTGGGAATGTATGGTTTGTGTTAAGGCTTCACGGCGGTTGAATTTTGTGTTGTTACTGTTCGTATATCTTGTATATTATGTACTTGCACTAGCAAAATCCAGTTTGCTAACCCCCGAGTTTTCGGGGGGTGGGTGCCTGTTATGCGCTCAGGTTTTGGCAGCTCGGGAGCAGTCACGGGATTGGCTTGGAAGGAGATGGAAGACGACGATGCTAATCACACCAGAGTCAGAGTCTTTTCTTTTGTATCCGTTTGGTCGGTATTTCCTTGTTGTTCGAGTATTCACCCTTGCATGGGTGTAGTTATCGTTTATTAAATGGAGTTGTCATTCTTTTCTATGTTCAAGTTTATTGTGGTCATTGTAATATGAATGTCGTTAGTTTCTGAATTGGTTTATGACCTTGTCGGTCTGTTTTCTATTTAATTTTGACCCCGGTCGGTCAATCATCGAGTAGTCTTTTGGAGTTTAGCCTGGTAGATCCTTGCGATAAGGGTCTACGGCGTGTGACATTCCAGGTCATATTCTGGGGGTGTTACAGATACAACGTCGGATTAACAATCCGAAACTCACAACATGCTCCACTAAACCATACGAACTCATGGAAATAGGAAAAATGACGAAATCGAACGAGTTTAACGAGAATCGAATACACATGCGATAAAATATAACTCAAGGTGAAATTACGCAAAAACATCATCGAGACTCATCCCAACGGAGAAACTCCAAGAACAAAATAGATTCAGAATTCTAAAACAGTGCCAAGCGAGTTGTCCGAAACGAATATATACCGAAAATAGAAATTATAAAAAGTAGAAAACACGGATATTACAGTCCACCCGTGCGATGCACGGTAAAGAATATTTAAAATTGATACATAGAAGAATAGTAAATTAATATTTAAGTTATAATAAATATATTATGCACGAAATTTTAATTACTAATACACACAATATATTACAAATGACGTATGATACTCTTGATGAAGTCATAAATTATAAATTTATGAAAACTTCCATATACACAACATTAATAGTTGTGTTGACATGTTTTTTCTCATCATCACAAATTAGAACTTTCAAACCTTTCCTATTTGTGACTCTAGAAAAAGCAACATATAATTGACCATGACTAAAAACAGGCTTACGCAAATATAGACCAACATTTGTTAAGGATTGTCCTTGACTTTTATTTATTGTCATGGCATAGGAAACTGAGATAGGAAATTGACGCCGTTGGAATTTAAAAGGTACTTTTGAATCAGAAGGAGTCATGGATAATCTAGGAATCAACACCAGTTCACCTGCACTTGCTCCTGTCATGATCTTTGCTTGGAGAACATGGTCTCCAAGCCTAGTGAGGAGTAATCTTGTACCGTTGCACAAACCCCGAATTGGATCAATATTCCGTAGTAACATCACTGGAGTCCCAACTTTTAAATTTAGCTCATGATTTGGTACGCCAGAACATTTAATTCCGTTGAGGAATTCAGGAGTGTGGACATTTGTCAAATCATCTACAGCCAAATCTGACTTACTTGCACTATCAGAGCTCAAATATGGACGACTATCTCCAGTATTTTTTTCTATCATGTACTGATTTGTAGAATCAACGACATCCAAAGTGGGCGCTAATATAGCTCGTTGTTGTAGATATTATGGATCGTGAATTCTTTCAGATAAGTTAGGATACGTACTTTCAACAATAGTTGCAATTGGATCAGGCCCATTCTGCAAGAGTATATCATCGGGAATCTATATTGCAGAAGATCCGTCGTCTCCTTCTCCAATTGTTCCATTTCCAATATCTTGTAACCATTCTGAAAATTCAGCTAAAGCAGTAGCATCACTTTCTGAACTGACACTTTGCAACCTCATATTTTTTGTCAACCGAAGAACTTCGCAAGAATTCCAGATATAAGATGCGTTAATAGTTGCATTTACTATATCTTGTCTTCGTCCTTTTGGTATAACTGGAAGTATTTGACGAAAATCCCCACCAAACACAACTGTCTTGCCACCAAATGGCTTTGTAGCATTTTCAATGTCAATGCACTTCATCACATCCTTCATACTTTTGTCCAATGCTTGAAAGCAGAATTTGTGCATCATTGGAGCCTCGTCCCATATAATGAGCTTTGCCTTCACAATCAATTGAGCCAACTCGCTGCCAAGCTTGATATTGCATGATGATTTTTCATGTGGAGTTAAAGGAATCTTAAAGCGAGAGTGAGCATTTCGACCTCCTGGAAGAAGCAATGATGCTATTCCACATGAAGCGACGTTCAAAACAACATCACCTTTAGATCTTATTGCCGCAGACAAAGTTCTCCAGACAAAAGTTTTACCAGTACCTCCATAACCATAAGAAAAAAAAGTTTTACCCCTCTCTGCCTCTGTTGAATCCATTATTTTATCAAAGACAATGCGTTGCTCGTCCGTCAACTTTGGGAGGAGCTCTTGTAGCTCCTTCTATAGTAAGGAACTGTCATACTGCAATTCCTCATGTAACCATCTGTTTTGATATGCTGAAATATCATTGAAGTCAGGTAAAGGCATTGTTTCAAAGTTTCTCATACTTCCACACTTTCTTAGTGAAGACTCAATTTCAATGAGAGCAAGGTTCTTAATTTGAGCATCTGTTAACCTTAGATCTACAATGTAATATAATAAAAATTATTTCAGTATATATAATTAAATATGACAATAGTAAACAATTAATATTAACAAAAAAAACATAATTATTAAAATATACCTTGTTTGTGATAAAATTTTCTTTGATTGTACAGAATATCGTCTGCCAAATATTCCCAACATTTTTCCCAAACAAATTATGGTCTGCCCATACAATTCTCTGTCAACAAAGTTGCAAACATAGTACGTAAAGAATGCGCAGACGCCCAAAAACTTGCTACAGTTAATCCATCAATATACTCAGAATCATCCTCCAAAAGGCTAAATGCGTAACACGCATCTCTATATGACTCATACTGTATATGATGTGCTATTTTCATATCATTATGACATTTAGCTCCACGAATAACATTGATCAAACATCTAAGATAATAAGAATCACCAGCTCCTGGCGGCACATAGTAGGGTCTTCCTAAAGAAAAACCTTGGGTTCTAGGAACCCATTTCTTGCCTTGTTGTTTCCATACAAAGTACTGAGGATATTCTGCATATGTTAGATTATTGCCATGCGGAAACTCAATATTTGCCTTAAACCAAGCTTCAAATTTGCTTGTGTTGAAAGATTGACGATCAATAACAGCCTCCATGTCTTGAGTTTCTGAAAAAACTACACTTTGCTCTCCTGGAAGATGAAAACTCAACCGTTCAACAGGTGGATCTCTATATGCTATTTCAAATTTAAATATCCTCCACATAGATTCACATGGCGAAATGTATCTACAATCATAGTACATCTGTACCTCGTCAATTACTTTACTACTTTCGACATCCTTCTTGCTCTTCAAAAACTGCGCAGTTGCACGGTCACATCCTTTGTTTATGTATTTGAACAAATACTTAATAGACCATGATTGGTTACACCATTCCATATTCATATGAGCTCCATACTTTAACAAAAGATAAGGATTTTGCGGAACTACAAATCTATTATCAATAGGCACTCCATTTTTCATGATAATTCTACCAGTATCTCTTCTTCTATAGATTGGGTAGCCTTCATCACTAAAAGTAGTACAGTCTACGAATTCTTTAGGGAAGAACTGTAATATCCGCAATTTTCGATTTCCGGTAATTCTTTTTTTTCGGACGGAGTCCGTTTTGACGACTCGCTCATGACCGTTTCGTCATTCTGAGAATGATTAATTCTACACTTTTTGACATCCGAGTTCGTTTCGGTGTCGTTTCGTTGAGTTCTGTGCTTTTTAGCGACTTTTCCGCACTTGAGTTCGTCTTTGTTAGATCACCATTAATTTTTGGTAACTCCAAAAACTATAAATCTTTGCAATATTATAGAACATCGAGTTAGCTTTCCAATGGTTCAAACGGTGAGTCAATCGGAGTCCGGACGAGAGAGTTATGGTCGTTTTAGTGGAAGACTGTCAGCTGTCGGGCACCGTCCAGGAGCCTTTCGGCCGATAGGGTGGGCCGAAAGACTCAACTGCCGGCATTTTTGTATGGGTATCGGCCGGGCCTATCGGCCAGCCTATCGGCCGATAGGTCCTGCTGTGCTACACTATAAATGTGTTGGTCTGAGCGTTATCAGCTCATTTCTTCTTTTTTTTTTCCACTGCTGCGCGAGAAAGAGAGAGAGAGATATAGAGGGGGAGAATTCTTCATCCGGGGGTCGATCTTCATCATTTCTTTTCGGTTGTGAGGCTCGGATAATCAATCTAACACGTGTTCTACGGATCTTAACACTTGAATCACTCAAGGTAATCTCTTGAAACCCTACCTTTTTGGATAATTGGGGATTTTGGGGTTTTGTCCGATTCTTTCCGTTTCGTTGATGGATTCATGATGAATATGATTAATCTTGTTAGTATCTTTAGTTTCCCTACGGATTCATGGATATTTTGTGGATTTTTATGGAATCGAGAGGGTTTGGTTGTGGTCCGCCCTCGTTGTTATTTTTGTATGAATATACATGAATCGTAGGCGGGTTTCCGGTTGTATTCCATTTCCGTAATCGTTTAGAAGTGGTTGTGATTGTGCTATTCGAATCGTTAGGTTCATTTCCGCCGGTTCCTTGCGGTCGTGCTTGATTCTTCCGTTCCGTTCGTTGTCGTATTCCTTTTCGTTAGCATCGGGCGTTCCGAAGCTTCCCGGTTGAGCCGTATCCGTTCGTGGTTCCGTGCTCGCGGTATCGAGGCAAGTACCTTGCCCATACTTTTCTCGTTTTATGTATATGATGATCGGTGGTCGTTTTGATGTGTTGGTTTGGTTATTTGAAATGAAGTTTCAAAAGGATTTCGGTTTGGCCTCGTTAAAGGTTTTCTTTCAAAACGCGTGTGTTTTGTGAACGGTGTTTTGAGAATTGATTATGATTTGGTTATTTTGAACGTTGAAGGATTTTATGATGATACTCCTATTGTCTAAGTTATGGAATCGTGTATTCCGTATTTAATCTTGTTATGGTATTTTTGAAGAGTTTGATAATGGTGTCGAGCTAATGGCCATCTCTAGTGAGTATTCTTAATGAACTTACATTCTTAGCATGTTAGTATGGCATGAGTAACGTGCGTGTGTGTGTATGCTCACTACGGGTTAGATCCGACGGGGTCTCGGTAGGGGTCCACGGAGGGGTGGATCCGCGAGCTTGCTTTTAACCACTACGGGTTAGATCCGACGGGGTCTCGGTAGGGGTCCACGGAGGGGTGGATCCACGGTTAATTGTGGTGCATTTTTACAAATGTGATTTGATATTGGCATTTCCGGAAATGAGTGCTTTCGAACGGTTTTCATGATTGCATGCATTGACTAAGTGTGTAAGAGGTAAGTGTTCGTTTGGCTTACTTGGCTAGGATGGCAATGGAGTATTTTGTTGTTTGTTTTAAATCCTTTATTTGTGGATTTTGATGTTGGGATACGAACCTCCTGGTCGTTCTTGTGTACCGTGAGTTGATGAGATTTGGGGCTAAAATCCCAATGGTTTTGTAAAAGTCGTTTTACGGATTTGGGGCTAAAATCCCAACGGTTGGTTAATGTCATTTTCGTAAAGTAAACCTTTGGGGCGGTGACCCCTTTTGTCTTTTGGTTTTCGAAAAGTAGGATTTGATAATCCTAAATTGTTTTCTATTAAAACTCTCGATGGCATTCTAAACTGTGTTATAAATTACTTCCATTGACTTATGATATTTCGTTTTTGGAAATGTTTTCTCAAACCCTTGCCTCGGGAAGTACTTTTCGTTTCGTTTGGATCTTTGAGGATCCTCGGTTATTGTTATTCGTGGAATGTGAATTGTATGGCTCGTATTTGCACTTTGTATTTGCACTAGCAAAACAGTGGAGTTTTGCTAACCCCCGAGTATTCGGGGGGTGGATGTCTGTTTTTGCATTCAGGTTTTGGAGCATAACACAGGGTCGGCACGAAGGATGATGAAAGATGATCGATACTAATCACATGAGGAACCGTACATCATGTGTTGGTTCAGTTGTACTTTATTTTCCGCTGCTGTATTGTTCCCGTTGTACGGGTGTAGTTGTATTTTGTCCCCTGCGTGGGCATGAGTTGTATTTGAGTTGTATGTATTTGTGGAAAGACCAAATCGGTCTACTGAGTCATTGTAGCCTTGAAGGCATTGTCGAGATGTTAAATATTGTTACCAGCCTGGTAGATCCTCGAGGAGAGGGTCTACGGCGTGTAATATCCCTGAGTGGATTGGGGGTGTTACATAAATGGTATCGGAGCTTAGGTTGAGGAAGCCTAGGCTGTCGGGTCAAGTCGTGTTGTTTGAGTCTTGTTTCGTTGGATTTTTATCTGACTGAGTCGTGTCGCGACGCGTCGTTTGAGTTTGTTGGTCGTGATTAGTATCGTGGGGCGATCATCATCTTCGTGCGACCTGTGGAAGTAAGTCTCCCTTCTTTGTGTTATGCCTCTTGTGACACGAGCTATTTTAATGATTATTTGTTAAGTGGTGGAATTTTATGTGAATTTTGATTTCACGATATGTATTTAGTCGACTCTCGTATTTGATTTATACGAGGAGTGTCGTCGTTTGTGATGTCTTTTTATTGTTGTTTTTCTCCGTTGTTGATGATTTTCGAATCGATTTGCACGTTTTACAAGTTCTATTGTGGAAGCTTTGTGCTTATACGCGTTCGACTTGTCCACTAGCCAGTGCGGGAGGGTATTTTATCGGTGGTTTTGTTCTGAATATGGTATTTTATCGTTTATTTTCGTTTAAAGACATGTATTGTCTTGATTTTAAACGTTTTGATGCGTGTGCTAGGAGTTGTTTTAGTGAACGTCGGTATGTGTGAGTTTTGGGCATTCTGGCCAATTGGATTTTTGAAAACCTTGAGTATCTTAGAAAAATAAATTTCGAGACATACTTTTCAAATGGGTTATTTTCTTGTGGTACATCCAAGATGCCACAATGTATTTCAAAAATTTTCTACCTCGAGGACCAAAATATTTTGAGATATTTTCAACACTTTTATTTAGACCCGAGGGTCGAATAATTTGAAAGTTTTCACTAAGAGAAAGTGTCTTCATTTTTTTATCAAATGCGAAATGGTTCTCCAATGTCTCGATAACGATGTTTCACGTTTATACATTTTGAAAGGTGATACTCAAGATCAACCAGTATTCTTCAAATTATTTTCAAAATGAGGTTTTCATTTTTTTTAAAACCTATCCATTCCCGTTTGAGGGCTGGGTACGTACGTGTGATATTCGCGTTGTCATTTTGATACTTTCTCCCGAGTATGATCGAATTGGCGGTATGAGCGTTGAGTCGCTTTCCACACATTTGTTGTGTTAGCCCCTGTGAGAGGCGGGATGTTGGTGTTGAATATTATCGCCTCGTAGTGATTCCTGCGTTGTCGCACATGTGCGAGCTGTTAGAGCTTGGTTTGGTATGACCGTGTGCATCGGTGATGGTTCCGTTATGCGTCGATTGTTTAATGTCTTGTTACCTTGCTCCCGTTTTTGTGAATTTCGTGGACGAGGTCGGAGGTAATGCCCGTACTATTTTGACTTCTGTGTTTTCTCTTCCCCAGTCTATCGATTCGCTCTTGTTCGTTGGTACTTTATGAACTTGTTCGGTATTTCAGTTTCATCGTCCGAACGAGCTGTGGTCTTGTTGTGGGTCGATCTGGTTATCGATGTTACTTTTTCGGGTTCAGTTCGATTCTTGTGAACCTTGTTTGGGAGTGACATCATCTGGTTCTACTAGTTCTTTCATTCGAAGTGGATCGGATTTGGAACTCTTATGTTTTCGACTCTGTCGACTCATTTATGTTTGTTGACATTTCTGAGATTGTCCGCCCCTTGTTTTTGTTTATCGAACGAGTGTGGTATCGTTTCGGAATAACTCGTTCGTCGTTGTGACTTTTCAATTGCTATTCCCTTTCCTGGGGATCTTATGTGAATGCACATCCTGTTGTTTTCACCGGATCATATATTGTCTCGAGTCGAGATGTGAACCTTGGAGTTGTTGTTTGAATTTTATTATCCTTCGTGTTTCGGACATGATTGTTCGATTTTTGTTGTCTCGATCGTTTGTTTGTTCGGTTTTTGTTCTCGTTTCGTGATTATTGAGCATTCAGACTCCTTCGTAATTCCCTTCAGTTCGGGAAATTAGTTTCGTTTTCGATCTTCCATCCCTTAGGCGATGGGATTCCGTGTTTGTTCAGCGGTTGACTCGCGTTTTGATTGATGTACCGTTGGGTTGGTCAATCATATTGATTTTCGTTCGTTGTGTTTTGCGATTGTCGGATAATTGACTTGGCTATATTATCCGTTTGATGACGCTTGTCACTTGTCGGTTTTATTATATCCCTAACGGCGATGTTGTGTTGGTCACCGTGGAGCGTGTTTACACGCCGTATATTCCTTTGCGTTGTTTGTAACATTTCGCCGTTGGGCATTAGTTACGCATTCTTGTGTGTCTCGTTGAGTTTTTTTTCCTGGCGGAATATTTCTTCTCCCTACTTGTTTTAAGTTTCGGGACGAAACTTCTTTTAAGGAGGGTAGAATGTAATATCCGCAATTTTCGATTTCCGGTAATTCTTTTTTTTCGGACGGAGTCCGTTTTGACGACTCGCTCATGACCGTTTCGTCATTCTGAGAATGATTAATTCTACACTTTTTGACATCCGAGTTCCTTTCGGTGTCGTTTCGTTGAGTTCTGTGCTTTTTAGCGACTTTTCCGCACTTGAGTTCGTCTTTGTTAGATCACCATTAATTTTTGGTAACTCCAAAAATTATAAATCTTTGCAATATTATAGAACATCGAGTTAGCTTTCCAATGGTTCAAACGGTGAGTCAATCGGAGTCCGGACGAGAGAGTTATGGTCGTTTTAGTGGAAGACTGTCAGCTGTCGGGCACCGTCCAGGAGCCTTTCGGCCGATAGGGTGGGCCGAAAGACTCAACTGCCGGCATTTTTGTATGGGTATCGGCCGGGCCTATCGGCCAGCCTATCGGCCGATAGGTCCTGCTGTGCTACACTATAAATGTGTTGGTCTGAGCGTTATCAGCTCATTTCTTCTTTTTTTTTTCCACTGCTGCGCGAGAAAGAGAGAGAGAGATATAGAGGGGGAGAATTCTTCATCCGGGGGTCGATCTTCATCATTTCTTTTCGGTTGTGAGGCTCGGATAATCAATCTAACGCGTGTTCTACGGATCTTAACACTTGAATCACTCAAGGTAATCTCTTGAAACCCTACCTTTTTGGATAATTGGGGATTTTGGGGTTTTGTCCGATTCTTTCCGTTTCGTTGATGGATTCATGATGAATATGATTAATCTTGTTAGTATCTTTAGTTTCCCTACGGATTCATGGATATTTTGTGGATTTTTATGGAATCGAGAGGGTTTGGTTGTGGTCCGCCCTCGTTGTTATTTTTGTATGAATATACATGAATCGTAGGCGGGTTTCCGGGTGTATTCCATTTCCGTAATCGTTTAGAAGTGGTTGTGATTGTGCTATTCGAATCGTTAGGTTCATTTCCGCCGGTTCCTTGCGGTCGTGCTTGATTCTTCCGTTCCGTTCGTTGTCGTATTCCTTTTCGTTAGCATCGGGCGTTCCGAAGCTTCCCGGTTGAGCCGTATCCGTTCGTGGTTCCGTGCTCGCGGTATCGAGGCAAGTACCTTGCCCATACTTTTCTCGTTCTATGTATATGATGATCGCTGGTCGTTTTGATGTGTTGGTTTGGTTATTTGAAATGAAGTTTCAAAAGGATTTCGGTTTGGCCTCGTTAAAGGTTTTCTTTCAAAACGCGTGTGTTTTGTGAACGGTGTTTTGAGAATTGATTATGATTTGGTTATTTTGAACGTTGAAGGATTTTATGATGATACTCCTATTGTCTAAGTTATGGAATCGTGTATTCCGTATTTAATCTTGTTATGGTATTTTTGAAGAGTTTGATAATGGTGTCGAGCTAATGGCCATCTCTAGTGAGTATTCTTAATGAACTTACATTCTTAGCATGTTAGTATGGCATGAGTAACGTGCGTGTGTGTGTATGCTCACTACGGGTTAGATCCGACGGGGTCTCGGTAGGGGTCCACGGAGGGGTGGATCCGCGAGCTTGCTTTTAACCACTACGGGTTAGATCCGACGGGGTCTCGGTAGGGGTCCACGGAGGGGTGGATCCACGGTTAATTGTGGTGCATTTTTACAAATGTGATTTGATATTGGCATTTCCGGAAATGAGTGCTTTCGAACGGTTTTCATGATTGCATGCATTGACTAAGTGTGTAAGAGGTAAGTGTTCGTTTGGCTTACTTGGCTAGGATGGCACTGGAGTATTTTGTTGTTTGTTTTAAATCCTTTATTTGTGGATTTTGATGTTGGGATACGAACCTCCTGGTCGTTCTTGTGTACCGTGAGTTGATGAGATTTGGGGCTAAAATCCCAATGGTTTTGTAAAAGTCGTTTTACGGATTTGGGGCTAAAATCCCAACGGTTGGTTAATGTCATTTTTCAGAAAGTAAACCTTTGGGGCGGTGACCCCTTTTGTCTTTTGGTTTTCGAAAAGTAGGATTTGATAATCCTAAATTGTTTTCTATTAAAACTCTCGATGGCATTCTAAACTGTGTTATAAATTACTTCCATTGACTTATGATATTTCGTTTTTGGAAATGTTTTCTCAAACCCTTGCCTCGGGAAGTACTTTTCGTTTCGTTTGGATCTTTGAGGATCCTCGGTTATTGTTATTCGTGGAATGTGAATTGTATGGCTCGTATTTGCACTTTGTATTTGCACTAGCAAAACAGTGGAGTTTTGCTAACCCCCGAGTATTCGGGGTGGATGTCTGTTTTGCATTCGGGTTTTGGAGCATAACACGAGTCGGCACGAAGGATGATGAAAGATGATCGATACTAATCACATGAGGAACCGTACATCGTGTGTTGGTTCGGTTGTACTTTATTTTCATTCTTTGTATTGTTCCGTTATGCAGGTGTAGTTGTATTTTGTCCCCTGCGTGGGCATGAGTTGTATTTGAGTTGTATGTATTTGTGGAAAGACCAAATCGGTCTACTGAGTCATTGTAGCCTTGAAGGCATTGTCGAGATGTTAAATATTGTTACCAGCCTGGTAGATCCTCGAGGAGAGGGTCTACGGCGTGTAATATCCCTGAGTGGATTGGGGGTGTTACAAGAACTTGGTACAACCATTTTCTGACATGCATGGAGCATTCTTATTAGCAACTCCACACGGACCATGAATCATGAAGTTCTCCCAAGCACCATAGTATGCAGGATAAATATTTACATGTGGAATTTCGGCTGATATGATCCTGTCTATATCAACTCCAGTAGGAAATCTATCCTCCGCAGCTAGAAACAACAATATATGTGCATGCGGTAAACCTTGCTTTTGAAATTCAACTGTATATACAACTGCATGGATATTAAAAACAGTTAATGCAATTAAAATTGAGTCATCTAACTTTACTTTTAAAAGAGAGTTACTAAACTTTGAAAATCACATGTTATTTCCATATTATTTAGTTTTGAAAAAATTTAGGAAAAAAGGATGATGCAATTTATTCCATCATAGACTTTTATCTACCAATCAAAAACTCTCTTTGTTATTTTTATTTCTAAAGTTTTAATATTATTTTACAATAATGTTAAATATTTTATTTCATGCATAGCATGAAAGGACATCTAGTATATATAAATGTACACACATGCATATAATTATAAAAGAATTATGGAAACAAAATTACCTGCTTTAACCCGACCAAATACCCGATTTTTTCGCAAATCCTTGATTAATCCATCTAGTTTCATCTTAAACACTCTGCAAACAATATCTGGACGATCTTCAGGGTTCAAACCCTTTTTATCTAAATATCGAGAAATTTCAGGCCATTTAGGGTTGCACTTCAAGGTTATAAACAAATCAGGATATCCAGTCCACCCATATATTGTCATTGCATCTTGAAAGTTATGAATCATGTATCGGGGACTTCCAGTGTATGAGGATGGCAATACTACTGGTAAACCTTGAGTTGCTAAATTTGTCTCACCACGGTAAAATGCAGCCTCAAGTCCTTTGCAAATTTCACAACGGAGAGTTTTCTGATTAAGCTTAACCCATGTCAATCTTCCTGATTCTATAATGGTATATGAATCCACAATTAATTGTTGGGTCAATCTTCTTGAGGATAATATGGCACATTCTTCTCCATCTCTATCGTGAAATCTATAGGCGAAGAATTGTCTAGTACTCACACGTCTTCTCTTCTTTTGTGCCGTACTTGTTGTGATTGATAATGAGATATCTTCCCTATATCCATCTTCTCCGTAAGGAAAGATAAGAGGGTACTGTAAACCAAGATAAGAAGCATGTAGCTCATTTATTCGCTTCAAATATCCAGTTTTTGTTTCCACGATGATATCCCGATTACCTAATGCGTCATCAAAGTCTCCTACAACCAAGGTCTTTGCTACTTGAAGCGGTTGGAAGGTTATACATTCGACCATCTTTATCTCTTCTTCCAATAAGCTTTAGCTTAACATTTGCCTCATCGCCTTTGTTGAATTTTGTCTCTTGCCATTCGAAAAGATTGCACTAAGATATTGTTCTCATCAAGCATTTCCTTTAATTTTTGAACAATATTTGCCTGAAGTCCATTTGAATTGCCACGTGACATGTACAATACATTTGGATTTCAAATATCATTTAATGCAAGAACTTTTTTTTAGAAAATATATAATTTATCAAAAAAACAAACAAACCTAACAGAGTTGATCCTATTCGCCACCTCATTTTCAGTATCATATATATACAGCTAGGCAAACTTCGGAGCCTGATCTTCTGTCGGCATCAAACTTCCAATCAAGTGGTAGTTTTGACCGTGCAATTTAAATATAGGTGGAGAAGTTCCCATATTAGGATTGTTATCAATTTTTCCTCCCAAAGATGTAAAAGCAAACATGCTATTGTAAGATCTTATATTTTTTATAAAATGGTTACTAATTTGAGTTTTCCCACTTAAAAGATCTACCAACAATTGTGGAGGTCTTTTCATCTTTGGAAGCTCAATTTTTCCTTGAAGACAACATGTTGAGTATTTCGATCTCGTTGACCCATAACTTGACCTTAACCTCTCATTATACCAAAACAAAGTTGCACAATACTCGCACTTATGGTCGGCATCACCGAGATCCCAATATTCTGAAATGAAGCTAAATATTATAAGTGTCAATTTTTTTGAATTAATACATTTGATATAAAATATTAATTTATGTCTACATAAAATTTATCAAATAAGCATCTGTGGAGTTACAATGCCGATAACTTAAGTTTTCATCCCCATTTTGTAAGACAACAGTTGATGATTGTTCAAGTTCGGGTGGAGTTGGTAGATGACTAAACGAACAAATAAGTCAGTATATACATTTTTATATTACAAAAATTAAATTAGTAGTACCTTGAATATTTCTGCATCATATTTTTGTTTCCCTGATATCCTGTAAAATATAAACTCTTACAAATTAAACAGTATTAAATGTAACAAAGAATAACATAAATGGTTACAAAACGATACCATAAATACTTATATTAATATGTGCTTTATATACATCACATGTTTGATAATATCACTATATATGAGTACAACTTTAAAAAAATTACCTTTGATATTTGAAGCGAAAACCATAATTGTACATTATTTTTTGCGTACAAATAGATTATTTACACTAATTATTTACAAACATCATTTCACCAAGTAAAAAAATTACATAAAAATAAATAACAACTTAATTATAAAATAAAGCCTATCTTGCCATAATCAATTAAAACAAAAAAAAAATACTAAAATCTATTTTACATTGTCCAATTTATTAAATTATTTAAACAATGAATGGGGCATAAAACACCAAATTTATATTAAAAAACGTGACAATATTTAGCTAGCTAGAAATTTAGAATTTAAAAAAAAAATTATAAACAAATAATGCAGTAAATATAATCTTCATTTACCTGAATTAATTCTAATTGAAGTACAATCGGCATTAACTCCAGTGCAAGCATTTGATTTAAAGCTTTTTATTCGTGCAGTATGCAACTTACGTTAAGTAAAAATTCCAAAACTTGTTAATAATATTGCATGACAAATAAAAAACATTATTACCACTAATATTGTTTTTTTATTATAGTAATAAGTTTAAAAAAATAACAACAAATTTAGAAAAATTGAATAAAAATACCCACTTGTGTCGATTGCCACTGGTATGGAAGATGATGATGATGATACTATTAATGTAATACCTCCATCAACATATTCACTTTCATTTGTTCCTAAATCCAATTCACCTAAAAGAATAATGAAAAAAAATTACACAACATTTAGCTAATAATATTCCTTACTAAATTTAAAGATAATTGAGCTACATAAAAAATACTTCATTTGTTACCTGGTAATGTTCCTCCACGTTTTCTTTTCAGTTTATCTTTGCGTATATTTCTTGCCTCTCTTGCTTTAAATTCATCCATTTTGCGCTAAATATATTATATAATGCAATATAGAATGTTGTTAAGTTAGTATATTAAAATATAATATTATAAATTAGGGACATGTCAATACATTACCTAATTATACATTCGAAATATAAAATTTCTTAATGAATAAACTAAGCATATACTTGTAGGTATTGAACCTATAAATAGCAAAATATATCACCATATTCATTTTAAAATATTTTATAGTATTAATTTTTTTTAATATAATTAGTAAGTTTTTATGTAAAATTTATATAGATTTATATATATGTTTTATATACCAACTAAAATTAAGTTCAATATATATTTATAATTTATAATTTTAATTGAGCCATGATTTATTTTATTTAAATTATATTGGGCCTAATCTATTTACAAACCCCCCTAATGGACCAAAACCGATCACTAAGTGGCCCTCCAGATGTTGAATGGGCGCCACTATCCCTGGCCCAAAACCCCCTACTCTATTTCATTTACATCTCACCGCCCAAAATTCATTCCCCCCCCCCACCCCCACCCCCAAAACCCTAGCCGCTCACCCCTTATATAAATAATATCCCCACCAGTATTTACTGCAAGTGTAGCCGCCCACCATGTAAACAATACCCCCCACACCAGTATTTTCCCTACCCTCTACTTCACTTATCGCCGCTCACTTCTTCCTCAGTCCAGACTCTTCCCTTCCCCCTATTCCAGCTGCTGCCCGCCTCCGATACAGTGTTAATTTTATTATGTTTTTAATTCTTTTACATCTATATGGGTATATGAAGACGTAATATCTTCGTATGTGGAGATGATTTTGATAGAAAAGGGTTTGATTCATCATTTTACCCTGATTATTTCGGTTGGTAAATAGATGAAAATGAATTCCCGACTTAGTCTGTCAATTTTTTCGTATACCCTCAGAATTTCGATCACCTCTTCATAAATTAGTAGGTGATGTCACTATATCTGGAAAATAAAAAGGAAGATATTCATAGTTTTCAGCTGAATAATAGCTTCAAACTATGATTATAATTTCTTCCGATAAATATTTATTTATGCTTAACATATCTTTTTTTATTTTTTTACCTAATCATGTAGATCTAAAAGTCTGTATGTCATATATTTATTTTATGTGGGATTTTAATGTATATGAAAAATTAAACGAAATTATTCATAGTTTGTAGCTAAATAGTAGCTTCAAACTATAAATACCTTACTCTTCGGATATATTTAGGTATTACATACTTAATATATATGAATTTGTATTATTTTATATACATAAATCATGTAGATCTAAGTATATATGGTTTCTATAATTTAAACATAGTTTAAGTTAACTGCGAGCAAATTTTTATGAATACATATGAGTACAATATACAGTTTATGGGGTTTATATTGTTCTCAAATAAATTAAGAATAATAATTAATGGGAATTAATTATGGCAGACGAACCATAATATATTCTTATATGCAGAATATATAAAAGACATATACTATTATTTTTGTATATGTGGTTAACTACGAGCAAATATTTTAAATATATTGTACAATATATACAATGTTTTTACTTTTTAATATACTGTTTAAATTCATAATATTTGGGGTGTAATTGAGAAGCCATAAACTAATTTCGTAAATTTAGATTTTTACTCTACTGTAAAATCGAGAAACAGTACAATATAAACCACATATACATATATATTGTTTATATTGTACTGTAATGGTTTTTAGTACAAAAATGAATTTGTAAATTTGTTGTGTTTATTGATACAATTATACGTTTAAATATACTGATTTAAATTAATTGAGAACAAAGATATTCAGGATAAACTAAGCCATCCAAAAATATATCGGATGAAACTACAAATTAGTTATATCAATAGATCTGATGAAATTTATAGTTTTTAAAATTTAAAATTGTTATATCGGAATTTTATGAATATTTCTATTTTAAACTAAACTTTTTAAATTTACATGACATGTAACTCACTCGTTGAATCTGATGAAACTTGCACCGATTTTGCCCTGATTATTTTTGCTGTTATCCTCTTAAATGCACTGGAATTTCTTCGAGTGGGATTTGTTTCGCCTCCATCTTTCCTGCCGCTGGCCTGTGAAGTCATACAGTATACAAAACATCCAATTAAGGTAATTAAATTTTTAGATATTCAAACTTGTAGCAAATTCTTCTTTTTGTGCGAATATTAGTTTTGAAACGAAAAGGATATTATGTGCAGTGAAATTAAAATATGAACATAAATAAACGAACATGTAAAGAGAATCCGTCTTTAAAGTGAAAATGTCAGTTTTTCAAGTATACAAAATGGAAGTGAAAAATGTCGGTTTTCCAATTAACTGATCACACAGTAATGGAAATATTTAGTTTTACCTAGTCAACTGTAGTTAATATTCAGTTATATTTAATTTTCAATGTAGCCAGAAATAATTTTTTTAAGGGTGGCAAAATAAAAGAAGGCTTTAAGGTAAGTGAAACAATTAAGTGAAGAGCCTCATATTTCAATAAGCTGAATCTTAATTTTATCACGCATTTTACTGTTTAACCAAAACATCAGATTTTGAAAATTTCAAATGAACTAAGAAATATTATATTTTGAAAATTAGAAATGCATAATATATTTTCAGAATATCACTTATTTTTATATTATATATTTGGTATAATATGCTCTGCATAAAATATGATGGTTTAAAACTAAGTCTCTGTTTTTAATATGTTATATTAAAATTCGTATGTGGAAGACATCTTTCAAGGAATTAATTTTGGCAGACCAAGGGACCAACCATAATATATTCTCATCCTCCTCATATATAAAAGACATATGAGATCAACCATATTATGTACCGTAATGAGTATAATTTTTGTATATGGGGTTAACTGAGAGCAAATATTTTAAATATATTTTATACAATATATACAATATTGTTACCTTTAAATATACAGTTTAAATTCATAATATATGGGGTGTCATTGATAAACCATAAACTAATTTCATAAATTCAGATTTTTACTGTACTGTATAATCTAGAAACAGTACAATATAAATCACATTTAGATATAGATTCTTTTAAATATACTGTTTATATTGTACTGTAATGGTTTTTATTACAAAAATAAATTCATAAATTTGTTTTGTTTATTGATACAATTATATGTTTAAATATACTGTTTTAAATTAATTGAGAACAAAGATATACCATATAAACTATGCCATCCAATAATATATCGGATGCAACTACGAATTAGTTATATCAACAGATCTGATGAAATTTATAGTTTTTAAAATTTAAAGTTGTTATATCGGAATTTTATGCACATTTCTATTTTAAACTAAACTTTTACATTTACATGACATGTAACTCACTTGTTGAATCCGATGAAACTTGTATCGATTTTGCCCTGATTATTTTTGTTGGTATCCTCTTAAATGCTCTGCAATTTCTTCGAGCGGGATTCCTTTCGCTCCATTCTTGCTGACTCTGGCCTGTGAAGTCTTACAGTATACAAAACATTCACTTAAGGTAATCAAATATTCAGATTTTCAAACATGTATCAAATTCTTCTTTTTTAATAAAATATCACTTTTGAAATGAAAAGGATATTATATGCAGTGAAATTAAAATATGAACATAAACAATCGAACCTGTAAAGCGAATCTGACTTGGTAGTGGAAAATATTTAGTTTTACCAAGTAGTGGAAGTGAAAAAAGTCGGTTTTACTTGGTAGTTGAAAATATTTTCAAGTATACAAAATGGAAGTTAAAAATGTCGGTTTTTCAATTAACTAATCACATAGTAGTGGAAATATTTAGTTTTACCTAGTAGTGGAAGTGAAAAATATCGGTTTTACTTAGTAGTGGAAAATATTTTCAAGTATACAAAATGTAAGTGAAAAATGTCGGTTTTTCAATTAACTGATCTCATAGTAGTGGAAATGTTTAGTTTTACCTAGTCAACTATAGTTAATATTCGGTTATATTTAATTTTTAATGTAGCCAGAAATAATTTTTTTAATGATGGCAAAATAAAAAAAGGCTTTAAGGTAAGTAAAACGATTAAGTGAAAGCCCCATATTTCAATAAGATGAATTTGAATTTTATCATATCTTTGTTGATATATTTTCAGAATGTCACTTTTATTTTTATATTATATATTTGGTATAATATATTGGTTTAACTATCTCATTTTTTAACTCTAGTATATAATTGGTAGAAATGTCAGCTTTGAATTCGAAAAGGATATTATATACATGAAAATTAAAATATGAATATAAACAAACGAACTTATAAAGCGAATCTGTCTTTAAAGTGAAAATGTCAGTCGGTTTTTCAATTAACTGAACACATAGTAGTGGAAATATTTAGTTTTACTTAGTCAACTATAGTTAATATTTGGTTATATTAAATATTTAATGTAGTTAGAAACAATTTTTTAAATGGTGGCAAATAAGCAAAGACTTTAAGGTAAGTAAAATGATTAAGTGAAGAGCCTCATATTTCAATAATCTGAATCTGAATTTTATCACGATCTTTAGTGCTTAACTAAAACATTAGTTTTTGAAAATTACAAATAAACTAAGAAATATTAGATTTTGATAATTAGAAATGCATAATATATTTTTAGAATATCACTTTTATTTTTATACTATATATTTGGTGTAATATACTGCTTTTACTTAACTAATTCCAGCCACATATTTCAATATATTTAGCTTGTGAGTATATAATTGTAATGATCATCCTGACTTGTTTTTAAAATATATTGTTTTACTAACAATCTCGTTTTTAAAATATAATATATTTGGCATAATATCACTTTTATTTTTATATTGTTGATTGTTGATTTTTAGCTTGTTAGAATAAAATTATAGCAGTCATTCTTATTTGCTTTTTAGTATGCAACAATCATTGATTGTTACAACATGATTTGCCGGAATAAAGTCTGCTGGAATTATAAGCAATCGAAGAAAATTAAAATCAAAATAAAACAACTGATTGGATAAAGTCTTAGAAACATACTTAATTTTAATTTAAAACTGCTATTAAACCAACATGCTTTTGAAAATGAAAATAATGCAATAATGCAAATGAGATTAAATTTTTCTTTTTCATTTCTCTTTCTTCACACACTTCTTCCTTCTCTTTCCAAATCCTTCGTCCAATGCAACTTCCGTATTTAATTTTTTTCTTGTAGTTCTTCATGTTCCTCCTCAATGCCTTATTTATTATTTTCACTCGAATTGAGGATCATGTTTCTGTTGTCTCCAATTTCTTCATTATGGCATAGCAACTTCAATTCCTAAAAAATAAACAAACATCATAAACAAAAATAATTATAAATTTTTTGATATAGAAAATTATTATCACAAACCCTTTTCTGAACGTAGTTCTCATTGTAGACAGATAAAATCTTTTCATCTGCAGTAAGCCTGGTCACATTATAGATCACAGAGTTGCGGCTTTGGTCTGTCTCTCTAACTTGCACCTTAAAAAGCCCAACACGGTCAGTCAAGGCCTCTTCAATCTCTTTTGGAATGGAATCGAAAGACACTGTCTGTTCAAACCAAAAATATTATTTGTAAGTTTTTTAGAATGTTTAATTTTTTTATAAATAAAATTGTAAAATACAACACACATTAGATTTCATGACATCTGCTGCTGTTTTCCCTATCAACTCATAGCACTCCTTATCCCACAACATGAACCTTGCACTTCCACTTTCATCGAGTAGCAGCACTTCAATTTTGTACCTGTTGTTATAGTTGTAGTAAATAATTGGCAGGTTGAAACAGGAGATCAAAAATGAAAAACTTTTGAAATAGAAAAGTGAACTGTTAAAATCATACTTGTATTGTCCTTGATGGTCTTTCATTCCACACTTTGCACAATGAAAACTGTTAGAGGTATGTGACAGTTTCTTAGAACACTTGTTGCATTTCAAACTCTCAACTTGAATTATGGTAGCAGATACCCAAAATTGGTCATCCTTGTCTGATCGAATAATTTCAGCTAAGTTTTTGACATCAGCTTCTGTATTTTTGAAAGCATCGTAGATATTTGGTGCGGAAATACTTTCGAATGTTATTAGTGAAGCAGAAACCGAGCCAGAGTTGGCCAATCTGATTTCAAAATTATTTCATTAGACAAACCAATTCAACAATAAAAAATATGTTGATTAAAAAATTTATAAAGCCATAGAATGTACCCTTCATTAAAGTTTTGGAAAATCCTTGATTCTCCATTCACTGTTACCTTGGTAAGATTAAAGCTATTGCATACCCTTGCTTGTTCTGTATCAACATAAAAATTAGTGTTCATTTTTTAATTGTAACTTGACCAAAAAAGCTTTCTAATTTTAATACCTCCAAAAATAGAGACTCTCCCGAATTCAATCAGCACAATGATATTTTCTTCGGAATCTGCTTCAACAAAAGGTAGTAAGTAGTCTACATACTTGTCCCACAATGTGCATTTGATATTGTTTTTGACATTATCTTCGAGTGTGAACTCCATCCTTTTTCCTCTCTCTGTTGCCACATGTAACACCCTCAAGATATTCGAGGTATATTACAGCGCCGTGAATCCCTATATGGGACCCACCAGGCTGAACAGCATCATACTCATCGACTCACATAAACGACAGAATAATACCATGTCATAAAGACGCAAAACAGAATAATCCACCCGGTTCAACCGGTCAATATAACATCATCGTCCAACACAACATAATAAGCAACAATACAATCCGAACGAACAAGAACCCCTTAAGTACTCGAGTACAACTATTAGTTCAAAACCACAAAAGATGAAAAGGTAAAAGACACTAAAACGTCACTCGTGCACAATCATCACGCACGACCATCATCCGTGTACTGGTCCAGCGCCCGCTCGTCTCGATGAACCTGACCTGAAATTCATAAAACGAATTTCCCCAAAACGGGTCCCCAGAGGGGTTAGCAATTACGCTAGTACAAGTAACCAGATGAACAACTTACATCTTACACATATAGTAAATGTATGCAATAGAGAAAACCGTTCGAAAACACTCATTTCCGGATATGCCAATATCAAGTCACATTTGTAAAATTCACCACAATTAACCGTCGATCCACACCTCCATGGACCCCTACCGAGACCCCGTCGGATCTAACCCGTAGTGGTTAAAAGCAAAGCTCGTCGATCCACACCTCCGTGGACCCCTACCGAGACCCCGTCGAGTCTAACCCGTAGTGAGCATACACACACACACACAATTTCTCATACAAAACTACTATGTCAAGATTGTAAGTTCATAAGGATACTTGCCTCGATTAAATAGACGATGACACGAACAGAACGGAAGAATCAAGCACAACCGCGAGGAACCGACAAAAATGAACCTAACGATTCGAATAGCACAATCACAACCATTTCTAAACGATTATGGAAATGGAATACACCCGGAAACCCGCCTACGGTTCATGTATATTCGTACCAAAATAACAACGAGGGCGGACCACAACCAAACCCTCTCGATTCCGTAAAAATCCACAAAATATCCATGAATCCGTAGGAAAACTAAAGATACTAACAATATTAATCGTATTCATCATGAATCCACCAACAAAACGGAACTAATCGGAAGAAAATCCCAAAACCCCCAAATTAATCGAAAATAGGGTTCTAGAAATATTACCTTTGGGGATTCAAGTACCAAGATCCGTAGAACACGCGTTGGATTGATCGTCCGGGCTTCACTACCGAAGAAAAATGGTGGAAATCAACCCCTCAATGGATGAAGATGAAGAACTCTTCCCCTCTCTCTCACTCTCTCTCGCGATGCAGGTGAAAATGAAGAAGAAATGGTCGATTTCGTCTAATAAAGACGAAGTTGCACGGTTGACCGCATTGTGTGCCGCGGCACAGGCCAAAAATTTACTCCCAGGTTTCGGCAGTGTGCCGCGGCACAGCCTGCGTGTGCCGCGGCACCCGGTACAGTTGGGTTTTGGTCGCGGAAGACACACGAGTGTGCCGCGGCACTGGCTTGGCATTGTGCCGCGGCACCGGATAGGTGTGCCGCGGCACACAGTACAGTTCGTTTGGCCAACAACTGAAGGAATTTGTGTGCCGCGGCGCACACACCTTGTGCCGCGGCCCACACCCCCTTTCGGGTCCCAAAATGATAAAAATGATCCGGAAAGAGAATAAAACGATAGGAATCAATATTTGGGGACTAATAACACGAAATAGATCCACGGCATCCCCGAAACGGCGGTTCCGCACAACAATAACGAGAATACAGTTCAACAGTTTGACAAGAAGGACACGCTGAAAAGTACACGAGGGTCACTACGATCGAGAAATACACCAAAAACGAAAATACAAGGGAAAGAAAAATACGGATATTACATTCTACTCCTCTAAAAATAAGTTTTGTCCCGAAACTTAAGAAACAAACAACTCAGGGTACCTAGCACGCATGTTATCCTCGGTTTCCCAAGTTGCTTCCTCGACACCGTGTCTCGACCACTGCACTTTGACCAAAGGGATGGTCCTATGCCTCAGTCGTTTCTCACGATGCTCCAAAATCTTCGAAGGACGCTCTTCGAAAGTAATATCTTCAGCGATATCAATCTCGCCATAATCGATGACGTGACTAGGATCCGGAACATATTTCCTCAGCTGGGAAACATGAAAAACGCTATGAACATGGCTCAAGGCCGGAGGTAATGCCAAACGGTATGCCAACCCACCGACTCGCTCGAGGATCTCAAAAGGGCCGATAAATCTCGGACTCAACTTTCCTTTCTTCCCGAAACGAAAAACTCCCTTCGTCGGCGACACCTTTAGCAAAACGTGGTCTCCCGCCTCGAATTCCAAAGGTCGACGACGGACATCGGCATACGACTTCTGTCGACTCTGGGCAGTCAACATCCGTTCTCGAATTAATTCTATCTTCCGCCTCGTCTCTAGAACGACATCCGGCTCAGTCCCGATCAAATCGGACGCCTCATTCCAACAAATCGGTGATCGACATCACCGCCCATAAAGTGCCTCATACGGTGCCATCCGAATCGACGCGTGCCAACTGTTGTTGTACGTGAATTCGATCAGCGGCAAATGTTCCTCCCAGTCACTACTCCAATCGTGAGCACAGGCACGCAACAAATCCTCGAACGTCTGGATAGTGCGTTCGACCATCCGATCGGGATGAAAAGAGGTACTCAAACGCAACCGGTACCCAACGCCTTATGCACCGCCGCTGTGCGATACAAAACGGCCATCACGATCCGAAACAATAGACTTCGGTACCATGAAGTCTCACGATCTGCGCGATAAACACACGAGCTAACTTCTCCGCCCCAAGTGTCCTTGATGCCCGTAAAGTGTGCCGACTTGGTCGCGATCAACAATCACCCATACCATATTCATGCCCGACCTCGATCTCGGCAAACTCGTAACGAAATCCATCGATATATCTTCCTATTTCCATTCCGAACGGAAGTGATCGCAATAACCTGAGGTCGCCGATGCTCGATCTTGACTGGCGACAAGTCAAACATCTCGCTACAAACTGTGCGACCTCATCCTTCATATCATTCCACCAGAAATTTCTTCTCGTGTCCTTGTACATCGTACTCGAACCAGATGAACGGAATAGGGTGTAACATGGACCTCCCGCAAAATACTCTGTCTCAACTCCGAGTCGTTCGGCACACAAAGCCGACTCAAATCTCAAAATACCATCCTCGTGAATCACAAACCCGTGAGACTTTCCCTTAAGAACATTCTCTCGGATTTGAGTAATCATCGGATCCTCTGATCGCTTCACTTAATCTCATCGATCAAAGACGACGAAATTTCCAAAGCACGAAATTGTCCGACAGTTCCCGGCAACAGAACCTCAACATCTAACTCGATTAAAGCTCGCCGAAGCTCGGACTGAGACGTAAGGATCTCAAGCGATCGCAATGCAATCGGTTTCCGACTCAAGGCGTCGGCCACGACATTCGCCTTGCCCGGATGATAAAGGATTTCGAGGTCATAATCCTTAATCAGCTCTAACCACCTCCTCTGTCTCATATTCAACTCCCGCTGAGTAAATATGTATTTCAGACTTTTATGATCGGTAAAAATCTGACATGTAGAGCCGAAAAGATAGTGACGCCAAATCTTGAGCGCAAATACGACTGCCGCTAATTCCAAATCATGAGTAGGATAGTTAAGCTCATACAGCCTCAACTGTCTCGACGCAAAGGCAATGGTCTTGCCGTGCTGCATTAATACGCACCCAAGACCCTGACCCGAAGCATCGCTATAAACGGCGAATCCCTCGTTGCCACATGGCAACGCCAAAACCGGAGCTGAAGTCAAACGCTTCTTCAGCTCCTCAAAATCAATCGCTCTCGTCATTCCGCATTTAACTTCTCGGATTTCTGGAGCAACTGTGTAAGTGGTCGAGCCAGTTTCGAGAAACCCTCGACGAACCTACGGTTGTACCCAGCCAAACCCAAGAAACTTCGGAGCTCTCTCGCGTTTTTGGGCGGTGCCCAATCCAACACCGCCTCGATCTTCTGCGGATCTACACGAACCCCCTCGGCTGAAATCACGTGGCCCAAAAACATCACTTCCTTCAGCCAGAACTCACATTTCGAGAACTTCGCATAGAGTTGCTCGGCCCTCAAAATGTCTAACACTATCCGCAAATGATGGGCATGCTCTTCCTCGTTCCTCGAATAAATAAGAATATTGTCAATGAAGACGACGACACACTTATCCAAATACTCGATAAAGACTTTGTTCATCAACTGCATGAACACCGCCGGCGCATTAGTTAACCCGAAAGGCATAACTACAAACTCATAATGTCCGTATCTCGTCCGAAAAGCTGTCTTCGGCACATCGGACTCTCTCACCCGGAGCTGATAGTACCCCGATTTCAAATCAATCTTCGAGAATACCGCAGCTCCCTGCAACTGGTCGAACAAGTCGTCAATTCTCGGCAAAGGATACTTGTTCTTGATGGTCACCTTGTTTAGTTCGCGATAGTCGATACACAAACGTAGTGAACCATCCTTGTTCCGCACAAACAGGACCGGTGCGCCCCAAGGCGAGGCGCTCGGTCGAACATACCCCGACTCAAGAAGCTCACTCAACTGCTTCTTCAACTCTGTAATATCTGCAAATTTTCGATTTTCGGTAAATTTCTTTTTTTCGACCAAAGTTCGTTTTGACAACTCTATCATGACCATTTCGTCATTCGGAGAATATTTAATTCTGCACTTTTTATCATCCGAGTTCGTTTCGGTGCTGCTTTGTTGAGTTCCGTGCTTTTTAGCGACTTTTCCGCGCTTGAGTTCGGTTCTTGCGAATCTCGTTCGAAACTGTCGTTTGGGGTTTTTCGTAAGTTCATTTAACGTTGTTATACGTGTTGTGAGCTTCGGTTTGATTATTCGTCGTATGGTGATTTTCGCATTTGGGCCATTTTCGTAATTTCCCAAAGTTTGGGGTAATTACCTTCCGTTGTCGAATTTCGAGCCTTCGGGTGGTCGGAATCGTGTCCTACTAGCTCTTAGATTCGTCTTTGTGAGTACTTCGTAACCGTATCTTCGGTTCGTATTCAGGTTCGGGTTTCGGTGTCGTTTTGTTGAATTCAGGATTACTAAACGACTTTTCTAAGTATGAGTTCGTCTTTGTTAGATCACCATTAATTTTTGGTAACTCCAAAAATTCTGAATCTTTGCAATATTATAGAACATCGAGTTAGCTTTCCAATGGTTCAAACGGTGAGTCAATCGGAGTCCGGACGAGAGAGTTATGGTCGTTTCAGTTTTTGGCCGATCACTTCCAGGAGCCTTTCGGCCGATAGGGGGGGTCGATAGGCTCTACTGCCGGCATTCTGTATGGGTATTGGTTGGGCCTATCGGCCGATAGGCTGGCCGATAGGTTCTGCTGTGTTACACTATAAATGTGTCGTTTTGAGCGTGAACAGCTCATTTCCTTCTTCTTTTTCCTTAGACGCGAGAGGGAGTAAGAGAGGAGGAGAGCTTCTCATCATTATCATTTGGAGGGTTGATTTTCATCATTCTTCTTCGGTTGTGAAGCCCGGACAATCAATCCAACGCGTGTTCTACGAATCTAAATACTTGAATCACTCAAGGTAATATCTCTTGAAACCCTACCTTTTTGGATAATTGGGGATTTTGGGGTTTTGTCCGATTCTTTCCGTTTCGTTGATGGATTCATGATGAATATGATTATTCTTGTTGGTATTCTTAGTTTCCCTACGGATTCATGGTATATTTCGTGATTTTTACGGAATCGAGAGGGTTCGGTTGTGGTCCGCCCTCGTTGTTGTTTATATACGAATATACATGAATCGTAGGCGGGTTTCCGGGAGTATTCCATTTACATAATCGTTTAGAAGTGGTTGTGATTGTATTCTTCGAATCGTTAGGTTCGGTCTCGTTGGTTCCTAGCGTTCGTCGGTGACTTTCCTTTTCGTTCGTTGCGTCGTCAATAATTCAAGGCAAGTATTTTTGGAAACCTTTAAGCTTAACATGAAATGGTGATGTATATTACTTGTTTGTAACTCACCTTGTGTTGGCCCGACGGGGTCAAGGAGGGAAATCTATGCTGCCGCCCTGGATTTCACGAGTTTCGTACCGCTAGCCAACTCGTTAGGGTCCTTGCAAGGCCTCGAGTGAGAATGTATGCTGCCGCCCTGTTCTCACGGCTTAGCGTGTGCGTGGTTTTGTTTTTCTGTAATTGTAGCCAACTCGTTAGGGTCCCCTGTGAGGCCCCGAGTGAGAATGTATCTTTGCCGCCCTGTTCTCGAGGCTAATTGTTTACTGCTTATTTTCCTAAAAGACATGTCTTGTTTTGGTTTTCAAATGATATTGGTGCATGTACTATGAAATGTGTAAGCGATTGGTTTGCCTTGATTACTTGTACTAGCGTAATTGCTAACCCCTCTGGGACCCGTTGTCGGGAAATTCTTGTTATGGATTTCGTGTTATGTTCAAATGCATTTGAGCGGGCTGGATGGTACGAGGATGTCCGCCAAGGTTGTTGACATGTGCAATCGAGTCTTGTTATTTCTTACTGTCTCTTTTGATGTGGATGTTTTCCAAATTGTAAACTTATAGATTGTACTCGCGAGTACTTAGGCTTTTCCTTTCAGATTGTGATTGGTATTCGTTGGAGTTACTGTATTTGTCGGTTGATGTTATTTATGCCGGTTGTACCGGACGTGTTGTTTTATGTTCTTATTGTTAACAATTGTTTCCTTGCTAACCGAGGCGGTTAGTCGAGTGGTGTTTTCTTGTGTTAGCCTGGTGGGTCCCATGTAGGGGTCCACGGCGCTGTAATTCTCCTCGAATATCTTGGGGGTGTTACAGAAAATGGTATCGGAGCTCTAGGTTTATGGATACCTAGGCTTGTTGGTTATTTGGGTCTAGTTGTGTTCTGTTTTGCACATTGTCACACCGCCGGCATCTCAAGACATCCGGTGCTCGTAAGTTTTCCTTACTCGATTCTCTTGTTTTCTCGTATTGAAATTCCACTTCTTGAACTGTGATTGCCTCTCTCGTACTTATTGTCGAGTTGTTTTCGATCCATCCGGTTCATGTACTTTTGATTCTAGTATTACGCGATCCTTTGTCTCTCTCGAGTATGTGCGCCGCTCGGGCTTGACCGCTTGTCGCTTTATGAGCTTTCCATCGCTAAACTTCCTAGCGTTGGTGGGATCGTTGGTGATCGAAAGATCCGAGTTTTGCTCCGTGGTATATTGTGAGAGGGCTTGACTCTCTAGTCTTTTCTTTGTGTGATGAAATCGTGTTTGGTAATTGCGATATACTAAATGTATGTTGAGCCGAATGTACCGATGAGTTGAGAAACTCACGAGCTGGTTTCGACATATGGCCATTTCGGTGATCTTTGGTTCCGCTGTTATACTTGAAGAGATAGTTTGACTTTTGCTTGGATTTAGTTTTTCCGAGTTGCGCTTTTTGTACTGGTGATTTTGGAATGTCGTATATGAGTGTGTCCGGAATTGTTGGTACTTGGCTAATTATTATTATTTACAACCAATGTGTTTCTATTAATAATAATACATGCGGCAGGCTTGAAAATTTCTTAGACTTGATCGTATTGTGGGTTTTTGAAAGTGACATGAATTTGGGCGAGCCAGCCTTGTATTTTCAAATAAAACCTTGTGTCGTATTTAAAGGTCATGTTTAAAAGTGTTTTAGGACATTTTATAAAATGCTACCATTGTTAAGCCCTTGTCGTGTTTAAAAGGGTCTTGAAAACGATTTTTAACTTACCGGTTTTATTTTCGAATGACTAGAGTATACGATTTTAAAATCGATTAGCACGGGAAACCTAGGCTGTCGAATCATGTTGTGTTTGTCGAGTTTTGTCTTAACGGATTTTTGTCTGACTTAGTCGCATCGCGACGCGTCGTTTGAGATCATTGGTCGTGATTAGTATCGAGGGGTGGTCGTCACTTACGTGCGACCTATGGATGTTAAACTCCCTTCCTTGTGTTGTGCCTCGTGTGACACGAGTTATTTGTATGATTAGTCGTTAAATGATGGAATCCTTCTGTGGATTTTGATTTCACGATATGTGTTTATTAGACTCGTATTTGGTTTATACGAGGAGTGTAAATCCTTCTTGATGTATTTTCGCACCGTATTTTATCCATTGCGTGAGTTCTTTCAAACGGCTTTCGGTATTTTGCAAACCGAGTTTTATTTCGTAAACCGATTCCTTGAATCAAGTTTTGGCATTTTGGTCTTGAATATTTCATGATGGTTTGACAAATGATTTTTGTGAGTTTTGGAAAATATTACCGTCATTGGTCTTTTTAGCATTTTTGAAATGACGTGGGAAATTGTGCCTAGCCTGGTAAACCTGTGTGAGAAAGGTTTACGGCATGTAATCTTTCTGATATGTTCTGTTGTTGTCTCTGTTGGTCATTAGCGCACGCTACGCTTTGCGGCTAGCGCGCGCAAGAGTGCATTGGTAGCACGCTAAGGGGAGGATAGCGCACGCTACCTGGTAGTTCAGGGTAGTCCAGGAGCTACTGGACTGGTCTGAAGTTCTCGTTAGCGCACGCTAACACTTGGGGTTAGCGCACGCTAACGGTGTATTTTTGGTCGGGAGTTTTGTTTGGTGCCGTGATAGCGCACGCTAACCTTAATGATTAGCGCACGCTAATTGTGTCCAGATAAATACCGGACACCACCTAGAAGTTGCATTTTTTCCTTTTCTTCATTTCTTCTTCTTCCTCTATGAGTTTGAGACGTAGCGACTCGGTTTCACATCTAGGCTGATTTTTCTTCCATCCAAAGGTGTTTTGGAGTATCCTAGATGATTTTTAACATCATCTAATCCATTGTTCTTCGCCGAATCTAGGTATTTTCTTGAATCCCTAGAGTTGACTTTTTGGAGTTTTGTTCTTGATATCGTTTTCCATCCAGTTTTGATAAACTGATTGTTGTTTTAACGATGTTGTTAAACATATCCTGAGGATTGTATATCATTGTCGTAATTTTGAGCGATTTAATGCGTGTGATATGATGTGTTTAAGTGAATGTTGATACGTGCGGATTTTGGGCATTTTGGCCTATTGTACTTCTGAAAAACCTTGAGTATCTTAGAAAATAAACCTCGAGACGTACTTTTAAAATGAATTATTTTCTCACAGTGCTCTCAAGATGCCTACTAGTGCCACGCTATGTTCCAAAATTATCCTACTTTGAGGATCAAAATATTTTGAGATATTTCTAATGATTTAGAAACGCATTCGCTTAGACCCGAAGGTCGAAAACAATTAAAAGTTTTAATTTAACGAAAGGTGTCTTCATTTCTTTTTTTTCAAACGCAAGATGATTTTTTTTTTAGTCTCGATGACGACGTTTGTACTATTTTTTGATATATGATACTCAAGATCAACTGGTGCTTGCAAGTTATTTTCAAAAGATGGTTTTCGTTTTCAAAACCTATCATTCCTATTTGTGGTCCGGGAATATATGTGTGATGTCCGTGCTCTCGTTAGGGTATTAACCCCCGAGCTATTGTTGAATTGGTGGTGTGAGCGTTGAGTCGTTCGCCACACAGTTGTCGTGGTAGCCTCTGCGAGGGGTGTGAGATTGGTATTGGATGTTGTCGCCTCGTAGCGGTTTATGCGTTATCGCATATATGCGAGTTGTTAGAGATCGGGTTGGTATGATTGTGTGCATCGGTGATTGTTCCACATTGTGTCGGTTGCTTGTTGTATTGTTACCTTGGTTCCGTTGTGGTGAGTTTCGGGGGCGAGGTCAAAGGTAATAGCCGTACTATTTTGACTTCTATATTTTCTCTTTCTCCAGTCTATCGATTCGCTCGTGTTCGTTGATACCGTCTCGAACTTGTTTTGTATTTCGGGTTCATCATTCGAACGAGCCGTGATCTTGTTTTGGGTCGATCGGTTATCGTGACTTTTCCGAGTTCGATTCGATTCTTGTGAACCTTGTTCGGAAGTAACATCTTTTGGTCCTACTAGTTCTTTTATTCGAAGTGGATCGGATTTGGAACTTCTGTATTTTCGACTCTGTCGACTCGTTTATATTCGTTGACATTTCTGAACTTTCCCTATCCCTTACTATTGTTGATCGAACGAGTGTGGTATTGTTTTGGAATAACTCATTTGTCGCTGTGACTTTTCAATCGCTATTCCCTATCCTGTGGATCTTATGGGAATGCATTCCTTGTAGTTCTCACCAGATCATCCTGGGAGTTGTTGTTTGAGTTTTATTATCCTTCGTGTTTCGGACATGATTGTTCGATTTTTGTTGTCTCGATCGTTTGTTCGTTCGGTTTTTGTTCTCGTTTTGTGATCGTTGAGCTTGCATGCTCGTGCCTACTTCCCTGAAGTTTGGGAAATTAGTCTCGTTTTCGATGTACCAACCCTTGGGCGGGGGAATGCAGTCGGAGTTCCGCGATTGGCTCGCGTTTCGATTGATGTACCGTTGGGTTGGTCGATCATACTGACTTTCGTCCGTTGTGTTTTGTGATTGTCGGATAATTGACTTGGCTATATTATCCGTCTGATGACGCTTGTCATTTGTTGGTTTTATTGTATCCCTAACGGCGACATTGTGTTGGTCGCCGTGGAGCGTGTTTTCACGCCGTATATTCCTTTGCGTTGTTTGTAACATTTCGCCGTTGGGCATTAGTTACGCATTCTTGTGTATCTTGTTGAGTTTTTCCTGGCGGAATATTTCTTCCCCCTACTTGTTTTAAGTTTCGGGACGAAACTTCTTTTAAGGAGGGTAGAATGTAATATCTGCAAATTTTCGATTTTCGGTAAATTTCTTTTTTCGACCAAAGTTCGTTTTGACAACTCTATCATGACCATTTCGTCATTCGGAGAATATTTAATTCTGCACTTTTTATCATCCGAGTTCGTTTCGGTCGCTTTGTTGAGTTCCGTGCTTTTTAGCGACTTTTCGCGCTTGAGTTCGGTTCGTGCGAATCTCGTTCAAACTCGTTTGGGGTTTTTCGTAAGTTCATTTAACGTTGTTATACGTGTTGTGAGCGGTTTGATTATTCGTTGTCGTATGGTGATTTTCGGGCATTTGGGCCATTTTCGAAATTTCCCAAAGTTTGGGGTAATTACCTTCCGTTGTCGAATTTCGAGCCTTCGGGTGGTCGGAATCGTGTGTCCTACTAGCTCTTAGATTCGTCTTTGTGAGTACTTCGTAACCGTATCTTCGGTTCGTATTCAGGTTCGGGTTTCGGTGTCGTTTTGTTGAATTCAGGATTACTAAACGACTTTTCTAAGTATGAGTTCGTCTTTGTTAGATCACCATTAATTTTTGGTAACTCCAAAAATTCTGAATCTTTGCAATATTATAGAACATCGAGTTAGCTTTCCAATGGTTCAAACGGTGAGTCAATCGGAGTCCAGACGAGAGAGTTATGGTCGTTTCAGTTTTCGGCCGATCACTTCCAGGAGCCTTTCGGCCGATAGGGGGGGTCGATAGGCTCTACTGCCGGCATTCTGTATGGGTATCGGTTGGGCCTATCGGCCGATAGGCTGGCCGATAGGTTCTGCTGTGTTACACTATAAATGTGTCGTTTTGAGCGTGAACAGCTCATTTCCTTCTTCTTTTTCCTTAGACGCGAGAGAGAGTAAGAGAGGAGGAGAGCTTCTCATCATTATCATTTGGAGGGTTGATTTTCATCATTCTTCTTCGGTTGTGAAGCCCGGACAATCAATCCAACGCGTGTTCTACGAATCTAAATACTTGAATCACTCAAGGTAATATCTCTTGAAACCCTACCTTTTTGGATAATTGGGGATTTTGGGGTTTTGTCCGATTCTTTCCGTTTCGTTGATGGATTCATGATGAATATGATTATTCTTGTTGGTATTCTTAGTTTCCCTACGGATTCATGGTATATTTCGTGATTTTTACGGAATCGAGAGGGTTCGGTTGTGGTCCGCCCTCGTTGTTGTTTATATACGAATATACATGAATCGTAGGCGGGTTTCCGGGAGTATTCCATTTCCATAATCGTTTAGAAGTGGTTGTGATTGTATTCTTCGAATCGTTAGGTTCGGTCTCGTTGGTTCCTAGCGTTCGTCGGTGACTTTCCTTTCCGTTCGTTGCGTCGTCAATAATTCAAGGCAAGTATTTTTGGAAACCTTTAAGCTTAACATGAAATGGTGATGTATATTACTTGTTTGTAACTCACCTTGTGTTGGCCCGACGGGGTCAAGGAGGGAAATCTATGCTGCCGCCCTGGATTTCACGAGTTTCGTACCGCTAGCCAACTCGTTAGGGTCCTTGCAAGGCCTCGAGTGAGAATGTATGCTGCCGCCCTGTTCTCACGGCTTAGCGTGTGCGTGGTTTTGTTTTTCTGTAATTGTAGCCAACTCGTTAGGGTCCCTGTGAGGCCCCGAGTGAGAATGTATGCTGCCGCCCTGTTCTCGAGGCTAATTGTTTGACTGTTTATTTTCCGGAAAAGACATGTCTTGTTTTGGTTTTCGAAATGATATTGGTGCATGTACTATGAAATGTGTAAGCGATTGGTTTGCCTTGATTACTTGTACTAGCGTAATTGCTAACCCCTCTGGGGACCCGTTGTCGGGAAATTCTTGTTATGGATTTCGTGTTATGTTCAATGCAGACGAGCGAGCGCTGGGATGGTACGAGGATGTCGGCCAAGGTTGTTGACATGTGCAATCGAGTCTTGTTATTTCTTACTGTCTCTTTTGATGTGGATGTTTTCCAAATTGTAAACTTATAGATTGTACTCGCGAGTACTTAGGCTTTTCCTTTCAGATTGTGATTGGTATTCGTTGGAGTTACTGTATTTGTCGGTTGATGTTATTTATGCCGGTTGTACCGGACGTGTTGTTTTATGTTCTTATTGTTAACAATTGTTTCCTTGCTAACCGAGGCGGTTAGTCGAGTGGTGTTTTCTTGTGTTAGCCTGGTGGGTCCCATGTAGGGGTCCACGGCGCTGTAATTCTCCTCGAATATCTTGGGGGTGTTACAAACTCGGACATCTCTGAAGGTGCCATGCGATAGGGCGCCTTCAAAATAGGAGCCGCACCCGGCTCTAACTCTATAGCGAACTCGACCTCGCGTTCCGGTGGCAATCCCGGTAACTCGTCAGGAAATACATCCGGAAACTCATTAACGACTGGAATCGACGAAAGCTCGACTCCACCATCCTCCGCCTTCAAGGCATAGCACCAATAACCAGTACACCCCTTTCGCAGGAGACTCATCGCCTTCAAGGCGTTAATGATGAATTTTTGGTTCCCCCTCTTTCGCCCGACGAAAGAGTGCTCGGTGCCATCCTCTGCTAACATGGTGATGATCCTCGTGCGGTAGTTCATGATTGCGCCATGCCGCTCGAGCCAATCATCCCCGAGAATCAAATCCTCACCCTCAATATCCACAACAATAAGATTAGAGGGCCAAGTCCTCTCACAAATAAGTACAGAACAGTCTCGAACCTCCTGATCACCAACGATCCTATCACCGCTAGGAAGCTTAACGATGAAGGGTTCACAAGGCATCAAACAGTCGAGACTCAAACGGCGTACACAATCCAAAGATATGAACGAATGCATAGCACCGGAATCGAAAAGCACACTGACAGGATGAGAAAGAATATAAACGGTACCTGTCGCCACGGTAGCCGCTGGATCATCGGCTTTCCGCATCTCATAGACACGCGGGTGGGCTGAGCCGACACTGGAAGCTCCCCCCTTAGAGGGCTGACCCCGACCTCTCCCCCGACTAGCACTCGGCGGGGATTGAGGAGCAAACGATCCCTGATTCACACTTGGTTCCCTAGGCGCTGGAATGGAAGCCCGGGCACCAAGAATTTTCTCCCTCTCAGCACAGAAAGCAGCCTTGTGGCCTAGTTGGCCACACTGATTACACGTCAGCAAAGGGCTCAAACAAGTACGACTGATGTGGCCTGTACGACCACAATTGAAACACTTCACATCACGAAAAGGAGCACTGGTAGTTCCACGAGGACCCCCAGCGGAACGAGCTGGACCACCGCCGGCGGGGAAGTTAGCAGATTGGGATCTCTGCTGACCCCCACTCTTGTGGCCCAAAAAGTTCCCAGCGGACTTCTGCTTCTTACTCTCGCGGGCCGCCTCACTCGCCGTCACAGACATATCATAAGCAAGGGCCCTGCTCTGGTAATCTTTCAATGTAGTGCATACGAGCCCCGACATATAGTCCCGAATCGGCAACTTCATCCGTCTGGAGAAATGGAAAATTTTGTCACTCTCCTCGACAACTTGGGTTTTCACATAACCCAACTCCTTGTTAAAATCAGCAATAGCTTGAGCTACGGGGATATCCCGCGGTTGAGCATCATAAAAAGCATGTACCCGAGCCTGTCTGACTGGCCACGGGCAATATTCAGTCTCCATCAACTCTTGAAACTCAGCCCACGAAGCAGCATGGTCTTTGGGCCCAACGGCCTCCCACCAGTCCGTAGCGTCCCCTGTGAGAAAGTATTGGGCAATAGGGACTTTGCGTTCCTCGGGACAGTTAGTGGCAACGAAGACCTTAGATATCTCCTTGATCCACCCTTCCCAGCCAATCGGGTCTGAAGCTCCCGAAAACTGAGGAGGATGCATCTTGATGACATCTTGGAGCCAACGGTCCGCTCATACGATTAGCGTGGGCACGATCCGGGTTCGAACCGCTGAGCTATTGCCGCCATTTGGTTCACCATTTGTTGCATAACGGCCGCAATACCAAGATCGGCACGCTCACGAGAAGAAGCATGGCTATGACGGTCGCCGTCGCCGGCTCAAGATCGTGGCGTGGCCGCCCCACCGCCCCACGTCCCGGCGCGTCCACGACCACGACCGCGACCACGACCTCTTCCAGCATCCATACTGGAGTTAAATAAGTAGTAAAAGCCATACGAGGATCAGTACAATAAAAGAACAATCACAAGTCGAGAATCAAGGGTACGATACAAGGAATTAATGAACAGAGGAAGAAAAACTTACGGACACAGGTAGTACCGGAATCATGGCAGCGTGACGATGATGTGCAAAACAAAACACCACAAGACCCAATAAACCGACAAGCCTAGGTATCCATAAACCTAGATCTCTGATACCATTTTTTGTAACACCCTCAAGATATTCGAGGTATATTACAGCGCCGTGAATCCCTATATGGGACCCACCAGGCTGAACAGCATCATACTCATCGACTTACATAAACGACAGAATAATACCATGTCATAAAGACGCAAAACAGAATAATCCACCCGGTTCAACCGGTCAATATAACATCATCGTCCAACACAACATAATAAGCAACAATATAATCCGAACGAACAAGAACCCCTTAAGTACTCGAGTACAACTATTAGTTCAAAACCACAAAAGATGAAAAGGTAAAAGACACTAAAACGTCACTCGTGTACAATCATCACGCACGACCATCATCCGTGTACTGGTCCAGCGCCCGCTCGTCTCGATGAACCTGACCTGAAATTCATAAAACGAATTTCCCCAAAACGGGTCCCCAGAGGGGTTAGCAATTACGCTAGTACAAGTAACAAGATGAACAACTTACATCTTACACATATAGTAAATGTATGCAATAGAGAAAACCGTTCGAAAACACTCATTTCCGGAAATGCCAATATCAAGTCACATTTGTAAAATTCACCACAATTAACCGTCGATCCACACCTCCGTGGACCCCTACCGAGACCCCGTCGGATCTAATCCGTAGTGGTTAAAAGCAAAGCTCGTCGATCCACACTTCCGTGGACCCCTACCGAGACCCCGTCGAGTCTAACCCGTAGTGAGCATACACACACACACAATTTCTCATACAAAACTACTATGTCAAGATTGTAAGTTCATAAGGATACTTGCCTCGATTAAATAGACGATGACATGAATGGAACGGAAGAATCAAGCACAACCGCGAGGAACCGACAAAAATGAACCTAACGATTCGAATAGCACAATCACAACCATTTCTAAACGATTATGGAAATGGAATACACCCGGAAACCCGCCTACGGTTCATGTATATTCGTACCAAAATAACAACGAGGGCGGACCACAACCAAACCCTCTCGATTCCGTAAAAATCCACAAAATATCCATGAATCCGTAGGAAAACTAAAGATACTAACAATATTAATCGTATTCATCATGAATCCACCAACAAAACGGAACTAATCGGAAGAAAATCCCAAAACCCCCAAATTAATCGAAAATAGGGTTCTAGAAATATTACCTTTGGGGATTCAAGTACCAAGATCCGTAGAACACGCGTTGGATTGATCGTCCGGGCTTCACTACCGAAGAAAAATGGTGGAAATCAACCCCTCAATGGATGAAGATGAAGAACTCTTCCCCTCTCTCTCACTCTCTCTCGCGATGCAGGTGAAAATGAAGAAGAAATGGTCGATTTCGTCTAATAAAGACGAAGTTGCACGGTTGATCGCATTGTGTGCAGCGGCCTGAGCGAAGTGTGCCGCGGCACCGTCTGATTAGGTTTTGGTCGTGGAAGACACGAGTGTGCCGCGGCACCGGACAGTGGGCGCGCAGCGGCTTGGCATTGTGCGCGGCACGGATAGGTGTGCCGCGGCACATGCAATCTGATTCGTTTGGCCAACAATCAAGGAATTTGTGTGCCGCGGCGCACACACCTTGTGCCGCGGCCCACACCCCCTTTTGGGTCCCAAAATGATAAAAATGATCCGGAAAGAGAATAAAACGATAGGAATCAATATTTGGGGACTAATAACACGAAATGGATCCACGGCATCCCCGAAACGGCGGTTCCGCACAACAATAACGAGAATACAGTTCAACAGTTTGACAGGAAGGACACGCTGAAAAGTACACGAGGGTCACTACGATCGAGAAATACACCAAAAACGAAAATACAAGGGAAATAAAAATACGGATATTACACCACAGGGGGAAGCTGGCATGAAATAATCCTGCCAATCACATCTGACCAAAACGGATTACAATTTATTAAAATTTTAGATAGTAAACTGTAAAAATATATTAATATATAATGCAAAAAAAATCTCACCAAAAAGAAGAAACTGAGAACTTTCCTTTTCCTTTTCTAACTGATTGAAGGATTTAAGGTTGTATATAGTTTCAGGAAATTTTTCATCAAAAATTTCCTCTATTTTTGTTTTCCGTAGAAAATTTATCTTGTAAGGGTGGGCAGTTGTTTTGAACTTGCTTCTATTTTCCAGTACAATGAAATCCTTCAATGCATAAAGATGACCCTCGACTGGTTTTACTTTCAAAAAAGTCATTGCATGGCCTCTCACGGAAGCAGGCACTCGATCACCCTTCAACATATTACACAACATTGTAAGTATCTAAAACAGAATCTTAATAAGTAATGTAAATTTTGAAAATTAACCTCCTTGTCTTGAAAGATGAATTCAAAGCTTGCAACTTCATTTTTGTTGTTGTATGGAGGAACATCAAAACTTCTAACTGTAACACCCCCGATATATTCAGGAATATTACAGCGCCGTAAATCCTTTACATAAGGATTTACAAGGCTGAATAATTTAACAACATTAAAAAGTACTAACGAGTGGAAATAATGGAATTAAGATACAACGGTTCTGATCAAATACTGAAAGTACAGTTGTTCAGCAGGAACTTAATAATACATCACCAAATTCAAATTCAGCATAAATGACTTCGTACTCGAGTACTTATTGAAATAACCAATAAACAACAAACAAATGAACCCGGCCGAAACATCACTCTGCACCCTCGTCGTCATGCAGCTCCAGTGGTTGTTTTCCCGCTCTCCTGGATCCTGAACATAAACAAAATGTTCACCCTCGAAGGGGTTAGCACAACGATGCTAGTACAAGTACCACAACATATTATTCATATCTCACGAAGAATAATAACGTAAACGACAAAAATACCAATGAGTCTTCTCCTACGAGAAACTTAAAAATGACATACACAACTGATAATCACAACATGATATCATAACATACACATGGTAATTCCGTCGATCCAGCGTTCACTGCCTAGAACCCACGATGATCCCGTCAGACCAACCCGTGGTGGAAAAACCTGTCCGATGATCCAGCGCACGCTAGCATAGATCCCCCGATGATCTCGTCGGACCAACACGAGGTGGACATACAACAACGACATACATGCACGACAATTCGTATAACATCAATATATAAAACAATTAAAGTACTTGACTCGATTTGAAGACAAGAACAACACTTCCACGAAAACGAACACTCGAAGGTCGTCCTCCTCAATCAATCATGTAACGAGACCAAACCTTAACAAAAGAAATGATATAGGATTTATCTCATGTCGTACGAATGTTTAACAATTTGATTTACGGCCAAAAGTTCATAAAATGAAATCTGCCTGAACTGCTTAGCGCACGCTAAGTACTCTGTGTAGCGTGCGTTAAGTCTGCCCGATAGCGCACGCAAACAACAAAGCCTAGCGTACGTTAACTATGTATGGTCAGTACTTCACTGATCAGTCGACTGACTCGTCTGATGGCCTAGCGTACGTTACGTACCAAACCTAGCGTACGCTAACTCGTGCCCGATAGCGCGCATTAATCTACATAGCTTAGCGTGCGTTATCTATGCATGGCATTTTACTGCTGAGCAGTAAACTGTTCTTAACAAGATCAAAACAATGAAATCTTCCGTGATAACATGTTACCTCCATGAATATCATGTTCATACTCTTATGAATGATTTTACGGATAACAACAACTTCGGATTCAAGGATATGCATACCATTAAAACCATATTCCATTTCGACTACAAATCTTCATACGACAATTCGAAAGGCTTAACGGTTGATATCAACACCTCTATATCAATCAATATTATCATGCTGAAGTTGTTAAACGTTCCATCTATACTAGTTAAATCCTTCCATGATCAATCCTTTAGATTTATCTAACAATAATGATGTTAAAGTCAAGTCCATGATTGTTATGAAGTCATCTACTAGATTCGGATTACCAATGATAGAAGTTTCCTTTACTTTGTTCAATGTAATAAGATTTCGAATCATGATGATCATAATCAAGGTACTTAAGGCTTAATCATCTCAATATTCCAAACATGATATACTTTGGATAATTCTTCTATGAAAATCCATATCTCGTTAACATGATCATCCAAATCGTTAGAATCCAACTCTAAGTCTGGATATAGATTGAACATACCTTAATATGATGAAAATCACTGAACCGTAAGGTAGAATCCGACTCCGGTTGGTTGTATGCCACTCCAAGGTGCTATTCCACTTCAATGATTATTCCCAAGTGATAACCAATATATAAACACCAACAAAATGTGTTCTAAGTGTGTAGGAGGATATTTCAGCTCTCTGGCCTCTCAAGAATGTAGAATGGACGAGTAAAATGTAAGCCAAAACGGGTTGTTGTCCCATTTATAATATTCTGCATTTTAACAAGTTAGCGCACGCTACTAAGCATTCCTTAGCGTGCGCTAATAATGGTTGACTTCAGAATTGTCCGGGCTCGTCCGCGGGAATCTTATCTGGACCCATGTCCGGCTGGCGCATGTGCTAGCCGTCCTGCTCAATAATTGAGTTCTTAGCGCACGCAACTCCTACCTGCATAGCGTGCGCTAATAACAGCCCGATAGCACGCGTTAAGCTACATTCTTAGCGTGCGCTATCACGAGGTTGCATGAGAAATTTTGCATGTTTCTATACTTATGTACAATGATATCAATGCAAGAATTATCAAACTCCAATAATCAAAACCACCAATCCGAATAATACAGGGTTTGAATACAGATGAAATACACCGTAATAAATCCGGATATTACACTAACCAGACGAAGTCGCATTGCCCATAGCGTGGTTGATGGCTTCAGATCCTTCACCAAACTGAAAAAATGAGGCATTGATTTGGCAATGTATATTCGTTTTATTATTCTTTTTGTCTCGTGGTAATTGTTATTGTAATGTAATAGTAAATTTGTAGGTAAAATAAGTGTTATTTATAGCTGTATATACACAGGTAACCTCCAAGTTAGTGGGGGTGAGCAGTTCCATACGATCTACCCCACTAATGAAGTAGGCAGTTTCATGCGGATTATGTAACAGATTGACTCGTCGTTCTACTCATTCATTGGGATTTATTTTTATTTATTTATTTATTATTGTTATTATTTTGGTAGTGGTTTAGTGGGATCTGTTAGTTTAAGATATACAGTTGCAAAGCAGTATTTATTTAAAATTCGAAATTTGAAAAATTATCTCAGGAATTTTGATAGTGGCTTAGTGGGAACTGTCAATTTAAAATATGCAGTTGTCAGGTAATAAATATTTATTAAAATTCGAAATCTTATAAATTCTCACAGGGTGACACCTGTCCTTCGACTTTATTTTAATAGAAAAGGTAGATTTCCATGACTCGCGAAGTACTTGAAATATTGGTCAAGTTCGTTGTATTTGTATCAGATTTAGGAACTTGTCTCATATCAGGAAACAAACAACTAGACAATTATGGTTAGTTTCGACAATATCATCCAACAGTACTTCTGGCTGTTTGAATAATTATGTGGATTTATTGCAGGGATCATTGGCAATTGATTGTTCTTTGCCCAAAACAGAATGTCGTCGCCTGGTTCTGCTCCATAGGGAGAAAGCCCAAGAAGGACTTGATCAACAAGATTGAGACGTATGAGTTGAATAAAAAATCTTTTTATAGTGTTGTGTGCCTATTTTAAAATAAATTTTTTATTTATTATGTCATAGAGCGTTTGATGCATATCAAGTTATTAAGGGCAAGCACACTTACAAATTAAAGAAGCCCACATGGGTTTTTCCAAAGGTAAATTTTCAAACATGTTTACTTTCTATACTTATTTAAGTTAAGGCATTAAATGTTTATAATTATAATTGTTCATTTTACTTTTTTTTTTCAAGTGTCACAAGCAAATTGGAGGTTGGGCATGTGGGTACTTTGTTATGAGGTATATGCTAGAGATCATCACATTAGACATCGTCGAATCATTCGAAAAGGTACTTTATTGTGTACAACCCACTGTTTTTATTTTGGTGTATTAAAACAGAACCCCCCACCCTGCTTCGTTTTTGTACAACCCAATAGTTGTTGACAATAAAAGAAGGAAAAATGGCAAAATATCAGTTGTTCAAAATCAAAGACATTAAAAATATTTATGGATATTTGATCAAATGGTGGCCTCTTGTTAATTCGCAAACATTTGATATGGAAGAGCCTTATTCGAAGGATGATATTGATGATGTACGAAGACGTTGGACTCAATATTTTCTGGATTTTACATCTTTATTGAAGTAGTAAGAGAGGAATATGGGAACTAGGTACGTAGGGATTTGCTGCGTAGGGATCATTCATCGTTTTGTGGTTGTACTTTTTTTGCAAGATTTATAAATCTCTTGTAATAACTGTTGTTGTACATTTTTTTCAAGATGTAAACAGAATTTTGTAATAGAATAGTATGAACTTGATAATTTTGGTAGAATATATGGTGTATTGTTGGAGATTTTATTGTTCATGTTATGTTTTATAGGAGGGATTCAGTCGTGATCTAAAAATTGCCACTGTTGTGAACAAGGCTTTTCTAAATCTGCTATTTTTTTAACCAGAATATCAAATTTTCTAAATCGGTTAAAGCAGTACCCGATCCAGAATGTATATTCTTTCTAAATCGGTTAAATCAGTACCTGAATTAGAATGCCCGATATTCTAAATCGGTTATAGCAGTACCCGATTTAGAATGTGTATTCTTTCTAAATCGGTTAAAGCAGTACCTGATTTAGAATGCCAACCATTTTAAATCGGTTACTTCTTTAACCGATTTAGAATGCCTGACATCCTAAATCGGGTTTCTGAATATCCGATCTGGAATGTGAGATTCGAAATCGGTTATATGTACTTACTAAATCGGTTAAATAACCGATGTTAAAAGTATTTTCTACATCGGTTAAATAATCGATCTTAAATGCGTCGATTTTCTACATCGGCTGGATCTATAACGGTTCGAGACCCGATTTAAAAGGTCTATTTTAACCGATTTAAGATGTGTTTTTTCTAGTAGTGTATTTTTCTGACCATTATGGCATACGTTAATCCCTTACAGAGGCTACTGTCTCAGCGTGCCAAGCATAACATACACAACTATCATTTTGCGGTCGCTAACCTGTACCTTATAGTGTATTTTATCCTTGCATGATTAGCGTACATTCGTATGTTGACTCGATTATCCTCATGCATGCCTAAAGTACTCAGTCTCACATAATGAAAGTGATCTGATATGATCTCAACCTTACATATATAACTTCATAATATCAATGTGCGCTGCACATTATAAATAACGTATGTGAACTTTCTGTCCGTAGCACATATCTGAAAATTTTGGTACTTAGCTATTCAAGCACCCAAAATGCAAATCCAACCAGTAAAATCGATAGCAACCACTCTCAATACAATCACAATCAAATTAATATAATATACGTAATACAACACCAGTACGAAAACAACACTCAGTTTATATTCTAAAATAAATATGTACAATACAATAATACAAAAACAAAAAACTACATGCGGATATTCTAGCAGCACCCTTGTCAGTGCCATCCAATGCCTTTTAGCTCCCTTGTCCCCGTGCCATGTTGTAAACTTCAACGCCATCCTAGCACTTTTGCCTTTCCATACATTACTTATAGCGTACCTGCCATCTACCATCCAAGCAGCGAATTGATTCTCTTTAATCAGGTTCTTCTCTGAACTTTATAATATCTCTATTCTTATTTATTCTTCTTTGCTTGGCATACCAAAGTCACACCTATCAATCCAAATCCCTTTCATACTCTCGAAATTAATTCCCGTCCTTTTATAAATCATGCACTTGCTGCTGGTAATATTGCCACGTCTTTTGGTTTTAAACTCACTTAAAATGATTTTTTATCAACAAAATTTGGCGTGGTAAGTTCCTTGATGTGTCACACTTATTCTGTTGTTGCTAATCATATTACTGGAGAATATAAGCCTACCAGTACTTCTGATGATGATTGGTTTGCGCTTGATTCCGCTATACAACATTGTTTTATACTACTGTTGATTTTAAACCAGGATGCTGAGACCGCTTATGCTTCTTTTCTATGGTTCACTATGAAGATACTTCACGAAATGAAGCTTTTCAACCATTGGGTTTGGCCTAGTGGCCAGGGTCTCCCGCTTCAAGTGAGAGACTGGAGTTCGAATTCTGCTAGGTATACGAATTATTTAGGGGTCTATGACTTCTCAGTTTCGGATGAGGGGTAGGCCCTAGCCCCCGAGTACGTTGGTGTAATAATTAAATATTGAGGAATTCAAGCGGCAGTGTGAGAGGTCTGATCTCGATGGGAACCCGCAGTTAGATGAGCGGGATTCAGCATGAAGCAATTATTGAGAGACGACTAAACTCGGTGGGAACCTGCGGCTGGATAGACTGAGTACAGCATGAAGCAATTACTTGGGGGAAGACTCCCTGTGCGGTAGTTGAGGATATTTAAGATCAAGAAATCGGATACACATCTTGCGATTTAACTAGTAGCACTTGTGAAGTGTCGAAATTATTGTCACGAGTACTAGTCAAATATAAGTTTGAAACTTCGCATTAAAAAAGGAAATAAAGCTTTTAGATGATAGTCTCACCGATTTTGATAATAAAATTTATTATCAAGATCTTATTTTCCAATTACTTCAAGGTCTTCACAAGTCTTACCTACCTCTTGTCACTATTCGATCCTTTTTTCCTACCTTTCAATGAAGTACACGAACACGATCTTCTCCTCACTCATCAGGCACGTGAATCTCAGTTCCACACCACCTCGACCATAATTTTTGTAATTATAATAAAAATAAAGGTAAGTTCACCACAAGGAGTTCTGGTCGCAGGGGAAATTCTGTTGAAAATATTTATTTGAATAAACAAACATAAATACGAATTAAAATATAGGCCTGCAAAATAAATATTAATTTCATAATTGGACAGAATTTAATGAAACGAAAGGATATGCAATATGCCGATGTTGAATCCAGAAGATCTGTCTCCTTAAGCAAATTCTCCATCACCACTGTGTAGCGCCTGCCTCCCAAGATAAAACAACACCTCGATACACTGATAGAATAATCACTGCACCCTCAGCAAACTAGAATAAATATAGACTCTCACGCACAAGAACGAGAGAAGCGAAAATATTTTTCTGGAACTCGAGAAGGAATTTTTGAAGCGTAGAGTAGTTATGAAATCGGACCCCTCACGTATGTTTTTATAAGTAGGACGAGAGAGAGAAGTGTGCTGGAGGAACTCTCCAATAATTAGGATTGGTATTATAATACTTATCCTAATTTTATTAATTTTTTGGTACTTATACAAATATTAATTTCGATAATAATCACTATGGTACTCGTCATAATCCAAAAATTTCGGATTAATTTAATGAGGCGGTTGGCAAATAAAATTATAGTAAAAGATAACTTCGAGACGCCGAGACATTTCGCTCAAATTGCGCTTCGACCCGACCCGAGACGAGACGAGACAGTACGAGATGAGATTAGCCGAGCCGGCCAGCCGGACGGCGGCGCGCGTGTGTGTATATGTGTGTGCACGAGGAGCGCCCTATCACACATCCACTCATGTCTTCACTAGTTGTTGTGAACTAGCATTTGTGCATATAGCCTTATATACACAATAATCTTTCTACTACTTTCCATTGTGGGACAAAGTCTCACACCCATTTCCAATGAGTTAACTTCATAGCATCAATGCCCATTCACACCTCCTTCATTTTGAGTATTTTTGTATGTTTTGGAAAGCTCTTGTGGAGCACTACATTTTCCAAACAAATCTCGACGTCGTTTCATTGTCTTGTCCACTCAAAATGACGCCTCAAATCGGACTTTAAAAGCCCTTATAAGTCTATTTTCCAACAATCCCCCAATTGAATGAGATTGATGATCCAACAGCACACATCTGACATGGAGTTTGATTTGGTGATAGTTATTGTGGTTAGACATTGCATAGGATAGGTAGAGTATTGACACGTTCTTAGTGTAACTATCGCAAGTGCACGATATCGAATCAAGTAGTAAGTGGACTTTTTGAGTCCGGTTTATCGATCCCACGAGGAAGTTTGGTTATAATTTGAATTATACACTATTAGTCTATTTTTATAGATATTAAGATGAGTGAAACACACAATTAAAGAGTTTGGTTAATAATTGCAAAGAAAATGCAATAATAGTTCTAATATTTTAAGGAAATAAAAAGATTGCAATAATAATAGCTAGATTAACGATAAAATGAAATAGTTGGGATTATAAACTTAGTTCATCATTAGTTATAGAAAATGTATAGGAGATCATAAGATGAATTTACTTATTATGTTGTGTAGATTCGATTTTCCTTAAAAAGACGGTTTCTCTTTCGAACTATAAAACGCCCCTTACATATTGAATCAATACACTATATTTCTATGTTGATTGGCTTCAATACATAGCATTAGGATCTATGAAAATAACTCAAATAATCATCTAAGGTCTAGAGGTATATTTATATCCCCTAGAACAACTTAGAGTGAAGATCATTTGATCTAATCAAACATATTTTCTTTCGAAACATATGAAGACCATAAATATCGTCATTTATTGGCCAAATAAATAAAGATTGTTAAAATAATGAAAATCACACACAATAATAAGTAATTCACAATAGATCTTTATACAAACATAAATAACATGACTAACCTTGTTTATAATCCTAACTAAAGGTAACTTAGCCCATGAAGGGTTTAATATACATAATACAAGCTTTGGTGGTCATTATTAGTTGAATCAAGAGAAAGAATTGATCCTCACTCCCTTAGTAGATAAAGGAAAAAGAAGCAATAAACTCTCTGAACAACATATGTGTAATACCCGGTTGTAATTCAGTAATTATCATTCAGTATTTATCATTCAGTAATTTTCACTCGTTAATGATCGTTTGTCACTCTTATTCAATCATGGTATTCATCGTTCAGAGTAATTGTATCGTGTATCAATCGTCGTTCATCACTAATCTGATTGGAGTTTCGTGCCGTGATATCATCATTGTCATTTTCATTGTGGGTTGTGCGTGAGGAGTAGCGCACGCTATGTACTCTTTCTAGCGCGCGCTAATTGAGTACAGGTAGCGCACACTACCACTCAGTATTAGCGCCCGCTAATGTAATCCTGGCTGCAGTCCAGAAGGTACTGGACTGCAGGTGAGTTATTAGTAGCGCACGCTACGAGTGGTATGTAGCGCGCGCTAGTGGGTTGTAGTAGCGCACGCTAATATTTGGTGTAGCGCGCGCTAAGGACGAATCAGGTTGAGTCCAGTGGCTACTGGACTGCATTGGATTAATTCATAGCGCACGCTATGAGTTGTTTTTTTGTAGCGCACGCTAAATATTGGTTGTAGCGCACGCTACCAAGATCAGATCAGAGGACAGACGGTTTCTGGACTTCAGTACTGGACAACAAATTTTTAGCTAGCGCACACTAACAATTGGAGTTAACGCACGCTATTGGGATAGAGTTAGCGCACGCTACCAGGTTGTAGCGTACGCTAACGGGTCAGCCAGAGTTCACTGGAATGTTCATACAACTCGTTAGCGCACGCTATATAGCATGTCATAGCGTGCGCTAATCTGGAGCAGTATATATTGGACAGTTAGCCTGAGTTTCGTCATTTCCTCACTTCTCTTCATTTTTGAGCGACGTCTGGCGATTTCAGGCGACCCGGAGTGTTCTATTCGAGCTGCTATCATCTATCATCATCTTCAAGTCTTTGAGTTGGATTATCATCACTTCATCATCTCCTTCACATCAAATCTAAGGTATTAATCTCTTGGATCCAGAATTTCGGATTTTTGGGTTTTTCCTTCCGATTTCTTCGTGTAAGCTTGGATTAATGTTGGAATATGTTAGATATGGATTATCTATCTTGGATAAATATATTCCTACGGATTTATTGGCTATTTTGGGGATTATTTCAAGAACCCTTGGGGGTTGACTTTGGTTAATTGGGGATTTTCCGACTGATGTTGTTGTAATCTTGAATTGTGGATTCCTATTGGATTATTGATATCATTGAAGTGTTTTTGATAGTTCGAAATACTCATTTTGGTGTTGGTTTCGATATATTCGGGATTGGATACTTTCGAAGTTGTGTGGTTTGTTTCGTATTCGTTAGAATGCCCCAATGAGTTTGATTATCGTTGTATCGACTTTTGGGTTTGTCGTGTTTCGTTGCTTGATACGTGTATTGAACGGTTGTTGGTAATTATTGTTATTCAAGGTTGTTCGAGCGACCGGCATTTCATTTAGGACGTTGTTCGTGGACGGACATTCTTCTTCGGTGTTGTGTAAGTTGATTCTCACTCGGTTAAAAGGATACTCATTCCTTTTGTTGTTGATTATTCATAATCATAACTCATTCATCATGGTATTAACCATATTGAGACTTGTAATTGTCGAATAATCATTTCATTCACAAGGAACGACGGTTCCAAATCATTTCATTGGGTTATCAATCACGTCACTATTATTTTCATCTCGGTGAGTCATCTTGGCCTTGGCGAATTATTATTCATTGATATTCATTATGGTCATTCTCGTTCATATGACCTTCTGGGTTCATATTGCGTGGCCGGGTGTGGCTGTGTGGAATTTTTAGTCGGGCACACGATGATCATGTATTGGGTTCACCAATACATTGGACCGTGCACACTATAAAGCTTAACTCCGTGAGACTAATTAGGTACAAGGACGGGTGTGTCCGGTCATTCGTCTTACACTTGCACAGGACATTACGGGCGTACTATGATACTCTTCTTCAGCGTAATTCATAACTAAGGATGTTTCATAACTTCAGTTAAATCATTTGTGTATTTTCAACTCTTGAGGATTGTTGTTACAGATAAGCCGACCCGTTGGGATTTTGTTTTCAGGTCACAGCAAGGCAACGGCACGGGGAGAGCATGCTGGCGGCGAGGAGTCCCAGTGATACTAGTAGGGGGCCCCAGTCATTCCGTTTGTTTCAGTCATTTCAGTCATTTCCGTCATTTGTATTTTCCGCTGTAAATTCCGTTTGAGATGTTTATTTATTCAGGGTGGTGTATTTTATCTTCATATAAAATATACTAGTATTCGGTATTGTCCTGGTGTGCTGTACTTAAACTCCTCATCGAAGTACTTGGTAATATAATGTGGTTCGGTACTACAATTATATTATTTAATTCATCATTTTCATTTGCCTGGTGGGTCCCAGTCGGGGATTCACGGCACTGTAATATCCGCCTAGTTTGGGGTGTTACAGAGTTGGTATCAGAGCGTGGTTTGAATACTACCTTCCGAGTCATGTCTCATTTGAAATCTCGTCATCGGACTAGTATTATTGGACTTTCGCGTCACGTGTGACCTGTGCAAATGCCGAGCCATTCAGACCAAGAACTGTAAGATTTCTAATGCCATGGTATAATTTCTCGCAATAATCATTCATTCATGATTCATCAGTTAACAATCCTCAATCATCATTTTCAGTTTGACCAGGACGGTCATGTTAACTCATTAATCACTCAAGTCATTTCATTACTCGATTGTTGATCTGGAAGATCACATCATTAACCTTGTTTACTTGTTGAAGATAATCATTTCAATAATTTCATCAGATAATCATGTCACCTCAGTTAGTCATTCATGTAATCACTGTGTTAGAGCGTATGCTCATTTTCATCATCTCATGTCATAATCATAATGTGATATTCATGCGGGGAATATAATCATCATGTGACTTTTCTACTTCAGTATGGAGGGGGCAAGAAGAGGAAGTGGAGGACGAGGCCGTGGAGCGGGCCGAATCCCCAGAACTCGTGTGAAGACACGTGCGAATGCCAGGAATAATGCTAATTCATCGAGCAGCGATGCTGCCACTCATTCACCTGGACGCGATCATTCACTATCAGGGAGTCGTACCCGGGACACAACTCAGTCAGAGGGTGTTCGGGTTGACCCGCTCGCTTTTATGCAGGGCATGATGGCCCAAATGACTCAGATGGCACAACTTATGGAGACGATGCACAACTCAGTCAATCAAAATCAACAGGCTCCTCCGCCGCCACCACAGAGGCAAGAGAGGGGTGTAAGCAGTATCATTGGCGATATCTCTCGCCAGCGACCACCCACCTTCGAGGGCTCATCTGAGCCGGCGGATATTGTTCATTGGCTCGAACACTTCGAGAAGCTATTTGCTGTAATATCCGCAATTTTCGATTTTCGGTAAATTTCTTTTTTCGGTCGGAGTCCGTTTTGATGACTCGCTCATGTCCGTTTCGTCATTCTGAGAATGATTAATTCTACACTTTTTTCCGAGTTCGTTTCGGTGTCGTTTTGTTGAGTTCCGTGCTTTTTAGCGACTTTTTCCGCGCTTGAGTTCGATTCTTGCGAATCTCGTTGGCTATTGTTCGAGTTTCCCGTAAGTCCGTTTAACTTTGTTAGACGTGTTGTGAACTTCGGTTTGGTTATTCGATCACGTATCGTGATTTCCGGGCGTTTTGGGCCATTTTGTAATTTCTTGAAAGTTACGGGTATCCGTATCTGTAATGGTTGTCTCGACCCGTTTCTTGGTCGTGTATGACTAATTATGGTATTACGTTTTCATTTCGAGTCGTTTATGTCGTCCGTGAACTTTTCGTCGTGTTCGTTCCGTGCGATTTCGGAAATCGGGTCGTCGGGCCCTAACGGTTGCGGGACTGGCCGGACGGTGGCGGGACTGGCCGGACGATTGCGGGCACCGGCCGGACGGTGCGCGAGACCGCGTAGCGCCACGGCCGGAAGAGGCTGCGCGCTAACCGGCAGTGTAGCGCACGCTTCTGGGCCGCCTAACGACGCCATCGGGCACAGGCGATGGGGTTTCGAGGTTCTGGACTCGGTCGGGATCGGCGGGTAGCGCACGCTACGCCGAGCGTAGCGCGCACTAGTCGGCAGGCGTAGCGCACGCTGTCGGCCGACTAGCGTATGTTACACGCCGGGCGATTCGATCCAGTGCTGGGCCAGGCTAGCGCAGCCTTGCCGGCCGTAGCACACGCTAGCGGAGTCGGTCGACAGTTGGTCGGCGGGGTTGGTCGGTGATGCCGGGTCGTGTGGGCCACTGGCCAGGTACTCGGCCGATCTGGCCGATAAGCGCACGCTAGTCGGAAGGCTAGCGCACGCTAGTCGGCCCGATATAAATGTGGTGGCGGTCACATTTCACTTCATTTTCACTTCCTTCCATCACAGTCAGCGAGTGGGGATTCATGGGTGACGAAGACATGTTGTTTAACAACAAATCCATGAAGTCCTTGAGTTCATAACATCAATCGATCGTCTGTTATCAACCTTTGATCCGAATCAAGGTAATCTTCCTTAGAACCCTAATTTCGTGAATTTGGGGATTTTTGCATTTTCGTCCGATTCGTTCCGTGTTGTTGATTAATTCATGATGGGTATGATTAATCTTGGTAGTATTCTTGTGTTTAACATCATTTAATCCATTGTTCTTCGTCGAATCGAAGTATATTTCTTGATTTCCTTCGAATTGACTTTTTGGGGGATTTGTCCCCGATCTCGTTTTTCATCCATTTTCGATGGATCGATTATGGTTAAATGATGTTGTTAAACATATTCTATGGATTGTATATCCATATTTCAACTTGGAATTCCGTTTTCGTGGTTTGACGGAACGAATCGTGTTCTTGGCCGTTTTGGGGGAAATCCGTGAACTTCGTCATTCGTTCTTTGAATTCAACGGCTTTGAGTCCTGTTATGGAATTCATTTCATTGTTATTATTTGTCCTTCGTATTTTATGAACGTGAGTTGGCGTTCGGCGGAGTCGGCGGGTTCGTAGTCGGTTCGGGCCAACCTACTTCGGTCGATTCTCCGCGTTGTTCTTATTCGAGGCAAGTACCTTGCCCATACTTTTCTCGTTTTATGGATATGATGATCGGTGGTCGTCTTGATGTGTTTGTTTGGTTATTTGAAATGAAGTTTCAAAGGATTTCGGTTTGGCCTCGTTAAAGGCTTTCTTTCAAAACGAGTGTGATTTGTGAACGGTGTTTTGAGAATTGATTATGATTTGGTTATTTCGAACGTTGAAGGATTTTATGATGATACTCCTATTGTTTAAGTTATGGAATCGTGTATTCCGTATTTAATCTTGTTATTGTATTTTTGAAGAGTTTGGTAATGGTGTCGAGTTAACGGCCATCTCTAGTGAGTATTCTTAATGAACTTATATTCTTAGCATATTAGTATTGCATGAGTAACGTGTGTGTGTGTATGCTCACTACGGGTTAGACTCGACGGGGTCTCGGTAGGGTTCCACGAAGCTGTGGGACCGCGAGCTTGCTTTTAACCACTGTGGGTTAGATCCGACGGGGTCTCGGCAGGGATCCACGAAGCTGTGGGTCCGCGGTTAATTGTGGTGCATTTTTACAAATGTGGTTTGATCATTGGCATTTACGGAAATGAGTGCTTTTGAACGGTTTTCATGATTGCATGCATTGACTAAGTGTGTAAGAGGTAAGTGCTCGTTTGGCTTACTTGGCTAGGATGGCACTGGAGTATTTTGTTGTTCGATTTAAATCCTTTATTTGTGGATTTTGATGTTGGGATACAGACCTTGTGATCGTTCTTGTGTACTGTGAGTTGTTAAGATTTGGGGCTAAAATCCCAATGGTTTTATAAAAGTCGTTTTACGGATTTGGGGCTAAAATCCCAACGGTTTGGTAAATGTCATTTTTTCGGAAAGTAAACCTTTGGGGCGGTGACCCCTTTTGTCTTTTGGATTTTGAAAAGTAGGATTTGATAATCCTAAATTGTTTTCTATTAAAACTCTCGATGGCGTTCTAAACTGTTTTATTAATTACTTCCATTGATTTATGATATTTCGATTTTGAAATGTTTTCTCAAACCCTTGCCTCGGGAAGTACTTTTCGTTTCGTTTGGATCTTTGAGGATCCTCGGTTATTGTTATTCGTGGAATGTGAATTGTATGGCTCGTATTTGCACTTTGTTCTTGCACTAGCAAAACAGTGGAGTTTTGCTAACCCCCGAGTATTCGGGGGGTGGATGTCTGTTTTTGCATTCAGGTTTTGGAGCATAAGACAGGGTCGGCACGAAGGATGATGAAAGATGATCGATACTAATCACATGAGGAACCGTACATCGTGTGTTGGTTCAGTTGTACTTTATTTTCCGCTGCTATATTGTTCCGTTATGCGGGTGTGGTTGTATTTTGTCCCTGCGTGGGCATGAGTTGTATTTGAGTTGTATGTAATTGTGGAAAGACCAAATCGGTCTCTTGAGTCATTTTAGCCTTGAAGGTATTGTCAAGATGTTAAATGTTGTCACCACTGGTAGATCCTCGAGGAGAGGGTCTACGGCGTGTAATATCCCCCGAGTGGATTGGGGTGTTACATAAATGGTATCGAGCTTAGGTTGAGGAAACCTAGGTCATCGGGTCAAGTCGTGTTGTTTGAGTCTTGTTTCATCGGATTTTATCGATCGAGTCGTGTCGCGGCGTTGTTTGAGTTTGTTGGTCGTGATTAGTATCGTGGGGCGATCATCATCTTCGTGCGACCTGTGGAAGTAAGTCTCCCTTCTTTGTGTTGTGCCTCGTGTGACACGAGCTATTTTTATGATTATTTGTTAAGTGGTGGAATCCTTATGTGAATTTTGATTTCACGATATGTATTTAGTCGACTCTCGTATTTGATTTATACGAGGAGTGTCGTCGCTTGTGATGTCTTTTTATTGTTGTTTTTGTTCGTTTTTGATGATTTTCGAATCGATTTGCACGTTTTACAAGTCTCTTGTGGAAGCTTTGTGCTTATACGCGTTCGAATTGTTCACTAGCCAGTGCGGGAGAGTATTTTATCAGTGGTTTTGTTCTGAATGTGGTATTTTATCATTTATCTCCGTTTAAAGACATATATTGTCTTGATTTTAAACTTTTTGATGCGTGTGCTAGGAGTTGTTTTAGTGAACGTCGGTATGTGTGAGTTTTGGGCATTCTGGCCTATTGGATTTTTGAAAACCTTGAGTATCTTAGAAAAATAAATTTCGAGACATACTTTTCAAATGAGTTATTTTCTTGTGGTACATCCTAGGTGCCACAATATATTTCAAAAATTTTCTACCTCGAGGACCAAAATGCTTTGAGATATTTTCAATATTTTAGAAACACTTTTATTTAGACCCGAGGGTCGAATATTTTGAAAGTTTTCATTAAGAGAAAGTATCTTCATTCTTATCAAATGCGAAATGGTTCTCCAATGTCTCGATAACGATGTTTCACGTTTGTACTTTTTTGAAAGGTGATACTCAAGATCAATCGGTGTTCTTCTAAATTATTTTCAAAATTAGGTTTTCGTTTTTAAAACCTATCCATTCCCGTTTGAGGGCTGGGTATGAATGTATGATGTTCGCGTTGTCATTTTGATACTTTCTCCCGAGTATGATCGAATTGGCGGTGTGAGCGTTGAGACGCTTTCCACACATTGGTTGTGCTAGCCCCTGTGAGAGGCGGAGTGTTGGTATCGAATGTTGTCGCCTCATGGCGATTTCTGCGTTGTCGCGTATGTGCGAGCTGTTAGAGCTTGGTTTGGTATGACCGTGTGCATCGGTGATGGTTCCGTTATGCGTCGGTTATTTAATGTCTTGTTACCTTGCTCCCGTTTTGTGAATTTCGTGGACGAGGTCGGAGGTAATGCCCGTACTATTTTGACTTCTGTATTTTCTCTTTCTCCAGTCTATCGATTCGCACATGTTCGTTGGCACTTTATGAACTTGTTCTGTATTTCGATTTCATCGTCCGAACGAGCTGTGATCTTGTTGTGGGTCGATCTGGTTATCGATGTTACTATTTCGGGTTCAGTTTGATTCTTGTGAACCTTGTTTGGGAGTGACATCATCTGGTTCTACTAGTTCTTTTATTCGAAGTGGATCGGCTTTGGAACTCTTGTGTTTTCGACTCTGTCGACTCATTTATGTTCGTTGACATTTCTGAGCTTGTCCTGCCCCTTGCTTTTGTTTATCGAACGAGTGTAGTATTGTTTCGGAATAACTCGTTTGTCGTTGTGACTTTTTAATTGCTATTCCCTTTCCTGTGGATCTTATGTGAATGCACATCTTGTTGTTTTCACCGGATCATATATTGTCCCGAGTCGAGATGTGAACCTTGGAGTTCTTGTTTGAATTTTATTGTTCTTCGTGATTCGAACATGATTCTTCGATTTTTGTTGACTCGATCGTTGTGGTTTGATCGTTTGATTGTTCGGTTTTTATTGACCTCGTTCCGTGATTGGTGAACATTCAGGCTCCTTCGTAATTCCCTTCAGTTCGGGAAATTAGTTTCGTTTTCGATCTTCCAGCCCTTAGGCGGCGGGATTCCGTGTTTGTTCAGCGGTTGACTCGCGTTTTGATTGATGTACCGTTGGGTTGGTCAATCATATTGGTTTTCGTTCGTTGTGTTTTGTGATTGTCGGATAATTGACTTGGCTATATTATCCGTTTGATGACGCTTGTCGTTTGTTGGTTTTATTATATCGCTAACGGCGACGTTGTGTTGGTCGCCGTGGAGCGTGTTTTCACGCCGTATATTCCATTACGTTGTTTGTAACGTTTCGCCGTTGGGCGTTAGTTACGCATTCTTATGTATCTCGATGAGTTTTCCTTGGCGGAATATTCCTTCTCGCTACTTGTTTTAAGTTTCGGGACGAAACTTCTTTTAAGGAGGGTAGAATGTAATATCCGCAATTTTCGATTTTCGGTAAATTTCTTTTTTCGGTCGAAGTCCGTTTTGACGACTCGCTCATGTCCGTTTCGTCATTCTGAGAATGATTAATTCTACACTTTTTGACATCCGAGTTCGTTTCGGTGTCATTTTGTTGAGTTCCGTGCTTTTTAGCGACTTTTTCCGCGCTTGAGTTCGATTCTTGCGAATCTCGTTGGCTATTGTTTGAGTTTCCCGTAAGTCCGTTTAACTTTGTTAGACGTGTTGTGAACTTCGGTTTGGTTATTCGATCACGTATCGTGATTTCCGGGCGTTTTGGGCCATTTTGTAATTTCTTGAAAGTTACGGGTATCCGTATCTGTAATGGTTGTCTCGACCCGTTTCTTGGTCGCGTATGACTAATTATGGTATTACGTTTTCATTTCGAGTCGTTTATGTCGTCCGTGAACTTTTCGTCGTGTTCGTTCCGTGCGATTTCGGAAATCGGGTCGTCGGGCCCTGACGGTTGCGGGACTGGCCGGACGGTGGCGGGACTGGCCGGACGATTGCGGGCACCGGCCGGACGGGTGCGGCAGGAACCGGCGTAGCGCCTTCTGGCCGGAAGAGGCTGCGCGCTTCGGCAGTGTAGCGCCGCTTACCGGGCTTTAACGCCGCTATCGGGCACAGGCAGTGGGGTTTCTGAGGTTCTGGACTCGGTCAGGATCGGCAGGTAGCGCACGCTACGCCGAGCGTAGCGCGCGCTAGTCGGCAGGCGTAGCGCACGCTGTCGGCCGGCTAGCGTACGTTACCTGGCCGGGCAGTTCAGTCCAGAGGGTACTGGACAGGTCGGCTAGCGCGCGCAGGCTTCCGGCCGTAGCGCACGCTAGCGGGAGTCGGGTCGACAGGTTGGTCGGCAGGGTTGGTCGGTGATGCCGGGTCGTGTGGGCCCTGGCCGAGGGTACTCGGCCGATACCGGCCGATAGCGCACGCTAGTCCGGGAAGGCTAGCGCACGCTAGTCTGGCCCAGTATAAATGTGGCTGAGCAGTCACATTTCACTTCATTTTTCACTTCCTTCCTTCTCCGTCCGCGAGTGGGGATTTATGGGTGACGAAGCCATGTTGTTTAACAACAAATCCATGAAGTCCTTGAGTTCATAACATCAATCGATCGTCCGTTATCAACCTTTGATCCAGCGAATCAAGGTAATCTTCCTTAGAACCCTAATTTCGTGAATTTGGGGATTTTTGCATTTTCGTCCGATTCGTTCCGTATTGTTGATTAATTCATGATGGGTATGATTAATCTTGGTAGTATTCTTGTGTTTAACATCATTTAATCCATTGTTCTTCGTCGAATCGAAGTATATTTCTTGATTTCCTTCGAATTGACTTTTTGGGGCATTTGTCCCCGATCTCGTTTTTCATCCATTTTCGATGGATCGATTATGGTTAAATGATGTTGTTAAACATATTCTATGGATTGTATATCCATATTTCAACTTGGAATTTCATTTTCGTGGTTTGACGGAACGAATCGTGTTCTTGGCCGTTTTGGGGGAAATCCGTGAACTTTCGTCATTCGTTCTTTGAATTCAACGGCTTTGAGTCGTGTTATGGAATTCATTTCATTGTTATTATTTGTCCTTTGTAGTTTATGAACGTGAGTTGGCGTTCGGTGGAGTCGGCGGGTTCGTAGTCGGTTCGGGCCAACCTACTTCGGTCGATTCTCCGCGTTGTTCTTATTCGAGGCAAGTACCTTGCCCATACTTTTCTCGTTTTATGGATATGATGATCGGTGGTCGTCTTGATGTGTTTGTTTGGTTATTTGAAATGAAGTTTCAAAGGATTTCGGTTTGGCCTCGTTAAAGGCTTTCTTTCAAAACGAGTGTGATTTGTGAACGGTGTTTTGAGAATTGATTATGATTTGGTTATTTCGAACGTTGAAGGATTTTATGATGATACTCCTATTGTTTAAGTTATGGAATCGTGTATTCCGTATTTAATCTTGTTATTGTATTTTTGAAGAGTTTGGTAATGGTGTCGAGTTAACGGCCATCTCTAGTGAGTATTCTTAATGAACTTACATTCTTAGCATATTAGTATTGCATGAGTAACGTGTGTGTGTGTGTATGCTCACTACGGGTTAGACTCGACGGGGTCTCGGTAGGGTTCCACGAAGCTGTGGGACCGCGAGCTTGCTTTTAACCACTGTGGGTTAGATCCGACGGGGTCTCGGCAGGGATCCACGAAGCTGTGGGTCCGCGGTTAATTGTGGTGCATTTTTACAAATGTGGTTTGATCATTGGCATTTCCGGAAATGAGTGCTTTTGAACGGTTTTCATGATTGCATGCATTGACTAAGTGTGTAAGAGGTAAGTGTTCGTTTGGCTTACTTGGCTAGGATGGCACTGGAGTATTTTGTTGTTCGATTTAAATCCTTTATTTGTGGATTTTGATGTTGGGATACAGACCTTGTGATCGTTCTTGTGTACTGTGAGTTGCTAAGATTTGGGGCTAAAATCCCAATGGTTTTATACAAGTCGTTTTACGGATTTGGGGCTAAAATCCCAACGGTTTGGTAAATGTCATTTTTTCGGAAAGTAAACCTTTGGGGCGGTGACCCCTTTTGTCTTTTGGATTTTGAAAAGTAGGATTTGATAATCCTAAATTGTTTTCTATTAAAACTCTCGATGGCGTTCTAAACCGTTTTATTAATTACTTCCATTGATTTATGATATTTCGATTTTGAAATGTTTTCTCAAACCCTTGCCTCGGGAAGTACTTTTCGTTTCGTTTGGATCTTTGAGGATCCTCGGTTATTGTTATTCGTGGAATGTGAATTGTATGGCTCGTATTTGCACTTTGTTCTTGCACTAGCAAAACAGTGGAGTTTGCTAACCCCAGTATTCGGGGTGGATGTCTGTTTTGCATTCGGGTTTTGGAGCATAACACGAGTCGGCACGAAGGATGATGAAAGATGATCGATACTAATCACATGAGGAACCGTACATCGTGTGTTGGTTCGGTTGTACTTTATTTTCATTTGCTATATTGTTCCGTTATGCAGGTGTGGTTGTATTTTGTCCCCTGCGTGGGCATGAGTTGTATTTGAGTTGTATGTAATTGTGGAAAGACCAAATCGGTCTACTGAGTCATTTTAGCCTTGAAGGCATTGTCAAGATGTTAAATGTTGTTACCAGCCTGGTAGATCCTCGAGGAGAGGGTCTACGGCGTGTAATATCCCTTAGTGGATTGGGGGTGTTACATTTGCGATGGTAGAGTGTCCCGAAGGACACAAAGTTTCAGTTGCGGCTTACTATCTTGGTAAGAGCGCTCATTCTTGGTGGTTGTCGTTGAAGCCCACCGAAGGATCATGTACTTGGGATCAGTTCAAGACTCTCATGATGGAGAGGTGTAACACCCCCAAAACCGACCGGGAATATTACAGTGCCGTGGGCCCCATATTGGAACCCACAAGGCTAAAATCATTTTCGCAAACGTTTAAAAATGCAAAAAGGCCCTTTGAAAGTAAACACACACACGCAGCGGATAAAAACACAGTTCAAAGAATACCGAAAGCCATTTTAAATATACACACGCAGCGGATAAAAACACAATTAATTACATTTGCAGCGGAATTAGAAAATCAGAAAAGAATACACAATCCCAACAAGCACGCCATAGCCAGTATCACCGGAAAGCTCATCCCTTCACGACCGCTACTAGCTCGAACTCCGAGTACCTAAAAGATAAAGCCCACGACGGGGTCAGTTATAATACTCAACAATGATAACGATCACATCACAAAAACAATACATATCAATGTAATTACAAGGTGAGAATAATTCCAATGTAGTCTCACCGTAGTAACCTTACCAACCTGTCACAATCCATAACAAATCAATTCTTACCAACCCACGCCTCGTGTCCTTAGTGATGAATGAATTCAAAAGTAACCACCTGTACTGTATCCGAAACGATACCAAAATTTCCAAACTTATCATATTTCAATTATAGAATGATCGGCCATGAATAACTTTATCGATCGGTGCACCATCGGATCCCAATCGATAAAACCGATATCACACGATACATCTGCAAATCAAGCTGTTCAAACAATGGCAAGTCCGGATATCAATACAAAGCATGAATGCTCACCATCAATAATGATAAACAATCGATGCATCACAACGGAAATATCAATGACATGATATTTCCACACAAGATCGACAAAGGATCAACATGGACGAGAATACCATGATCTGGTAACTCAACAAGATCAACGAATAATCAATAACCGAGAATACCGACGACACGGCAAATCCCAACAAGATCAATAAAAGGTCGACAACCGAGAATACCGACGACACGGTAAGGATCAATGAAGAATCAATAATCGAGAATACCGACGACACGGTAAACTCCAACAAGATCAATAAGAGTCGACAACCGAAATACCAACGATACGATAAACTCGATAAGATCAATAAAGGGTCGACAACCGAGAATACGGCGACACGATGAAACTCTAACAAGATCAATAAGGACCAACAAGGGAATACCAACGATACGGTAACTCAACAAGAGCAATAAGAAATCGACAACCGAAAACACCGACGACACGGTAAACTCAATAGGAATAATAAGGGATCAACAACCGAGAATACCAGCGGTAAGGCAAACTCCCAAACGGAATCAATAAGGATCAATAACGAGACTACCAATGATAGGGGAACTCCAAACGAGATTAATAAGGATCGATAACAAATAAGTTTACAATCGATATGGTAACTCCCAACGAGATCGGAAAAGAATCAACGGGAGCAGATACACGAGAGAATAAAATCGTCAACCATATACAAATCATATATATGGGATTTCAAAGACAACCCGAATATAGAACAGATCCGATTATACATGGGTATGAGCGACCAATCAATAAGACTCAAGATGAACGTCACGATACGCTCGATCCGGACATGTGTCCGTGTACAAGCCAACCACGGGTATTGATCGGTACCCGTCGGTCTCGTACCTAATTAGCCTCACGAAGTCGTCTCGTGTGCACGGTTCAATATGAGGTCGAAACCAACACATGCTACACGTACCCGTCCGAAAATCCTACACATGAGCGATCGAACGTATCGACTCCGGATATGCCACGATACAACATGACAACAAATCTCGAAGAAACGCATATCCATCAAGGATCGAAGACTTCCCAAAAGAGCAACAAGAACTTCGATCATGAAAGACCGACACGACCACAATGTCGTATTTCCATCGAACAACATCCACATCATGCTCAACAATGCATATAATGTTAACACATAAACCCCAAGGCGGCCAAGGGTCACGGAAGCATCTCACGGGAATACCGGAACATAGGTGCCATATAGGTCTTATCCCCTAACACGGTTCATGCAATCACAAAATACCCCAAGGTCGCAACCAAGGGTCACGAAAGTATCCACACAGAATACCCGGAACATAGGTGCCATATAGGTCTTATCCCCTAACACATCGGCCCAAGATCACACTCAAAGGAAGAGCACATTACAAAACGTAACAAACAATGGTGCACACTCACCGCATGAAATATCAACACACACATGCAATAATGCAACATGATGATTATCATAATCTAACAATATTAATTTACCTCAAGTGAGACGCCAACCTTTCCACGACCAACCGCCAGGACGAATACACGGTTTATCCGACAATCGAAATGAAGTACATCCATAACTAATACCAAACCACCATCCCGAATTCAACATCGACACGATAACTAACCTTGATATCCAACTTCTCATGCAATAGACCAAATTATAATTCACGTTCCCATTTCCACTAGACATCCTTAAAATCATATACATTATGATTTATCTTAGTCCAAAAATACCATACATACCACCATTCCGACAATTCATATATTCCATAATACCATTGCTATATGAATCATAAATGAAATGAAAACGAAATCATTTATTAACATTATGAACTGAGCAAGCATAACTTGCCTTGATACCCATTAATGAAGCCGCTATCAATCCCGCCGTCTTCGTCTACAAGCTCCATGACAACGGTTAACTTCAACGATCACTAAACGCAACCTAATGCAATAATCAATTAACGATACGTTGATAACAATCAACACCGAAATGACCAACTAATCAAACTTGACGATATCTCGATCATACAAAATCAAACCATATCAACTCTTAACAATACGAACACAAGCCGAAATTCGGTGTTCAATAGTTCTACCAACATCTACAACATTATCGGTTCCGACTTCAATCTTAAATTCGGACTAACACGGCTCATTCTTGCAAAATCATAGTAATACAATTACGGGTATCATCATGAATAATCATATACCAAAATTAACCGTAATCCTTCCAATTTACGGGCATATATCATTCAAGAATTCTTCAAGAACATGAATTAATCCATAATCACGTTTGAAGCCAACAAAGCAGCGTAATTCAATGTGTTCTAACATCTACCATCATCTAATCCATACTCCAAGGCATGTATCATCATATTCTCCAACATACGATCCTCCTAACATCAAGAATCGAAGCAATACTACCAACATCACCAAGAACAACATGATTCTATAATCATTGTCAACATATTCAAGACAAAACCAACATATCATCATCTTCCTTCAACATATAGTTCATATATCCTCAAGAATCGTAACAACAATACCATAATCATCTTCATACGAAGAAGAACATCAACACTAACATCAAAATCCGAATTCAAGGAGTAGAGTTCATCAACATACCTTTTGAAGATGAATAACACAATCAAACATTTCCAAAACTCCAAGAACTCCAAGTTTCAAGCTTCCAATCATCCTTATCAAAGTCTTAACAAGGGTATGAGGGTCAAATGGGTTTGAGGGTGAAGAGGGACGAGCTGGGGAGGAGGAAATGTGTTTCCTTTCGTGAGGAAATGAAAGTCGTGTTCTTATTTTATAAACTGCGCATCTCGTTACGTACGTTAAGTCCCAAAGTTAACGTACGTAAGGCCTTTAACGTCGTTATATGTCTGTATAGCGTCGTAATCGTCATCCGAGGTTAAGCGTACTATTTTGTACCTTGCGTTACGTCGTAATACCATCACCATAGCGTCGTAATGTAGCGATTGACTTGCTACGGTATCAACCCATATTACGTCGTAATGTGCCATGCATAGCGTCGTAATGCGAGGTTGACTACTTTGTCCACATCTGCGCGGCGGCCCGACCGGGTCCCACTGCCGACCACGGCTCGATCTGTCTGAATTCCTTCTTAACGTCGTAGTGTCGTTCCTTAACGTCGTTAATCACCTTACTTACGTACGTAAGACTCCTTACATAGCGTACGTAATGGTTTCCATACTTAGCCATTTCCAGCAATTCCTGTCCAACGTCTCGACATAACAAATATGAACATACGGCATACTGAACACATACACGAAATCGCGAAAGTATTTTCATACGGTACGTCTGATGCACGATATCCTCAATTACAACTGTCGACCAAGTACGGCAATCATACAAATACCCATACGGTATATCCGACATCGAAAAACACATCAAGCATGTAATATCCTAGAATCAAAATAACCTCGCTGACATACCGGCACAACTGTCATGGTTTCCAAAATTATCCGCTCATATCGTGTCGGTCCCACTCTGTACAGTACATCCCAGATAAAATAATGCGAAAAAATTCATAGTGAATTTCTAGGATATTACATATATACCCACTTAAATAAGTTTCGTCCTCGAAACTCAAAATCCTGTCACAATCAGTATCTCAATGCCGAAATATCTCAAAATCACGACACCATATTCAAATAATCATCATCAAAACTGAAATACTGAAAGAACATACTTACAGGTCCGTGAAGTCGATGATCTTCCGTGATACCAGCATACGACTCCCATACAAAGTCTCAACACACTAACAACACACCGGCATCGCAATTACAGCAATTTGAAAATATTTCAAAAATTTTGAAACCTCCAAAATCGGTTTGACTCAAAAGTCAGAAAATCATTTTCAAAAGTCACGCTACTACCGCACCGGTAGAGCCACATAACACACATGCCCGGGTTTTACGAAACCTTGCTCCGATACCATTTTCTGTAACACCCCCAAAACCGACCGGGAATATTACAGCGCCGTGAGCCCCATATTGGAACCCACAAGGCTAAAATCATTTTCGCAAACGTTTAAAAATGCAAAAAGGGCCCTTTGAAAGTAAACACACACACGCAGCGGATAAAAACACAGTTCAAAGAATACCGAAAGCCATTTTAAATATACACACGCAGCGGATAAAAACACAATTAATTACATTTGCAGCGGAATTAGAAAATCAGAAAAGAATACACAATCCCAACAAGCACGCCATAGCCAGTATCACCGGAAAGCTCATCCCTTCACGACCGCTACTAGCTCGAACTCCGAGTACCTAAAAGATAAAGCCCACGACGGGGTCAGTTATAATACTCAACAATGATAACGATCACATCACAAAAACAATACATATCAATGTAATTACAAGGTGAGAATAATTCCAATGTAGTCTCACCGTAGTAACCTTACCAACCTGTCACAATCCATAACAAATCAATTCTTACCAACCCACGCCTCGTGTCCTTAGTGATGAATGAATTCAAAAGTAACCACACATCAGTATCCGAAAGCGATACCAAAATTTCCAAACTTATCATATTTCAATTATAGAATGATCGGCCATGAATAACTTTATCGGTAGGTCGCACCATGGATCCCAATCGATAAAACCGATATCACACGATACATCGCAAATCAACTGTTAGAAACAATGGCAAGTACCGGATATCAATACAAAGCATGAATGCTCACACGATCGATAATGATAAACAATCGATGCATCACAACGGAAATATCAATGACATGATATTTCCACACAAGATCGACAAAGGATCAACATGGACGAGAATACCATGATCTGGTAACTCCAACAAGATCAACGAATAATCAATAACCGAGAATACCGACGACACGGCAAATCCCAACAAGATCAATAAAAGGTCGACAACCGAGAATACCGACGACACAGTAAGGATCAATGAAGAATCAATAATCGAGAATACCGACGACACGGCAAACTCCAACAAGATCAATAAGAGTCGACAACCAGAAATACCAACGATACGATAAACTCCAATAAGATCAATAAAGGGTCGACAACCGAGAATACTGACGACACAGCAAACTCTAACAAGATCAATAAGGACCAACAACTGGGAATACCAACGATACGGTAACTCCAACAAGAGCAATAAGAAATCGACAACTGAAAGCACCGACGACACGGTAAACTCCAATAGGAATAATAAGGGATCAACAACCGAGAATACCAACGGTAAGGCAAACTCCCAAACGGAATCAATAAGGATCAATAACGAACGAGACTACCAATGATAGGGGGAACTCCAAACGAGATTAATAAGGATCGATAACAAATAAGTTTACAATCGATATGGTAACTCCCAACGAGATCAGAAAAGAATCAACGGGAACAGATACACGAGAGAATAAAATCGTCAACCATATACAAATCATATATATGGGATTTCAAAGACAACCCGAATATAGAACAGATCCAATTATACATGGACTGTGAACGACCAATCAATAAGACTCAAGATGAACGTCACGATACGCTCGATCCGGACATGTGTCCGTGTACAAGCCAACCACGGGTATTGATCGGTACCCATCTGGTCTCGTACCTAATTAGCCTCACGAAATGCGTCTCGTGTGCGGTTGATATGAGGTCGAAACCAACACATGCTACACGTACCCGTCCGAAAATCCTACACATGAGCGATCGAGCGTATCTGACTCCGGATATGCCACGATACAACATGACAACAAATCTCGAAGAAACGCATATCCATCAAGGATCAGAAGACTTCCCAAAAGAGCAACAGTAACTCGATCATGAAAGACCGACACGACCACAATGTCGTATTTCCATCAGACAACGATCCACATCATGCTCAACAATGCATATAATGTTAACACATAAACCCCAAGGCGGCCAAGGGTCACGGAAGCATCTCACAGGAATACCCCGGAACATAGGTGCCATATAGGTCTTATCCCCTAACACAGTTCATGCAATCACAAAATACCCCAAGGTCGCAACCAAGGGTCACGAAAGTATCCACACAGGAATACCCCGGAACATAGGTGCCATATAGGTCTTATCCCCTAACACATCGGCCCAACAGATCACAGCTCAAAGGAAGAGCACATTACAAAACGTAACAAACAATGGTGCACACTCACCGCATGAAATATCAACACACACATGCAATAATGCAACATGATGATTATCATAATCTAACAATATTAATTTACCTCAAGTGAGACGCCAACCTTTCCACGACCAACATACAGGACGAATACGGTTTATCCGACAATCGAAATGAAGTACAGTCCATAACTAATACCAAACCACCATCCCGAATTCAACATCGACACGATAACTAACCTTGATATCCAACTTCTCATGCAATAGACCAAATTATAATTCACGTTCCCATTTCCACTAGACATCCTTAAAATCATATACATTATGATTTATCTTAGTCCAAAAATACCATACATACCACCATTGACAATTCATATATTCCATAATACCATTGCTATATGAATCATAAATGAAATGAAAACGAAATCATTTATTAACATTATGAATCGAGCAAGCATAACTTGCCTTGATACCCATTCGACGAAGCCGCTATCAATCCCGCCGTCTTCGTCTACAAGCTCCGCAGCACAACGGTTAACTTCAACGATCACTAAACGCAACCTAATGCAATAATCAATTAACGATACGTTCAATAACAATCAACACCGAAATGACCAACTAATCAAACTTGACGATATCTCGATCATACAAAATCAAACCATATCAACTCTTAACAATACGAACACAAGCCGAAATTCGGTGTTCAATAGTTCTACCAACATCTACAACATTATCGGTTCCGACTTCAATCTTAAATTCGGACTAACACGGCTCATTCTTGCAAATTCATAGGAATACAATTACGGCTATCATCATGAATAATCATATACCAAAATTAACATAATCCTTCCAATTTACGGGCATATATCATTCAAGAATTCTTCAAGAACATGAATTAATCCATAATCACGTTTGAAGCCAACAAAACGACGTAATTCAATGTGTTCTAACATCTACCATCATCTAATCCATACTCCAAGGCATGTATCATCATATTCTCCAACATACGATCCTCCTAACATCAAGAATCGAAGCAATACTACCAACATCACCAAGAACAACATGATTCTATAATCATAGTCAACATATTCAAGACAAAACCAACATATCATCATCTTCCTTCAACATATAGTTCATATATCCTCAAGAATCGTAACAACAATACCATAATCATCTTCATACGAAGAAGAACATCAACACTAACATCAAAATCCGAATTCAAGGAGTAGAGTTCATCAACATACCTTTTGAAGATGAATAACACAATCAAACATTTCCAAAACTCCAAGAACTCCAAGTTTCAAGCTTCCAATCATCCTTATCAAAGTCTTAACAAGGGTATGAAGTGCGAAATGGGTTTGAGGGTGAAGAGGGACGAGTCGAGGAGGAAATGTGTTTCCTTTCGTGAGGAAATGAAAGTCTGTTCTTATTTTATAAAGCTGCGCATCTCGTTACGTGCGTTAAGTCCCAAAGTTAACGTCGTAAGGCCTTTAACGTCGTTATATGTCTGTATAGCGTACGTAATCGTCATCCGAGGTTAAGCGTACTATTTTGTACCTTGCGTTACGTAATACCATCACCATAGCGTACGTAATGTAGCGATTGACTTGCTACGGTATCAACCCATATTACGTCGTAATGTGCCATGCATAGCGTCGTAATGCCGAGGTTGACTCGCTTTGTCCACATCTGCGCCCGGCGGACACCGGGTCCCACTGCCGACCACGGCTCGATCTGTCGAATTCCTTCTTAACGTCGTAGTGTCGTTCCTTAACGTCGTTAATCACCTTACTTACGTCGTAAGACTCCTTACATAGCGTCGTAATGGTTTCCATACTTAGCCATTTCCGGCAATTCTGTCAACGTCTCGACATAACAAATATGAACATACGGCATCTTGAACACATACGAAATCGCGAAAGTATTTTCATACGTCGATGCACGATATCCTCAATTACAAGCGACCAAGTACGGCAATCATACAAATACCCATACGGTATATCCGACATCGAAAAACACATCAAGCATGTAATATCCTAGAATCAAAATAACCTCGACATACTGCACATTGTCATGGTTTCCAAAATTATCCGCTCATATCGTGTCGGTCCCACTCTGTACAGTACATCCCAGATAAAATAATGCGAAAAAATTCATAGTGAATTTCTAGGATATTACAAGAGGTATTATCCGGCCCCACTTAGAGAGGCCAAGCTGTCAGAATTACTCACACCCGACCCCTCAGCAGACGAGGATGTTCTCGCCATTGCCGAGAAATTTCAGGAACTTCTCCCTTTCGCCTCATCCATTATTCATTCAGAGGCGGATAAAATCAAGTATTTCAGCAAGAGGCTGAAACCCCGTATGAGACTTCAGTTGCTTAATCATAATTGCACCACATTGGCCGAATTCATTGAGAAAGCTCTCACTTATGAGCTTACTGCTAAGGAAATTGCTAAGCAGCAACCTTCGTCCGCTAGCAATAAATCGAAGAATCGTAATCAGTCTGAAGGCGGTCAGACAACCTTCAAAAAACCCCGTACGGGCTCTGCTTTTTCTGAGCGACCTCCTGTGACGTCTAAACCCGCGGAATCTCAGTCTCGAGCGGCCAGTTCGGCCATCACCTGTTTTAACTGCGGGGATCTTGGTCATCTCAGTACCAAGTGTCCGAGATAGACTATCACGTGTCATAATTGTGGGATTGCTGGGCATAAGGCCCGTTTTTGCCGTAGGGACTCCAAACCTACTCAGACGTCATCTCAGGCCCCTAAGCAGTCAGCCGTTCAGAATCAGGCCACTCAATCAGCGTCGTTTAAAACGACAGGAGCGACTAAAGGTGGAGCCTATAGCCAGCAGACGGGAGCGTCCGGTTCCGGGACTAGCAAGCCCCGGATTTATGAGATGAAGAAGACCGATGATCCAGAGGCCCGAATGATTTCAGGTACACTCGATATTCTATCTCAACCTGTGTGTACCCTTTTTGATACTGGTGCATCGCATTCATTCATTTCCGAGTCATGTTTGAGTAGACTACGTCTAGGTAATGCCACTAGTTGTGAGCCTTATGTCATTCGCCTACCTGATGGTAGACGAATTATCGGTAATCGTGAGATTCAGAATTGTTCGATTCAACTTCATGGTCATGCATGGCCAGCGGACTTGATCGTAGTAGATTTGCCGATAGACGACGTCATCTTGGGTATTGATTGGATGGATCGTCATGATGCCATCATTAGTGTCCGTAAGCGTATGGTCACTATCATTTCAGACGATGGGGTTGAATGTGTGTTTCAGGGAGGTAATCCCTACTGCAGTAAGGTCATTAATTTGATGAAAGCAGTAAGATTACTCAATCAGGGATGTGTCGGTTATTGGTGCTATATGACCAAAACCGAGAAGTCATCAATAATGTTGACGGATATTCCGGTAGTGAGGGAATATGCCGATGTTTTTCCAAACGAGTTACCTGTTTTGCCTCCACAGAGAGATGTGGAATTCACGATTGAGTTGGAGCCCGGTACATCCCCGATATCGAAGGCACCGTACCGGATGGCCCCGACCGAAATGCAGGAATTAAAGAACCAACTTGAGGAGTTGTTCGAGAAGGGTTATATTCGACCGAGTGCGTCCCCGTGGGGAGCACCAGTGTTATTTGTCAAGAAGAAGGATGGTTCTATTCGCTTGTGTATCGATTATCGGGAGTTGAACAGGGTGACAATCAAGAATAAGTATCCCTTACCCCGTATTGATGATCTCTTAGATCAACTTCAGGGAGCTTCAGTATTTTCCAAGATCGACCTAAGATCTGGATATCATCAGTTGCGGATTCAAGAGTCGGAAATCGCGAGGACGGTGTTTCGAACACGCTATGGTCATTATGAGTTTGTGGTTATGCCGTTCGGATTGACTAATGCACCTGCGGTATTCATGGAGTTAATGAATCGGGTTTTCATCGACTTTTTGGATCAGTTTGTTGTTGTCTTCATCGATGACATTTTGATTTATTCTCGTGACCGGGAGGAACACGAGTTTCACCTTCATCAAGTGCTCGACGTGTTGAGACGAGAACAACTTTATGGGAAGTTTTCCAAATGTGAGTTCTGGATGTCCGAAGTGACGTTTCTCGGACACGTAATTTCATCCGACGGAATTCGTGTCGATCCTCAGAAGACGGAGGCTATTCGAGATTGGCTACCTCCGAAGAATGTTAAGGAAATCCGAAGTTTCCTCGGATTAGCGGGTTATTATAAGCGATTTGTGGAGGGATTCTCTAGAATCGCTCAACCCTTGACGAACCTTTTACGGAAGGATAAGAAATACACGTGGTCCGACGCGTGTCAACGGAGTTTTGAGGAACTCAAGAGCCGGTTAATGTCAGCACCTGTACTTTCCTTGCCGCGGGGGATGGAAGGATTTGTGGTTTATAGTGATGCGTCCGGACAGGCTCTCGAATGTGTACTCATGCAGAATGGAAAGGTTATTGCCTATGCTTCCCGGCAATTGAGACCTTACGAGGTTAATTATCCGACACACGACCTGGAGCTAGCAGCCGTGGTGTTCGCTTTGAAGATTTGGCGTCATTACCTTTATGGCGTTACCTGTCAGATATTCACCGATCATAAGAGTTTAAAATATATATTTACTTAGAAGGAGTTAAATATGTGACAGAGACGGTGGTTGGAATTAATCAAAGATTATGATATCGAGATCCTTTACCACCCGGGCAAGGCGAACGTTGTCGCCGATGCCTTGAGTTGTAAGTCCGTTTAGGAGTAGATGCTTGCCCGTTTAACGATTCGAAGGAGCTTGGCGGGAATTCCTTAGACCGAGATCGAGTGCGGCTTGACGAGTTCAGGGACAGCTTTGTATGTTGGAGATCTCATCGTCACTTGAGGAGGCAATCAGAGAGAATCAGGGTTCGGACCCATCATTGTTGCGCATCCGTGAGGATGTGGCTCAGAGGAAAGCCCCTGGATTCGTGGTCCACGAGGATGGACTTTTAAGATTTAAGAATCGGTTGTGCGTACCGGCGAATGACGAGTTGAAAAACTCGATTTTGAAAGAAGCTCATGCTACCCCTTATTCTGTTTATCCGGGGTCTAGCAAGATGTACAAGGACATGAAACAAAATTACTGGTGGAGTAATATGAAGCGAGAATTCGCAGAAATTGTTTCGAGATGCTTAACCTGTCAACAAGTTAAGATTGAACATCAGCGACCGGCGGGTATGCTGAAACCTCTTCCTATTCCCGAGTGGAAGTGGGAAGACATTTCTATGGATTTCATCACGAGTCTGCCGACGAGTCGTCGTGGCATGAATACGATCTGGGTGATCGTGGACCGCTTAACTAAATCAGCTCATTTCCTTGAGATCAAGGATACTTGGGGTCCCGAGAGACTTGCCCAGTTATTCATCAAAGATATAGTGAGACTGCACGGTACTCCTAAAAGTATCGTTTCCGATCGTGACGGACGTTTTGTGTCGCATTTTTGGAAATCAGTTCATCGTGCCATGGGAACCCAGCTTAATCTCAGTACCACTTTTCATCCTCAGTCCGACGGGCAATCAGAGAGGACTATTGAGACATTAGAGGACATGTTGAGGGCATGCGTCCTCGATTGGAAAGACGATTGGGAAGCCCAACTACCATTGATCGAGTTCACGTATAATAATAGTTGGCATGCTTCGATTAAGATGGCACCTTACGAGGCCTTGTATGGTCGTCGTTGTCGATCTCTGTTGTGTTGGGACGACCTATCAGAATCAATCGGAACCGAGCCCGATATGCTTATGGCCGCCCGTGAGAAGGTAGCTTTGATCAGGAGTCGTTTGTTGACCGCTCAGAGTCGACAGAAATCATATGCAGATAACCGTCGTCGACCATTAGAGTTTGAGTCAGGTGACCACGTGTTGGTCAAGGTATCCCCGAGTTGTGGTATCTTCCGTTTTGGGAAGAGGGGTAAGTTGAGTCCGAGATTCATTGGACCGTTTGAGATTTTGGATCGAGTAGGCGAGTTAGCTTATCGATTGGCTTTACCTCCAGCTTTGAGCTGAATTCATAATGTGTTTCACGTCTCTCAGTTGCGGAAGTATGTTGCCGACCCGAGTCACATACTTCAATTTGACGAAATCGAGATCGCCGATGATCATTCATATGAGGAGCGTCCTATACGAGTTTTAGAGCGACGGATCAAACAGTTGAGGAATAAGACGATTCCTTTGGTTAAAATTCAGTGGTCTAGACACGGAGTCGAAGAGGCTACTTGGGAAACCGAGGATAGTATGCGAGAGAGTTATCCCGAGTTGTTTGACCCTTAGTTTCAGGGACGAAACTCTTTTAAGGGGGGGTGTATGTAATACCCGGTTGTAATTCAGTAATTATCATTCAGTATTTATCATTCAGTAATTTTCACTCGTTAATGATCGTTTGTCACTCTTATTCAATCATGGTATTCATCGTTCAGAGTAATTGTATCGTGTATCAATCGTCGTTCATCACTAATCTAATTGGAGTTTCGTGCCGTGTTTATCATCATTGTCATTTTCATTGTGGGCTGTGCGTGAGGAGTAGCGCACGCTATGTACTCTTTCTAGCGCGCGCTAATTGAGTACAGGTAGCGCACGCTACCACTCAGCATTAGCGCCCGCTAATGTAATCCTGGCTGCAGTCCAGAAGGTACTGGACTGCAGGTGAGTTATTAGTAGCGCACGCTATGAGTGGTAAGTAGCGCGCGCTAGTGGGTTGTAGTAGCGCACGCTAATATTTGGTGTAGCGCGCGCTAAGGACGAATCAGGTTGAGTCCAGTGGCTACTGGACTGCATTGGATTAATTCATAGCACACGTTATGAGTTGTTTTTAGCGTACACAATCGATATTGTAGCGCACGCTAAATATTGGTTGTAGCGCACGCTACCGAGATCAGATCAGAGGACAGACGGTTTCTGGGCTTCAGTATTGGACAACATATTTTTAGCTAGCGCACGCTAACAATTGGAGTTAACGCACGCTATTGGGATAGAGTTAGCGCACGCTGCCAGGTTGTAGCGTACGCTAACGGGTTAGCCAGAGTTCACTGGAATGTTCATACAACTCGTTAGCACACGCTAAATAGCAGGTCATAGCGTGCGCTAATCTGGAGCAGTATATATTGGACAGTTAGCCTGAGTTTCGTCATTTCCTCACTTCTCTTCGTTTTTGAGCGACGTCGGGCGATTTCGGGCGACCCGGAGTGTTCTCTTCGAGCTGCTATCATCTATCATCATCTTCAAGTCTTTGAGTTGGATTATCATCACTTCATCATCTCCTTCACATCAAATCTAAGGTATTAATCTCTTGGATCTAGAATTTCGGATTTTTGGGTTTTTCCTTCCGATTTCTTCGTGTAAGCTTGGATTATTGTTGGAATATGTTAGATATGGATTATCTACCTTGGATAAATATATTCCTACGGATTTAATGGCTATTTTGGGGATTATTTCAAGAACCCTTGGGGGTTGACTTCGGTTAATTGGGGATTTTCCGATTGATGTTGTTGTAATCTTGAATTGTGGATTCCTATTGGATTATTGATATCATTGAAGTGTTTTTGATAGTTCGAAATACTCATTTTGGTGTTGGTTTCGATATATTCGGGATTGGATACTTTCGAAGTTGTGTGGTTTGTTTCGTATTCGTTAGAATGCCCCAATGAGTTTGATTATCGTTGTATCGACTTTTGGGTTAGTCATGTTTTGTTGCTTGATACGTGTATTGAACGGTTGTTGGTAATTATTGTTATTCAAGGTTGTTCGAGCGACCGGCATTTCGTTTAGGACATTGTTCGTGGACGGACATTCTTCTTCGGTGTTGTGTAAGTTGATTCTTACTCGGTTAAAAGGATACTCATTCCTTTTGTTGTTTATTATTCATAATCATAACTCATTCATCATGGTATTAACCATATTGAGACTTGTAATTGTCGAATAATCATTTCATTCACAAGGAACGACGGTTCCAAATCATTTCATTGGGTTATCAATCACGTCACTATTATTTTCATCTCGGTGAGTCATCTTGGCCTTGGCGAATTATTATTCATTGATATTCATTATGGTCATTCTCGTTCATATGACCTTTTGGGTTCATATTGCGTGGCCGGGTGTGGCTGTGTGGAATTTTTAGTCGGGCACACGATGGTCATGTATTGGGTTCACCGATACATTGTACCGTGCACACGGTAAAGCTTAACTCCGTGAGACTAATTAGGTACAAGGACGGGTGTGTCCGGTCATTCGTCTTGTACACTTGCACAGGACATTACGGGCGTACTATGATACTCCTCTTCAGCGTAATTCATAACTAAGGATGTTTCATAACTTCAGTTAAATCATTTGTGTATTTTCAACTCTTGAGGATTGTTGTTCTGTATAACTGACCCCGTTGGGAGATTTTGTTTTCAGGTCACGGCAAGGCAAAGGCACGGGGAGAGCATCTTGTGCGAGAGTCCGATGATACTAGTAGGGGCCCCAGTCATTCCGTTTGTTTGATCATTTGATCATTTCCGTCATTTGTATTTTCCATTTGCAAATTCCGTTTGAGATGTTTATTTATTCGGGGTGGTGTATTTTATCTTCATATAAAATATACTAGTATTGATATTATCTGGTGTCTTTGTACTTAAACTCCTCATCGAAGTACTTTGTAATAAAATGTGGTTCGGTACTACAATTATATTATTTAATTCATCATTTTCATTTTCCTGGTGGGTCCCAGTCGGGGATTCACGGCACTGTAATATCCGCCTAGTTTGGGGTGTTACAATATGCTATACCACACTTACATAAATCACTCAAGAACACAAGTGTGTTCTTCACACAAAAAGAAAATATTACAAAAAGTGGAAAAATTATATGATGAATCATGAATGATGAAGGATCTTGTAATACCCGAATTTTCAGTATGAATTTATCGCGTTATTTTATCTAAGATATACTCGATGGCTTGGTGTCTATACAGTATGGATAAAATAAATTGAGAACTAAGACAGCTGTATTTGTACTCGTATAACTGTCGTAGTGGTTCGACAATTATTTTGAGGATACCGTGTATCATCGTACTTTTGATATTGGATATATCATATGATGATGTTATTGGATTCAGTACATGTATTCAGTATGCAGTATGTTCGTATTTTGGTATGTCGAGACGGACGAGGAGAATTGGAAAATGGCTAAGTATAGCCTGATTAGCGCGCGCTAATGTTCAAGTATAGCGCACGCTATCGTTCATGGTTAGCGCACGCTAGAGGCAGAATGTAGCGCACGCTAAATGCAGTCAGATCGGAAGGAATCTGCGTGTGGACCCGGCTGCTTTCGGCGCACGTTCTGGTAAGTCAACAGTTGTTGTCCTGAAGTATTAGCGCACGCTAAAGCATGAGGCTTAACGCACGCTAATTGTAGATCCGTCAAAGGGAATCTTATCCTTGTCGGATCGGCATGTGGGGGCACATGCGGTAGGTATACTGTAGCAAGTCAACTGATGTTAGCGCACGCTAAATGCAAGGACTTGCGTACGCTAAACAGTGTGAGTTACGTACGCTAATGCATGGGTATTACGTACGAAAGCTCATGTTCGAGGCAAGACAGTGACCTCTGGGCTGCGATAGCGCAAGCTAACAAGGTCGGTTAGCGCACGCTAAGGCCGTAGCGCACGCTAAACATAAGGTTTAGCGCACGCTAGTAATACACTTTATAAAAAGGGGACATACGGGTTTTGAGATGCATTTAGTCCATTCTTTCTCCTTCAGTCGAGAGAGAGAGAGAGAGATTTGGGAGGATCTTGAGGTTCCCATACACGGTGAGGTGGTGATTTTTAACAAGATTAAGATAGAGAGCATGGATTCAAGCATTGTTCTTCAAGTTACTCATGATTCTTGGAATGGAGTTCAAGTGTTCTTCTTCTTGGTTCATCTAATCCAGGTAATATTCGTATCCCTTGTTAGTTGTTCGTTTTTAAGGATGATTACATGTGAGGAACATGTTGGATAATCATGTGATGATATTATATGAGATTTTATGGGATTATGATAAGAGTTTCCAGATGTTATTTAAGATTCTTCATGTTAATGGTGATTCGTTTAACTTGATGAGGTTGAATCATGGATTTCTGAATCATGATAATTTTGGTGGTTGATTTAGATTAGTTAAATCATGATATGAGGTTGTATTCCAGATTATGTATGAGATGATCCTTGTTATCGGGTTGGTTTGATTTTGTGATTTGCATGATGAAGAAAATGATAAACATTATGATATATACCTCGGATTATGTTATTTTGAACGTGATGTCGGATATTTCATGTTCTTGAAGAGCTCTGAAATTATAGGATATGACGATTATGTATAGAAGGTGTTGGTGTTTTGGATATGAATATGGGATATTCGTATCTAGAGCCAAGTTATGTGTTTTGATATAATATTCGTATAAGAATACGAATATGATTTCAAGTATGATGATGAGTTTGGATCTGGAAGGTTGTGTTTGATCTTGGAGTATGGTTTTCATTACATTCATATTCGTAGCCGCAAAGTGTTAGTCAATGCTGGAATGCATGCATCTGTGTAGCATTAGCGCACGCTAAGCATACTGGCTAGCGCACGCTATCGGGAACGACTTAGCGCACGCTACGTTATGTGTTTAACGTGCGCTAAGTAGGCAGACAGTGTAGTATTTTCGTGTTGAGATTATGAACTCGTGATGGCTTGAACTGGATTGTTTAAGATTGTGTTTAATCGAGATATTGTGGAACTATTGGGTTTATTGATCGGTTATTGATTGATAATTATGATTTATCGGATTTCGGCTTCTATTGTTAATGAGTTCGTAATTGTTTGAGTTGTATTGTTCGGTTTTGGAAATGATCGAGGTATTGTTGAGCCGCTGAGTTTGATTGATTGGTTATACCGGTTATTGATTATTATCGGATGTGTTGTCATTTGATTATTGCATTAGGTCACAATAATTGAGCGTTGATTATGCCTGTTGTGTTGTGGTCAAGGTTGGAGAGTTCGTAGGTTGCTTTTGGTCGGGACTGAGGAGCTCGGGGACGAAGGCAATGGATTCTGGTAACAGTTTCGTGGTATCGGTATCGAGGCAAGTTATACTTGTACAGTTTATAATATTTGATGAATGGTTTCGCTTTTATTTCATTTATAATTCATATAGCAATGATATTATAGATGTAAACTGTCGGGATGACGATTCGTTTATCATGATGTGGTTTGGGACAAATCATAATGTATATGGTTTAATTAAGTTTGATTGAGGACAGAGCTGTGAGTTATCTTTGATCTATGATATGGAATGTCGGATAACGAGGATAGTTATCGTGATGACATAAGTATCGGGATAAAGATTTATTGGTATTGAATGGATGGTACCTTATTTGAAATTATTCGTATAACTGTGTATTCATTCAGGAATGTTGTTCGTGGAAAGAATATTGTCTTCGACTTTGAGGTAATTCCAGTATTGTTCAGTTATGAGAATAATTGTTTTGAGGAATTATTGTATATGTTCTATGTTGATTCGTATTGATTATTTCGTTGAGGGATGATGATCCCAGGGCTGATTGTATTGAGATCGTTGATCATGTTGACATTTGTCGGGGATGATGATCCCAGGATTGTTGTTTTGGATATTGATTAGTCATGTCGACTTTTCATTGCCAGTCTGTTGTTCACTTCGGTGAGTCTTTTGATCCTTATTGGATATGTGATTTATTGAATTCGTTGTCATGTTGCATCGTGACATATCTGGAATCATATCTGCATTTCGATTAGTTATTGTGTAGGATTTTTAGCTGGGCACACTATGGTTATGTGTTGATATTATTCCGCATTGACCGTGCACACGAGACGTAGTTTCGTGGGGCTAATTAGGTACAAGACCACACGTGTATTTGATCGATACCCGGGGTGGCTTGTGCACGGACACATTTCCGGATCAGGCGTACTGTGATGTCCATCTTTGAGCCGTATATTTTTGTCGTTTCATAGTCCATGTATGATTGGATATGTTCGAAGGTTTGCGACTGGTTGTTCATACGCCCGAGGGGTATGTTCGATAGTCAAAGTTATTTCTTTGAGATCCATTGTTGTTGATAATTTGGCATTTTTGAATTGGTTTTGTAAACGGTTTTTTGCCTGGTGGGTTCCTGCGCGGGACCCACGGCACTGTAATATCCCGGATGGTTTTGGGGGTGTTACAGATCTAAGGGGTCTATTTATACACCTAAAGTCATCTAATAGCTCCAAAACTCCAGCATTATTACAATAGATCGGATCAATGCCAGCCATCCCCTCAATAATACACAAAAAGTATAAAAAATTAGACAAATTATCACAATCTGTCAAGAGTTACGGCCGTAACATTAAAGAGTTACGGCCGTAACTTGGACGACTTACGGCCGTAACATTCAGTAGTTACGGCCGTAACTTAGCTTCGTCAATTTGCTCACTGGTTGCTTTGAGAGTTACATTTTCAGCCCAGAATTTCTCAGACTTTGCGTTTTTGCCCCAAATCTTCTTCGGATGATAACTTTTGATATATAACTCTGATTTTGAATCCGGAAAGACTGCCGAATTCATCTCGGAAAGCCCTACAACATGAAAAATTCAACAAAGAGAATATTTTATAAACATGTTATTTCTTGAGTAAATCAGTTATTCAATCCGATTAAGACTAGATTTACATCATCATCCGATAAAAATAAAATTATTAAAAACTAATTAATTAAAAGAAAAAATCGAGTAAACTTGCTCAATTATGGGTGATATTTATCGATACAAACCATGGATAAGTGTATAAAACTGACACTTATCAAGTATGCTCTTTGAACCTTCCCTCAAAAAGATATATGTACCTTACTAGCTAGATAGTGTGACTAGGTGCCCTTGAACTGTCCGGTCGTTTGTGTAAGCGATGATATATCCCTCACAAAGCCTTTTCTCATTTATTCTATTCTCATTATTGTGTCCATTTTAGTCATGAATACCGTCCTGGTTTTGCGAGAGTATCTAAAGAATTATGCCTTGCAATTCTCATTTGAAGCGACCCCTCTTCTCTCTAGCATAGGTGATTCCTTCTGTTGTCAGGAAAACCCACATTTTACACCACCCGACCTTACATTGTCGTCACAAGAATCATTAAAAGAAGAGCTTATCCTCTTACCATGGGTATCACTGTTCATTATGGGAATAGATAAGTTTTGGGGGTAAATCCCCCACAGTCAGTGATCATTCCCAGTTTTATGAATTGGTTGTGCCTTTGAACCTATATCTTGGGATCTCCAGTCAGTTTAGGTTGGGTGTCCACCATAAAACCATTAGCTTATGGCAATAGACCCTTTACTCTTGATGTTGTTTCAACAAAGTCTCTTGATAACCCTTTGGTTAGCGGATCCGCGATATTATCCTTTGACGGTACAGAGTCAATGGTAATAACTCTTGTCGTTATCAGCTATATGGTATTATGTCTTCATCGTATATGACGAGATTTGCCATTATTCATGTTCTATATGCTCTACTAGTGGCAGATTGACTGTCGTAATGAATGCAGACTGCAGCCACATGCTTTGTCCATTTAGGAATATCTTTGAGGAATTGGCTCAACCATTCCGCTTCTTCAGCACATTTTTCTAATGCTATAAATTCTGATTCCATAATGGATCGAGCTATAACCGTCTGTTTTGAAGATTTCCATGCCACTGCTTCACCAGCTAGTGTGAGTATATATATCCACTTGTAGACTTAGAGAGTACATATCCACTTGTAGACTTAGAGTCTTTTATATCAGATATCTAATTCAAATCAGTATATCCTTCGAGTACTGCTGGATATCGGGTATAGTGCAGCCCATACTCAGAGAACCCCTTAAGTTCCTAAGTACCCTTGTGATCGCTTTCCAGTGATCCTTCCCCGGATTACTCATGTACCTACTTAGTCTACTAACTGAGTAAGCTATGTCAGGTCTTGCATAGCTCATTAACTACATTAGACTTCCAACTATCCTTGAGTACTCTAGTTGAGATACTCTTTCACCCTTATTCTTGAATAGTCATACTGTTATATCTACTGGGGTTTTGACTATGTTGAGATCATCTTTGTTAAATCCTTCAAGAATTTAATCCACATAATCTTACTTAGCATGAGAACTTTCGGTGTTCGTGTGATTTTAATCCCTAAAATCACATCTTATACACCATATATTTCATGTCAAATCTCGATCTCAACATGTCCTGTGTAGACTTAATTATTCTCTCATTACTCCTAGCAATGAGTAAATAATCTACATACAGACATAAAATGACAGCCATTTTTCGTGTCTTTCACATAAACCCACTTATCACGTTCATTAATTTTGAATCCACCACTTAACATAGCATGGTCAAATTTTTCATGCCACTGTTTTGGCGCTTGCTTCTATCCGTACAAAGACTTTACCAGCTTTCAAACTGTCCTTTCTTGTCCAGGAGCAGAAAACCCCTCGGGTTGTTCCATATAGATTTCCTCATCTAAGTCCCCATTGAGAAAGGCAGTCTTAACATCCATTTGATGAACTTATAAACTTCGCAGTGAAACAATAGCAAGTATCACCCTGATGGAACTTATAATCATTATGTACACAACTACGTGACTATAATCAAACCTATCCTTGTATCGTTCACACATATTGATACAAAAACTATCGCTTTCAACCGTTCACACAGATTGGCTAAAGATTTCACTTGACTTGCTTCTTCACACACAGTTCCAAAGCTTCCTCTACAATGCAGATCTGTCACACACAGTTCAGGAAGGCAAGGCTTTCTTCAATCCACACAGGGCTGATGGTTTTCTTCAAATGTAAGAACGCGGGTTTGAACAACAGCTTGACTTCTTGAGCTTGAGTTGATGATGTGTTGTTCAAGGTTGAGCACTTGCATATTTCTTCTCTCAAGAATGGCAGTATGCTTGAAGAAATATGATTGCTCTTAATATATTGTTCTTGTAATGTTCACGAGTGTATCTCAGTATATTCAGTTTGCTCAGTTTTCAGTTTTTGATCTTATATCTTGGTGTTTTTGATCTTCAAACTTCGGGGTATATATAGCCTTTGGGATGAATCCGTTGTGAATAGATCCGTTGAGCAAAGAATCCATTCCAACGTGTTGATTGACATGCAAAATACAAGATCTGGATTTTTTCCTTGTCTGAAGATCTTTGTCGGCTCGTATTTAAATACTTTATCCATTCAGTATTTAAATACTTCTTTTCAAACGGTGGCTTGACTTTAGTGAGTAAAGTAGATTCGTTCCAATGGTTTTCAGTCCTGTTGGATGAGTGTTGATTGTTCTCACACTTTACAACTTGTTTGTTGTATCAAACATGTTGCGTCTTTAATGCTGTAGATGTAGTTTCCAACGATGTAGGCTATCTTAGTGCTTCTGTATGGAAAGTGCTGTATGAATGTTTCTGGACAGCTTTCATACTTGGTGTCATATCGACTTATGAACTTCTTGCTGTATGATGTTTAATTATACTTTTGCTGTATGATCAGCATTTGACATCTTGCTGTATGTTGGCACTTTATCAAAACACGGTACATGATTGTTTATCCCAATAATTTCCCCCTTTTTGATAATGCCAAAACCTCTTGATGATGCCAAAACCTTGATGCCAAAACCTCTTAAGCATCTTTGATTAGAGAGGCTTTCTTCTTGATCTTCTGTCAAATGTCCTGGTCTTCAGCACTTAAAAAAAATAATGTAAACTACACGCAAGCAAGTTCTAAAATGATAGCATCTAACAGGGAAGTGTATTACAACTTAAACTTATGATTGGCGAGCAGGCACAATCTTACAGTGTAGTCTAGTGTTGAATACAGCTTAATCTATCAACTGTTCGCAAGCAAGTTCTTACAGCTTTTATATTTAACAAGTTTTTAACTTGTTTGTTTGCGGCAAATAAATTGATTTCGTAATCAAACAGTAACACAGTAGTAGATTACGAGTTGTAATCTTTCAAGATCAAATGAGTTTTATTGATAACATAGAAGATTACATGATTTTAATTGAAAATTACAAAAACAAAATATAATTAGGCATATAAGCTATTTCCTGTATTGAACATGCCTCCAAGGCATTCGGTCAGGATCATTATCTGTTCCTCTCCACCAATTCGATAAGGAGTCTTTGCCTCGATTCTGATAATTCGTTCTTCCTTCGGATGATTGGTCGAAGGCAAGAATCCAGTCTTCTGGATGAGTGACCCTTTCGCCTCTTTTGTGCTTAGACTTCATTTGTAGCTGCAAGAGAGCAGGCCTTGCTCGAGCATCCTTGTAAACTCTTCTACAGCTTCCATCAGGGTCTTTAATTTGTTGAACATGGCGGACTCCATGATGAGATATACAAAGTATCTCAACAGCTCGTTTTTCCTCCAATTCTTCACTTCTTCGGGAGTTGGATGACGGTTAGCAAGCAATTTTATTTGGGATCGTGGAACTCAGGACGAGAACCAGTTACCCTGTATCCATGTGCTGGTGAGGCCAGGCGACCTATTGCAGCGGTGATGTTTTCTTCCAGTATGGCATCGAATTCCCTCTCTTTCTCCAATCTCCAGTGCCTTGCATCTTTTCTCGACTCGTCCCCCTTTTTGGCTTCATCAAGTGAAGAGACCTTAGCATCAATTCTCTCCAAGAGCTTTATCGCGCTGTCCTGTTTGGTCTCTAGATTTGAGATCTTGGAAACCAAGGAATTGAGCACCACTGACATGTCGTTAATTTTAGCGTCGTGGCCTGTCAGTTTGGAGTCGGTCACTAGAAGGGCGACTACAGTCTTTGCTTTTGAGATACGGATCTTTGCTTGCTCATCTCTAAGAATTTCTTCTTCGCATATTTGTAGTTGAGAGAGAGCTTGCTTTAATGTACTCGGCAGAATGCATAAAGCCTCTTCAACCATAGTAATTTCACACTTCAGGCCAGTTATCTCGTCGATGGTAGTCCCATGCAGCCAATCAAGTTGTTTACCAACATTGTACAGGGCATTTGCAGCATCCTGTAGAAACACTGTTTCACAACCAAGGGCGTGTAATTGCTCTATCTTCTCTTCAGTGCGCGGAGAGTTGGGACGCACATGATTTTCTTCAGCTCCATTGAGCTGGCGCATAGCCACATGACTGCGTAGCTGGTGTTGTCTGTCCTCAGGTAGGAAACTGTCATCGGATTCCACTGTTGGAGGTGATGCAGGGGCATTAGTTGTAGGTATGGCTATAGGATGGTCAGCTTGTTCGGATTGTGCTTCTATAGACAAAGGTACAAGAGGGACTGAATCCTCCTGCTATCTCTCAGCATCCGCCTGCTCCGACAGGAGGGACTGATTCCTCATGTAGGATGTCGCGGGCTTGATCTTATTCAGCGGCGACAAGCTCGGGCGCCTGTGCTGAAACTGTTGATTCTTCAACGACTGGAGGGACTGATTCCTCCTTGTCTTAAGCGGTTTCTTGCCGTCGGGGAAGGGACTGCTGTTGGCTTTAGGTCCCTTGTCCCTGTTGATTTTGCATCCGTGAGAGCTCCTGTTCTCTGGATTCTACACAGCTCATTCTCATACCTGCCTGTAATACGTCGTCATCGTCGTCTGAGTCGTGGTCTGATTTGGGGCTGAATGGAACAGTGTCTTCGGATTTCGATTTGCCTTTCAATCGAGCTTGAGCTTTCTCCAGAAAATAGCTTGATATCAGCTCACTGAAAAAGACGTTGTCCCATGAAATTAGGACTTCGATGTTCTGGGAATCAATTACCTCCAGAATAAATGATTCTTCTTCCTTTTGTATGGGGTGACCCTGTAGGACTTCCACTGAACAAAGCGTTCATAAGCCTGTTTAATTTGTACTGGCAGCAAAGTGTTATTGATTAGAGTATCGGGGGAGGGGTTGCGTATAGTACGTGGGTCTACTGTAGGCATAGGTTCCTCTATTAGTATGGGAGCCTGTTTTGGAGATGGATCCCGAACAGGGGTTGGTACCCTGATGGGAGATGGATCCCTTACGGGTGTGGGTTCCCGTGCAGGAGATACAGCTTTTGGCTCTAAGGGGGTAGCCGACTCGCCAGAGCCTTCTAAATTGGCAAATATCTTACTATCCGTCATTGCCGCCAAAGGCTCGGGATCTACTGTATGAACAGTAGCAGCTATTTCTTCCACAGGGGTTGCGCCCTGTGGGATTTGTACAGCGTGTTGCGCCGATGATGGGGCGTCCACATAGATCTTTGTAATCTCTGCAGCCTTATGTTTGGAAAGCTTCCTTAGCTTCTTTTTCGGCTTCTCGACAGCAAGAGGAGTTTTGCTGTGAGATGATCTCTTCCTCTTCATGGATGTCTCCTCACTCACAGACTTCAGAGTGGTGTCCCTTGGATCATCAGAAATTGGCAGATTCCGGACATATGGTATCGACCCAATTAGTCCGTCTCTGTTGAATACGGAGGGCTTGCTTCCTCCGATGTATTTGCGCTGGCCAATCTTCTTGGCTTCTTTCGATTGCGGCATGCTGCTTTTGGTGAGGATGTTGTTGAGAATGAGGCCAAAAGACTTCTTCTGGGTAGCAGGTTTAGAAGCCTCTTCATGTAGCCTCTTCAAGATGATTTGGCACCAATTGACCTTTTCCCCAGACATTATGGCGACCATCACTCTGAATCATAGGTTGGTGCACATCTCAAATGCGTTGGTCCTGTTTTCAACAACATGATAGCAAAAGTCGTGTAAATATACAAATGGCAGGCAAAAACTCTTCTTGTGGCAGAATGCATGAACATTCGTGTTCGATGCAGCGCCAGTAAATAATCCCTAGTTAGCGGTGAGGATTTCTTGGGACCCAAAGGTCTCAAGCTCTTCCATGGTCAGGTCGTTAGATGGCAGCCTGTACAGATTCTCCAAGAGATCCTGGTCAATGCGGATCTCAAATCTACGGACGGTGGCAGAAATGTCAGAAACTTCTCCTCCTCTTTTTAGAGAGAAGAAACGAACAGAGGCGTGAATAAAATTCTTCGACGAGTTTCTCATCATATAGCTCAACAGTATGGCTTTCAAGGCGATAGAGGCCTTGCTGACGGATTCTTGAAACGATGATCTCCATGGCATCAACATCATCGTTTTCGACACGAACACGTTCTAGCATGATGGATCTAGTGAAGATTTGCCCGTCGATGATGTTGTCTATCTTCTTAATGTATGAAGATGATGTTTGTGAAGATGCCATTATGATTTCTGAAGAAAAAGTGAGTGAAATTGCAAAGAAAATGCAGTAAAATGTAGTAAACATTATAGGCTATTTGCTCAAGAACTCGTTTAATTTTGCAGAAAGCGTAAAGAGTCTAAGGGAGCATGTAATAGTACTTTTATAGTGGGCAGGGAAAATTAGGGTTTACAGACAGTGAACGGTCAGATTTTAGGGATGGGAACCATCTTTTTAAATGAACGATAACAGGATGAATCGAGCGTAACTGGTACATCTTATCCATCTAATTTTGAAATGATAACTGGTCCCACATCTGACGTTTCGACTTCCCTTATTTCCCTAATTGGCGGTTTGAAATAATTACTTAATTTAAAAATCACGGCGCTTGAGATAAAATAGTCCATATGTCGTGTAAAGCATTAAATGCAAAGACGTTTGAATTATGAAATAGGGCGCGTGGACTCAAAACTGTTTTAAAAGGAATAATATAATATAAATTGATGTCCCATAGTATGTACCGTATCCACGAAAATACAGCGTTCCCTCTTAAAAGGTACATACAGGATTCAATTCTTATGGCAATATTTAGATTAGTACTGTATTCATGGGTCATACTTGTTGGGATTCGGTGCCTAAAACGAAGGCCCAGCGGAAGCGGTAAAACGAAAATTAATTCGATCCGAATCCTTACGAGGATCGATCGAGCTACGTATATACGAATATCAAAACGAAATACAAGAGATACGAGAAACATACCCTCGTAGTCCGTTGATTAAATGGATAACCTTCTCTTGAGCTATTCCCCAAGCTCTTGAACGATCCAACGCCGAAAACACCGCGTCTCTACTTGCCACGCGCCGGAAAGACGATCGGAACAACAACACTCGATTAACCTCTAAGGTTACGGCTAGAATCAAGTGATGAAGCTTTTATTACTACACTCTAAGTGTATAATATATCTCTCAATAATTTTCTCTCAATTTTTTCTCCAAGAAAAATGAAGATGAAGTGAATGATGATAGAACACAAAAATTTCTCTTCCCTCTCACTTTAATGTAGTTGCCGTGAGTGTGCCAAAATGAGAAGAGAATGAGGCTTTATTTTGGTCTTCAAAATCATTCACAAGATAAGATTACACCCACAAAATCACCTTTAACCTTATAATAAGAGATATGAAATCTCATATGTCAAAAGTCTTCCAACAAGAAAACAAGACAATGATCAAGGTAGCAAATCAAGGTGGGGGCCGGCCTCTAGAAGAAATCGGACGAGTTCGGTTCGTTTCGGACTCCCGTGAGTCCAAACAGATAAACACCAATTCCGTTCCGATGTATTTATATTGTTTAATTAATTCAATTAATTAAACATAACAAATACAAAATAACATAATTAATTTCTCCAAGAAATAATTATATTCATGAATTAAATTAATCACCCAGTAATTTATTTAATCCATTAGGCCATAAATCAATTTATCCAATAAATCGATTTAGACATCCAATGTCCCAAAATCAATTAGACATCCAATGTCCAATAAATTAGATATCCAATATCTAATATTTATAATGAGAGATCAAGCTCAATTCATTCCGTCGTCAATCTTAATGCGCGACTCGGTAGGTCCGTCTCAGTCAGCAATGGGAGGAACCAAAGAGTAGTAGCACCACCTAGCCAGCCTGGCGGCCTACACTGTACCCCGACTGAGAACAAATGATTGGGATCATTCAAGAACCATTTTGTCGTGAATACCAGTATACGTATAAACCCTTCTTTCAAATGTCCCGATCAAGTTATAGGGTCACGGTCAGTCAAACCCCATCTGTACTTGACGCTATGCATGCGTTAATGCAAATCGAGATCATCGAGCTCTCGTGTATCCAATACTACTAGCTCCAATGCTTTGGCCAAAGACTTATGATCTTATCTGCCAATAACCGCATAGGACATATAACCCGCTCACTAACGGGAGAAAGAATTCTATCTTGGTATTCAGTAGGACCTGCTACTTGCCCGTCAAGAAGCAAGTCGAGGTTGACCCCCACCTTCCGGTTTACAGGGTCGAACTACTCTAATGAAAATCTTGACGTCACAAGCACATCCCTACTAAATCCTCAAGTCGAAGGTTCACGAATACCTATCACAACCTTTCGATTCCGTCATTGACTGTCCCGGAGTGAAATCCGTGTGACGTATCGAGGGTGAGTCGGTTCGAGTATACTAATCCAATTAACATACCTATAATGTGTGCTCCCACTAACCATTAGAGTACGACAGGCACTCTCCATGTCAAAGAACACGTCATACAAGTCTTCACATAAACTTAACGCCCAGTCAAGTTTCATTGACTTGCGAACGATTAAGTATTTGAGCTATAAACCTTTCCAGTGCCGACCCCCTTATCCAATAAGGAGTGGAACGTTTTTCTCTCAAATACACGGACTAGTTTCTATATGTATATTTACGAGTTAGGAATGCCAGTAACTACCAGTAAATAAAGAAACATCCATTGCCTTATATTGATGATTTACATAATAACAAGTACAATGCCCTCACTAAACATCCTCTGAGTGGCATTCGAGGGCATACTCCTAACAATCTCCCACTTGCACTCAATGACACACACTATGGTATCTAATACCCATGTTCTCCAGATGACGCTCCAAGCTAGTCTGAGAAAGTGGCTTGGTCAGTGGATCGGCGACGTTGTCGGCCGAGTCTACTCAGGCAAAGACAATGTATCCCTTGCGAACATATTCTCTTACGAGATGATACTTCCTCTCAATATGTTTGGTGCCGTTGTGAAACCTCGGCTCCTTGGCTGCGCTACGCTCCGTCGTTGTCGCAAGACAAATGAACAGCAAATTTCAAGACATGGTATCACTTGAAGTTCTCCGAAACTTCTTAATCCGAACCCTTCCTTGAAGCCTCCGAGGCCGCTTGATACTCACTGACAGTGGAATCAAGATCGCGCTTTGCTTGGCAGTACGCCAAGATACTGCTCCTCCATTAAGAGTAAATATGTAGCCAGAAGTGGACATCGAGTCATCCTTCAGTCCTTGGAAGTCCGAATCAGTGAATCCCACCACATCCAAATCTCCACCGCCATACATCAGAACCATATCTCTAGTCCTTCTCAAGTAATTGAGAACGTTCTTTACGGCAGTCCAATGTTACCTACCTGGGTTTGCCTGAAACCTACTCACCACGCTTATAGCATGCGCGATGTCATGTCTTGTACACAACATAGCATACATAAGGATACCCACGGCCGAAGCATATGGTATATTACTCATTTCCTTTCGTTGTTCCTCACTTTGAGGACACATCTTCAAAGAGAGTTTTATTCCATGTTGCATCGGTAGGAACCCTCTTTTAGAATCATCCATCTTAAATCGCTTAAAGATTTTATCTATATAGAGGGCTTCGGAAAGACCTATTGTTCTTTTCGCTCTATCCCGGTAGAGTCGAATACCAAGAATATAGGTAGCTTCTCCCAAGTCTTTCATGGAGAAATTACTCAAAAGCCAAGCTTTCACAGAACTGAGCAATCCCACATCATGTCCTATTAGTAGAATGTCATCTACATATAGTACTAAGAATGCGATCTTGCTCCCACTAACCCTCTTGTATACACAAGGTTCCTCCTCATTTTGCATGAAATCAAACTCTTTGATTGCCTCGTCAAAACGAAGGTTCCAACTACGCGACGCTTGCTTCAGTCCATAAATGGAACGCTGAAGCTTGCACACTTTCTGAATATCGACTTCGGACACAAAGCCTTTAGGCTGTTCCATATAGATTTCCTCCTCGAGGAATCCATTAAGGAAAGCCGTCTTTACGTCCATTTGCCATATCTCATAATCGTGGTAGGCAGCTATAGCAAGCATCATGCGAATAGACTTGATCATGGCTACGGGCGAGAAGGTATCATGGTAATCGATCCCTTCCTTCTGGGTATAACCCTTTGCCACAAGCCTGGCCTTATAGACGTCAACCTTGCCATCACCATCAGTCTTTCTCTTGTAGATCCACTTGTTCCCAATAGGCACTATGCCCTTGGGGCGGTCTACTAGAGTCTAGACCTGATTGACATGCATCGAGTCTATCTCAGCTTCTATAGCTTCACGCCATTTCGCGGAGTCTACATCCACCATCGCTTGGTCATAGGTCGTCGGGTCGGTCTCTTGGCTATCACTTGGAACCTCATGGAGACCCAGCTCCTCCAAGTGCACAAGCCCATACCTCTCAGGTAAATGAGACACCCTACTAGACCTACGAGGTGGTTGTACTTGTGTTTCAGAAGGTTTGGTTCCAGTTTCTTGCACAGGTGTCTCCTGAGGAGTTTCATTATATTCTTCTAAAGAAATACTTCTACCTGCTCCGCCTTCCTTAATGAACTCATCTTCCAGGAAGTGTGCTTGTAAAGCAACAATGATCCTTCGATCTTCGGGCATGTAGAATAGATATACCATCGTCCCAGACGGGAATCCAATGAAACGTCCCTTCGCAGACCTAGCTTCCAACTTTTCCACCTTAGTCTTCTTGACATAGGCGGGACATCCCCAAATCCTAATATGATTAAGACTTGGTTTCCTTCCCTCCCACATCTCATGTGGAGTTTTAGGAACGGATTTGGAAGAACATTTGTTCAAGATATACGCGGCAGTCAGGAGTGCATACCCCCACAGGTAAATCGGCAAGTCAGTATAGCCCATCATGGAACGGACCATGTTCAACAGGGTCCGGTTCCTTATTTCTGACACACCATTTAACTGAGGAGTACCTGGAGGTGTTAGTTGTGAAACTATTCCATGTTCCTTAAGGAACTCGTCAAACTCCGTACTCATATACTCGCCACCTCGGTCCGACCGAAGTGCTTTGATATGATTACCAGTTTGTTTCTCAACTAGGGCCTTGAATTCCTGGAATTTCTCAAAGGCCTCGGATTTATGTTTCATTAAGTATACATAACCATACCTAGTATGATCATCTGTAAACGTAATGAAATATTGATATCCGTCACGTGCTGCTTCCAAAGCACCACAAACGTCAGTATGGATTAATCCCAGTTTATCAGCGGCTCTTTCAAAAGTCCCTGTGAAGGGGGACTTAGTCATTTTGCCTTTAAGGCAAGATTCACAAGTAGGAAAGGGATCCGATCCCAATGGTGTAACACCCCAATTCACAAATGGGACCTTACACGCCGTAGAACCCTCTTGAGGTCTACCAGGCTAACACATGACACATAACCACAATGAAAACCCCAAAAGATGCACTCAAAAGTAAATAGGGCCGTGGCATCGGCCAAAACATTTCAACGGAGTACATAAAACATAATATAAATATCAATTCGTTGCCCACGCAGGGGACTTATACCAAGTTCAAGAATAAACAGTTTAACTCCAATACTCGACATATGCAATGACAAAACATAAAAATAAACAACACAGACTCGAGCCACTATCATCAAGCCATCCCATCCTTCGCGTGCGCACCCCGTGCCTGCTCCTCAGCTCTCCCGGTACCTGAAATGCATAAGACGCATTTCCCCCATTTAAGGGGTTAGCATTCGAATAGCTAGTGCAAGTACACAATTACACAACATTATATACAAAAATACGGTTTTTCACAATCATCCCAAACATAGGTCATTTGCCACATATATATTCCGGAATACTACATTGGCAATCACATCGATTTTCAGTCATCACGATATCACAAAATCACAACTGGTATCCCGTGGCCGTACCCCTTAGTATCGACCCCCAGACATCCCGTCGAACACTCCGGGTGGGATACCACTTCCGCGGCCGTACCCCTTAGTATCGACCCCCAGACATCCCGTCGAACACTCCGGGTGGAAGTTCAATCACACACGCACCCAAGTCCACTTCCGCGGCCGTACCCCTTAGTATCGACCCCCAGACATCCCGTCGGACACTCCGGGTGGAAGGACACAACTCACGCACCCAAAAATCACCATTCATCATTCATTTCGAAAATCACAATATACATAACGAAATGTAATACATGTACTTGCCTTGAATGAAACGAAACGAAGGAAACGACGACGGAATAGGTTTCGGTCCGAACAATCCTCTCAAATCCGATCCTAACACAATAACGGTATACACAAGTCTCAATAATGTGGAAAGGTAAGAATTAATCCTAATTCTACCCGTTGGGACAATTCATCGGACACCAAGAGTGCATAAGGAAACGAAATCGGTCAATGGTATGACAACGGGATTTCATCCCAATCAAGAACAAGAAAGCGAGGTCAAGAGTATACTATCAAAATCTAATAACAACATCGGTCAATTCGAATTAAAACACAAGATCACCACCAAACCCTCCCCAAAATCATACTAGGGTTAAAGGAATTCTTACCTCTTGATGAATCAAGCATTCAAATCCAAAAACCACGGGTTAGATCCGCAATCCGAGCCACCCGATCGAAGAGGGATGAAGAAATCTACACAAGTAAGTGATAGGTGGAGGAACTCTCCCTCTCAAGACTCTATCACCCTCGCACGGTTGAAGAAGGGGAAGGAAATGAGGATTTCGAATAAAAGCGCTGATATAGCGGCCCGCGCCGTGTGCGCGGCTCGGATAAAGCGTGCAGCGCAGCCAAAATTGTGCCGGTGGTGGTGACCACTCGTTGTGCCGCGGCTCATCCGAAGTGTGCCGCGGCTCAGACTCGGCATGTGCCGCGGCACGCGGTACAGTCGAGTTTGGCCGGCAAGTGTCACACGGGTGTGCCGCGGCCCGGGCAAGTTTGCCGCGGCCCAGTCTCAGCAGTGTGCCGCGGCGCCCAATCCTTGTGGCGCGGCACACGGTGCGATTTGTTTAGGCAACAATGGGCGATGTGTGTGCCGCGGCTCACAATCCTTGTGCCGCGGCCCACACCCCCCCTCGGGTCCCAAAATGACGAAAAATGATCCGGAAGGAGAATAAAAGCAACATGGATCGATATTTGGGCAACAATAACACGAAATGGAAGTACGGAACCCAAAACGATCTGATGTACACAACCAAAGTCGAATAAGGGACAATTTCCCTAAACTTCTAGGAATTTACATAAACGGCCCAAACATCTGTAAAATCACGATACAACGTCGGATTAACAATCCGAAACTCACAACATGCTCTACTCAACCATACGAGCTCATGAAAATAGGAAAAATGACGAAATCGAACGAGTTTAGCGACAATCGGATACACATGCGACAAAATATAACCCAAGATGAAATTACGTAAAAACATTATCAAGACCCGTCTAAACGGAAAACTCCAAGAACAAAATAGGTTCAGAATTACAAAATAGTGCCAGGCGAGTTGTCCGAAACGAATATGCACCAAAAATAGAAATCACCAAGGATAGAAAACGCGGATATTACATTATCTCCCCCTAAAAATAAGTTTCGTCCCGAAACTTACAACACGAATAACTCGGGGTATCTCGACCTCATACCCTCCTCTGTTTCCCACGTGGCCTCCTCGGATCCATGCCTCGACCACTGCACTTTGACCAAAGGGATGGTTTTGTGCCTGAGTTGCTTAACCCGACGCTCTAAGATCTGAATCGGCTTCTCCTCGAAGGTAATGTCGGGCCCCAACTCGATCTCTCCAAAATCAATAATATGGCTAGGGTCCGATACGTACTTCCTAAGCTGGGAAACATGAAATACGTTATGCACGTGGCTCAGGGACGGCGGCAAGCCTAACCGATATGCAAGCTCTCCAACTCTCTCTAGAATCTCGAACGGTCCAATAAATCTCGGACTAAGTTTACCCTTCCGACCAAAGCAGTAAACTCCCGCGTCGCGACACCTTAAGCAAGACGTGATCTCCCACCTCAAACTCCAACGGTCGGCGACGTGTATCGGCATAAGACTTGCCGACTGCGGGCGTCGGCAATCTACCACGAATCGGGGTAATCTTCTCCCTCGTCTCAACTATCGGATCGGGCTCGATGCGATTAGCTCGAAGTATCATCCCAACACAACGGTGATCTGCACCTCCTTCCATACAACGCTTGAATGGTGCCATTTTGATCGAGGCATGCCAACTATTGTTATACGTGAACTCGATCAACGGCAAGTGTGTCTCCCAATCATCCTTCCAATCTAAGGCACGGGCTCTCAACATATCTTCTAGCGTCGTATCGTCCGCTCGGTGTCCTGCATGCTGGGGTGGTAGGATGTACTAAGTCTCAACTCGGTTCCCAAAGCTCTATGAACGGCTGCCAAAAATGTGATATGAACCGGCCATCACGATCCGAAACAATGCTCTTAGGGGTCCCATGCAATCTCACTATTTCCGCAACAAACACTCGTGCAAGCCTCTCCGGCCCCCACGTGTCCTTAATACTTAGAAAATGAGCTGATTTGGTTAGTCGATCAACAACGACCCAAATCATGTTCATTCCCGTCCGAGTCTTAGGCATATTGGTAATGAAATCCATAGAAATATCCTCCCATTTCCACTCCGGGATAGGAAGTGGTCGTAATGACCCAGCCGTCGGCGATGCTCAATCTTAACTTTGTTGGCGAGTCAAACACTTCGCCACAAACTCGTTAACATCCATCTTCAAATTACTCCACGGTAGTTACTCCTCACGTCCTTGTACATTTTATTCGTACCGGGATGTATGGAGTAGGGCGTGGTATGAGCTTCGCTCAAGATCTTACATCTCGGCCCAATATCACATGGTACACAAAGTCTGCGCGAAACCTCAAAACTCCATCATCGTGAACCACAAATCCGGGGGCTTTCCCTTTCCGCACATCCTCCTCATTGGACCAAAAGCGGATCGTCATATTGCTTCGCCTTGATATCATCGATCAGGGCGAAGTGATCTCTAATGCACATAATCGGCCTAAACTCTCGAACCCAAACCTCAATATTCTGACGGATGAAATCTCTCTGGATCTTACTCTGCGGTGTAAGTACCTCTAACATCTGCAAAGCCATCGGTTTTCGGCTCAACGCATCGGCCACTACGTTAGCCTTACCCGGATGGTAAAGTATCTCGAGGTCGTAATCTTTGATTAGTTCCAACCACCTACGCTGTCTCATATTCAATTCTTTCTGACTGAAGATATACTTCAAGCTCTTATGATCCGTAAAAATCTTACAAGACGACCCATAAAGATAATGCCTCCAGATCTTTAAGGCGAAAATGACCGCAGCTAACTCTAAATCGTGCGTGGGATAATTCACCTCGTAAGGTTTCAACTGGCGGGACGCATAAGCAATGACTCTATCTCTCTGCATCAAAACACACCCTAGACCAAGGCCCGAAGCATCACTATACACTACGAAGTCCTCGTTCCCCTGAGGCAATGCTAAAACGGGCGCGGTAGTCAGACGTCTCTTTAACTCGTCAAAGTGTCTGCTGTCTGCAGTCCATTCGAACTTCGAGTTTTACGGAGCAACCGAGTGAGTGGTCTAGCGATCTTAGAAAATCCTCAACGAATCTGCGGTAATAGCCGCGAGACCCGAAAACTCCTCACCTCCTTCACATTCTTAGGCGGCTCCCAAGCCATCACCGCCTCTACCTTCTGCGGATCTACCCGAACTCCCTCTGCTGAAATCACATGCCCGAGGAACGTCACTTCCTCGAGCCAAAACTCACACTTAGAGAACTTCGCGTACAACCGCTCGGTCCTCAAAGTGTCTAATACAATTCGGAGATGTAAGGCGTGATCCTCCGGCTCAGGAATAGATAAGAATATCGTCGATAAAAGCGACTACGAACTTGTCCAGATACTCAATAAAAACCTTGTTCATCAACGCATGAACAACTGCTTTGGGGCATTAGTTAGCGAAAGGCATAACCACAAACTCGTAATGGCCATATCTCGTCAGAAAGGCGGCTTTGAATATCGGCGTCGAATTCTCAATGGTAGTAGCCCGATCGCAAATCAATCTTGAAAAGACTGCCGCCCCTGAAGGCGATCAAACAAATCGTCAATCCTGGCAAAGGGTATTTATTTTTGATGGTCGACTTGTTTAATTCTCGATAATCGATGCATAAACGGCGACCCATCTTTCTTCTTAACGAAAATACGGCGCACCCCAAGGCGATGCGCTCGGTCGAATATACCCTTTATCTAACAATTCTCCCAAGCTGGTTCTTCAACTCTAACATCTCCGACGGTGCCATACGGTGCGGTGCTCGAGAAATAGGGGCCGCATTCGGCTCTAGATCGATAGGGAACTCCACCTCTCATTGTGGTGGTAATCCGGCAAGTCGTGCAGGAAGACATCGGGATACTCACTAACAAGCTGGAATTGACGACATGTCAACCCCACCATCTTCCGCCTTGAGCATAGCACCGATGGCCGACACAGTTCGAAGTTTCATCGCCTTCAAGGCGCTAATCACGCTCCCGATCTACGACTACGGTAGGCGAGAGTATGCTCGGTGCCATCCTCGGCCACGATCGAAATAGTACGAGTCCGATAGTTCATGATAGCACCGTGACGCTCTAACCAATCGTCCCCGAGGATTAGATCCTCACCCTTGAGGTCGATAACGATGAGGTTCGAGGGCCAATCTCGGCTCCCGATCCTCACGGGGCAATCCCTAACTTCCCGGTCCCCAACCATACGATCCCCGCTAGGCGTACCCACCACAAATGATTCACACTCAAACAAGCAGTTAAAGCCAATACGATTCACACAATCCGACGCAATAAAGGAATGGGTAGCACCCGAATCAAAAAGCACGGAAACTGGATGAGTAAGGATCTGAGTGGTACCTGACGCCACCGGAATGTCTGCCTCCTCTGTGCGCCTCATCTGATACAGTCGGGGGTGGACTGAACCCGAGCTCGAGGCTGTGCGGCGATCCGGCTGTCCCCGACCTCTACCGCGACCCGAACCCTGCAGAACCTGAGTAGCTGGAGTACTATGATCCTTCTGATCGGTAGTGGTAGTCGGAGCTCTAGCGACCCTGGTGGCTCTCTCACAATGAGTCGCCCGATGCCCGGTCTGCCTGCAAGTAAAACAAATAACTGGAGGAAAAGGGCAATCCTTCATCAAATGCTCATATTGGTTGCAGTTAAAACAAACCCTGCCACCAGAAGCAACGGAATGGACTGAACGATTACTCTGAGATCCCCGGCCGGGTGACGGTCTCTTCGGGTGTAGGAATGAACGAGACCTCGAATCGACCACCTTTCCGGTCGAGAATCCACCGTAGTCTTACGCTTCTTAGCTTCCGAAACCGACTCGATTCGGAGCGCCATCTCGATCGCTAGGGCGCGATCACGGTATTCTTTCAAAGTGGCACACATGAGCGGTGCCATACTCGCCTAATATGCGGCTTCATTCGCATATTGAAGTAACGGTTTTATCGACCTCCGTCCTCACTTGATCTCTCACGAAACCCAACCGCGATTGTAAGTAATGATGGCACGAGAAATAGGCACGTCCGAGGTGTAGCGGTGAAGAATTCCACAGTGCGTTCCTTCATCGGCGGACAATACTGCTGCTTCCATGCAGCCTTGAATTCCTCCCAAGTAGCTCGACGGTCTCTGGGCACAACGGCCTCCCACCATTCCGCACTTCCTTATCCAGAGGTCTTGGGCAATATGTACCCTCTGTCTTCGGGACAAGCTACGGCGTCGAAGGTCTGGACAACCGAAAGAGCCAATTCTCCCAACCGAGGGAGTCAGAGGATCCGGAGAAACGAGGAGGGTGCATCTTAGTCACCGTCTGAAGCCACTTACTAGACTCCTCTTCCGGTGTCGGGGCGGATTCGGCGTCCACCCGAGCTATTCGAGTAAGTTGGGCTACCAAGCTGAAATCTGATAGTAGCCGGCGTCGGCATTATTACCCGACGGCAGAGTGGTGAGCCGAGTCCGAGAATCGAGAAAGTGAGCCCTCTTCATTATCGGCACCCGACCACGGCCTCGGCCGCGTCCCTAGCCGGTCTACCACGACCTCTCAACATGCGAAGGAAGTAAGAAAAGGACAAGATCGTAAAGATTCACAATTCACAAAGTTGGTAACACAAGTCACGATTCCGAGCAGCGCAAGAAAAGCGAATTACGGAGATATAAGAGTTCGAGGAGACTTACGACCACGGTCGCACGAAAAGACGGTAGCATGATGATATTTGGCTCAACGAGTGACTCTAATGACGCAATTGATGCACCCCAAAATTCACCGACAGCCTAGGTATTCAAAACCTAAGCTCGATACCATAAATGTAACACCCCAATTCACAAATGGGACCTTACACGCCGTAGAACCCTCTTGAGGTCTACCGAGCTAACACATGATACATAACCACAATGAAAACCCCAAAGATGCACTCAAAAGTAAATAGGGCCGTGGCCTCGGCCAAACCATTTCAACGAGTACATAAAACATAATATAAATATCAATCCGTTGCTTGCAGGGACTTAAACCAAGTTCAAGAATAAACAGTTTAACTCCAATACTCGACATATGCAATGACAAAACATAAAAATAAACAATACGGACTCGAGCCACTATCATCAAGCCATCCCATCCTTCGCGTGCGCACCAGTACTGCTCCTCGGCTCTCCGTGCACAGAAATGCATAAGACGCATTTCCCCATTTAAGGGTTAGCATTCGAATAGCTAGTGCAAGTACACAATTACACAACATTATATACAAAAATACGGTTTTCACAATCATCTCAAACATAGGTCATTTGCCACATATATATTCCTAATACTACATTGGCAATCACATCGATTTTCAATCATCACGATATCACAAAATCACAATCGGTATCCGTGGCGTACCCCTTAGTATCGACCCCGGACATCCGTCGAACACTCGGGTGGGATACCACTTCGCGGCCGTACCCCTTAGTATCGACCCCGGACATCCCGTCGAACACTGGGTGGAAGTTCAATCACACATGCACCCAAGTCCACTTCGCGGCCGTACCCCTTAGTATCGACCCCGGACATCCCGTCGGACACTCGGGTGGAAGGACACAACTCACGCACCCAAAATCACCATTCATCATTCATTTCGAAAATCACAATATACATAACGAAATGTAATACATGTACTTGCCTTGAATGAAAGCGAAGCGAAGGAAACGACGACGGAATAGGTTTCGGTCGAACAATCCTCCCAAATCCGATCCTAACACAATAACGGTATACACAAGTCTCAATAATGCGGAAAGGTAAGAATTAATCCTAATTCTACCCGTTGGGACAATTCATCGGACACCAAGAGTGCATAAGGAAACGAAATCGGTCAATGGTATGACAACGGGATTTCATCCCAATCAAGAACAAGAAAGCCAAGGGTCACGAGTATACTATCAAAATCTAATAACAACATCGGTCAATTCGAATTAAAACACAAGATCACCACCAAACCCTCCCCAAAATCATACTAGGGTTAAAGGAATTCTTACCTCTTGATGAATCAAGCATTCAAATCCAAAAACCACGGGTTAGATCCGCAATCCGAGCCACCCAATCGAAGAGGGATGATAAAATCTACACAAGTAAGTGATAGGTGGAGGAACTCTCCCTCTCAAGACTCTCTCTCTCGCACGGTTGAAGAAGGGGGAAGGAAATGAGGGATTTCGCTGAATAAAATGCTGATATAGCGCTGATCGCGCCGTGTGCCGCGGCTCAGATAAACTGTGCCGCGGCACAGAGCCAAAAATTGTGCCCAGTGGTCGGCTGACCGCTCGTTGTGCCGCGGCTCATCCGAAGTGTGCCGCGGCTCAGACTCGGCATGTGCCGCGGCCTTTGCCAGTCAGCGGCCGCAGCGCGCTGATCGATTTTGGCGGCAAGTGTCACGGGTGTGCCGCGGCCGGACAAGTGTGCCGCAGCTTGACCGGCTTGTGTGCCGCGGCACAGTGCGGTTTGTTTAGGCAACAACTGGGCGATGTGTGTGCCGCGGCTCACAATCCTTATGCCGCGGCCCACACCCCCCCTCGGGTCCCAAAATGACGAAAAATGATCCGGAAGGATAATAAAAGCAACAGGGATCGATATTTGGGCAACAATAACACGAAATAGAAGTACGGAACCCAAAACGATCTGAGGTACACAACCAAAGTCGAATAAGGGACAATTTCCCTAAACTTCTAGGAATTTACATAAACGGCCCAAACATCTGTAAAATCACGATACAACGTCGGATTAACAATCCGAAACTCACAACATGCTCTACTCAACCATACGAACTCATGAAAATAGGAAAAATGACGAAATCGAACGAGTTTAGCGACAATCGGATACACATGCGACAAAATATAACCCAAGATGAAATTACGTAAAAACATTATCAAGACCCGTCTAAACGGAAAACTCCAAGAACAAAATAGGTTCAGAATTACAAAATAGTGCCAGGCGAGTTGTCCGAAACGAATATGCACCAAAAATAGAAATCACCAAGGATAGAAAACGCGGATATTACAAATGGACCCATAAGTCCATCTTTTTCCATCTTGTAAACCTTGGTCTGACCAACATGACCAAGTCTAAGATGCCATTTCAAAACTTGATTGGTTTCATCCCTACCACGTTTTCTAGTCATAGTATTCACAACTACTTTGTTGCTGAGATTTAGATGATACAATCCATTCAACAATGTAGCAGTACCCACTAGTTTATTTCTAAAATAAATTTTGCAGGAACCATCACCAATGAAAAATGAAAAGCCTTTTCGGTCCATGACCGGAATGGATACAATGTTTTTGTGCCCCTTGGGTAAAACAAGTACATATTCTAAAGTCAAAACAAAGCCGGATTCTAAACCCAAAAGAAGTGATCCTATGTCGGTCGCCTCGACACTATGCCCGCTTCCGAATGTGATCATAACTTCTCGGCTCCAAGCTTCCTACTTTGTTCAGATCGATTCACGGTACAAATATGAGAACTAGCACCGAATCCAGATTATCCGGGAAGTAGAAAATACAATAGCGGAACAATTTGTTTTCAAAACTAAAAGTTACAGACGAAGTGCCATGAAGAATCGGACAGTCTCTAGCCCGGTGGCCCGGCTCACCGCACTTGAGACAAGCATCCTTTTCTTCTTGTTCTTGAGAACCATCGAGCCTTGCCCTTACCCTTAAGGTCCTTAACTTGTGGTCCGGTTTGCTTCTTGGTCTTTTTCTTCTTGTTCTTAGACCTCAGGAGTCGAGAAGAAATCACAAGAGCAGACTCCTTCATCCGCGAGTCTTCATCGAGGCGAGCGGTCACAAGTTTGTTCATTAGCCCGGCTAAATTACATGAAATCTCGTTGAAGTTGAAGTTCATAACAAAATGTGAGAAGGAATCGGGAGAGGCGTAGGATAAGGTCGGTTTGGAGAGAAGTATCCATTTTAAAATCAAGAGCCTCCAATCTCTCGATCATGGATATCATTTTGAGGATGTGTTCCCCAACTTTCTCACCTTCCTTCATCCTTGCACTGAACAGTTGCTTGGATATCTCATATCTAGCAGTTCTGCTGTGCTCACCATAAAGTTCGGTTAAGTGAGATAGAATCTGCCTAGCAGAACTCATTTTCTCATGAGCTCTCTGAAGCTCATTAGACATAGAAGCCATCATGTATGCACGGACTTTTACGTCATCCTTAACCCACTTTTTGTGGTTTTCAATCTCTTCCTGATTGGCTCGGGTCCGCACAGGAGGCGCCGGAATGTCCATCTCCAAAACGTATCCCAGTGCCTCTATACTGAGGACAATCATCAGATTGCGGAGCCAATCCACAAATTTAGGTCCCATTAAGGTGTTCTTTTCGAGTAGAATTGCGAGTGGATTCATTGTCATATTGAGTTATGTCTGCATTAAGCATAACAGATTAATTAGTGACTTGTTATATTATGTTCTGAGTATAGAATTAAGGTCTTTTCTATTCTTGTTACCCAGCTCCCACTATTTTTATCGGAATAACACACTCCCATGTGAAATCCGGAAGTATCGTCGCTCTACTTCATAGTGGTCATCGAGTTCTTTATAAATCTTAATAGAGGGCAACCGAACAGGTTTCTAGTCTATTAATTTTCATAAAGTGGTGTCCAACACCAACCCATCTAATGGATGATTCGATCTTCTTTTTCCCCTTGTTCACTCCCCTCAACCTATACGGTTTCTATGGTTCGTGAACAAGTTAAGTTTATACCATCGACGCAAATCAGTTTCACAATTGAATCTTATCCGGCAACCTATCAGGTTTCTAGGGATAAAATTTGCTCCAACCGAAGGCATCCATTGCGCTCTCGGTAATTTATTCGTCCTCCCCGAACGACTACCCCGATAACTCTGAAGCATAGCACATCCGGTTTGGATTTTAATTTCCCGAAAACTCGATGGAGGGAAGGAAAACCTTGAAACCTTATAAACTTAATAATTTATCGTGGGAGAATTTTCGCGATTAGCGTTACACTTTGCACATTAATCGTTTAAGCGCGTTTGAGGCATTCATACAATATGAAACAACCATTCACAACCTAGTTGCTACCAACATGTGGTTCATGGACCGTTCCTAGAAAACAAAAACTCTGTAATCTAATTACAAGTCTTCGTCTTGAATCTTCGTCTTCTCGAAATGGATCTTCCTCCGGTCTTCGTCATTACATATAAATTTTACATTGAAAATTGCATCCTAGATACAAATATTTCTAGTAAAATAAATAGGCTCAAAACGGCCTTTATAACCCAATCGAATAAAACGAACGATTCAAAACTAAGTCCACGAACCACATCCCCATTCAAAAGCATTCATCCAATAAATACTAAATAAATGGAAAGCGTAGAGATACATTGATTCAATAAACAATACGAACCGATCAAATCGATTCACATGATCGGTAATATGAAAACGTTCAAAATAATTCGGTCGACCATAAATATTCCAATTAATCAAATTTCCCTCATAAAATGAAATACCATAAATCATTTTAATCATATTAAATTTAATTTAACATGCGGGAGATTAATTTTCAAGAATACACGGAAAAAATGAGCTGGGGCGAAAAAGGCCTGCCATGGCTGAGTCACTGCCGGCAGCATGCCGACAGATAGGCCTGGCATGGCCGATCACGCTCGGCAGCTGCCGGCCGGCTGCCCAGCGACCACGTTTGCGGCCCACAGATCGTGCCGTGGCCCAGCATGATGGGCGCCGGGCCGCCAGCACCACAGGCCGCGGCCCCCGACTTCCGGACCCCTCCCGGACCGTCCAACGGCATTTCGGGACTAGTTTTTCGACCGGATATCCAATATATATTCTCCAACATTCATATCTTCAATATAAATCATATTTCCAAGAAATTAAGATTTATATTTAGACATACACTTACGAAAAATATAATTACAACGAACGTAAAAACATATACCACGATTATGACTAAAATGATTCCAAATCATTCACCATCTAATCGAGCATTCCAAATGCTAATATCGTATATACGATCGCAAGACCTACGCTCCGATACCACTGTTGGGATTCGGTGCCTAAAACGAAGGACCAGCGGAAGCGGTAAAACGAAAATTAATTCGATCCGAATCCCTACGAGGATCGATCGAGCTACGTATATACGAATATCAAAACGAAATACAAGAGATACGAGAAACATACCCTCGTAGTCCGTTGATTAAATGGATAACCTTCTCTTGAGCTATTCCCCAAGCTCTTAAACGATCCAACGCCGAAAACACCGCGTCTCTACTTGCCACACGCCGGAAAGACGATCGGAACAACAACACTCGATTAACCTCTAAGGGTACGGCTAGAATCAAGTGATGAAGCTTTTATTACTACACTCTAAGTGTATAATATATCTCTCAATAATTTTTTCTCAATTTTTTCTCCAAGAAAAATGAAGATGAAGTGAATGATGATAGAACACAAAAATTTCTCTTCCCTCTCACTTTAATGTAGCTGCCATGAGTGTGCCAAAATGAGAAGAGAATGAGGCTTTATTTTGGTCTTCAAAATCATTCACAAGATAAGATTACACCCACAAAATCACCTTTAACCTTATAATAAGAGATATGAAATCTCATATGTCAAAAGTCTTCCAACAAGAAAGCAAGACAATGATCAAGGTAGCAAATCAAGGTGGGGGCCGGCCTCTAGAAGAAATCGGACGAGTTCGGTTCGTTTCGGACTCCCGTGAGTCCAAACAGATAAACTCCAATTCCGTTCCGATGTATTTATATTGTTTAATTAATCCAATTAATTAAACATAACAAATACAATATAACATAATTAATTTCTCCAAGAAATAATTATATTCATGAATTAAATTAATCACCCAGTAATTTATTTAATCCATTAGGCCGTAAATCAATTTATCCAATAAATCGATTTAGACATCCAATGTCCCAAAATCAATTAGACATCCAATGTCCAATAAATTAGATATCCAATATCTAATATTTATAATGAGAGATCAAGCTCAATTCATTCCGTCGTCAATCCTAATGCGCGACTCGGTAGGTCCGTCTCGATCGGCAATGGCGGGAACCAAAGAGTAGTAGCACCACCTAGCCACTGGCGGCTACACTGCACTACCCGATCGGGAACGAATGATTGGGATCATTCAAGAACCATTCTGTCGTGAATACCAGTATACGTATAAACCCTTCTTTCAAATGTCCCGATCAAGTTATAGGGTCACGGTCAGTCAAACCCCATCTGTACTTGACGCTATGCATGCGTTAATGCAAATCGAGATCATCGAGCTCTCGTGTATCCAATACTACTAGCTCCAATGCTTTGGCCAAAGACTTATGATCTTATCTACCAATAACCGCATAGGACATATAACCCGCTCACTAACGGGAGAAAGAATTCTATCTTGGTATTCAGTAGGACCTGCTACTTGCCCGTCAAGATGCAAGTCGAGGTTGACCCCCACCTTCCGGTTTACAGGGTCGAACTACTCTAATGAAAATCTTGACGTCACAAGCACATCCCTACTAAATCCTCAAGTCGAAGGTTCACGAATACCTATCACAACCTTTCGATTCCGTCATTGGATCGTCCGGAGTGAAATCCGTGTGACGAATCGAGGGTGAGTCGGTTCGAGTATACTAATCCAATTAGCATACCTATAACGTGTGCTCCCACTAACCATTAGAGTTCGACAGGCACTCTCTATGTCAAAGAACACGTCATACAAGTCTTCACATAAACTTAACGCCCAATCAAGTTTCATTGACTTGCGAACGATTAAGTATTTGAGCTATAAACCTTTCCAGTGCCGACCCCCTTATCCAATAAGGAGTGGAACGTTTTGCTCTCAAATACACGGACTAGTTTCTATATGTATATTTACGAGTTAGGAATGCCAGTAACTACCAGTAAATAAAGAAACATACATTGCCTTATATTGATGATTTACATAATAACAAGTACAATGCCCTCACTTAACATCCTCTGAGTGGCATTCGAGGGCATACTCCTAACAATACTGTATTCCCCCTTAATTAATGCACCCGTCAGCTGTAGGATGATTTCATGTCTCCTTATTCCTATAGTGCTGTCGGATTGTCTGAGTGTACAATTAATTAATGGTGGATACTGTATTCTTGGGCTTATAGCATTCCCCCTCAATTGTTGAGTAAAAGCATTAAAACTTACACGGAGTCGGGCTGTAGCATTCCCAATTCTTGTCGAAGCATACAGAATCTGGCTGTGCTGAGAGGTTTGGTAAAGATATTGGTTAACTGAATATCTGTATAAATTTTCTCGAGCCGAACATCCTTGTTCTCAACCTGATTCCGAATGAAATGATGCTTCATATGAATATGCTTGGTATGGGAGTGCAATATAGGATTTTGCATTATTGCAATTGCACTTGTGCTATCGCACATAATCGGTGTTTCCTTGGCAATGATTCCATAGTCTGACAGCTGTTGTTACATCCAAAGGATCTGCATACAGCAACTACCAGCAACATAGTATTCTGATTCAGTTGTGGAAAGCGAGTTTGCCAATTGTTTCTTACTAAACCACGGCACAAGCCTAGGTCCAAGAAAGTGACAGGTACCGTTTGTACTCTTCCTATCTAGCTTGTGACCTCTGAGATCTGAGTTGCTGTAGCCAACTAAATCGAATCCGCCTTCTTTAGGATACCATAGTCCTGTATTGACTGTTCCTTTGACGTACTTCAGGATTCGTTTGGCTGTTGTGAAGTGTGATTCTTTAGGTGCTACCTAATATCGGGCACACACTCCTACAACAAACTGGATATCGGGCATGCTAGCTGTTAGGTACAGGAATGAGCCAATTAGCTTTCTGTAGAGTGATTGATCAACTGGCTTTCCAGCTTCATCAGCACTAATTTGCACGGAAATGCTCATGGGGGTTTATGATGATTTGGAAGTATTCATTCCAAACTTGTTGAGAAGCTCCTTGCTGTATTTTTCCTGGTTGATGAATATCCCTGCTGGTAACTGCTTTACCTCCAATCATGGGAAATAACTAAGTTCTCCCATCATACTCATTTCAAATATACTTTGCATGATATGAGAGAACCTTTGACACAAAGCAAGGTTAGTGGGACCAAATATAATGTCATCTACGTATATTTGAACCATCAGGAGGTCTTCACCTTCTTGTATCTTAAATAGGGTCTTGTCCACAGCACCTTTCTCGAATCCATTATTGGTAAGGTACAGGTACAGAGTTTCATACCATGCCCTAGGTGCTTGCTTAAGTCCATACAGTGCTTTCCGTAGCCTGTATACAAGGTCTCCACCTTCTGTGTTGACAAACTCTGGTGGTTGTTCAACATAGACTTCTTCGGCGAGGTCTCCATTCAGGAATGCGCTCTTGACATTCATTTGATATACAGTAAAGCTCTCATGGGCGGCAAAGGCTAGAAATATCCTAATAGCTTCTAGTCTGGCTACAGGGGCAAATGTTTCATTGTAGTATATACCTTCTTCCTGTCTGTAGCCTTGTGCGACTAAACGGGATTTGTTTCTGCTAACAAGTCCATTCTCATCCTTCTTGTTTCTAAATACCAATTTAGTTCCAATTACGGATTGACGCTCAGGTCTGGCTACTAGATACCATACGTTGTTTCTTTCGAAACCATTAAGCTCTTCTTCCATAGATGTAATCCAGTGAGAATTGTCTAGAGCTTATTTGGTAGAAACAGGTTCGGATTGATTTAAGAATACGGCGATAGTGCACATGTTAAGTCTTCTAAGTTCAGCTTGAGATTTCCATACAGGAAATGGAGATTTCTCAGATTCAGGTTCTTCTTGTGCACATAGTACATTTCCTTGTGTACTCTGTATTCTCCTACGGGTAGATACTCCAGCATCAATGTTTCCTATGATGAAATCCTATGGGTTATCTTTCAACCATCTCCTGTCGGGTTCTAATTCGGCATCCCGTAATGTATCTTGAGTTTTTGTAGTTTCGGCTTCGACTTGTACAACATCAGCTTCATCTACCTCTGTTTTTACAACCGCAGGGTTGATTTCTAAGTCAACGATAGGCTCTATTGGAGCTGGAGGGTCATTAGTGGAGAGTTGTTGGATATTCTGAGTAAGATCTTCTACTCCTGTAGGATCATGGTGACGTTCGTCGAACACTACATATACTCAACTGTCAGCTTCCGTTTGTTAAAGATCCTGAAAGCTTTGTTGATATAGGAATATCCTACAAATATCCCTTCATCCGACTTCTCATCGAAGGTTCTAAGTTGATGTTTGTCGTTGTCCAAAACATAACACCTGCATCCGAATATGTGAAAGTACGAAACTAATGGAGTTTTGTTGTTCCATACCTCGTATGCTATTTTGTTGTGATGTTTGTTGATGATACAGCGGTTTTGTGTATAGCATGCTGTATTGGTGGCTTCATCCCAGAAACACTGTGGCAACTTTCTTGCGGCAATCATAGTCCTTGTTGCTTCCTTGAGCGTCCTGTTCATTCGCTCGGCAACACCATTTTGTTGAGGTTTTCGGGCAGCTGAGTATTCATGATGTATCCCATTTTCCGAAAAGTATTGCTCTATAAAGCGGTTAGTGAATTCAGTACCTTTGTCAGAACGAATGGACATGATACTCAACCCTTTCGCATTTTGAAGCTTTCTTAGGTGCTTGGGCAGCTTTGATGTGGTTTCCTTCTTCTTGCTTAGGAAGATTGTCCAAGCATACCTGGAAAAATCATCAACTACAACGAGAAAATATTTCTTACCTCCCAAACTTACCGGGTTCTACTGGACCGTAGAGATCCATGTGTAGTATTTCTAGAACTATGTGAGTGGAAAGGTAGGATTTGCTTTTCAGGGTGGTCTTGATTTGTTTGCCTTTCTGACAGGGTTCACAGACGCTGTCTTTTTGTAATGACATATCGGGCAAACCTCTAACCATTCCCTGTCTAGCGAGCTTGTTGATCATCTTGAAGTTGACGTGAGACATCCTCTTGTGCCATATACAATTTTGATCTGCAGTGCCTTTGGCAACAAAACAAGGAATTGTGGAGCTCATAGGCATCCAGTCAGCAATAAACATGTTACCTGATATGCTTCCTGTGAGCACAACTTCTTTGGTCAGAATGTTCTTGACTCTACAGTGATCTATATAGAATTTCACCGAGAACTGTTGGTCACAAAACTGGCTAATACTAAGTATATTATACTGTAAGCCTTCAACATAAGCTACATTGGTGACTTTGAATTTTCCTATAAGCAGGGTTCCCTTCCCTCTTGTTCTTCCTTTGGATTTATCACCGAAGCGCACTTTTGGACCGCAACCTTTTACAAAATCTGACAGCTTGCTTCTATCTCCCGTCATGTGCTGAGAACATTCGCTGTCGAAGTACCAGATGTCCTTCTCTAAGATGTCTTGTAGGCAAAGAAATTAAGTAGATATAGGTCCCCTTTGGATGTTGGGTCTATGGATGTTAGTGCCTTTAGGTACCCAGATTTGCGTGACCGCAATTGGCTTGCTGTAGGTTACTTTAGGTCCATTTTTGCGATGTATATGTGGGGCAGGCACGTAGTTGTTGTAACCTTGATAATTATTATGCATGTAAAATTCAGGGTTATTATTATTAATCAAGTACGATTGCCTCTTGGAGGTGGATCCATTTTCTTCGGCCTTACATCTTGCCTCCTGGGTCTCCAATTGGATTCTCAAAGTTGTCGCTGATATTGTGCGCAGACCTGCTTTCTCGATGGATAATGAGGCTCCTGTATCCAATATCTAGGTGCACTATACTGTTGAAAGTACTGTTGTGCAGGCCTTTGATATGTGGGTACAACCTTCTTTCTGAACGGCTATTGGCGCTTTTCATATGCTCGGGGAGCATGCTGTTGGTTACGCCTTACATGTCTGGATGGCTGAGGATTCCGCTGTCTGTGATATGACGTTAGTGGTGGAATGGCAACATTTGCTATACGCGGTGCAGCAGGTACCTTGACAGGACTTGGGGTCTCCTCAGGCACAGGAATGGGTTCTACACCCCTGACGAACACAGTACTAGTTTTCCCTTTATTGGAGAATGAGTTGAATCCTAAGACACTTTTATCATGAGCATGTTTCCTGGTGCTTAGAATTTCTTCCATCCTTTTAGATGATTTCTCGAAAGATTTCAAGATAGTCTCAAGTTCTCCTTCTAGTTTTTCGAGGGTTTTTACTTTGCCTTCGAGCAGAATGAAATCATTTGTCTTGCTCTCACTGTGAGACTTAGCCTCATTTATTTCATGAGCAAGTTGATGATTGCTCTCCATGAGTTTTTCCACTGTGATCTTGCTGTTTTCACAATCGATAGACATATTTTCATAATTATTTCTCAGCAAGTCAGTTTCATCTTTCAGCTCTAAGTTAGAAATTTTGAGTTGTATGTTTTCTCACTTTAATGTCTCATGGTCCTTTTAAATGTTTTTAAATTCATTCATCATATTTGCGAAAGTATGAGATGCATTAATGGGAATATTAGATGTTGATCTTACCTCATCATCACTATCTTCATCGTCTTCAATATCTTTAGCCATAAAGCACATGTATGCTTTATGTTCGAGCTCATCATCAGATGAGTCACTGTCAGTAACCGCCTGAAGATATTCCTCGCTTTTGGTTTGAGCGGGCGAGGCTTCTGATTTGCCGATCAGGGCATTAAGCTTGTTCTTCCAAGCATGCCTTCTTTCGTCCTTTTCTTGTTGCTCGGCTTCCAGCAACTTTTGAACTTTAGGATGCGGACACTTATTTGCATAATGTCCCGATTTCCTACAATTATAACATAGATTAGAATCACCAGATGGGGAAGATTCAGAACTTACCTTGTGGAAAGGCTTGGGCTTGTATGGAGTCTTTCCAGACTGTTTGATGAATTTCTTAAATTTGTGTATGAGCAGGGCCATTTCATCTTGTGACAGGATATCGTCGTCACTGGCAGCATTTTTGTAGGCAGATTTGGATGTGCTTGGCATGATGTGTCTCCTGTTGGATACAGCGGCTAACGCTGTAGTCCTAGCAGGTGACTCTTCGGCCTTGTCTGTCCTATCAATGTCATACTCGAAAGCTTTTAGGTCAGAGAAGAGGTTAAAAGTACAAATGTCATTTAAATTACATGACATATGCATAGCTGTGGTTTTTATGTCCCATCGGGCAGGGAGAGATCTGAAAATTTTTAAGTTCTTCTCCTTTTGGGTAAAAACTTTTCCCAACACTTCAAGTTCACCAACAATGCCAGTGAATCTGAGGTCAAGTTCCTCAAGAGTTTCAGATGGTTTCATTTCAAAAGATTCAAATTGCTGAGTGAGTTTTGAAATTTTGTTTTCTTTTGAGATCTCAGTTCCCTCACAAATCATCTTGAATTTATCCCAGATTTCCTTGACTGTTTTACAGCTCTTTACCTTTGAGAATGTGCCTTTGTCGAGAGTGACAAATAGCTCATTCTTAGCTATGTTGTCGAGATTGGCGTGCTTGCGTTCGTCGGTTGTCCATTGCTCGCGCTCTTTCTTGAGCATCTTTGCATGGGGTTGTCCTTCTATCCTTGCGGCAGGATTAACCTTCATAATCTTTATGGGTCCATCTTGAATGACAAAAATCATTTCTTCGTGCATGGCTGCAAGATGTGCTTCCATCCTAATTCTCCAATCATCAAATTCGTTAATTGAGAACATAGGAACCTTATTGATCATTAAGGTATCCATATGTAAGAGTAGGAAATATAAAGATGGTTTTCAAAAATGGGTGATTTTGGATCTGATTTGGTTAAAAATGCGACTGATTCTTTTTAGAATCAACTGCTCCGATACCACTTGTTGGCCACTAAGTATACAGAATATAGCTTGGAAAAGTATTAGTACAACAAGCTGTACGTTTTTGAAATAAGAGTGCATAGCGAAAGTCTGTTAAAGTAAGTTGATGTAAATACAGCAACTGGGCTTGCTCCTGTTATCTTGGTGCGTACAGGGTATTTAGAGTATACTTAAACAAATCACAATTTATGAAAACAATAGATGCAGAAGGTAAATAACATGATATTTAAAGTGGTTCGAGGTAAACCCCTCTACATCCACTGGTGCTCCACACAGGAGTGAAAATTTTTATTATAATCACTACGTACACAACTACGTGAATATAATAAAACCTAACCTTGTATCGTTCACACAAAATGATACAAAGAATGTCGCTTTCAACCGTTGCAAGTACAAAGTGCAAAATACGAGTCATACAATTCAAGTTCCAAGAATAATAACAACCAAGAATCTTTAAAGATTCAAACACGACGAAAAATACTTCCCGAAGCAAGAGTTTGGGTAAAACATTCCAAAATCGAAAGATCATAATTCAAGAGAAACAATTTATACAATGTTGTAATAAGTCATCGGGAATTTTAATAGAAAACAATTTAAGATTATCGAATCCTTCTCTTTCCAAAATCAACAGGGTTCACAACCCAAAGGTTTTTGTTTTCACAATAAAAAAAACCAACAACAATTTACAGGGTCGAAACCCACGTCACGTGTACTCGACGGACATAAAAATCAACACCACATAATCACTCAAGAGACGCAAATCTTGGTCACTCAACTATATCATAAAACAAACCGCGCACAGGCATCGCCTAGGACCGGGATGAAGCCACTGATCCCATTCGACGCCTTTAAGGACCCTCCTGAGCTGGATAGCGAAACAAACTCGTGAATCTAGAGTGAAGTCATAGATTCCCTCGAGGCCTTGATGGACCCTCCCGAGGTGAGTAAAACACATTTACAAATCATAAACACACCAGTGTGAACACTTGTCACGGCATCTAATGGTTCAATCAATCACTTGTTGTCTCTTGACTATATGATCACACGCCATATGTCACCACAGGTCTTGTCTCAGGCTCTCACGGTTGGATCAATCACTTGTTGCATCCTGACCACATGGTCACATGCCATGTGTCACCGTAGACCTTCGACCATATCCACACATCACACAAATAACATAGCACGCCAAGGATATCCGAACAATTCACCCAAAGGCAACAAACACACAGCACGACACGAATATCAAATCACAACACACCGAAATGAGATAATATATGAATCTATATCATCAAATCACAACAACAACACCAAACGTGTTCACAAGATTCACATAATCATTTACGAACACCACAATCGTAAAAACACACATGATTTTGAAACAGAGCCTTTAACGAGGCTAACCGAATCTTTGAAAACTCATTTCAAACAACCAAATAAACATACCAAGACAATTCACCAATCATTATATCTACAAAATGAGAGATGTATGAACAAGGTACTTGCCTTAAATCCAAAGCACGCGAAGCAACGGGAAAGCTCGACCGGAAGCCCTCGAATCTTCCAACTAGGTCAAAAACACAAGAACAACTTAATCACTATAAGGTCGATCGCAAGAAAAATGCAAAACACACGAATTTCTTAACAAGAATTCCTAGAGACAAAGGTTCGGACACTTGGGGCTCAATATTTCCCAAAGAACATCAAGAACATCATTCGAAAACGAATACGGAAAGAAATACGAATCAAAACATGGGGAGAGAATTAATACAACCGATTGATGATATACAACAGCATGACTCATAAAGAACAACCCGAATCTCGAAGATTCACAAAATATAAAGGAAGGGTTTACAAGATGATTACCTCGAATCAAAGACGAAGAACACAGATTGATGTTGTTAATCAACACCAAGAACTCAAGGAAGATGTAAACTTGGAGTTACAAAACTCCAAAATCGCCCTTCAATCGTTCACAGATCGCCAACGCCGCGGGGGAGAAGGGAGGGTGAAAAACGATGAACACGGTTAACCCTTGAGAATATATAGAGAATTTGAAGCTTATGTACGTTAGGAGCACCATCCTAACGTACGTTACCCGATTAACGTACGTAAGGTATAAACCTTTACGTACGTAATAACCATTCATGGCTCACTGACCGAATACCTGAAGGACTTTACGTATATAGCAAGGCTTTGTAACATTACATAACAAGTATCAATAGCGCACGCTATTCTCAACACATGGCGTACACAATCGGGGGACAGAACTCATTGTCCGAAGCTGTGAAGACCCTTACGTACGTTATGAGCAGGGCTTAACGTACGTAAGGCATACGATGTTAACGTACGTTATGCTCAAAGCATAGCATACGTAAGTCACTTAGCAATTCCAAAACTGCTAAGTTCAGCCCGTCGAGTACGAGCGTGAGGAAACCGCAAAACGACAACAACAATACAAGACAAAGACATGCATACGAAGAGTGCACCACGATGAACTCAAACGTTAAAAGAAAATATGATTCCGACTACCCGGAGGTTCGGAATAACGACAACGAAAGTAATTACCCCAAACTTTGGGAAATTATGAAAACGGCCCAAAACGTCCGAAATACACGATACACGATCGAAAAACTAAGCCAAAGCTCGGAACACGTATAACAACGTTAAATGAAATTACGAGAAATCCGAAACAACAGTTTCGAACGAGCTTCACAAAAATCGAACTCAAGCGCGGAAAAGTCACCTAAGAACACGAAACTCAACAAAATGACACCAAAACGAACTCAGATGTTAAAAAGTGCAGAATTAAATATTCCCAGAAGATGAAACACTCACAAGCGAGCCATTAAAACGGACTCTCGCCGAAGAAAGAAGATTACCGAAAACCAAATTATGGGTATTACATTACAATTCCTCGTTTAGGTCCCAACTCGGTTGCCTTTCTTGGATGTCTGTCCAGTTTCCACAATATTGGCATTTGCCACAGCAGCATTTACCTTCTTCTCTGATCCTCTGTTGTCTTCCTCTATGCGAAGTCTAACGATCAGCTATTCCATGCTCATGTCTTTGCGCTTGTGCTTGAGATAGTTCTTGAAGTCTTTCCAAGTCAAGGGCAGTTTTTCAATCACAGCAGCCACTTGGAAGGATTCGCTAATGATCATTCCTTCAGCATGGATTTCATGAATGATCACTTGTAACTCTTGTACCTGACTGACTACAGTCTTGGAATCCACCATCTTGTAGGCGAGAAACTGCCCAACAATCCACTTCTTGGCACCGGCGTCCTCGATCTTGTACTTATGATCTAGTGAGTCCCATAATTCCTTGGCTGATTTAGCACTACTGTACACGTTGTACAGTGAATCAGCAAGGCCATCCATCACATAGTTCCGATACAGATAGTCAGAAGTTTTCCAAGCATCAATGGCTATCAAAGTCTGTTGATCACTGTCTTCATCATATTTTGGCGCGTCCTCCTTGAGGAATCGAGACAAGCCTAGAGTGGTCAGATAGAACATTATCTTCTGCTGCCATCTCTTGAAATTCTGCCCGTTGAATTTCTCTGGTTTGTCTGCATGGTTGACCGGAACCGAAACCAAATTACTAATCGGAATCGAAATTGAGTGGTTGGCTGAACCCGTACAGTTACCAGAGGCGCACCTCCAATCGCTGAACCCGATCCGATTTTCTGAGGCGCACCAACGTCCGTAGACAGGGTTGGGTTTTGAGAATCCATTATCTTAATCCTTTGAAAATATATCTATTTTAATCAAGTAAACAAAAAAAACTTGCTTTAAGATTGTTGAATACATTTTGTAAAATGAATACTTGAAAAAACAAATACAGTATATATCGAAGATATAATTTATTTATGTCCTGCCAAAAAGTTGTTAGCCGAACAAAAAATTGTTGATCACGAAAATGATCGAAAATCGTTGTTGAGTCCAGAATATGTGTCTCCTTAAAGCAAATTCGCTATGGTGTGTGACGCCTGCCTCCTTGGATAAAACAACAGTCTGATGCACTGAATCAATGATTCCTTGCACCCTCAGCGAACTAGAATAGATCTGTATACTATCACCGACCCAGAACAAATGAAAAACGAAGAAAGAAAATCTGGCCGAAAAATTAAATGATTCTCGAAAATCGTACGTATGAAGTGTAAAAATCGAACCCCTCAAGTCGGGTATTTATAGGTGAAGGCTGGAGGAGAATGTGTGCTGGAGAAACACTAAACCGATTGGGATTGATATCTTGATACTTATCCTAATATGTTTAATTCGATAATTATCAATTAAATTGATATTTATCTGGATCCGAAGAATTCGGAATTTATAATTAAGGTGTTTCAGCAAATTGATTTTTTGCCGAATAAAATTGCAGTAAAAAGATAACTTCGAGACGCTGAGACATTTCACCCAAATCGCCCTTCGACCGAGCCGACCCCACCCGAACCGAACCGAGCCGAGCCAAGCTGAGACGAACGGACGGATGGCGGCGGCGGCGCGCGCGAGGGGCGCCTAGTCACACATCAACTCGTGTCTCACTTTTGAACAAGATTTTGTCCATATCTCTTTATATACTCACAATTTTTCACTTCTTTTTCCAATGTGGGAAGACATCCCAAACCCATTTCTAAAGGGTTCACTTTGGAACATTATATCTCATTCATACCTCAATCATTTTGAGTGTTTTTATATGTTTTGGAAACCTCGTATGGAGTACTACGTATTCCAACTAAATCCCGTTTAACTCGTAGTCGAGCCCACTCAAAATTGCCTCTCAAGTGGGCTGCTCAAAACAGCCCATTTCCTCTTTATTTCCAACATTTCCAACCAATCCCCCACATGAATGAGATTGATGGTCCAACAGCACACGTCAGACACGGAGTTTGACTTGATGATAGTTACTGTGGTTAGGCATTGCATAGGATAGGTAGAATATGCTCCTTGAACCTTCCCTCGAAAGGATATATTCTCCTTACTGGCGAGATAGTGTGACTAGATGCCTTTGAACTGTCCGATCGCTTGTGTAAGTGATCGTATATCCTTCACAAGTGCCCTTCCTGATTTATTCTGTTCTCATTATTGTGCCCATTTTGGCCGTGGACACCATCCTTGTTCTGCGAGAGTTTCTAAAGAATTGTGCCTTTGCAATTCTCCTTTGAAGGTGATTCTCTTTAAGTGTTTTGAGTAAACCCGTATTTTACTCCACCCGACTATATGTTGTAGACTTTAAGAATCATTAAAAGCATAAGCTTAAACTATCCCTACGGGTATCACTTTTTTCATCCTAGGAATGGCCGGTTCGGGGTAGCCCCCACAGTGATCGTGCCCAGTTTTATGAATTTGTTGTCCCATTGAACCTAGATCTTGGGATCTCCAGTCTGCTTAGGTTGGGTATCCTCCATAAAACCATTGGCTCCAGGCAATAGACCCATTCCTTTTGATGATTTATCAACAAGGTCTCTTGATAACCCTTTGGTTAGCGGATCCGCAATGTTATCCTTTGATGACACATAGTCAATGTTGATAACTCCTATTGATATAAACTGTCTAATGGTATTAGATATCCTCCTTATATGACGAGACTTACCATTGTACATTATGCTCTGTGCTCTGCCAATCACAGATTGACTATCGCAATAAATACATATTGCGGTCACAGGCTTTGCCCATCTTGGAATATCTTCTAGAAAATGGTGTAGCCATTCACCTTCTTCTACACATTTATCTAAGGCAATAAACTCGGACTCCATTGTTGACCGAGATATAAGTGTCTGTTTCGAAGATTTCCATGTCACTGCTGCACCAGCTAGTGTGAATACATATCCACTTGTTAACTTGGAGTCTTTTATATCAGATATCCAATTTGCATCACTATATCCTTCAAGTACTGCTGGATATTTGGTATAGTGCAGCCCATACTCACGAGTACCCCTTAAATATCTTAGTACCCTTATGATCGCCTTCCGGTGATCCTTTCCGGGGTTGCTTGTGTATCTACTTAGTCTGCTAACTGAGTAGGCTATATCTGGTCTTGTACAGCTCATCAAGTACATCAGACTTCCTATTATGCGAGAGTACTCAAGTTGAGATACTCATTCACCCTTATTTTTGGATAGTCTTAACGTCATATCCACTGGGGTTTTGGCTGTGCCAGAGTCATTCTTATTAAATCTTTCAAGGATTTTATCCATATAGTGGGCTTGACTCAGTCTGAGACCTTTCGATGTTCGTTCGATTTTAGTCCCTAGAATTACATCTGCGAGTCCCATATCTTTCATTTCGAATCTTGACCTCAGCATGTCCTTGCTAGATTTGATTATTCTTTCATTACTGCCAGTAATGATCATGTCATCTACATATAGACACATAATGATATAGCCTTCTTTTGTGTGTTTTACATATACACACTTATCAGATTCATTAATTTTGAAGCCACCGCTTAACATAACATGATCAATTTTTCATGCCACTGTTTTGGTGCCTACTTCAATCCATACAATGATTTTACCAGCTTGCAGACTTTCCTTTCTTATCCAGGAGCAAAGAACCCCTCAGGTTGTTCCATATAGATTTTCTCTTCTAAGTCTCCATTAAGAAAGGCATTCTTAACATCCATTTGATGAACTTCTAAACCTCGTAATGCGGCGATAGCAAGTATCATTGTGATGGAAGTTATTCTCATCACAGGAGAGTAAGTATCAAAATAGTCTAGGCCTTCACGTTGGTTATATCCCTTCGCTACGAGTCCAGTCTTATATTTATCAACTGCTCCATCTTTCAATTTCTTCTTGAATATCCACTTATTTTCTAATGGTTTACACTTATGAGGTGATTCCACTAGTTCCCAGGTATGATTCTATAATATAGAATCAATCTCTTCTTTGATAGCCTCCTTCCATAGAGGTCCATCCATCGAGCTTACAGCTTCTTTGTAAGTCTGAGGTTCCTTTTCGAGCAAGTAGGTGATGAAATCTAGTCCATAAGATTTCTCCATCCTTTGTCGTTTGCTCCTTCTAGGTTCATCCTCATTATCCATTCTTTGGTCTTCATTATCTTCATCCATAAGTTCAGAAGTCTGCTCGGATGAGATAAGGGGTTCACTAGCAGTCTTACAAGGAAATATATTCTCAAAGAATGACGTATTCCTTGATTCCATAATTGTATTCTTGTGAATCTCAGGCACTTTGGATTCATGCACAAGAAATCGGTAAGCATTGCTGTTGTATGCATATCTAATGAAAATGCAGTCAACCATTTTTAGGCCTATTTTGACTTTCTTATGAGTAGGTATCAACACCTTTGCTAGACACCCCCACACTTTCATGTAATTGTAGGAAGGCTTGACTCTTTTCCACAATTCATAAGGAGTTTTGTCCCCGTTCTTACGGCGTATCTTGTTTAAGAGATAATTCGCTGTTAAGATGGGTTCTCCCCACATGTTTTGCAGTAGACCTGAATTTAGTAATATCGAGTGCAATTCTTACGTTCCGCCACGCCATTTGACTGTGGTGTATATGGGGCAGTGACTTCATGAATAATCCCATGTTGCGAACAATATTCGTCGAAAGGTTCCACGTATTCACCTCCACAGTGACTCCTCAAAACTTTTATATTTGCATTTAATTGATTCTCAACTTCCATTTTATAAAGAATGAACTTCTTTATAGCTTCGTCTTTGCTTTTAAGCAAATATACATAACAATATTTAGTACAATCATCCACGTAAGTAATAAAATATTTGTTTCCACCTCTAGTTTGATCAAACTTCAAATCACATAGGTCGCTATGTATTAATTACAAAGGTTTGGTGTTTCTTTCCACTTGTCGGAAGGGAGATTGAGTTAATTTTGCCTCTTCACAAGTTTCACACTTGTGGTTTAAATAAATTTTAAACTTTGGTATGGGATCTAATGCAATTAGTCTATGCATTGCATTAAAATTAACGTATCCTAATCTAGCATGCCATAAATTACGAGACTCAAGCAAGTAAGCAGAAGAATTCTTCATTTCATTATTTTTGACAGTCATAACATTGAGCTTAACCAGCCCATCACACTCATAGCCCTTGCCTATAAACACACCACTTTTTGACAAAATAACTTTATCAGACTCAAAAACTAATCTAAAGCCATGCTTCATCAACAAGGAACCCAAAATAAGATTCCTTCGAATATCAGGCACATATAACACACGTTTAAGAGTCACTTGCTTTCCATACGTCATCTTCAAGATCACCGTGCCTTCGCCCAAGATAGTTGAGGTTGCAGAATTTCCCATATACAGTATTTCACTGGCATGAGTTTCTACTAATGAGGAGAACATTGACTTGTTGGCACATATATGCCTAGTTGCTCCAGTGTCAATCCACCACTCTTTGGTATATGAACCAACTAAGTTCACTTTGGAGATCATAGCACATAAGTCAAGATTTTCCACTTGCTCGGTAATGAGATGTGCTGCATTACCATATTTTTTCTTTAGTTTCTTTGGTAGCCTCTAATCAGCTGCCCTATGTCCCATCTTTTCACAGTTGTAGCATTTACCAAGGAATTTCTCTTTCGTTTTACCAATTCCTCCTTTAGGTCCCAACTTGGTTGCCTTTCTTGGGTGTCTCTCCAGTTTCCACAACATTGGCCTTTGCCACAACATCATTTACCTTCTTCTCTGATCCTCTATTGTCTTCCTCTGTGCAAAGTCTAATGATCAGATCTTCCATGCTCATCTCCTTGCGCTTGTGCTTGAGATAGTTCTTGAAGTCATTCCAAGTCAAGGACAGTTTTTCAATCACAGTAGCCACTTGGAAGGATTCATTAATGATCATTCCTTCAGCATGGATTTCATGAATGATCACTTGTAACTCTTGCACCTGACTGACTACAGTCTTGGAATCCACCACCTTGTAGTCGAGAAAACGCCCAATAATCCACTTCTTGGCACTGGCGTCCTCGATCTTGTACTTATGATCTAGTGAGTCCCATAATACCTTGGCTGATTTAGCACTGCTGTACACGTTGTACAGTGAATCGGCAAGGCCATTCATCACATAGTTCCGACACAGATAGTCAGAAGTTTTCCAAGCGTCAATGGCCATCAAAGTCTGTTGGTCACTGTCTTCATCATATTTTGGCGCGTCCTCCTTGAGGAATCGAGACAAGCCTAGATTGGTCAGATAGAACATCATCTTCTGCTGCCATCTCTTGAAATTATGCCCGTTGAATTTCTCTGTTTTGTTCGCATGGTTGATCGGAACCGAAACCGAATTACTAATCGGAATCGAAGCTGAGTGGTTGGCTGAACCCGGTCAAGTTATCAGAGGCGCACCTCCAGTTGCTGAACCCGATCCGATTTTCTGAGGCGCACCTCCAGAAACGTCCATAGACAGGGTTGAGTTTTGAGAATCCATTATCTTAATCCTTTGAAAATATATCTGTCTTGATCAAGTAAACCAAAAAAACTTGCTTTAAGATTGTTGAATACTTTTTGTAAAACGAATACTTGAAAAAACAAATACAGTATATATATCGAAGATATAATTTATTTATGCCCTGCCAAAAAATTGTTAGCCGAATAAAAATTTGTTGATCACGAAAACAATCAGAAATCGCTGTTGAGTCCAGAATATTTGTCTCCTTAAAGCAAATTCGCCCTCACCACGGTGTGACGTCTGCCTCCTAGGATAAAACAACAGTCCGATGCACTGAATCGATGATTCTTTGCACCCTCAGCGAACTAGAATAGATTTGTATACTATCACCGACCTGGAACAAAAGAAAAATGAAGAAAGAAAATCTGACCGAATAATTAAAAGGCTCTCGAAAATCATACGTATGAAGTGTAAAAATCGAACCCCTCAAGCTGGGTATTTATAGGTGAAGGCTGGAGGAGGATGTGTGCTGGAGGAACTCTAAATTGATTAGGATTGGTATCTTGATACTTATCCTAATTTGTTTAATTCGATAATTATCAATTAAATTGATATTTACCCGGATCCAAAAAATTCGGAATTTATAATTGAGGTGTTTCAACAAATTGAATTTTTGCCGAATAAAATTGCAGTAAAAAGATAACTTCGAGATGCCGAGACATTTCGCCCAAATCGCCCTTCGATCCAGCCGAGCTGAGCCGAGATGGACGGACGGACGGCGACAGCGACGGCGCACGTGTGTGTGTGTGCGCGAGGGGCGCCTAGTCACACATCGACGTTGAGTCGAATAGTTTCAATCACATAATTAATTCATAATTTACCTCGAAATATCAATTAGATAAATCCTGCCACTGATCGTCAAAATATCAATATCAGCAAAGACATCCATTCCGATATCAATATCACGCCAGTAATTAAATTATGGATCATAAAGTACATACCGTATTTATCTTGTCGGGTCAGGCGCTTGCACAGGTTACACGTGACACGAAGGTCTCTTGATACTAGTTCATATTACAACGACTCTTAACAGAAAACAACTCTCCGATACCATCTTCTGTAACACATAAAAAGGCGGCTATTATAGTGTCGTGGATCCCACACTGGGACCCACCGGGTGATACAAAAATACAGACTAAATACATAATACTTTGTGATACCGAACCATAATGAATAGTCTTTACTCCGATTAGGAGTTTACCAAAAATATGGCCAACGGCCTTAACATACACATGATCTAAAAGTACAAGTATAAACTATATGGAGATGGAATATACCTCAAATAGTAATACAATTGATCAATAGTTTAAATGAAGCGGAAAAATAACATTACACATTTTTTAACATAACCGGACAACAAAAGACATGGGCCCCCCGAACTAGCATCCTCCAAACCCTTCGTCGTCACCATGCTCTTCCCGTGCCTTGCCTTTGCCACGACCTAAAATACAACACAAGTATTTCACCCAAACCACAGGGTCAGATATACATGATAATAATTCTCAAGACATTATACAATTCACATAAATTAGATCTCAAGGAAACAACCCGACTACTGAACATACCTCTCGGGCGTATGAACAATCAGTCACAAAATATCGAACATATCCAATCATACATGGGCTATGAATGATCAAAACAATATGGCTCAATATGGACATCACAGTACGCCCGATCCGAAATTGTGTCGGTGCACATGTCGACCCCGTATACGGAATCCAGATTATATGTGGGATAATGTACCTAATTAGCCTCATGAACTACGTCTCGTGTGCACAGTCTAATGCGGAAACATCCACGCATGACTATATATGTGCCTGGCTAAAAATCCTACACAATAACCAATCAGAATGCAGATGATTCCGGATATGTCATGATACAACATGACAACGAATTCAATAAATCACATATCCAATTAAGGATCAAGAAACTCACTGAAGTGACAATAAGGATCAACAAGATGAATGATTTGGGCATGCAATCCCATGATGAACAACGTAACATCATCAAGAACAATATCAAATTACGAGTCACAAATTCATAAATGTTCCATATACACGAAACGTATAACCATCACAATAATCTAATCATCATTATAATCAAGCAAGATAACTTGCCTCAATATGGAGATGAGAATAATCCTCCCTTGTCGAACGAACGAACGGTCCTCGACTAATATCGGTTACTCGAACAATCAACCTTGAATGAAATACATTTCACTCAATAACATATTCGTATAATTATCGATATCGAATTTAGTGAGACGGCACCCTAAATTCCATTTGAACAGTTCAACAACATCAAAATTCTATTCCAAGAACTCTATTTACCTCAATTCATCCTTATGATCTGTTTACAAAATATCTCCAATTACTCGCATGATTCTAATGAGTAAGAGTTTATCAAGAACATGTTAAACAATCATTTATGTTTGTTAATATCATCTTATATCGTTTAAACTCTTCAACATCACCAATGATCAACAATATCTTCCTAAGAACATTATCAACTTATTATGATGTTCAATACATTCTTAAAACATCAATACGACCGATTATTATGAACATATAAGAGTTTGGTTGTCTTCAACAATATCTTCTATCATCTTACAAAGGCTTGGCTAAGCCAAAAATAGAAATGAAGTTGAAGTTTAGGTTCAAGAACAACACTCTAATTTCTAATATTCATCAAGGTGTTCTAATACATTTTATGTCAACAATTCCATTGACTATACTTAACTATGGTGAAATTAAGGATTATTATTGTCTTATTGATGTTAATAATCTAGCAATAAGAGTATGATTCTATTAAACATGATTATTACCATTAAAACATCAAGAATATCTTCAATCCAAACCCTTAATTGTCATATTCATCAATAAGTGTTTAAAAGCTTAATTACAAACATGTTTTACTTGATTAATTCAACACTAGGTGTAGTATATCATATTACTAACATCATAATTACGAAAATATAGAGTAGAATCGCCCTACATACCTTCAGAAATGAAGAACAACTACCAAAACCACAAGAACACACTTCAAGCTTCAATAACAACTCTAAACTTCCAATTAACAAGCTCCAGTCCAAGATGCGAAGCTCAAACACAAGTTGGAAAGAAGTAAGATCGGTCTAGGGAGGCAGGGGACGATTATTGGAGAGAAAAACCGGAGTTTGTATGTGCAAAATGAAAGACACAAGCTGTCTTTTTATAACTGCACAACTTGTTCCGTACGTTATCGCATGAGGATAACATACGTTAACTCCTTTACGTACGCTACACAAAAAGTGTTACGTACGTAATCGGCCTCCAAAGGCTACTAACTCAAAATGCAAACATCATTATGTACGTTATGACTTTGAGCATTACGTACGTAATGTTGGTCAACTAGACTGCCTCAAAAAGGTCAAAAATACGAATCATGACTGCCCCCCACACCGAAAGCTGAGATCAGATAAGACTACAAGTATTACGTACGTAACCAACATGCCATTACGTACGTAAAGCCAACGTACGTTAAGCTAAGTCCTTAGCGTACGTTAAACACAGAGAAATTAACCCAAAAATGTAACAATCTACACAATGTCAAGAAATCAATCAAAATGAGAATGACATTAATAATCAAGTCTATTCTGATATAACTCGACATCAATAACATTAATTAAATGCAACATGACTACAACGGTATTCGAAACTATCCGAATAATACAACAGTAGATAAGAAATTACTGCCGGATATTACAACGACAACAAGGTTGAACGGTATTACTCAGGGAATTAATAGACGTTAATTAATTAAGGTAGTCAGAAGATTTAATAATTAATGGATGTGCGATATTTAACACGGGGAATTATAGAGTCTAATAGAAGCCCTGATTCTGTTCGGGATAGGACGGGAGTACAACACTAATTCTCTAGTGGGATGAATTAATGTTCTCAGGTCAAATAATGTTTTGGCTGAACATAAAAGTATTTGGGCCCATGAGGAGCCCAAACCCTATACCTTGTAATAGATCCCTAGTCTGGCCCATGAAACCTAAGGAGTATATAAAAGGACCTTAATTCGTCTCCAGAAACCTAACCCCTAACGAAATCAGAAAAGCAACAGTCGAAGGTTTGTGGAGACGAAATTAGGAGGAACTTTTCTCCACGTTCGATAGCTCGCCGTCCACTTGGTGTTTGAACGAGGTTGGGAGACAGACTAGAATATCCCTAGTGGAACCAATGCCTCGGTCGTCAAGGGTAACGAATTTAAACTTGTCTTTAGATGCATGTTTAGGTTTTATTTATCTGATTGTACACGTTTGGTATCCAACAACGATCTTGAGGACGGACCGCCTTCACAGGCGTGATCTATCATGTACATGGTCTCATTTTGGTAGTTGTTCATCTACTGTAGGGGTTTTTATACCTCTGAGGTGATCAGTTTTTTTGTTGATTGAACTCTGCCTTTATGGGCTCTGTTCGTATAGAACTCTGCCTATAAGAGCTCTGTTTGCGTAGAACTCTACCTTTATGGGCTCTGTTCGTATAGAACTCTGCCTTAAAAATAATCTGGGCATGGCTTTTGGCCATGTTCATTTAAAAACGTACACTTTGCACTATAACCTTCATCATTGATGACTCTTTCCTCGAGCTTTAAACTTTACTCTTTGAACGAACAACCATTCTAAACTTAGAAAAAATTGTGCAAGTTTTTAGTTCTTACTTGTAATGCCCGGATAATTAATGTGTATTTATCCTGTATTCGATCTTGTAAGATTTGACATTGTGATATATTAATCGATGATCAGTTTCCCGTATTTGTATCCCTACGTTTTTGTATTCTTTTCCATGCATGCATGCATAATTCTGCACGTCTTAACGTACGCTAAAGGATGATCATAACGTACGCTACGACTGTAGTATAATGTACGTTACAGGGTAGTTTAATGTACGTAAGCATAGTCAACTCGGAATCAAACAAGGATCGGCGTGTGGGGCCTGACGAAGATGCGAGGAGATCACTCGCATGAACCTAGACAGCTTTCCAGCTATGCAAGTCAACAGACTTAACGTACGCTAAGGGTGATTTTTAACATACGCTAAGGTCCTATATGTTACGTACGTAAGGCTTGTATTATAACGTATGTAAGCCTTTACCAGAAACAGTCCAGTGAGCTTTGGCCAGACGTTAACATACGCTAATGTTCGAGTATAGCGTACGCTAATACGGTTACGTACGTAGTGGACTTCTGGTAACGTATGTAATGGCTTATAATTCTATTTATAGGACTAGACCCCCACTTCATTTCTAACTTCTACCTTGACCGATTTTCATGCTCTGAAGATTATCCCCCACCTTATATCCCTCATATCATCGTCTAAACCCGATTTTGAGAAGCTTAGACCTTGTGGATTGGAGATAAAGCTTACGGTGAAGAGTTTCTTCAAGATTTTCATTGTTCTTCCATTTTTGAGGTATGTTAACTCTACATCTAGATGTAGACTATGTTCTTAGTTATATTATGAACTTTTCCCAGAGATCATTGAGCTTATCATGTCGTAATGAATCCAACACCATGTTTAGGAGGATTGTTTTGGGTGAATTAAGGTTTCCAAGGTTTATAGTTGAGCCATAATCTTTATCAACCTTAAGGATGGAATTTTCTGAGATAAACACACCTTGTTGATGCTTTCGTAACACTCTTTTATGAACAAAGTGTTGAGGATTACCCCTGTGATAGATAAATTCGTAGAGATGAACGTAAAGTGTGTTCAATTATGATTCTTGCGTTGGATGAACTCATTGTTAGTCTTCTTAGATGATTATAACCATGAAAGGGTATTTGGAACAATCATTTTGAATGAAGAAGTGGATAAGAAGAATTACCCGCGGAAGAACTAGAATCGTAGAGTTGAATTAACCTAGAACTAGATTGAACATGATTATCTCGTTATTTATCGTTGTAGCAACCGGACCCAGCATTCAAGTTAATAATCGAAATTAGAGTATGGAACATGGGTTATAATGATATGATGAACGTCTTGGGAATTGTAGACACCGACTTTGTGTTCCGTTACGATCTCTTGAATTCGCATGCCTTTTTCCAAACTTAGTACTCGTCGGGAAAAAAATAGGACCGAGAACCGATTGTCAGTTATTGATAACTAGATTATAACTTAAGGCGTTCGGTACTCGTGCGTTAGTTTCGGGAGGTTTATTGAATTCCTTGTTATTCCCTTGTACAAGGTGATCGATCGAGGGGCGGCAAACTTCGGACGTGTTGACATTCGTTGGAGTATTTTAGTTCTTGCCATCTTTGAGGCAAGTATCGTATTTGAAATTTGTTAATTTTTGAATTGTTGATCATGCATACAGTTTATTCATGTTGTTGAACATGAGGTTATTTTCGTTGAATTGTCATGATGTTCGTTATCGATTACTTGTATGTTCATGTTGATGGACATTGCTATTTTGCATATATGTATGCATACATTGTGTTTGTGTATGTTGTGCGATCTATGCTGAGGACGTTGGATCGGATGTCCACCTCGTGTTGGTCCGATGGGATCATCTTGGGATCTATGCTGAGGGCGCTGGATCATTGGACGGGTTTTCCACCTCATTTTGGTCCGACGGGATCATCTTGGGATCTATGCTGAGGGCGCTGGATCGTTGGAACACCCATGTTATATTGATGGAATCATGTGGATTCGCATTGTTGGATTCCGGTAGCTGAAGTCCGTGTTGTGTATTTTATTATGCATCGTTGTTGCATATTCGATTTGTGTATTATGATACTTGTACTAGCATCATTTTGCTAACCCCTCCGGGGGTAGACATTTGTTTTGATGTTCAGGTAGCCGAGGAGCGGGGAAACAGCCACAGTACCGACATGACGACGAAGGGACTCAATGATGTTAATTGTTGTTGCCTTGTCTTTCTGGTTCATTTTCAGTACTCGAGTACGCGTGTCTTATTAATATTTTGAGATGGTTGTAATATTGGACTCATTTAATTTGTTTGAACTGGATTTGTATTTCGAACTTTAATGGTACTGTTGTATTATTTTTACATTTCTTCAAATTAGCCTTGTAAATTCTTATTGATAGGGTTTACGGCACTATAATTATTCCGAATATCTCGGGGTGTTACAGAATATGGCATCGGAGCTAAGATTCATGACTATCTTGGCAGTCGGGTTTAGTTGGGTCTGTTTACGTTATTTGATTTACGGGTCGTTTGTAACATCACTGCTCAGCCAGCGTCGTCATGTGGACCGTGGTTGTAAGTCTCCTAATCTCTTATATCACCGTTTTACTTAATTTTTGTTTTGTGAATATTGACGGACATTATTTTAGAAAATTTTGCCCTGGATATTGAGTATTCATGTTTACAGTCTGTTGAGGGGAGGTCGTGGACGTAGTAATGCGAGACAAGAGGATTCAGCGACTACCCCAGAATTATTAGCTAGTCGAACCAACTCCCATTCTGGAGGACAACAAGGATCAGCAAATGAGAACGCAAATCCTAACATGCCGAGGGTGCTTCAGCAGGTGGTCGCTCAGATGACCCAGTTCGCTCAGGTGGTTGACCGCATGCAGACTGCGATGGGCTAGCAGCGCAACGAGGATAATCGGGGGGGACAAGTGTCTTACGTAGGTGGTCAAATTACACCCACCAAAATTTGACAGTTCAGCCGAGATGTCTACTTGGGATCACTGGCTGAAGGAGTTGGAAAAGATATTTGCAGGGATCAACTGTCTCGATGACCGAAAGGTTCCTATTGCCCAGTATTTTCTGACTGAGGAGGCTTTTGACTGGTGGGAAGTTGTTCGACCCGAGGATCATAATGCTGACAGGACGGAATTCAGATTAATGATGGAAGCACAATATTGTCCTCGTTCCGTTAGAGAGGCTAGAGTCCGAGAGTTTTTCTCCCCACAGAGTTCGGAAGCATCTGTGACAGACATAATCAAGACTTTTAGTCACCAACTGACTTGTGTGCGACACTTGGTCAGAACCGAGGCGGAGAAGATTTTCCATTTCGACATGCGGATGAAACTCGAGATTCAGCAATATATGTCCGGGTTTGAATGTACTACCTTGCGACAGTATCAGGACAAAGCACTGGCCTACGACATGAAAGAGGCAGCGGTGGAGAAATCGGCGGAGGCAAAGAAGCAGAAAGTGTCTGGCAACTTCACGGAGAACAAGAGTGGTGGACCCTGCAAGGGCCAGTCTTCATTTCATTCATCCAGGAAACCTCCGTATCCTTCCCGAGGCGGAAAGAAGTTCCGGACAACATCAACAGTTTCGGACGCATCGAAGAAGTGTTATAACTGTGGTCGAGCAGGGCATGTTCGGCGTGATTGTTCCGCTCCTTCCGTGACTTGTTTTAAATGTGGGCAAGAAGGGCACCGTGCGAATTTCTGCAAAAATGTGACTAGATCATTTGGTACTCGCACTCCAGCACCAGTCCCGAAAGAGACAAGTGTGAACCAGACACAGCAAAGTGGTTTTCAGTAGCAGAATGTTGGGAAAAGAGAGGCGTCCAGTGCTGGGTCCGTTCCTCCGTGTCTGTACAAGATGAGAAAGTCAGACGACCAGAACACTGTTGTTGCATCAGGTACGATCCAGATCCTTTTGCAACCAGTTAGTGTCTTATTCGATTCAGGAGCTACACATTCTTTCATATCATTGAACTGTGTTAATCGTTTGGAAATCTCATGTTTATATGATTCTGAGCCTTATGTTGTGGGATTACCGAGCGGAGAGAGAATTGTGGGAACCATAAAAACTAGAGATTTTTCAGTATCTATAGGAGGGAGAGATTAACCATCAAATATTATTGTGGTCGACATCCATGGTGACGATTTAATTCTCGGAGACGATTGGCTCGACCGCTATGGGGCTATTTTGAATTACCGAAGGAGAGTTAATTCTATCATTGCTGATGACGGAACTGAACATTTATTCAAAGGATGGAGACCGGGAAGCTCGGGAAAAGTGATCAAAGCTATGAAAGCAGTGAAATTACTGAAACAGGGTTGTCATGGATTGTGGTGTTACGCCATGAAGAAAGAAGGAGTAGAAATCTCATCTATTCAAGTTGTGAACGAGTTCTCAGACGTATTCCCTGAAGAACTACCTGGGTTACCTCCGCAGAGAGAAGTAGAGTTCAACATCGAATTAGAGCCTGGAGCCGCCCCTATTTCCAGATCACCATACCGTATGGCGCCAACCGAGATGTATGAACTAAAGAAGCAGCTTGAGGAATTATTACAGAAGGGTTACATTCAACCTAGCGTTTATCCTTGGGGAGCACCCGTTCTCTTCGTCCGGAAGAAAGATGGATCCCTCCGATTGTGTATTGATTACATGGAGCTAAACGAGGTGACGATCAAGAACAAGTACCCATTACCTCGGATCGACGACTTATTTGATCAACTACAGGGGGCAAGGGTATTCTCGAAGATCGACTTGAGATCAGGATACCATCAGTTGAGAATTAAGGAATCGGATATACCGAAATCTGCTTTCAGATCCCGGTACGGACACTATGAATTTTTGGTGATGCCATTCAGACTTACTAACGCTCATGCAGTATTTATGCAATTGATGAATCAGGTATTCCTAGAGTACTTGGATAAATTCGTGGTCATTTTCATCGATGACATCTTGATCTATTCGAAGGACCCAGAAGAGCATGCAGAGCATTTGCCTATTGTTTTGAGTATTTTGAGGAATGAACAGCTCTATGCGAAACTTTCTAAATGCGACTTCTGGCTTAAAGAAGTAACCTTCCTTGGGCATGTGATATCAGCTGACGGAGTTCAGGTGGACCCGAAGAAAGTTGAAGCAATCTTGGAATGGGAATCTCCTAACAACGTGAAAGAAGTCTGAAGTTTCTTAGGACTTGCTGGATATTATTACCGATTTGTAGAAGGATTTTCCAAAATTACTCGTCCGCTTACTCAGCTGTTGCAGAAGACTCAAAAATTCGTGTGGAATGAGAAATTCCAGGCTAGCTTTGATGAACTTAAGAGAAGACTGACGACAGTACCTATACTAGCATTACCAGATGGAACCGAGGGATTCATGGTATAAAGCGACGCTTCAAGCAGGGTCTGGATGTGTATTGATGCAAAAGGATAGGGTGATTGCCTATGTATCTCGACAGTTGAAACCATACGATGTTAATTACCTGACTCATGATCTGGAGTTAGCAGCTGTGGTCTTTGCTTTGAAAATTTGGCGACATTATTTATACGACACTCATTGTCAGATCTTTACAGATCATAAGAGCCTCAAGTATATTTTCAGTCAGAAGGAATTAAATATGAGGCAGAGAAGGTGGCTGGAATTGATCAAGGATTACGATCTGTATATCCTCTATCATCCAGGCAAAGCAAACGTGGTAGCTGATGCACTGAGCCGCAAACCTATTTCTCTTCGAGTGTTGGAAGCGCTTACATCCCAAACCAGCATTCAACGAGAACTGATTCGTGAAGGAACTGAAGTATGGTCACAGGGAGTCCAAGGGAAACTGTGTGTGATGGAACTAACTTCGTCGTTGGTCGAAGAAATCAAATCTAAGCAGTTGGATGATTCTCTGATTCTTCGATTACGCGACGAAGTAAACAAAGGGAAGGCCCCAGGATTCGTGATACAATATGATGGAGTTCTGAGATTTCAGAGTCGACTTTGCGTTCCCGATGATGATGTTTTGAAACAGACAATTCTGAAGGAAGCTCACAACGCGCCCTATTCTATTCACCCGGGTACCAGTAAGATGTATAAGGATCTAAAACAAATTTCTGGTGGGGAAATATGAAGAAGGACATAGCAGAATACGTTTCGAAGTGTTTAACTTGTCAGCAGGTTAAGATAGAACATCAGCGACCTGCCGGAATGAATCCACTTCCGATCCCTGAGTGGAAGTGGGAGGATATATCGATGGATTTCATCACCAATATGCCAAGGACCAAGACGGGAATGAACATAATTTGGGTTATAGTTGATAGACTGACCAATTCGGCTCATTTCTTAGGAATTAAAGACACTTGGGGACCCGAGAAGTTAGCACGAGAGTTTATTACGGAAATAGTCCGATTGCATGGTACACCGAAGACCATTATTTCAGATCGAGATGGTCGCTTCATGTCGCATTTTTGGAAGGCAGTTCATAAGGCCTTGGGAACCGAGTTGAACTTTAGCACGACCTATCATCCTCAGACAGACGGTCAGTCCGAAAGGACTATACAGACAGTAGAGGATATGCTAAGAGCTTGCGCCTTAGATTTGTTAACCGATTGGGAGGTTCATTTGCTGTTAATTGAATTTACCTACAACAATAGTTGACATGCTTCCATTAAAATGGCACCGTTTGAAGCATTGTATGGGAGAAGATGTAGATCGCCCCTGTGTTGGGATGATTCTTCTGATTTGATTGGGACGGAATAGTTCAGACTCAAGAGAAGGTAGCTCTGATTCATGAAAGACTGTTAACTGCCCAGAGTCGACAGATGTCTTATGCAGATGTGCGTCGTCGCCCGTCGGGTTTTGGGATTGGGGACCGTGTACTATTGAAGCTATCTCCTACTCGGGGAATTTTCCGTTTTGGGAGGAAAGGAAAGTTGAGTCCGAGATATATCGGACCATTTGAAATCCTCGAAAGAGTTGGGGAGTTGGCGTACAGGTTAGCCATACCACCATCACTGAGTCACGTTCATAATGTATTCCACGTATCCCAATTGCGGAAATATGTACCGGATCCCAGTCACATCATCAATTTTGGCAAGATTGAAGTGGCTAATGATGGCTCGTTCGAAGAAAAGCCAATCAAGATACTCGAGAATCAAGTCAAGCAGTTGAGGAATAAACCGATCTCCTTGGTTAAAGTTCAATGGTCTCGACATGGAGTCGAAGAAGCAACTTGGGAGACGGAAGATAGTATGAAGTCGAGATACCCGGAATTATTTTCGTTTTAAGTTTCGGGCCGAAACTTTTTTTAGAGGGGTAGTATGTAATGCCCGGTTAATTAATGTGTATTTATCCTGTATTCGATCTTGTAAGATTCGACCTTGTGGCATATCGATGATCAGTTTCTCGTATTCGTATCCCTACGTTTTTGTATTCTTCTCCATGCATGCATGCATAATTCTGCACGTCTTAACGTACGCTAAAGGATGATCATAACGTACGCTACGACTGTAGTATAACGTACGTTACAGGGTAGTTTAACGTACGTAAGCATAGTCAACTCGGAATCAGACAAGGGTCGGCGTGTGGGGCCTGACGAAGATGCGAGGAGATCACTCGCATGAACCTGGACGGCTTTCCAGCTATGCAAGTCAACGGACATAACATACGCTAAGGGTGATTTTTAACGTACGCTAAGGTCCTATATGTTACATACATAAGACTTGTATTATAACTTACGTAAGTCAATAACAGAAACAGTCCAGAGAGCTCTAGCCAGACGTTAACGTACGCTAATGTTCGAGTATAGCATACGCTAATACGGTTACGTACGTAGTGGACTTCTGGTAACGTACGTAATGGCTTATAATTCTATTTATAGAACTCGACCCCCACTTCATTTCTAACTTCTACCTTGACCGATTTTCATGCTCTGAAGATTATCCCTCACCTTATATCCCTCATATCATCATCTAAGAAGCTTAGACCTTGTGGATTGGAGATAAAGCTTCCGGTGAAGAGTTTCTTCAAGATTTTCATTGTTCTTCCATTTTTGAGGTATGTTAACTCTACACCTAGATGTAGACTATGTTCTTAGTTATATTATGAACTTTTCCCAGAGATTATTGAGCTTATCATGTCGTAATGAATCCGACACCATGTTTAGGAGGATTGTTTTGGGTGAATTAAGGTTTCCAAGGTTTATAGTTGAGCAATAATCTTTATCAACCTCAAGGATGGAGTTTTCTGAGATAAACACACCTTGTTGATGCTTTCGTAACACTCTTTTATGAACAAAGTGTTGAGGATTACCCCTGTGATAGAAAAATTCGTAGAGATGAACGTAAAGTGTGTTCAGTTATGATTCTTGCCTTGGATGAACTCATTGTTAGTCTTCTTGGATGATTAGAACCATGAAAGGGTATTTGGAATAATCATTTTGAATGAAGAAGTGGATAAGAAGAATTACCCGCGGAAGAACTAGAATCGTAGAGTTGAATTAACCTAGAACTAGATTGAACGTGATTATCTCGTTATTTATTGTTGTAGCAACCGGACCAAGCATTCGAGTTAATAATCGAAATTAGAGTATGGAACATGGGTTATAATGATATGATGAATGTCTTGGGAATTGTAGACACTGACTTTATGATCCGTTACGATCTCTTGAATTCGCATGCCTTTTTCCAAACTTAGTACTCGTCGGAAAAAAAAAATAGGACCGAGAACCGATTGTCCGTTATTGATAACTCGATTATAACTGAAGGCGTTCGGTACTCGTGCGTTAGTTTCGGGAGGTTTATTAAATTCCTTGTTATTCCCTTGTACAATGTGATCGATCGAGGGGCGGCGAACTTCGGACGTGTTGACATTCGTTGGAGTATTTTAGTTCTTGCCATCTTTGAGGCTAGTATCGTATTTGAAATTTGTTAATATTTGTATTGTTGATCATGCATACGGTTTATTCATGTTGTTGAACATGAGGTTATTTTCGTTAAATTGTCATGATGTTCGTTATCGATTACTTGTATGTTCATGTTGATGGACATAGCTATTTTGCATATATGTATGCATACGTTGTGTTTGTGTATGTTGTGCGATCTACGCTGAGGGTGCTGGATCGGATATCCACCTCGTGTTGGTCCGACGGGATCATCTTGGGATCTATGCTGAGGGCGCTGGATCATCGGACGGGTTTTCCACCTCGTGTTGGTATGACGGGATCATCTTGGGATCTATGCTGAGGGCGCTGGATCGTTGGAACACCCATGTTATATTGATGGAATCATGTGGATTCGCATTGTTGGATTCCGGTAGCGGAAGTTCGTGTTGTGTATTTTATTATACATCGTTGTTGCATATTTGATTTGTGTATTATGATACTTGTACTAGCATCGTTTTGCTAACCCCTCTGGGATGGACATTTGTTTTGATGTTCAGGTAGCCGAGGAGCGGGGAAACAGCCACAGTACCGACATGACGACGAAGGGGCTCAGTGATGTTAATTGTTGTTGCCTTGTCTTTCTGGTTCATTTTCAGTACTCGAGTACGCGTGTCTTATTAATATTTTGAGATGACTGTAATATTGGACTCATTTAATTTGTTTGAACTGGATTTTTATTTCGAACTTTAATGGTACTGTTGTATTATTTTTACATTTCTTCAAATTAGCCTTGTAAATTCTTATTGAAAGGGTTTATGGCGCTGTAATTATTCCGAATATCTCGGGGTGTTACATTACTTCTTTGTCCTTGGCACCCCGCTGCTCGCCCAACATGGCTACTCGCCATGTTGGTCTTTTATGTAAGATAGTTGCTCGTCATGAGGGTAGTTGTTCGTCATGAGGGCAGCTGCTCGTCAACCCTGATGGGGCCTCCGAGTCATTCATCTTCATAAGAACTTGAAAAGATGTTCACCTGATATGTGTCAGTTTTATACACTTATCCATGATTTGTATTGATATATTTCACCCATAATTATGCTAGTCTACTCCGTTTTTGCTTTAAATTAATTAGTTTTTTAATAATTTTATTTTTATAGGATGAAAATGTAAATTTAGCCTAATCGGATTGAATTACTGATTTACTCAAGAAATAACATGTTTATAAAATATTCTCTATATTAAGTTTTTATGTATTCATGTTGTATAGCTTTTCGATACGAATTCGGCAGTCTTTCCGGATTCAAAATCAGAGTTATATATCAAAAGTTATCATCCGAAGAAGATTTGGGGCGAAAACGCAAGAGTCTAAGAAATTCTGGGCTGAAAATAAAGTTTGAAAATCCATACGGGCCTAACATCATAAAGTTACGGGCGTAACATCATAAAGTTACTGGCGTAACTCACACAGCAACTAATGTGAAAAAGCCGTAGTCATGTTACAGCCGTAACTCCTCAATGTTACGGCCGTAAGTCCTCATAGTTACGGCCGTAACTCCTCAATGTTACGGCCGTAACTCTTGACAGATTTTTCATCATTTTTTAATCTTTTATACTTTTGGTCTATTATTGAGGGGATGGTTGGCCTTGATCCGATCTAATGTAATAATGCTGGAGTTTTGGAGCCATTAGATGACTTTAGGTGTATAAATAGACCCCTTAGATCCATCATTAAAGATCATTCCTCTTATTATTTTCTCACTTTGTAATATTTTTTCTTTGTGTGGAGAACACACTTGTGTTCTTGAGTGATTTGTGTAATAGTGGTTTAGCTTATGTTGTTGAGGGAGTTTATTGCTTCTTTCTCCTTTATATACTAAGGGAGTTAGGATCAATTCTTTCTTTTTTTCAACTAATAATGACCACTCAAGCTTGTAATAAACCCTTCATGGGCTAAGTTTTCCTTAGTTGGGATTATAAACAAGGTTTGTCATGTTATTTAAGTTTGTATAAAGATCTATTATGTATTACTTATTATTGTGTGTGATTTTCATTGTTTTACCAATCTTTATTTATTTGGCCAATAAATGATGATATTTATGGTCTTCATATGTTTCGAAAGAAAATATGTTTGATTAGATCAAATGATCTCCACTCTAAGTTGTTCTAGGGGATAGAAATATACATCTAGACCTTAGATGATTCTCTGAGTTATTTTCATAAAACCTAATGCTATATATTGAAGCCAATCAACTTAGAAATATAGTGGATTGATTCAATATATAAGGGGCGTTTTGACATTCGAAAGAGGAACCGTCTTTTTAAGGAAAATCGAATCTACACAATATAATAAGTAAATTCATCTTATGATATCCTATACATCTCCTATAACTAATGATGAACTAAGTTTGTAATCCCAACTATTTCATTTTACCTTTTATTAATCTATTATTAAGTGCAATCTTTCATTTCCTTAAAATTTTAGTACTATTATTGCATTTTCCTTGCAATTGTCAAACCAAAATCTTAAATTGTGTGTTTCACTCATCTAAATCTCTATAACAAATAGATAAATAGTGTATAATTCAATATATAACCGAACTTTCTCGTGGGATCGATAAACCGGACTCAAAAAGTCCACTTACTACTTGATACGATATCGTGCACTTGCGATAGTTACACAAAAGACGTGTCAAGTTTTTGGCGCCGTTGCCGGGGAAGTATCATATATATAGAAAGATTAGGTCCTAAAAATCATTGTGGAGTATTAATGACACCAATTTGTATTAATGACATGATTTTTGGAGTGAAAATGTGTGAAGAGTAATGTCATGTGCATTCCAAGTGAAGAGACTTTTATAATAAATTGTAATGAAGATTAATAACTGATAATGAATATCAATCGATCAGTCACGATATTAAACTGGGATACAATAAAACGCACATCACCACCACACTACACTTCAAACACACACTACAACAAAAAAAAACACATCACCACCACTCCTCCGACGTCCTCACTCCTCCTCCGCAGGCCACACCTCCACCAGACTCACCTTCGCCGAACGTCATCTCCACCGAACTAAACCACCACCATCGAAGTTTTTCTTCGTATATCTAAGGTTTGTATTCATGGATATAAAGTTTTTTAAAAATAGATCTAAAATTTCGAAAGTTTTTCTTGATGTTTGTATTTGGATATGGGTTTCTATTAATTTATATTGCATTTTTTTGTTGTACCCGTCACGAGACTCCGCCGCCGTTATTGACTGGCCAGAAAAGTTTTCACCGCGCCGCCTTTTTTTATGGTAACTTTTGAGTTTTTTTTACTAGATCTATTAATATTTAACAATCTTTTAATGTGCTTATAGGTAGATATGATAGCATTACCTTCGGAATCAAGATTTTTATTTTTTGTTTGTATAAAATGTTGATAAGAAACAAGTAATATTAGAAAAATGGGGTATACGCAGGGGCTGACGTTGTTTGGATCCTTAATGCCGCTTTCTTGGAGATTTTTTATTTTTTGTTTGTATAAAATGATCGTCGCATAAACTTTTTGATGTTTATCAAATTCTGTTTAGTAGTTGCTTTTTTGGATCCTTAATGCCGTTTTTGTTGGTTAATTGGTTGTTGTGCTTAGGGGAGAAAGAATACTGTGAAAAGCAATTTGCAACATTGAAAGCGTTTGAGGAAGTTGACTCTTTACGTGCAACAAAAGTCGATGAAAATAGGGAGAAGAGTTGATAGAACAAGATATAACTGGAATTGACTAATGCTTGAGTAATTTTGGTAAATTTTCATGTTTTAGTTGTTCTTATAATTTATGTGCTTATGTTGGCTGTTATTCTAAACCAGGCGTATGTTCTGCTTGCAGTCCAGGTGGAAAAGAAGGGCAGCCGTATAAAAGCCTAAGAGAACTGGAAGTGTAGTAAGGTTCTTTGACTTCTTATTTTTTTAATCTCTGTTGTTTATTACAAGAGGTACATATGGTGTTTGCAGCGTGGGTCACGGAAGATGGCCAAAGGTTCTGTACGTTTGGTAGTTATCTTCTGCATACTGAATTGACCATAAAGAGGCTGCAAGGATCCTCATCATTTCAGTGAGAGGTATAATGTTTATTATGCAAAAATAAATACGGAACACTTCAAAAGTCGTTCATGCCAACAGTGGATTTGATCATCTTACCCATCAAGGTTCGTGAACTTATTTGTGTACGTTTTCTAATTGTCGCATATTATATGTAAGTCGTTCAAGACGGGTTGCAACGAATGCTCAAGAAGGTCGTTCAAGAAGGACTACAACGAAGATCATAGGAAGCTATTAGAATGGTTGGCATTAATTAAGAGTTCAAAGAAAGATAAATATATGCTTTAGATTTTTACTTATAGTTAGAAGCAAAGATTTAACCACCCACAATTATGGGGGTGCTTGGTTGGGGGTATCGAGGGGTAGGGAATGGGAAAGGCAATGAATAAACATGCATGGTTAGGAGTAAGAAATGCAATCATTGCTTAGTAGTGGGTAATGGGGCATTACTCAGTAAATTGGGAGGAAAGGTAATGATTACCCATCACCACCACCAGCCACCACCACCAACAGCCACCACCACCACCACCACCAGCCACCACCACCACCACCAGCCGCCACCACCACCACCACCAGCCACCACCACCACCAGCAGCCACCACCACCACCACTTTGGAGGTTAATGTATTTTTCTTAAACCAAGCACTATCAAAGATAATGATAATCTCCATTCCATTCCTTTATATTCCATTGTATTCCCTTTACCTTTGCTATTCCCATTACCCTCTTTGAACCAAGCGCACCCTATATTTTATCATTTTGTGACGAGGGAAAAATAATAATGAATTAGTATTCGTGTGTATATATATATATATATATATATATATATTCAAGTAGAGTTAGCAAGTTGGTCAATCATAGATCTACACGCACACACATATAGCAGCACATACAAAAAGATTACCTTGGTTATTCATGATTGAACCTCATAGCAAAAAATAACAAAGAAGTTAGAATAATATTACCTTGGTTATTCATGATTGAACGTAGATAAAGCCGATCCCAAATGGGGATTCATCGGTTGGTTTGGATGGATTGTTTAGAGATACCACTGAATATATATTGATTTAACAAATGAGAATGATACATAAATTCTTAGTGACTTTGATTGTTCATTGTATTATGTAGTTAAATTAAAGAATCATTTTTTATATTGTGGTATCAACTTTGGTGGTTTGATTTTATTCCAAGATTACTTGATGACTATAATATTGATGGTTTTAATTTTTGAATGATTACATTTTCATTCTTTACTTCTATTCTATCTGTTACTGATCATATTATTGTTTAATTGCATTCTTTACATGATGAAATGTAAGTGTTTGTTTTCGCGATGTCTATAACATGTTAATAAAGATGATGTTTTTTTAGCATAGATTGTTTCTTTGTTAAGGTTAAATGGTGATGATTTGATTATTAAGTTATTTAGTTTAGTTTGTTTGTGTTCTTGATTCTTTAGTTTTTATAGAAAACAAAATGGTTACATCTACGTAAACATTAACAAAATCTTCTCAACAATCAACAAAGTTCTCTCGTGGAAGCCTTAGTGACAAATTGTTATATATTCGACAATTCATACAAACATTACGCGATTAACAATTAGATACAACGTTTGTGTATGGCACGGGTTCTGAAAGTGACAATAACAAAAAACAAAAAAAAAAGCTATAAGCTTCTCAAATTGCAACAAACAACATCCGACGCAATCTTGATAACCATCTGCACATATTCAACCATGTGCACCAACATTACGTACAAAACACGTAGATATAATGCATAACATTAACATACTACACTATAACAACAACTTAAATTTAACATATATGACCAACGCTTTTACTCATCGTCCCGAACTTAACATTTTTGTATAACCAAACTAAAGTAAACCATAACCAAAATTAATACCATAAATTAACCAAATACGGAACAGACCAAAACTATGTGCAATGCAAGAGATTTAATACTATCACGACAAACTTTCAATCCATCCCTCAGTGTTCAAGACTATAAAACCTAGATATCATTCTGAGTGTTTCACTCAACCTCAATTAAAAGAGATGAAATAACGTCACCAACAATCTTCATCCCATGATAACAAACACAAATTACAAACTTATTGAAAAAAAAGACTAATACATTACATATAACTAATTATATAAGACTTATATTACAAACATTGACGCAACCTTGATAAAAAGTATATAAACATCTGACAAACATTACGTACAAAACACGTAGATATTCAACCAAAAATACAGCCGGTGCATCGCAAGGGTTCGTAAGGCCTCGTAAGAGTTATTTTGAAGTATTACATTATTACCTTTGTTATAAATACAACTTTTTATTTGTTGTTAATTCTCGTCTATGTGAAGGACGTACAATCGCGATTTAGTTTCACTAGATCCCGAGATTGAAGCCACATTTTGAAAAAGGCGAAGAGAACAAAAAACAAGCATTATTTCTTCACCATCAATGGCGGACGAACCAAACCCACCACTCCTCCAAGAAAATGATAACGAAAGAATTCCTCCGATAGGGGGAATACCCAATATTGCTCAAAACATTCGACATCAACAATATCATATTGTGTCGGAAATAGATAAAGACAACATGCTCTTTGTGGAATTCATGGACCCCTCATCTTTGAGCGTGCAATCAAGTGTGATCTATACACCATTTGGAGTGGACAATTTTCAAATTCGCCCCGATGTTATCAATCTCTTCTCCAACAACAAGTCATTCTATGGAAGAACCGACGAGAATCCATATCTCCATATTAACCGTTTTGTGGAGATTTGTGGAAATTTCAAATATCCAAATGTAAATGACGAGGCGATAAAAATGGGACTTTTCGTGCACACTTTGAAGGACAAAGCAAGAGAGTGGCTAGACACTTTGCCACCACAAAGCATTACAAATTGGCCAGAAATTGTTCAAAAATTCACCACTAAATACTTTCCACCAATAAAAGTGGCGAAACTCAAATACGAAATCTCTACATTTCGTTAACAAGATTCTGAGTCATTTCACGAAGTATGTGAGAGATACAAAGATATGCTACGAAAATTTCCCAACCATGGTTTCAATTTGGGAGCAAAAGTTAATTACTTCTATTCTGGACTCTTACCTACATGCCGAGCCAATGTCGATTCATCATCAAATGGTTCACTTGGAAACAAAACTATGAGAGAGGCTTATAATCTTTTTCAGGTTATAAGTGAACAAAGTGCAAGATGGCCAGACAGAAATATCCAAAGGAAACCAAATGGCATTTTTGAAGTGGATTCTTATTCACTTATGTTGGCAAAAATTGAAGCTTTATCAAAGAAAGTCGAGGACATGTCTTTTTCGACTCCTCAATCTTTGAAGACGGTGCAAACTCCACAAGTTTCAGCTCTTTCATATGAAATTTGTGGAGCAACTCACAACAGCACTATATGTCCCTTAGTGCAACAGGAGCAGTCATTCCCACCACCAGAACAAGTGACCTATGCTCAGAATTTTCAAAGGCAAGCATACAATCCTTACAGGCCAACATACAATCTAGGGTACAAAAATCATCCAAATTTTTCTTATGCAAACAACAACAATGTGTTGAATCCAATGCATCAAGAAAAGAAGCTCGGGTGGGAAGAAGCAATCACGAAGCTAGCCGAACAACAACTGAAGTATCAACAACGCAATGATGCTTCAATTAAAAATCTGGAGACACAAGTTGGCCAAATGGCTTAAATACTTTCCGAAAGTTCCCACGGCATGTTACCTAGCAATACCGAGGTAAATCCAAGGGAGCGTGTCCGGGCTATCACAACAAGAAGTGGAGTGCAGTTGCCCGAGATTTCTGTGGAAAATTATCTGAAAAAAATAAAAAAATAAACAAAGTCGAGAAACAGAAAAGAATCTGAATCAGGACCTTCATCTCAAAAAGGTCCAGTTGCTGCCAAATCTTATATTCCACCTATCCCTTTTCCTCAACGGTTGAAGAATCACAAGCTCGATGCGCAATTCGGCAAATTTGTGGAAATTTTCAAAAAACTACACATCAACATACCTTTTGCCGATGCTCTAACACAAATACCAAGCTATGCCAAATTTATGAAAGATATTATTTCTAACAAACAAAGGCTTGAAGAATATGAAATTGTCGTGCTAACAGAGGAATGTAGTGCAATATTACAAAAGAAGTTGCCACCCAAGCTAAAAGATCCGGGAACTTTTACAATCCCGTGTACAATTGGTGAAGTGAATATTGACAAAGCTCTTTGTGATTTAGGGGCAAGTATCAATTTGATGCCCCTGTCAATTTTCAACAAACTAAACTTGGGAGAAGCAAAAGCAACAACAGTTTCACTGCAATTAGCCGATCGGTCAATCAAATATCTACATGGGATAATAGAAGATGTGCTAATCAAGGTTGATAAATTTCTATTTCCAGCAGATTTTATCATCCTTGACATGGAGGAAGATCAGGATATTCCTATTATCTTGGGACGGCCATTTCTTGCAACCATACATGCTCTTATTGACGTCTACGAAGGAAAGCTAATTCTTAGAGTGCAAGACGAACATGCCACCTTCAATGTCCTAAAAACTTTGAATCATCTCTCCACAGATGATTATTGTCTAAAAATTGATGCAATTGATGCCAGAATATGAACAACGTCTTGGGAATCTGACGTTAAAAGACCCAGTTTGCCAATTTGTAAGAAAAATGGATGGGAAGCTTCTCCCTGACTCTTAGAACGTAAAATTAGAGGAAGATGTGATCCACAATCACAACTACTGTATATACGCGTAAGTATCTTTTATTTTTGCCGTATGGTGAGATTTTATGAATAAAAAATGTGATACGCGATATATGCATTCATTATTCTATTGAGTAGTTGAAGCTCAATTAACGCAATCACATATTTGTTAAATATTTTTACCTTATTTTTCTTCTATAAATAAACATTGTGCTTGTTTCTTTTATTCATCCCTCAAACTTGTACTTTTCTCTTTTTCTCTCAAATAAGTTTCTTTTCAAAAATGGAATCATCATCTTCCACAAAAAGATTTAACTCAGTGTGCATTTTTGGTGGAGCTAGTTATGGAACAGAGGCATGCTTTACTGAAGCAGCCCACAACTTGGGTCGTACCTTAGGAGAAAAATGCATTCATGTAGTTTACAGAGGAGGAAGTCTAGGATTAATGGGACACGCTGCTGCTTCTGCCTATATGGAAGGAGTAAAAGTGTTGGGAATAATTCCAAAACCTCTGGCTGAAAGTAAAATCACCGGGGCAACTATTGGAGATGAGTTTAGAGCTGTAAATATGTAAGATCGCATAACCCACATGATGAATAATTCTGACGCCTTTATCACCCTTTCCGGTGGTTTTGGCACTCTTGATGAACTTTTTCATGTGGTTACCAGAGCCCAGCTAAATGTTCATAAAAAACCAATAGGTCTGCTTAATGTCAATGGTTTCTGTGATGGTTTACTATCTTTCATAGACTACTCTGCTGATAAAGGTTTTATTTCTGAGCGTGCTAAACGAATCATAGTCGTTGCAACAACACCAGAAGAACTAATCAATAAACTCATTGAATTTGTTCCTCAACCAGATCCAGCTCTAGCTAATATTGTCTGGATGGAAGATTTTACTGTGAGAGAATGAAAAGTGGATTCGTTCCCGTCCCTTTGATAACCCAAGTCGGACCTCTTGTATTTTTACTTTCTGTCGTGTGTAAAAATCGTGCTAAATGATGGTAGCTTAAGGAGTTTCTTCTTGATCTCTTGACACGCATCTATTCGCGATTTATGTATTTTTATTTTATTACTGTAATTTTTATTGTTTGTTTTAATAAAAGCATTGATGACAGCATAAGACGACTCTTCGGACTTTCCTGAAGCGCATCTTAAAAATTATGTTATACTTTGGGTATATTTTATTTTTATTTTTTTTTCTATTATTTGCCTCATATTTTTTTTCTTGGAGATCCAAAAAGGTGTTAGCTCAAGCAAAACTTTCATATCAGGGAGTATTCTGTTTTTCTTCCTTGTTTTTTATTATTATTTTTTAAACTGAGGACAGTTTCTTTTTCAAGTTTGGGGGTGGTGTGTTTTGATTATTGTGGTGTGTTTTGATTATTTTTGTTATTTAGCTTTGATTTTTTTTATATATATTTATTTTGTTTATTTTAATTTATGAGATTTCTAGATCTGGCCATAACACCAACAAGTTAGCTATATACAAGCTTCTAAAATTGTTTTAACCGGTTAAAAAATTGTATATTCCAAAATTTTTTAGCCTTAATCTCTCTTTCCAAGTCTTTTAGTTATCGTGTATAATCGAGTCATTCGTTACCTTGAGAAAAGAAGAATCAGTTGGTTGATGAAAACTAGAACTGAAATTTACTTAATTTGAGGAGTTTTTGATTTTTCATGCTTAGCTAATAAACGATTTTCCGCAAAAATTATATTCCCTAAAAAAAAGTCATTGATGAAAGGAGGTTAGTTGAAAAAAAAGGGAGAAGTATTGAGCAGCAACAGCTGCCTAATTTTGGGGGTCTTAAAATATTGCGAAAAATAAAGGACTAACCATTGTTGGTGCGTAGCTTCCGTCTCACACGGAGAAAAAATTATTGGTGAAAAGAGCTACACGTTAGCAAATAACGGTGTGAAAGCTATCACCTAAAAAAAAGATGGAAATGTGTTGGTGAAAAGAGCTACACGTTAGCAAATAAGGGTGTGAAAGCTATCACCTAAAAAAAGATAGAAAATATGTTGGTGAAAAGTGCTACACGTTAGCAAATAACGGTGTGAAAGCTATCACTAAAAGGGATGTAGATTATGAGCAGATTTGAATTGATTGGTGGCTGAATTTCAATACACTTAAATTCGTGAACAATCACAATATTTGATGACGCCGATGAAATTCTTTTTCATATTGAGTCGAAAAATAAATGAGTGATCGAGAGCAACCATTAAAGGGAGTCGTGTGTGTCACGAGTGAGAAAGAAATAATCAACCTTTTGGGGGGAAACCTTGCATTTTGGAATTACAAAAATAAAACCGTGTTTTAACTTCAAAATCATTAGTAGATTTATTTTGAATCTTGATTCATTTCTATCTACTGTATAAAGCTGGTTGTTGTGTAAATGGCATTTCGATCTCCTTTTCTCTTTATATATAATTATTTTTCTTAATTTGTGTGTGTATTATTTTTCTTATTTTGTGTCTTATTTTTTATTTTTATTTTGAGCGTGAATAATAAAGAGTCTTGCTCGGGACTAGCAAGAATTCAAGTTTGGGGGCAGCTGCTCGTCAACCCTGATGGGCCCTCCGAGTCATTCATCTTCATAAGAACTTGAAAAGATGTTCACCTGATAAGTGTCAGTTTTATACACTTATCCGTGATTTGTATTGATATATTTCACCCATAATTATGCTAGTCTACTCGTTTTTGCTTTAAATTAATTAGTTTTTTAATAATTTTATTTTTATAGGATGAAAATGTAAATTTAGCTTTAATCGGATTGAATTACTGATTTACTCAAGAAATAACATGTTTATAAAATATTCTCTATATTGAGTTTTTATGTATTCATGTTGTAGAGCTTTTCGAGATGAGTTCGGCAGTCTTTCCAGATTCAAAATCAGAGTTATATATCAAAAGTTATCATCCGAAGAAGATTTGGGGCGAAAACGCAAGAGTCTAAGAAATTCTGGGCTGAAAATGAAGTCTGAAAATCCATACGGGCGTAACATCATAAAGTTACGGGCGTAACTCACACATCAACTAATGTGCAAAAGCCGTAGCCATGTTACGGCCGTAACTCCTCAATGTTACGGCTGGAAGTCCTCATAGTTACGGCCATAACTCCTCAATGTTACGGCCGTAACTCTTGACAGAATTTTCATCATTTTTTAATCTTTTATACTTTTGATCTATTATTGAGGGGATGTCTGGCCTTGATCCGATCTAATGTAATAATGCTGGAGTTTTTGAGCTATTAGATGACTTTAGGTGTATAAATAGACCCCTTAGATCCATCATTAAAGATCATTCCTCTTATTATTTTCTCACTTTGTAATACTTTTTCTTTGTGTGAAGAACACACTTGTGTTCTTGAGTGATTTGTGTATTAGTGGTTTAGCTTATGTTGTTGAGGGAGTTTATTGCTTCTTTCTCCTTTATCTACTAAGGGAGTTAGGATCAATTCATTCTTTTCAACTAATAATGACCACTCAAGCTTGTAATATATTGAATAAACCCTTCATGGGCTAAGTTATCCTAAGTTGGGATTATAAACAAGGTTTGTCATGTTATTTAAGTTTGTATAAAGATCTAGGGGAAATTACAGCCAACTACCCTATTAGATGGCCTCTTTACACTTTAGTCCCTATTGTTTCATAAATTACAGCGAAGGACAAAAATCTGAATTGGTGTTGACTTCCATTAAAAAGACGAAAATGCCCCTCTATTTACTTGAATAAAATATTTCTTTTAAAATACATTTCATATGAAACAAATCACTTATAAGTTATTAAAGTGTGATTTTCATTGTTTTACCAATCTTTATTTATTTTGGCCAATAAATGATGATATTTATGGTCTTCATATGTTTCGAAAGAAAATATGTTTGATTAGATCAAATGATCTTCACTCTATGTTGTTCTAAGGGATAGAAATATACCTCTAGACCTTAGATAATTCTCTGAGTTATTTTCATAAAACCTAATGCTATGTATTGAAGCCAATCAACATAGAAATATATTGGATTGATTCAATATATAAGGGGCGTTTTGACATTCACAAGAAGAACCATCTTTTTAAGGAAAATCGAATCTACACAATATAATAAGTAAATTCATCTTATGATCTCCTATACATCTTCTATAACTAATGATGAACTAAGTTTGTAATCCCAACTGTTTCATTTTACCTTTTATTAATCTATTATTAAGTGCAATCTTTCATTTCCTTAAATTTTAGTACTATTATTGCGTTTTCCTTGCAATTGTCAAACCAAACTCTTAAATTGTGTGTTTCACTCATCTAATTCTCTATAACAAATAGATAAATAGTGTATAATTCAATATATAACCTAACTTCCTCGTGGGATAGATAAACCGGACTCAAAAAGTCCACTTACTACTTGATACGATATCGTGCACTTGCGATAGTTACACAAAAGACGTGTCATCACCCGAGGCCTTTTTACGGGTGTTTGTTTCACAAATTGGGACAACTTTCCCTCTTCATTGCTCTCCAGATCCTTGTGTAGGGCTTCTTGCATTGCAGCATATATGCCAGCCTGGTGTCTGAATTCATAATAAGTGTTAGGGCAAGCAATATGCATTTTTTCCAGAGATCAATGCATTTTTTCAATCCGGCCATCAGGGCCACAATCTTGGTATCCTTTCTCACAGACTGTCCCTCCAGCAGGATCTTAACAAATTTTTCTAGGCCAATCAGTCTCGTCATCTCCTTGCTTTATATCGGCTAATCGGAGTTTTTGGGTCAAGTATGACCCTGCTGTTGAAAAATGAGAAAGGAACTCCTTCCTGAGTTGAGAGACTGAGTAAATGGATGTTGGCGGCAAGGCTGAAAACCACATGTGCACCCTGTCCACAAGAGTTAGGGGAATTTACGACATTGGGTGGCATCTGTTGCCCCCATTGAGATCGTGTAGTCGGAATACTTAATAAGATGGACTTTTGGATCCTCACTCCCTTCCTACAAAATGTTGGAGGGGAATTGGATCTTTTTCTGGATTGGGGCTTTTAATATTTCGAGCTAAATCCTCTAAGGCCCTGTTCTTTTGGACTTATTTTTCGCTTTGATTCAATTCGATTCGATTCATTCATTGATTCGAGTCCATTCGATTCAGTCCATTCAAGATTGATTCAAGCTTCTTCTTCTTCTTCTTCTTCTTCTTCTTCTTCTTCTTCTTCTTCTTATTATTATTATTATTATTATTATTATTATTATTATTATTAATCTTAGTTATTATTATTGTTGTTATTATTATTATTAATAATATTACTATTATCGTTGTTGTTGTTGATTACTATTATTATTATTATTTACCATTATTATTATTACTATTTACCCTTAATATATATTTCAGTTCAGTTCAGTTCAGTTCAGTTCAGTTCAGATTCATTCAGTCCAAAAGAACAGAGCCTAACTCCGGAGGCATATTGTTGCTAGACAAGATAGATACATTATGATAGGATTTAATGGGATTGCATTGTTCACATTTTGAATTGTTGAATTAAATTGCATGTTTGGATTGATGGATTGAATTTTTTTGTTTGTAAGAATATTTATGCTTTAGTTGTTTGGATTGTAGGATAAAATATAATTTTGATATAAAATGACTAAAATATCCTTTAAAAACTAATTTAATTTATGTTTATATTTATTTTTATTTTTGAGGTTTTAGGTATTTTTGAATTTTATTTGAAAATACAATAATCAAAGATATTTTATTAGAAATGTGATTTTGTATGAAGTCTAATACATGGTGAATATATTACGAAACTCACTACAACACAAATAATTAACTTGTAATATTATTTGAAATTGTAGGTAATTCAATATTGAGCTCCACATATATACATATGCTTCATATTTGAATAAGAGTTTATATAAAAAATAAAAATAAATTAAAGAATATATAATTTTTTAATAGATGGTCTTGTATTTAAATTTATATATTCATCGTTACCTTTATTTAATTTAAGATGGATCATGTCAACCACTAATTCCCTCTGTTTTTTTTATTGTCACATTTTATCTGATTTTTTTAGAGTAAATTACGGCGTTTGTCCTTGTGGTTTACGCTGACCGACAAGTTTCGTCCTTTGACCAAAAAAGGTTTACATCCATCCTTAAGTGACAAACGTTATGTAGCGTTAGTTCTCCACTCGAACGGACTACACTAACTGATGTTAGTCACCCATCCATTGAGGGTATTTCAGTCTTTTCCAAACCCCACTATTTTACCGCTTATTTCTTTCTCGTCATATCTACACACCTGCAATAAATATCGTTACCCCTTTGTACTTTTCCAAACCCCACTACTTTCCCCCTTTCTTTCTCTTTTTCAATGAAATCTCAAATGAAAACCTACCAATTAAATCAGAAAACAAAAATGGTGAGATGTCATTGTGGTGCGCAAGCAGTGGTGAGAACATCATGGACTAACACAAACCCAGGGCGAAGGTTTTCGGGATGTTGCGGATTCATTGATTGGGTTGACCCCCCAATGTGTCCTCGATCTACTTTAATCATACCCGAATTGTTGAGATGATTGAACAATCACCGAGCACAATTGCAAGAGGTGGTGGAAGATAGAGCAAGGATCAAGAAGTACCTTTATGTTTCTTGGTGTTTTTTTATGTTTGTTGTATTCAAGGTATTGTAATCAAGTCAGTGGATTGTCTTTTATGATTGAATGTTATGTTCTAGAAGATGGATAGTGTTTAGGTATTGTAATGAAGTCAGTGGGTGTAAGGATGTTTGTGCCTCTTTTGTTATGATCTATGAATGAATTTAAGTTAGTTGTTGGTTTCTTTTTGTGTTCAATGTACTCAAATACTGTTGGTCTTTTTTTTTGTTACATAGCTAAAGTGGTTAACAATGGATATGAAGATAGTTGTTGGTTAACAATGGATATGAAGATATGAATTTTTTAGTTGTTGGTTTCTTTTTGTATTGAATATACTCAGACAAAGATAGTTGTTGGTTATGTTTGTGAAGTCAAACTGACCCATTATAATATACTCAAGACAAACTGACCCATTACCATAAACCAAAAAATAAAACTGACCCATTACCATAAACTGCCGGAATATCATTAAAATGTCAAGTTTTGAAGACATATATGCCATCAACATCCAAAATAACTTAACTAGGCATGAGACATGTTCCGAGTTGTCAACAGCCAAGAACCAAATTGTCATAATCATAAGCTTCACAGAAATACATAAACTAACATAAACTTAAGCTTCACATAAAAACATTAACCAATCTTGATAACTTTCTTCATTGGTGGACATTTCTTCTTTTTTGCCCCATCATCCACTGCAATTCCCTTCCCTTTATCAGCAGCAGTTGGTGGTGTTCCTTTGTGAGTAGCAGCAGTTGATGGTGTTACAAAGATATCATCTTCACTATAAGTTCTTGTTTTCCTCTTCTTAGTACCAGTTTGGGACTGTGATTTCCTTGGACCAGTGCAACTCCTTTTGTTGTGTCCTTTTGTTCCACATGTATCACATGTCACAGTCTTGTATTCCCTTGTCAGCTTCCCACTCTTGACAATCTTGACCACATCTCTCTGTCTTAGACCTCCTCCTCTCTTTCCTTGATCTTCCAACTTGTGGTTGATGCTATGGTGGTAGCAGAGTAGTTGGTACATTACATTTAGGCCAAAACATTCTTCCTCTAATATGCTTGATTAGGTATAAGTATACTTTCTTCCATGTTTTCAGCTTATAACATGGGTGTACCCACTCCTGTGGTAAGCCAACTGTTTGATTGTTAAGTGCCATGTTCCAGTTTGTTGCCACAGCATGTTTGCAAGGGATCCCATTCAACTCCCACTTCCTACATATACAATCTTCTGCTCAACATTGACTACACACTGGTCATGGAATGGACCACTTACCTGGTAATAGATACCTCCTCCCCAACTGACTGTGTACTTGGTTGCCTCATCACAACTCATCTTCAAAAGCTTGGTAGCAGTGGGTGTGAGTGGACCATAACATCTAGCAATCATCTTATTCACATTTACAATCCTCTTCATGAGATATGCTCTTTTAAATTCCAATGTACCAATGATTGACTTGTCTCTAACACCATCCAGTTTTCCATTAAAAACTTCACACATATTGTTCACCAACACATGGGACTTACGTCTCCCTATTTAAAATACAAGTTTTCCTCAGCACAAGTAATTTAGTATAAAAAATGTCTATCTAATTGAAATCATACAGTACCTGAGAAATGTAATCTTGCCCAATGCTGAGGTGGAATCTTCAATAACCACTCATAAGCAGGAAGGCTAAATGTTTTGAACTCCTGTATTGCCAAATTAAACTCTTCTATTGTTGTTGTTGTGGCACATTTCCATAGCAAATCTTTGTAAGATGCACCACTCCATCTCAGATTCATATTCTCATGAATATGTTTGACACAAAGTCTGTGCTCAGCACAAGGAAACAACTTTGCAAGGGCTGGAATAATACCCTATCACCATTAAACACAAATATGTTATGAAAAGATATTAAATGCAATAACACAATTGAAAATATATGAAAAGATATGAAAAGATATTAGATAGAAGCATACCTTTTGCCTGTCACTTATAAAAGTGAAATTAGAATTTCTGCACAAGTACAAATCATCTCCCAATTGTGTTAGAAACCATGTCCAAGAATCTGTGTTTTCAGTCTCCACAATCCCATATGCTAATGGATAGATTCCATTATTTGGGTCAATACTCACAGCAGTCAATAGTTGTCCAGGGAATGGACCCTTCATGAATGCCCCATCTAGTCCAAGTACCTCTCTCATTCTAGCCTTGAAACCCCATTTCAAAGGCCCTAAGCACACATATATTCTTCTTAAAACCCTAGCTGGCACTGTATGATCTGCTTCAGATTTGACTTGTATTTTGACAGTTGTGTTTGGATTGCTTGTTGCAACTCTAAGAAATAATCTCTTAGCATCTTATACTGTTGAGTATAACCCCTCTGGCCTTCTTTTCAGCCTCTGCTTTTGCTCTAAATGCCTTAGCCTCTGAAACATTTAATTCATGTATCCTCTGTAATTGCTCTTGCAAAGCTCTAACTGGTATTTTAGGATTTGTTTCAAGTTGTTGAACTAGTTCCTTAGCATACCATTTGGAGGTGGCATACAAGTTGTTTCTAGACTGTAAGCATTTGTGAGTGGACCTATGAGTTCTCACTTGCCAGATTTCAGAGTCTTTATATTTTGATACAAGCAACACCCATGGACATTTATTGTTATCATCCGCCTTTCTACTTTTTGGCCTCCCCCCATTTATTATTCTTTCTTTTGTCATATTTTTCTTGGATGGATTAGGGTACCCTCCAGATTCACGAATCTTTGACTTTGTCCATTTTACTTTTGACCCACTACCATCAGACCCATTAGCAGGCCCATTAGACCCATTGGGTTCACATGTTGACAAAGTTGGAATAATACCCCTGCATATTACCCTCATTCTTTCTTTATCATTTTTTTCCATTCTAAGTTCCATCCTAGTTTCAATTGAATGTTCCTTTACTAACTCCTTCACTTCATCCCTGTTTGGGAACTTTTGACCCACATAAAAGTAAGTCTTGTACACTTGGGGAGAAGCATGTGCATGTTTCCTTATTTGTTTCAACTTCCTCTTTCTTAACCTATCTAGTTCATTCTCCTCATCTGAAGTGTTGGAATATTTATTCCAAATATTCATTAATAGAGTTTTGATGATTAAGTTGCTAAACAAAGCAAAACAACAAAGAGGCGAAGCAAAACGATGAAGGAAATGAAGACGCAAAAAGATGATCAAAATGCACAGCCGATAGCACACACTAAGGAAGAAGGCTAGCGCACACTAAGTATAACTGGCAGTAACAGCTAGTTTGTGGAGAATGGCTATAAATACCAAACCACTTGGTATCAAACCACACAACAACATTGATAAAATCATATACTCTTGAGATATCATTGTAAACACTATAGTTGTTGTTCTTGAGCTTAAATTGTGAGTGATTGTTGGTCCCCAAGAATGATGAAGACTGTCCCCACTGTACCAACACGAGTCTTTTCTAGCGCGCTTTGTCCTCACTCACGCGCACCTGGGAAACTTCCTAGGGGGTCACCCATCCCATAACTACTCCAGGCCAAGCACGCTTAACTTTGGAGTTTCTATGAGATGGCTACCAGAAAAGAAGATGCATCTTGTTGGTATGAGTAGTCCAAATCAATTCATTTAACCACTCTCTAGTGGCAGTGCAGAGCCCTGTACTAAGCGACAGGCGGACATGAGCGGCTGCACCACTAGGATGCCGCGGGTCGGGATGTTAAGCCCGGCCAGTTACGTTCTCCCGAGTCGAAGGTGAGGACGCTGGATACCAAAGTATTCCCAAAAGTGATTAAGTGTTATACACAAAATCATACAAGAAAGAGAAAAAGAAAAGATACGATTGGATTCAGTGTTATTAGGATCAAGGATCCAGCATTGTTACAATCGTAATCGATATCTTCGTGAGGTTTATCTAGTACCGATAGAAAGCTAGAGTGGTTGTTTCCTTGTCCAATAGAAAAGAAAAATGGTTTAACTTGGACCGACATAAAGATAAGCAAGAGAACAGTTTGCTTGGACCGATAGAAGACGAGCTTGTAATGGTTATCCCTCAACCGATAGAAGAGAGGTGCAGAGGTTTATATTTAGCCTATAGAAAAGATACCAAGAGAACGTAGGCACATTTGGCCGAACCTCTATAAATCATTGTGTCGATTTATTTTCTGCACTTCCATTTAAATACGCTTCCGCACAATAGCGCGTATAACCGATCCCACAACAACAATTGGTATCGGAGAGGTACCTCCAAGAAGCATCTTATCATCTGAGGAGTCGATCCAAATGGCGTTTCAACTTGCTCCAGTCGAAGGTCTTGCTCTTAACCGACCTCCATTCTTTGACGGATCTAACTTCATGAGATGGAAGAAGAAGATGTCAATATTCGTCCGAGCTTATGACATCAAATTGTGGAAAGTAATCTGTCTTGGTCCCAAAATTCCGACGAACTCGAACAGAACTCTCAAAACCTTTGAAGAGTATGACGATGTGGATTGAAAAAATGACCACTATAATTGCAAAGCCACGTAATTATTATATTGTGCATTAAATCTGGAAGAACAAAACCGGATATCTTCGTGTGACAGTGCCAAAGAAATTTGAAAAATGCTTGAAGTCACACATGAGGGAACGTCTCAAGTCAAGGAGATGAAAATCAACATGCTTCTTCACGATTGTGAGCTATTTCAAATGAAGGAAGATGAATCCATCACGATCATGCTCGACCGATTTTCGGTCATCACAAATGGATTGGCATGTTTTGGAAAACCACTTTCGAGTAGTGAAAAAGTTAAAAAGATTCTACGATCACTACTTCGAGAATGGGACGGTACAGTGACGGTTATAATGGAATCAAAAGATTTAAACAATCTTGATTTTAGTGCTCTCGTTGGTTCACTTATAAACTACGAGAGTTCTAAAATCTTGGAATGCCAAACTGAAGTTGAAGGAAAGAACGATAGCCATGAAGGGTAAGATGTCTAGAAACAAGGAAATCCCGGTTGATGAAAGCGACAAAGAGTCGGCATATTATGCAAAAAATATTAATAAGTTCCAACACTTATTAAACCGGATAAAGCAGGACATCCAAAATGGCGAACCTAAGAAATTCGACAATACTTGTCGATTATGTGGTAAACCAGGCCACTTTGCGAAGAACTGCCGAGCAAAACCCAAGAAGGAGGTTCTAATTGCAACATGGAGCGATGAAGACGAAGATGAAGATTTTCTCAATCAAAATAATCTCGCTCTCATGGCTCCAAGTTCATTCGACGATAGTGACGTCGTAAGCCAAGTAATTCTTACGAAGAAATTTTTGAAGCATTTGAACTATTGCATACGGACTATCAAAATGCTTTATCCGAGATTAAATCCTTAAAACTAAATTTAAATCATTGGAAATTAAAAATTCCAAAATTCTTGAAAAGGGAAAAATTATCGACGCTGATCATTCTCAGTGCATTGAAAATGAAAATATTTTAAAGGATGATCTTTTAAAAGTTCAAACCGAGCTGAAGATTTTAACAAAGAAATTCTCGTGTGCCCAATTTTCAAACATTTTTCACAATGGGGTATTTTGTGGAAAATAACTATAAATACCAAACCACTTGGTATCAAACCGCACAACAACACTGAACAAATAATATACTCTTGATATATCATTGTAAACACTATAGTTGTTGTTCTTGAGCTTAAATTGAGAGTGATTGAGTGTTATACACAAAATCATACAAGAGAGAGAAAAAGAAAAGATACGATTGGACTCGGTGTTATTAGGATCAACAATCTGGCATTATCAGAATCGTAGTCGATATCTTCGTGAGGTTTATCTAGTACCGATAGAAAGCTAGAGCGGTTGATTCCTTGTCCAATAGAAAAGGAAAACGGTTTAACTTGGACCGACATAAAGACAAGTAAGAGAACGGTTTACTCAGACCGATAGAAGATGAGCTTGTAACGGTTATCCCTCGACCGATAGAAGAGAGGTGCAGAGGTTTATCTTTAGCCTATGGAAAAAGATACCGAGAGAGTACGTAGGGACGTTTGGCCGAACCTCAATAAATCATTGTGTCGATTTATTTTCTGCACTTCCATTTAAATATGCTTCCGCACAATAGCGTGTATAACCGATCCCGCAACAACATGAAGCACTCTCAAAGTAGTCATTATTAAGAAATTCTGTATCCTCTTCTATTTCTTCCTCATCAGTTGTCTGATCTCTATTCTTACAACCCATGAACTCAACAATATCATCAATATTCAAGTGGAAGTCTGCCATGTCAACCTCAACCTCCTCAACATAATTTTCCTCATCCATAATGTACCTGGATATCATCATCACTAGAATAAGTGTCCTCATTACCTTCACTAAGCACAGTATCATCCCCATTCCCTTCACTAACCTCAGTATCATCCTTATCAGCAACTAAGCATCCTTATAAGCAACTAAGTCATCCTTCTCACCAAAGGGATCAAAGTTTGGGTCTTGGGACTCTACATAAGGGTCATATGAAGAGTGAAAGTCATTAACAAAGGCACTATTGCCCAGACTAGGTGTTGTAACACCCCCAGACTGTATGGAAATATTACATGCCGTAGACCCTCTCCGCGAGGACCTACCAGGCTAAACCACACAGAAATACCAAAACTTGACTGACTGAAGAAAATTATTACAATAATACAGACCATTAAGGTCAATTAAAATACAACCAAAGGGACCAATGAGGTCATACGACCAGTGCAGACGAGGCAAAATACAACCTTTCATAATAAATACCCATGCAGGGGTAATGATACACAACAGCGGAAGTCTGACTATAACTTGGTCGACACAACATAACCCAACAAAACTCTCAACTCTTGATTAGTATCGTAGCTTGTCACTTCCTGCGCCAATCCTGCGACTACTCTCTCGAACCAGTAAATACCTAGACGCAAAACAGACATCTACCCCCCGATTACTCGGGGGTTAGTAAAACTCCATTATTTTACTAGTGCAAGTATAATAACATATGAAATGTATCAATCAAAAGGCAATCACGAATCAGATAACACAATCAGTTGTCAAAATATTCCCGAGAGGTTTTATTAATCAGAAAACAAGTGATGAAGTTTTAAGAGTTAAGACTCGTCATCTCGGGAGTTTTTAGAACATAATTTCTTTTGGACCTCGAGTCCCAAATTACAAAACCTTTTTCGAAAGTCATCAAGGCCTCAGCCCGGTTCTTGTTTCAAAACACATTAGTGAAATATCATCACGTGTCCAGGATTTCAACATCAAACATTATTCACACAGTCAATGTTCGTACACATCATGTACCGAACTCCAGAGGTCTTACGGACCATAACTGGAATAGACACACTGTTCGTACACATCATGTACCAAACACCAGAGGTCCCATGGACCGTACTTGGAACACACACACTGTTCGTACACATCATGTACTGAACTCCAGAGGTCCCACGGACCATATCTGGAACACGCACACTGTTCGTACACATCATGTACCGAACTCGAGAGGTCCCACGGACAGTACCTGGAACACACACACACACACACTATTCGTACACATCATGTAAAAAACTCCAGAGGTCCCACGGACCATACGTGGAACACACACACTATTCGTACACATCGTGTACTGAACTCCAAAGGTCTCACGGACCGTACCTGGAACACACACTGTTCGTACACATTATGTACCGAACTCCGGAGGTCCCACGGACCTTACCTGGACCACACACACCGTTCGTACACCTCATGTATCGAACTCCAAAGGTCCCACGGACCTTACCTGGACCACACACACCGTTTGTAAACCTCATTTATCGAACTCCAGAGGTCCCACGGACCGTACCTGGACTTTACACACACATTTTCCAACACATACCAAACAATGCTACACATCACCATGAACAAAACACCTTAAAACAAACATGATCGAACATACAATCATACACCGAAATTACATGTCCAAATGTGTAGTCAATTCAACACAATAATCATAATCATCACCATACCTCAAAACCAAGCAATCAAGCCCACACGAATCGCGCAACTAACATGACCAACACGACTTCAAAAGGTTAAACAAGCAAGAATATCATTAATACCAACAAACATTCGAATAATCAAACCGCACGAATCATATCCACGAAGATAAAGTAAAACATCATAAATATAATATATAAACTTATCCACAAGACACAAATCGTATAAATAAAATACTTGCCTCAATAACCGATACCGAACACTCCGAAGAACACGGTTCAACCGGGAAACCTCGGACCCCAAAGAAGACAACAAATGGAAGGGTTCTGACTCGAGTTCTTCACAAGAATTTCGTCCCTAAGACATATCATCAATAAATCAATGACCGAGCGAGGAGTAATAATCGTATAACGCCCGAATCTCCCTCTAAGACCTTTTATCGGACACCTTCAAGGCGTCGATTAGGAATTCAACAAAACGACGAATCCTAGACAATCCAACCATGGAATAACAAGGGACATGATAGGATACATCTTAATAATAATCGATCCGCCACAAATCTAAGTTATTACGAGCTAATCGGACAAAACCATGCAAAATCTCCAATTTTTCCAAACTTAAGGTTTTAGGAAAACTTACCCTGATTGGCTCGATCAAAGGATGTTTTGGAATGATTAAATGATGATATGGACCCTAGAATTTCGTCGATTCAATGCTTAACAACATGCCTTCGACTCCTCCAAAACTCCAGCCGCGGACAGAAAAGAAAGGAAATGAAAAACGAGTGAAAATATGACTGGTCAGTCATATTTATAGATATGCGCATTAGCGTGCACTACGTGTTCCGAGTAGCGTGCGCTAACGGGCAGTCTCGGCCGAGAACCTTTAGCCCCCGGCCTGCATTGACTTAACCTGTCGACCTGTCCTGCCTTCCAGAACCTTCCTGTCCGACTACAATAGCGCGCGATGCACGGACACTTGCGTGCACTAGTCATCCTGTCCAAACCTCTCGGGACTACACTACTCGGCCAGGTAACGTTCGCTGGTTGGCCGATAGCGTGCGCTATGCCCATCGATTAGCGCGCGCCATAACCGACAGTAGCGTGCACTACCTGCCGATCCTTCCCGAGTCCAGAACCTCAGAAACCTCTATGCCCAGCCAGGTAACGTGTGCTGGCCGACCGATAGCGTGCGCTATGCCGGTCCCTGCCGGCTTCTGCTGCAACTATCCCGCCAGTGCCTAGCCGTCCTGCCGGTTCTTGCCGCAACTGTCCAGCTGGGGTCCAACCGCTATGACCCGGCAACTCGATTTCTGAGAACGAACAGAACGAACACGACGAAACGCTCGTGGACAACAACATCTATCTGAAACGAAACATCATCCAACTAATAATCACACGCGGCCATGTGAACACAAAAATCAATCATCGGGAAAATAATACCGATACTCGGCAATCGAGAAATATCCGGAAAAATCTAAAATAACCGAAACAAAAATCTCGGGTATTACAGGTATATCCATAGCAGGGACACTACTTTGACCTTCATCTACCCTAACAACATATGGTTCTACATTCTTAGCAACACCACTAATTTGCCCTGCATTCACATCAACCACCATTTTCCTAGCCACTGGTCTGATCCCTACTCTATATTGTGGGTGTTCATCATCTTTATCTCTTCTATAACTACTCTTTTGTTTTTTAGTGGTGAGGTAAAATAGAGGTCAGGGTTGGTTTTTTCATGCTCAACATATATATATCAATTAGTTTGTGACCTTCTTCAACATATTTAGCCATGAAAAGAACATTTTGGTCACCTCTTAAAGGTTGTAGGCCATAATCTAAATCGCTACAGGTTTCAAAAAATGATAAAACATTATCTTACGACCATCATTACCTAACTCTTCTACAATTGAGTCTACCTCATGAACTGAGAACTCATCACTGTCTAACTCATCAACAATGGTCACCCGACCATTAATGTACAACCTTCCAGGTGATGAAGTGAAAGAACCTCCATGATGGACCCTAATTGAAAACAGAGTACGAAGACCTGCTGAAAAGAAAAGAAAAAAATTAGGGTTTATACAAGTTATACAATTATGAGTAAATTAAACTATTTTTCATCAACATAAAAATGGTTTACAACATAATTAACAAGTAAACACATCAAAAAACGGTTAGCATTATAAGAGAAAAGGGCTTACCATAAACCACATTAGGATCAAATTCAACCCCATGCCGTTCTCGTATTCTATACGATGGTACCACCATTTTATGCACCTTGAAGTGTAAATTATTGCCAGATGTTAAGGTTTTAATTATTGATTTGATTTGTTAAGAAGATGGGAAGTTTTAGTGTGAGAACAAGTTTTAGTGTAAGAAAATATACGGGGGAGTGCGGGGGAGTGTGACTGAAATGACTGGGGTAGATGAAGGTTTAAATGCTAGTGGGGTTTGGAAAAGACTGAAATACTCTCAGTAGATGGGTGGCTAACATCAGTTAGTGTAGCCCGTTTGAGTGGAGGACTAACGCTACATAACGTTTGCCACTTAAGGATGGATGGTAAACCTTTTTTGGTCAAAGAACGAAACTTGTCGGTCAACGTAAACTACAAGGACGAACGGTGTAATTTACTCTTTTTTTTCTATTTGTCACTATATCAATAACAATGCAAATTTATCTTCTTTTTTCCAACAAAATATCCTTAATAAGTACTCCCTGCATCCCGCGATTACTTTCACATATTCCATAATTACTTTCACACTAAAAAAACTTTATCTCACAAAAGTCAATAAAACATAAACTTACAATTATTTTATTTAACTACACATTCACATCCTCTTTTTTTTCTTAAAAAATGTGCAACTTCTGTGAAAGTCAAAGTATAGTGATTCTTGCATGCACTCGAGTGCATAACATGCATTTGAATTTTGAGTCCAATTTCAAATCAATTTTGACTTTTCAAAGTCCAATTTACTTAATGAACTTAGAAAAATCAAAATTGATTTTAAATTGGACTTAAAATCCAAGTACATGTTATGCATTTGTGTGCATATAAGAATTTGTGGTGAAAATAAAGGTGGGACGAAAGAGTAATATTTATTGTAATCTATATAAATTTAATATAAATATAGAAGTATTTTTATACCTTAATTAATGAGAAAATTGATTTTTGTGAATGGATAAAACGGAACAGATAAAAAATGGAGAGAATATATTCTACGTATTTTTTTGAAAAAAAGTTACTAAAAATTTGACAATAGTTTAATTAATTAGGATCTAATTTTCCAGCGGGACGAATAAGAGAAAAAAAAATAAAAAAAAAAGAGAAAAATTCAATAGTTTACATCAATAGCATCATCACGTAAATACCCAAACATTGATCATTGATGGCAAAGAAAGCAGATTATTCTAAGTTTGGAGGACACTTTTGTAATTTAACGTTGTGTGACTAATTTTGGTGAAAATTCACGATTTGAATCTCACCCCTCAAGGTGAGACAAAGTATCAACCCAACAGGGGATTAAAAGTTAAAATGGACTCGGGCCTCACTTCTGTCTCGGGCTTTTAACCAACAAACCAAACAACCTACTGATTTAGATAAAATAATCAAACCTGCATAATCCAGTAAACCAAACACACCCTAAGAGATTCCAATATATGGTTGAGATTAATTTGCAACTATCTAATCAATGGTCCAAAAAAAGAGCGGGAAACCAAATTAATATGGTAATACATTAGTGTATTATATAGTTATGATTGATAGAATATTTAGCCAAAATTGATCCGCCCCTGAAGACAACACATTAGCTCCCCCAGTATCTTAGGATGCCTACCATGTGGGCTTTTCCGAAAACCGCAACCAATGACTTATATATTTATGCATGGCGTAGTATACCATCAGCCATGTGTTTGTTCCTCTTGACAATGAAAACTTCACGGAACTCTGGAGACTTATGCATGTACTTATCCTCGGCTACTTGAAAACTCTGGTGGTAAAGGTCGTCTACCGTGTGGGCCTTAACCTGCGAAGGATGTTAAAATAAGTTCTTCACTAATTTTAATAATACTACAATTTAATCCTAATGAATTTTAATAGAAGTACCTTCACTTCATCATTACTCTTCTGATAACCAGCAAGTATTGTTGCCTTGTCCATATCACCAAATATGAGCTCGAAAAATCCATACTTCTTTGCCTCCTCAAGTGCGACTTGGAATTCATTTTCTTTCCTACCTTCACGAGGATACAAAATATGCTCCCGAGACCGGCATAACACCACAACAAGACACTTCCAATTTAAACAACTGTGAGCATGATATAGTATTGATCTTTAAAGTACAAATGCAAAGCAGAAGCACGTAGAGAATATCACTTTTTAAGTTTTTCCATGAGCTGCAAAATTATTCGAATAATAGCTAAACAAATTAAGAGGTTATTGGGAGGAAGATGTCATGCACTATCAGTGCAATTATGAGCAACATAACTGCATCTCTTCAACTAGAACATATATCAAGTTACTAGTAACCTCTCACACACACTCTAGTATAGCTCCGATAAAACACCAAGAAAGATTGAAGAAACCTCTATTACCAGATTTTAAGAAAAAAAACAATCTCATAAAAACTAAAAAGACAATGGAAAACAGGCAGGCATAAGCATCTTCAAACGGAAATATTCTTGATGATAGGATATTAATAACCATCAGCGACAGCTCCAGAGCAGCTAAATCACATTTTTCAAATTAAGCAAACTCATCTTAATTGAGTGTAATTAATATCTAAATATAACTGCTCGTCCTGAAACCATCCTATGGTAACGCGCCATAATTATACAAGGCGGGATCGATGAAGTGAATATCAAAGGTGTTGGGATGAATTTGCCAGAATTAAGATCATAACAATATAAGCATAAAATTGATTTGGAGTTGAAGGTCGAAGTACCCATCCTAAATTAGTTAATTTTATTTTGTAACTCATGTTAAAATAGGGAATTGAAACAAAATATTTGAACATTTGACATTATTACACATTGACAGGGGAACGGAAGGGCCCGGGATATATCTAACTCATTAACTATATACCGGTTGATGTGTTAAATGTTTTTAGCAATTAAGTAGTTTTATCACTAGCAGTTAAAGAAAAAAAATGAAATTCCAACTCATAACTCCTAATTCCGACAGCACTAAATGATCAGATTACTTCATAAAAAGCATACAAACACAAATAACCTAACAACAATAGAAAAATCATACTCACCTCTGGTTTTCTAGTAGGGTTTCTGTCACACTTGGGTGGAAAGTTATAAATAATAAAAATGCGGGGCATTAAAATGGGTTCATTATTTGGCATGGTGGTTGAAAGAAGTTTTTGAAACCTCTACAATATAATAACCAGGGGTCGATCGCTAATGGTTGCGAATTCGTTTAGTTTTTAATTTAAATTCATATTAATTTTATTTAAATTTCATGATTCAATTTTTTACAAAGTGTTATTTTCAAGGAGCCACCCCAATATATTTCAAATAACCTTAAAGAGTGGGCGTATCCGTTTCGTGTTAACATATTTTACAAATTTCTATTTCCAAAATTACATATTTTTATTTAAATTACAAAAGTATATGTATCTCTTATTTGAAGCATAATTTATTTTTATTATTAAAATATTTTAAACTACAATTTTGTATTTCTTCGTCCATTCTTATATGTTGAATACTTTTTGAAAAACGAATACTTGAAAAAACAAATACAGTGTTATACTTTATTTATGCCATGCAAAAAAAGTTGTTAGCCGAACAAAAATGTGTTGATCACAAAAACGATCGGAAGTTGCTGTTGAGTCCAGAATATCTGTCTCCTTAAAGCAAATTCGCCCTCACCACGGTGTGACGCCTCGCCTCCTGGATAAAACAACGATGTCATGCAGAATCGATGATTCCTTGCACCCTCAGCGAACTAGAATATATCTGTATACTATCACCGACCCGGAACAGAAGAAAAACAAAGAAAGAAAATCTGACCGAAAAATTAAAAGGCTCTCGAAAATCATACATATGAAGTGTAAAAATCGAACCCTGAAGCCGGGTATTTATAAGTGAAGGCTGGAGGAGGATGTGTGCTAGAGGAACTCTAAACTGATTAGGATTGGTATCTTGATACTTATCCTAATCTGTTTAATTCGATAATTATCAATTAAATTGATATTTATCCGGATCCGAAAAATTCGGAATTTATAATTGAGGTGTTTCAGCAAATTGAATTTTTGCCCAATAAAATTGCAGTAAAAAGATAACTTCGAGACACCGAGATACTTCGCCCTAATCGCCCTTCGACCGATCCGACCCGAGCTGAGACGGACGGACGGACGAAGACGGCGGTGGCGGTGCGCGCGAGGGGCACCTAGTCACACATCCACTCATGTCTCACTTTTGAACAAGCGTTTGTCCATATCTCCTTATATACTCACAATTTTTCACTTCTTTTTCCAATGTGGGATAACATCCCAAACCCATTTCTAAAGGGTTCATTTTGGAATACTATATCTCATTCATACCTCAATCATTTTGAGTATTTTTATATGTTTTGGAAACCTCGTACGGAGTACTACGTATTCCAACTAAGTCCCGACTTTAACTCGTAGTCGAACCCACTCGAAATTGCCTCTCAAGTGGGCTGCTCAAAACAGCCCATTTCCTCTTTGTTTCCAACATTTCCAACAATCTCCCACATGAATGAGATTGATGGTCCAACAGCACACGTCGACACGGAGTTTGACTTGGTGATAGTTACTGCGGTTAGGCATTGCATAGGATAGGTAGAGCATGCTCCTTGAACCTTCCCTCGAAAGGATATATTCTCCTTACTGGATAGATAGTGTGACTAGATCCCTGATTTATTCTGTTCTCATTATTGTGCCCGTTTTGGCCATGGACACCATCCTCGTTCTGCGAGAGTTTCTAAAGAATTGTGCCTGTGCAATTCTCCTTTGAAGCAGCCCCTCTTCTCTCTAACATAGGTTATTCTCTTTATGTGTTTTGAGTAAACCCGTATTTTACTCCACCCGACTATACGTTGTCGACTTTAAGAATCATTAAAATCATAAGCTTAACCTCTCCCTACGGGTATCACTGTTTTCGTAATACCCGGTTGTAATTCAATCATTATCATTCAGTAATTGTAACTTAGTAATTATTCACTCATTAATGATCATTCATCGTTCATATTCATTCATTGTATTCACCGATCAGAGTATTTGTATCGTACATCAGTTATTATTCGTCTTCCTACCTGGTTGGAGGATCGAACTGTGGTTATCATCATTGTCATCTTCATAGTGGGCTGTGTGTGAGGAGTAGCGCATGCTACGTACTCTCTTTAGCGCGCGCTAATTGAGTACGGGTAGCGCACGCTACCTCTCCGTATTAGCGCACGCTAATGTGGTTCAGGCCTGCAGTCCAGAAGGCACTGGACTGCAGTCGAGTTGGAGTAGCGCACGCTGCGAAATGTAAGTAGCGCATGCTAGTAAGTTTGGATAGCGCACGCTATGCAGTCAGTGTAGCGCGCGCTAAGGCCGATCAGGCAGAGTCCAGTGGGTACTGGACTGATCTGAAATAGTTCATAGCGCACGCTATGAGTAGATTTTAGCGTGCGCTAATGGTGTAGTAGCGCACGCTGAAACTGAGGTGTAGCGCACGCTATCGCGAGCAGACCTAAGGACAGATGGTTCTGGACTTCAGTTACTGGGCATCAGATATTCAGTTAGCGCACGCTAACATTTGAGGTTAACGCATGCTAAGTATATGGATGTAGCGCACGCTACAAAAGGTACGTAGCGCACGCTACTGTTTCGGACAGAGGGTACTGGACTACCCAGGACACCCATTAACGCACGCTAAATATCGAGGCTTAGCGTGCGGTAAGCTGAAATAGTATAAATAGGACAGTCAACCCAGGTTTCGTCATTTCTCACTTCTCACTTCGTTTTTGGGCGATTCCGGGCATTTTCGGGCGATTTGGAAGAATCTCTTCGAGCTGCACTCACCTATCATCATCTTCAAGTTTCTGAGTTGGATTAATCATCATTTCATCCTCTCCAACACCTCAAATCAAGGTAATTATTTCTTGGATCTAGAATTTCGGATTTTGAGTATTTTCATTTCGATCTCTTCATGTAAGCTTGGATTTATGTTGGAACATATTAGATATGGATTATCTACCTTGGATAAATGTATTCCTACTAATTTATTGATATTTTTTTTTGGATTTGATGAATATTTGGAGAATTAATCAAGAACCCTTGATGTTGACTTTGTTTATTTTTGGGGGTTTTCAATTATAGTTGTCGTAACTTCGAGTTGTGGTTTCCTATTGCAATATTGATATCATTGAAGGTGTTTTGTTGGATTGAACTACTCACTTTGGAGTTGGTTTCGATATATTTGGGTTTTAGTTATAATCAAGGGTTGATGTTCGCTAAGTGGTTGCTTGAATGCGTCAATGAGTTTGGATATTGTTGTATTGACCTTTGAGTAGTCGTAATTCATGCTTGATACGTATATTGAGCGGATTATTGGTAATTGTGTTATTCAAGGTTGTTCGAGCGACCTACATCTCATTTTAGGACGTTGTTCGAGGAAGGACATTCTTCACCGGAGTTGTGTAAGTTAATTCTTACTCGGTTAAAAGGATATTCAATCCTTTCGTTGTTGTTCATTCATAATCATAATTCATTCATAATGTATTAACCGTATTGAGACTTGTAATTGTCAAATAATCACTTCATTAACGAGGAACGACGGTTCCAATCATTCTATTGAGCTCTCATTCATTTCACTGTCATTTCATCTCGGTGAGTCATTCTTGATTTTGTCGAATTGTTTCATTAATATTCTTCATGGTCATTCTTGTCCATATGACCTTCTGAGTGTAACACCCCCAATCCACTCAGGGATATTACACGCCGCAGACCCTTTCCTCAAGGATCTACCAGGCTGGTAGACAACGTCGAACATCTCAACAATGCCTTTAAGGCTAAAAATGACTGAGTAGACCGATTTGGTCTTTCAATAAATACATACAACTCAATACATGCCCACGCAGGGGTCGAATACACAATGCTCCCGTACAACGGGAAAAATATACTGCAACGGAAATAAAATACAACTGAACCAATACAACGTACGATTCCTCATGTGATTAGTATCGATCATCTTTCATCATCCTTCGTGCCGACCCTATGTTATGCTCCCAAAACCTGAATGCAAAAACAGACATCCACCCCCTGAATACTCGGGGGTTAGCAAAACTCCACTGTTTTGCTAGTGCAAGAACAAAGTGCAAAATACGAGTCATACAATTCAAATTCCACAAATAACAATAACCAAGAATCCTCGAAAAGCCAAACGTAACGAAAAGTACTTCCCGAGACAAGAGTTTAGGAAAAACATTCCAAAATCGAAAGATCACCAATCAGGGGAAACAATTTATAAAACAGTTTAAAATGCCATCGAGAGTTTTAATAGAAAACAATTTAGGATTACCGAATCCTTCTCTTTCCAAAATCAACAGGGGTCACAGCCCAAAGATTTTGTTTTCATATATGAAACCAACAATAATACACAAGGTACAAACCCACGTCACGCGTCCTCTACGGACATAAAATACACACGCACTCGTGAAGTTTTACTCGTGAATCCAGGGCTATACCATTGGACTCCCTCCGTGGCCCCATCGAACCCTCCCGAGGTGAGCAAACACATTCACAAAATATACACGCACAGGCATCGCCTAGGATCAGGACGAAGCAACAAATCCCTGGCTAGCGAAACAAACTCAAACCACCCATAAGTTATCTTGACATCGTACTCGCAAGTACCGATTCTAGGAGCCCTCTCCAGGCCTACCCGATTAGATAACCTTATGGTCAAATCATACACACTGGCTGTACTCGCAAGTACACGCCGCCGGAGGCCTCACAGGTCCCTACCCGGTCAAACATCAATCGAACATACCCACAAGTTATCGTGACATCGCACTCACAAGTGACGATTCTCGGAGCCCTCTCCAGACCTACCCGAATTTATAACCTTGTGGTCAAATCATCAATGCATCGAGTTCACAACAACAAGGCTTTCACATTTGCCACAATCACAAACACATCAAATCACGAGTTAATGCAACCAACACTTAGCAAAACACCACGTCAAACCATAACGCATCGAAAAGAGATAATATGCGCGTGTATATATATATATATATATATATATATATAGGGGCGCGTTCTATGCAGTACCAATATTAGATGCAGTACTTTACAGTACTAATTTATGCATGAGTTTTGTACTAATTATGCATGAAATATATGCATTTCGTGCATCAAAATTTCAATGCATTAATTCTCACAAAAATTTGATGCATATAATCTAATATTTTAATGCATCGATATTTTGATGCATATTTTAATGCATTGAAATTTTGATGCACGAAATACATATATTTCATGCATAATTAGTACAAAACTCATGCATAAATTAGTACTGTAAAGTACTGCATCTAATATTGGTACTGCATAGAACGCGCCACTATATATATATATATATATATATATATATATATATATATATATATATATTATCAAAGCATAACAACAACAACAAGCGAATTCATAGGGTTCACTTAATCATTCATGGGGCACAATATTCACAAAACACATGCGTTTTGAAAGTGAGCCCTTAACGAGGCTAAACCGAATCGTTTGAAAGTTCAAATCAAACGATCAAACAAACACATAGAGACGATCACTAATTATCATATTCACAAAACAAGAATTGTATGGACAAGGTACTTGCCTAAGAACCACGTTCGTAACAAGACAACGGATGGAATGCGGTCGAACAGCCCCGAACGCCCGAACACTATCAAGAACGCGATAGCACCAAAATTGCTACGGGAAAACACCACACAAATCATCAATCACCAACAGAATTCAACATCGGAATCATCGAGCACTTATAATCCTCCGTAAGGAACAATAAAACATGATTACGACGAGAATCAAGGCCGAAAACAACGAAAATACCAACAAACTATCAAAGGGAACTCATTCGGACATTTAATCGGACATTAAATGTTCAAGACCCTTCCAGAACAAAGAAATCACCCCTCGGGTCGAACGAACCAAAGGCACGAGTATCCAATCCGTAGAACAAGTTCAAAACAACGTTTATACAACAATTAATTGATCAAAAATGGATTTGAATCGAAATCAAAAGGAAAATCCCCAAAATCTTCAAAAACAAGGGTTCAAGCCAAAATACCTTGATTCGGATGAAAAACACGGATTAGATGATGATAATAATCATGATTCAAGCTTCCCAACTAATGTATTAGTGATCTCCGATCAATACCATCGATTTCTATCGAAGGATCGCGAAAAACGAAGAAGAAAAGTGGAAATGGCCGAGTGACCCGGTGCCCAGGCCTTAAATAGCCGGTACCTGCCGACCACTTACGTACGTAATCGGCCATGGCTTATGTACGTAACCGTCCATGGCCGAACTCACTGTCCAATTCTGCCGGCAATGTTACGTACGTTATCGGCCTAGCCTTACGTACGTAACAGGCCTTACGGCCGTAACTGCCGGACACTTACGTACGTTACTCGGCCAGGTGTGGCCTGGTCCCAAGATGCCCGACCATGACTCGGTCGTGGCCGACGGCCCGGACGACCCCGAAACCCGAACCTGAATATGAATAGAAGACACAGTTACGAAGTACTCGCAAAGACAAATTCGTGCACTAAGAGAACACATGGTTCCGACTACCCGAAGGCTCGAAATTCGACAACGGAAGGTAATTACCCCAAACTTTGGGAAATTACGAAAATGGCCCAAAACGTCCGAAATACACGATACACCGAAACACCAAGCCAAAGCTTGCAACATGAATAATAACATTAAATGAACTTACAAAAAACTCGAAACAACAGTTTCGGATGAGATTTGCAAGAATCGAACTTAAGCACGGAAAAGCCGCTTAAGAACACAGAGCTCAACAAAATGATACCGAAACGAACTCGGACATCAAAAAGGGCAGAATTAAATATTCTCAAAATGACGAAATGGTCATGAGACAGTCGTCCAAACGGAATTCCGCCAAAAAAAAAAAATTACCGGAAATCGAAATTTGCGGATATTACATACTACCCTCCTTAAAAGAAGTTTCGTCCCGAAACTTAAAACAAGTAGGGAGAAGCAATATCCCGCCAGGAAAAACTCAACGAGATACACATGAAACGCGTAACTTATGCCCAATGGCGAAACGTTACAAGCAACACAAATGAATATACGGCGTGAAAACACGCTCCACGACGACCAACGCAACGTCGCCGTTAGGGATATAATAAAACCAACAAGTGACAAACATCATCAAACAGATAATACAGTCAAGTCAATTATCCGAACAACCACAAAACACTAAGCACCTATTACAAAGAAACACGCACAGTCGAGAAAACAGCAAATAAACACAAAATGATCCACAAGGACAATCACAAACAATTCAGACTACGCCGAAATCCTCAAAAAGCATACTAGGCATCTCTGTGCCCTTTCGGAGCAGAGACGCAGCCTCGCTCCCCAAATCTCTCAGCTACCGTCTCGCAATGCATGGCTCAGTGACCCACCTGGCCACACTCGAAACAGCTGACTAATAGTGAACGACAATTCTTTGCGGTACGAGATCAGGAAACAATAGTCAGACAACCCCGATCGACCAACAACGATCGAACAACAATGACTGAACAACAACGATCGAACAACAACGATCAAATAACAATGATGGAACAACAACGATCGAATGACAACGGTCGAACAATGACACCGAAGTTCACATTTCAACCCAAGACATCAAAAGAACCAGTAGAACCAAAAGATGTTACTTCCGAACAAGGTTCACAAGAATCAAACCGAACTCGAAAAAGTCACAGCAATAACCATATCGACCCCAAAACAAGATCACGGCCCGTTCGTATGATCAAACCGAAATACAGAACAGGTCCAGAAAGTATCAACGAACACGAGCGAGTCGATAGACCTGAGAAAGAGGAAATGTAGAAGTCCAAAAACAATACTGGTATTACATTCGACCTCTTATAAAAGAAATGTCATCCCCGAAACTGACAACAATGAAATCAAGGTGACGACACAACAAGCAACCAACAGAAACATCTCCCATGGGCTTCTCAGAGCCGATCCTGATATTTGTGCTAAAGCGTGAACTCCAAAAGTCTCGGTAACCAATTCGCAAAACTGAATTTTGTGTCCCTCGAGTCCACACTTGAAAAGTGTTACTGACGAGAAGGACAATTTGCACGTACATTCCCCCGGAACAATATGTTTGAAGCACCTCGGCTCGGCATACCGAAAATACAACTGCTAGGTACAATGGAATATATAACATCGCAAAACAACAAACCGGAGATGCCAACTCAGCACAATAGAAAATCATAACACGCAACACATACGATGATTATTATCATAAAGCAACACACATATCAAGATCATAGCAACGACGGCACCGTTCGGCGATCTCAATGGCCCGAACGATAATCAGCACATAATCACAAAACATCATGAACAATCACACATTTACACAACATACAAACCCAAGCTTTAACAGCTCGCACATGTGCGATAGCACGCAAATCACCACGAAATGACAACGTTAAAGATCAACATCACACCTCTCACCGAGGGATAATACAACAATTGCGTGGCGAACGACTCAACGCTCACACCACCAATTCAATCACAACTCAGGGGTTAACACCCTAACGAAAGTGCGAACATTATACATACATTCCCGGACCGCAAACAGGAACGATAGATTTTAAAAACGAAAATCACCTTTGAAAAAATGATTTTGGAAACACTAGTTGATCTTGAGTATCACCTTTCAAAAAGTTGTACAAACATCATTGTCGAGACTTTGAAAACCATCATGCGTTTGATAAAAATGCGGACACTTTCTTTTTGGTGAAATACTTTCAGAAATATTCGACCCTCGGGTCTAAGCAAAGCATTTCTAAATAATTGAAAATGTCTCAGATTGTTTTGGTCCTCGACTGGAATAATTTTGAATTGTACTGTGGCACCTTGAAGTACCACGAGAAAATAATTCATTTTAAAATGTACGTCACGAAATTTATTTTCTAAGATACTCAAGGTTTTCAAAAATTCAATAGGCCAGAATGCCCGAAACTAACAAAATCCTTTATCAAACCGTCATAAAACATTCAAGGCCAAAGTGCCAAAACTCGATTTAGGGAATCGGTTTTATGAATTAGAACTCAGTTTGCAAAATACTGAAAATCATTTTTGAAAGGACTCACGCAGCGGATAAAATACAGTTCGAAAATACATTAGTAGCGACACCGCTCCTTATATAAATAAAATATTAGAGTCGAATACCCACATATCACGAAATCAAAATCAACAGAAGGATTCAATCACTCAACGATATAATCATACAAGAAGCTCATGTCACACGAGGCACAACACAAATAAGGGAGACTTACATCCACAGGTCGCACGAAGATGATGATCGCTCCACGATACTAATCACGACCAACCAACTCAGACGACGCGTCACGACACGACTCAGTCAGACAAAATCCGACGACACAAAACTCAACAGACACCACTAAACCCGACAGCCTAGGTTTCCAAAACCTAAGCTCTGATACCATTTATATAACACCCCCAATCCACTTAGGGATATTACACGCCGTAGACCCTTTCCTCAAGGATCTACCAGGCTGGTAGACAACGTCGAACATTTCAACAATGCCTTTAAGGCTAAAAATGACTCAGTAGACCGATTTGGTCTTTAAATAAATACATACAACTCAATACATGCCCACGCAGGGGTCGAATACACAATGCTCCCGTACAATGGGGAAAATATACTGCAGCGGAAATAAAATACAACTGAACCAATACAACAACGTACGGTTCCTCATGTGATTAGTATCGATCATCTTTCAACATCCTTCGTGCCGACCCTATTGCTCCCAAAACCTGAATGCAAAAACAAACATCCACCCCCCGAATACTCGGGGGTTAACAAAACTCCACTGTTTTGCTAGTGCAAGAACAAAGTGCAAAATACGAGTCATACAATTCACATTCCACGAATAACAATAACCAGGAATCCTCAAAAAGCCAAACGTAATGAAAAGTAGTTCCCGAGGCAAGACTTTGGGAAAAACATTCCAAAACCGAAAGATCACCTATCAGGGGAAATAATTTATAAAACAGTTTAAAATGCCATCGAGAGTTTTAATAGAAAACAATTTAGGATTACCGAATCCTTCTCTTTCCAAAATTAACAAGGGTCACAGCCCAAATGTTTTGTTTTCACAAATGAAACCAACAACAATACACAAGGTTAAAACCCACGTCATGCGTCCTCGACGGACATAAAATACACACGCACTCGTGAAGTTTTACTCGTGAATCCAGGGCTATACCATTGGACTCCCTCCATGGCCCCGTCGAACCCTCCCGAGGTGAGCAAACACATTCAAAAAACATACATGCACAGGCATCGCGTAGGACCGGGGCGAAGCCACAAATCCCACTCGAGGCCTCTAAGAACCCACCCGAGCTGGCTAGCAAAACAAACTCAAACCACCCATAAGTTATCTTGACATCGTACTCGCAACTACCGATTCTCGGAGCCCTCTCCAGACCTACCCGATTAGATAACCTTATGGTCAAATCACACACACTGGCTGTACTCGCAAGTACACGCCGCCGGAGGCCTCAAAGGTCCCTACCCGGTCAAACATCAATCGAACATACCCACAAGTTATCGTGACATCGCACTCGCAAGTGACGATTTTCGGAGCCCTCTCCAGACCTACCCGAATTGATAACCTTGTGGTCAAATCATCAATGTATCGAGTTCACAACAACAAGGGTTTCACATTTGCCACAATCACAAACACATCAAATCATGAGTTAATGCAACCAACACTTAGCAAAACACCACGTCAAACACAAACGCACCGAAAAGAGATAATATGCGTATATATATATTATCAAAGCATAACAACAACAACAACAACAACAAGCGAATTCATAGGGTTCACTTAATCATTCATGGGGCACAATATTCACAAAACACACGCATTTTGAAAGTGAGCCTTTAACGAGGCTAAACCAAATCTTTTGAAAGTTCAAATCAAACGATCAAACAAACACATAGAGACGATCACTAATTATCATATTCACAAAACAAGAATTGTATGGATAAGGTACTTGCCTGGGAAACACATTCGTAACAAGACGACGGATGGAATGCGGTCGAACATCCCCGAACGCCCGAACACTATCAAGAACGTGATATCACCGAAATTACTACGGGAAAACACCACACGAATCATCAATCACCAATGGAATTCAACATCGGAATCATCGAGCACCTATAATCCTCCGTAAGGAACAATAAAACATGATTACGACGAGAATCAAGGCCGAAAACAACGGAAATACCAACAAACTATCAAAGGGAACTCATTCGGACATTTAATCGGACATTAAATGTTCAAGACCCTTCAAGAACAAAGAAATCACCCCTCGGGTCGAACGAACCAAAGGCACGAGTATCCAATCCGTAGAACAAGTTCAAAACAATGTTTATACAACAATTAATTGATCAAAAATGGATTAGAATCGAAATCAAAAGGAAAATCCCCAAAATCTTCAAAAACAAGGGTTCAAGCCAAAATACCTTGATTCGGACGAAGAACACTGATTAGATGATGATAATAATCATGATTCAAGCTTCCCAACTGATGTATTAGTGATCTCCGATCAATACCATCGATTTCTATCGAAGGATCGCGAAAAACGAAGAAGAAAAGTGGAAATGGCCGAGTGACCCGGTGCCCAGGCCTTAAATAGCCGGTACCTGCCGACCGCTTACGTACGTAATCGGCCATGGCTTACATACGTAACCGGCCATGGTCGAACTCACTGTCCAATTATGCCAGCAGTGTTACGTACGTTACCGTCCAGGCCTTACGTATGTAACAGGCCTTACGGCCGTAACTTCCGGACACTTACCTACGTAACTCGGCCAGGTGTGGCCTGGTCCCAAGATGCCCGGCCGGACGACCCCGAAACCCGAACCTGAATATGAAGAGAAGACACAGTTACGAAGTACTCGCAAAGACAAATTCGTGCACTAAGAGAACACATGGTTCCGACTACCCGAAGGCTCGAAATTCGACAACGGAAGGTAATTACCCCAAACTTTGGGAAATTACGAAAATGGCCCAAAACGTCCGAAATACACGATACACCGAAACACCAAGCCAAAGCTTGCAACATGAATAATAACATTAAATGAACTTACAAGAAACTCGAAACAACAGTTTCGGACGAGATTTGCAAGAATCGAACTTAAGCACGGAAAAGCCGCTTAAGAACACGGAACTCAACAAAATGATACCGAAACAAACTCGGACATCAAAAAGGGCAGTATTAAATATTCTCAAAATGACGAAATGGTCATGAGACAGTCGTCAAAACGGACTTCCACCAAAAAAAAAATTACCGGAAATCGAAATTTGCGGATATTACATACTACCCTCCTTAAAAGAAGTTTCGTCCCGAAACTTAAAACAAGTAGGGAGAAGCAATATCCCGCCAGGAAAAACTCAACGATATACACATGAAACGCGTAACTTATGCCCAACGGCGAAACGTTACAAGCAACACAAATGAATATACGGCGTGAAAACACGCTCCACGACGACCAACGCAACGTCGCCGTTAGGGATATAATAAAACCAACAAGTGACAAACATCATCAAACAGATAATACAGTCAAGTCAATTATCCGAACAACCACAAAACACTAAGCACCTATTACAAAGAAACACGCACAGTCGAGAAAACAGCAAATAAACACAAAATGATCCACAAGGACAATCACAAGCAATTCAGACTACGCCGAAATCCTCAAAAAGCATACTAGGCATCTCTGTGCCCTTTCGGAGCAGAGACGCAGCCTCGCTCCCCAAATCTCTCAGCTACCGTCTCGCAATGCATGGCTCAGTGACCCACCTGGCCACACTCGAAACAGCTGACTAATAGTGAACGACAATTCTTTGCGGTACGAGATCAGGAAACAATAGTGAGACAACCCCGATCGACCAACAACGATCAAACAACAATGACCGAACAACAACAATCGAATAACAACGATCAAATAACAATGATGGAACAACAACGATCGAATGACAACGTTCGAACAATGACACCGAAATTCACACTTCAACCCAAGACATCAAAAGAACCAGTAGAACCAAAAGATGTTACTTCCGAACAAGGTTCACAAGAATCAAACTGAACTCGAAAAAGTCACAGCAATAACCATATCGACCCCAAAACAAGATCACGGCTCGTTCGTATGATCAAACCGAAATACAGAACAGGTCCAGAAAGTATCAACGAACACGAGCGAGTCGATATACCTGAGAAAGAGGAAATGCAGAAGTCCAAAAACAATACTGGTATTACATTCGACCTCTTATAAAAGAAATGTCATCCCCGAAACTCACAACAATGAAATCAAGGTGACGACATAATAAGCAACCAACAGAAACATCTCCCATGGGCTTCTCAGAGCCGATCCTGATATTTGTGCTAAAGCGTGAACTCCAAAAGTCTCGGTAACCAATTCGCAAAACTGAATTTTGTGTCCCTCGAGTCCACACATGAAAATTGTTACTGACGAGAAGGACAATTTGCACGTACATGCCCCCGGCAGAATACGTTTGAAGCACCTCGGCTCGGCATACCAAAAATACAACTGCTAGGTACAATGGAATATATAACATCGCAAAACAACAAACCGGAGATGCCAACTCAGCACAATAGAAAATCATAACACGCAACACATACGATGATTATTATCATAAAGCAACACACATATCAACATCACAGCAAAGACGGCACCGTTCGGCGATCTCAATGGCCCGAACGATAATCAACACATAATCACAAAACATCATGAACAATCACACATTTACACAAGATACAAACCCAAGCTTTAACAGCTCGCACATGTGCGATAGCACGCAAATCACCACGAAATGACAACGTTAAAGATCAACATCACACCTCTCACCGAGGGCTAATACAACAATTGTGTGGCGAACGACTCAGTGCTCACACCACCAATTCAATCACAACTCGGGGGTTAACACCCTAACGAAAGTGCGAACATTATACATACATTCCCAGACCGCAAACATGAACGATAGGTTTTAAAAACGAAAATCACCTTTGAAAAAATGATTTTGGAAACACTAGTTGATCTTGAGTATCACCTTTCAAAAAGTTGTACAAACATCGTTGTCGAGACTTTGAAAACCATCATGCGTTTGATAAAAATGCGGACACTTTCTTTTTGGTGAAAGACTTTCAGAAATATTCGACTTTCGGGTCTAAGCAAAGCATTTCTAAATAATTGAAAATGTCTCAGATTGTTTTAGTCCTCGACTGGAATAATTTTGAATCGTACTGTGGCACCTTGAAGTACCACGAGAAAATAATTCATTTTAAAATGTACGTCTCGAAATTTATTTTCTAAGATACTCAAGGTTTTCAAAAATTCAATAGGCCAGAATGCCCGAAACTAACAAAATCCTTTATCAAACCGTCATAAAACATTCAAGGCCAAAGTGCCAAAACTCGATTTAGGGAATCGGTTTTATGAATTAGAACTCAGTTTGCAAAATACTGAAAGTCATTTTTGAAAGGACTCACGCAGCGGATAAAATACAGTTCGAAAATACATTAGTAGCGACACCGCTCCTTATATAAATAAAATATTAGAGTCGAATACCCACATATCACGAAATCAAAATCCACAGAAGGATTCAATCACTCAATGATATAATCATACAAGCAGCTCATGTCACACGAGGCACAACACAAATAAGGGAGACTTACATCCACAGGTCGCACGAAGATGATGATCGCTCCACGATACTAATCACGACCAACCAACTCAGACGATGCGTCACGACACGACTCAGTCAGACAAAATCCGACGACACAAAACTCAACAGACACCACTAAACCCGACAGCCTAGGTTTCCACAACCTAAGCTCTGATACCATTTATGTAACACCCCCAATCCACTTAGGGATATTACACGCCGTAGACCCTTTCCTCAAGGATCTACCAGGCTGGTAGACAACGTCGAACATTTCAACAATGCCTTTAAGGCTAAAAATGACTCAGTAGACCGATTTGGTCTTTCAATAAATACATACAACTCAATACATGCCCACGCAGGGGTCGAATACACAATGCTCCCGTACAATGGGGAAAATATACTGCAGCGGAAATAAAATACAACTGAACCAATACAACAACGTACGGTTCCTCATGTGATTAGTATCGATCATCTTTCCTCATCCTTCGTGCCGACCCTATTGCTCCCAAAACCTAAATGCAAAAACAAACATCCACCCCCCGAATACTCGGGGGTTAGCAAAACTCCACTGTTTTGCTAGTGCAAGAACAAAGTGCAAAATACGAGTCATACAATTCACATTCCACGAATAACAATAACCAGGAATCCTCAAAAAGCCAAACGTAATGAAAAGTACTTCCCGAGGCAAGACTTTGGGAAAAACATTCCAAAACCGAAAGATCACCTATCAGGGGAAACAATTTGTAAAACAGTTTAAAATGCCATCGAGAGTTTTAATAGAAAACAATTTAGGATTACCGAATCCTTCTCTTTCCAAAATCAACAAGGGTCACAACCCAAAGGTTTTGTTTTCACAAATGAAACCAACAACAATACACAAGGTTAAAACCCACGTCACGCGTCCTCGACGAACATAAAATACACACACACTCGTGAAGTTTTACTCGTGAATCGAGGGCTATACCATTGGACTCCCTCCGTGGCCCCGTCGGACTCTCCCGAGGTGAGCAAACACATTCACAAAACATACATGCACAGGCATCGCGTAGGACCGGGGCGAAGCCACAAATCCCACTCGAGGCCTCTAAGAACCCTCCCGAGCTGGCTAGCAAAACAAACTCAAACCACCCATAAGTTATCTTGACATCGTACTCGCAAGTACCGATTCTCGGAGCCCTCTCCAGACCTACCCGATTAGATAACCTTATGGTCAAATCATACACATTGGCTGTACTCGCAAGTACACGCCTCCGGAGGCCTCAAAGGTCCCTACCCGGTCAAACATCAATCGAACATACCCACAAGTTATCGTGACATCGCACTCGCAAGTGACGATTCTCGGAGCCCTCTCCAAACCTACCCGAATTGATAACCTTGTGGTCAAATCATCAATGTATCGAGTTCACAACAACAAGGGTTTCACATTTGCCACAATCACAAACACATCAAATCATGAGTTAATGCAACCAACACTTAGCAAAACACCACGTCAAACCATAACGCACCGAAAAGAGATAATATGCGTATATATATATTATCAAAGCATAACAACAACAACAACAAGCGAATTCATAGGGTTCACTTAATCATTCACGGGGCACAATATTCACAAAACACACGCATTTTGAAAGTGAGCCCTTAACGAGGCTAAACCGAATCTTTTGAAAGTTCAAATCAAACGATCAAACAAACACATAGAGACGATCACTAATTATCATATTCACAAAACAAGAATTGTATGGATAAGGTACTTGCCTGGGAAACACGTTCGTAACAAGACGACGGATGGAATGCGGTCGAACATCCCCGAACGCCCGAACACTATCAAGAACGCGATATCACCGAAATTACTACGGGAAAACACCACATGAATCATCAATCACCAACGGAATTCAACATCGGAATCATCGAGCACCTATAATCCTCTTTAAGGAACAATAAAACATGATTACGATGAGAATCAAGGCCGAAAACAACGGAAATCCCAACAAACTATCAAAGGGAACTCATTCGGACATTTAATCGGACATTAAATATTCAAGACCCTTCAAGAACAAAGAAATCACCCCTCGGGACGAACGAACCAAAGGCACGAGTATCCAATCCGTAGAACAAGTTCAAAACAACGTTTATACAACAATTAATTAATCAAAAATGGATTGGAATCGAAATCAAAAGAAAAATCCCCAAAATCTTTAAAAACAAGGGTTCAAGCCAAAATACCCTTATTCGGACGAAGAACACGGATTAGATGATGATAGTAATCATGATTCAAGCTTCCTAACTGATGTATTAGTGATCTCCGATCAAAACCATCGATTTCTATCGAAGGATCGCGAAAAACGAAGAAGAAAAGTGGAAATGGCCGAGTGACCCGGTGCCTAGGCCTTAAATAGCCGGTACCTGCCGACCACTTACGTACGTAACCGGCCATGGCCGAACTCACTGTCCAATTATGCCGGCAGTGTTACGTACGTTACCGGCCAGGCCTTACGTATGTAACAGGCCTTACGGCCGTAACTTCCGGACACTTACCTACGTAACTCGGCCAGGTGTGGCCTGGCCCCAAGATGCCCGGCCATGACTCGGTCGTGGCCAACTCCGACGGCCCGGACGATCCCGAAACCCGAACCTGAATATGAATCTAAGACACGGTTATGAAGTACTCGCAAAGACGAATTCGAGCACTAAGAGAACGCACGGTTACGACTACCCGAAGGCTCGAAATTCGACAATGGAAGGTAATTACCCCATACTTTGGGAAATTACGAAAATGGCCCAAATCGTCCGAAATACACGATACACGATCGAAACACCATGCCAAAGCTTGCAATATGAATAATAACATTAAATGAACTTACGAGAAACTTGAAACAACAGTTTCGGATGAGATTCGCAAGAATCGAACTTAAGCATGGAAAAGCCGCTTAAGAACACGGAACTCAACAAAACGATATCGAAACGAACTCGGACATCAAAAAGGGCAGAATTAAATATTCTCAAAATGATGAAACGGTCATGAAAGAGTCGTCAAAATGGACTTCCGTCAAAAAAAGAAAATTACCAAAAATCAAAATTTGCGGATATTACACTGGGTTCATATTGCGTGGTCGGGTGGGGATGTGTGGAATTTTTAGTCGGGCATGTGATAGTCATGTAGTTGGGTTCACCGACACATTGGACTGTGCACACAGTAACGTACCTCCGTGAGACTAATTAGGTACAAGGGCGGGTGTGTCCGGACACTCGTCTTGTGCACTTGCACATACCATTACGGGCGTACTATGATGCCCCTCTTCAGCTTAATTTCAAAATTAAGATATATTATGATTGTGTTTATTCAAATCTTGAGGATTGTTGTTATGTGTAACTGACCCCGTTGGGGGATGTTATTTTCAGGTCATGGCAAGGCTAAAGCATGGGAAGAGAACGTTGACGGCGAGGAGTCCCAGTGATACTAGTAGGGGGCCCCAGTCCTTTCAGTCATTCATGTTTTCTTCATTTTATTTCCGCTGCAGATTTCCATTTGGATGTTCATTTTCATTCGGTGTTGTATATTTTATTTTCATATAAAATATACTTGTATTTTGTATTTTCCTGGGTGTGTTGTACTTGAAACTACTCATCGGAGTAATTAATGATATACTGTGGTTCGGTACTACAATTATATCACTTAATTCATTAATTTTCATTCGCCTAGTGGGTCCCAGTCGGGGGTCCACGGCACTGTAATACTCGCCTAGTTTGGGGTGTTACAGAGTTGGTATCGGAGCGTGGTTTTGAATACTACCTTCCGAGTCATATCTCATTTGAAATCATCATTCATTAGACTAGTATCATTGGACTTTCACGTCAAGTGTGACCTGTGAAAGAGCCGAGCCCCTCAGACCAAAGAACAGTAAGATTTCTGATGCCATGGTATAATTTCTGGCAATAAGAATCACTCATTCATCATTCAACAGTCAACAATCCTCAATCATCATTTTCATTTTTGATCATGTCGATCATGTTAACCTATTAATCACTCAGTTCATTTCATTGTTCAGTTATTGATCTTGAGGATCATATCATTAATCTTGCTAACTTGTTCAAGATTGTCATTTCAAGAATTTCATCAGATAATCACGTCACTTCAGTTGATCATTCATGTAATAATTGTGTTTGAGCGCGTATGCTCATTTTCATAGTTTCATAATGTAATCATAATGTGATATTCATGCGAGATATATAATCATCTTGTGACTTTTCCACTTCAGTATGGAAAGAGCTGGCAGAGGACACGGGGGAAGAGGCCGCGGTGCAGGCCGAATCCCGAGAACTCGTGTGAATACACGTGCGAACGTGAGGAATAATGCTAATTCATCGAGCAGTGACGCCGTCACTCATTCTCCTGGAAATGATCATTCACTGTCAGGGAGTCGTACCCAGGACACAGCTCATTCAGAGGGTATTCGGGTTGATCCACTCACTTTTATGCAGGGCATGATGGCCCAGATGACTCAAATGGCACGCCTCATGGAAACAATGCAGAACTCAACTACTCAGACTCAACAGGCTCCTCCGCCGCCACCTCAGGGGCAGGAGAGGGGTGTGAGCAGTATTATTGGCGACATCTCTCACAAAAGACCACCTACCTTTGAGGGCTCATCTGAGCCGGCGGATATTGTTCACTGGCTTGAGCATTTCGAGAAGTTGTTTGCTATGGTGGAGTGTGTCGCGGCTTACTGTCTGGGTAAGAGCGCTCATTCATGGTGGTTATCGTTGAAGCCCACTGCCGGATCTTGCACTTGGGATCAATTCAAGACCCTCATGATGGAGAGGTATTATCCGGCCCCACTCAGAGAGGCCAAGTTATCAAAATTACTCACTCCCGACCTCTCAGCGGACGATGATGTTCTCGCCATCGCCGAGAAATTTCAGGAGCTTCTTCCTTTCGCCTCGTCTATTATTCACTCCGAGTCGGACAAGATCAAGTATTTCAGCAAGAGGTTGAAACCTCGTATACGGATGCAGTTGCTTAATCACAGTTGCACCACTTTGGCCGAATTCATCGAGAAAGCTCTTACTTATGAGCTTACTGCTAAGGAGATTGCTAAGCAACAACCTTCATCTGCTAGCAAGAAGTCAAAGAATCTTAACCAGTCTGAAGGCAGTCAGGCAACCTTCAAGAAGCCTCTGTGGGCCCTACTTTTTCTAAGCGACCTCCTATGGCGCCTAGACCCACGGAATCTCAGTCCCGAGCGGCCAGTTCGGCCATCACCTGTTTCAACTGTGAAGAACAGGGTCATTTCAGCACCAAGTGTCCGAGGCAGATTGTCACATGCCATAACTGTGGGATTGGTGGGCATAAGGCTCATTTTTGCCGAAGAGACTCTAAACCTACTCCGGCGCCACAGTCAGCGGTTCAGAATCAGGCCACTCAGTCCACGTCGTTCAAGACGACGTGAGCAAACAAAGGTGGAGCCAAGAGCTATCAGACGGGAGTGTCCGGTTCGGGGGCCGGCAAGCCCCAAATTTATGAGATGAAGAAGACCGACGATCCAGAGGCCCGCATGATCTCTCGTACACTCGATATTCTATTTCAACCTGTGTGTACCCTTTTTGATACTGGTGCATCGCATTCATTCATCTCTGAGTCATGTTTGAGTAGACTACGTCTAGGTAGTGCTACTAGTTGTGAGCCTTATGTCATTGGTCTACCTGATGGTAGAAGAATTATCGAGAATCGTGGGATTAAAGATTGTCCGATTCAGCTTCATGGCCGTGATTGGTTAGCAGACCTAATCGTGGTAGATTTACCAAGAGACGACGTCATCTTGGATATTGATTGGATGGATCGTCATGATGCCATCATTAGTGTCCGTATGCATATGGTCACTATCATTTCAGGCAATGGGGTTGAATGTGTATTTCAGGGAGGTAATCCCAGCTGTTCTGGGAGAGTCATCAACTCGATGAAAGCAGTGACATTACTCAGTCAGGGGTGTGTTGGTTATTGGTGTAATACTTGAGATTTTTATTCTGATTAATTTGAAATATTTCTTTTTAGACCGGAAATTTCTCGGTTTTCGAGCGTTGGTATTATTTCTCTCGACAATCGATTTTGTGTTTATGGCCATATGTGATGATTTGTTATATATTATTTTCATTTCGGATCGACGTTGTTGTCCGCGAGCATTTCATCGTGTTCGTTCCGTGCGTTTTAAGGAATTGAGTCGTCAGGCCACGGCAGCTGGGCGATGGCCGGATGTTTGCGGCAGGAACCGGCACTGCAGCTGGGCGCTGGCCGGACGGGTGCGGCAGGGACCGGCATAGCGCACGCTACTGCCGGGAGACTGCGCGCGCTAACCGGCAGGCGTAGCGCACGCTATTCGGCAGCCAGCGCACGCTACCTGGGCCGGGCAGTGAGGCCTCTGAGGTTCTGGACTCCGGAGGGTTGGCGGGTAGCGCACGTTATGGCCAGTCGCTGCGCGCGCTAACCGGAAGGTGTAGCGCACGCTACTCGGCAGCCATCGCGCGCTACCTGGGCGAGGGGATCAGTCCAGGAACCTCTGGACTGGACCAAGGCCGGTACGCTAGCGCACACTAGGGCGGTCTGCCTATATATTTGACCGAGCAGCCCTGTTTCCACCCATTTTTCATTTCCTTCTTTTCTTTCCACGCCAGAGGTTTTGAGAGCAAGGAGGCATGTTGTAGAAAAAAAATCCATGATGTTCCTGATTTCATATCATTGATTGATCATTCCATAACATCCTTCCATCGACCGAATCAAGGTTAGTTTTTCCTAAAATCTAAACTTTGGGAAATTTGGGGATCTTGATAGATTTCATTCGTTCGAGCCATATGAACTTAGATTGCTCATGTATAATTGTAGATTAAGTTATATTCTATCAATTTAATCTCTTTCCATGGTTTTGTCATGTCCGATTCGTCGTTTATATGAGTTTTCAATTGACGCCTTCAAGTGTCCGGGAAAATGCCGCTGAGGGAGATTCAGTCGTTTTGCGATGTTTTTCCTCGTGCGATTAATTGTTTATTTGATGATAGGATATTAGGGACGAATTCCCTATGAAAATCTAGTGTTGAGGCCTTCCGATCGTTGTTTTCATTGGCGTTCCGGATTTTTCCAATCGACCGTATTTTCGGAGTATTCACGAGAGATTACCAAGGCAAGTACCTTGATTTATGAATTATAACTACGTGAAATCATTGTTGCCGAAGTGTGTGAATTATTTTATGAATATACGTATACATATATATATATATATTTATATGTTAAATATATGTATATAGATATGCCTATATATTAAATGAATGTATACATGTATATAGATAAATACATACATATGTCGGTGAATGCCGAGTGATGAATGCTAACACTAGTTGACGTACTCAACTAGGTTCGATGGATGAACCATACTTATAGATATAATATAGTAAGGTTATATATATACACACACACACACACACACATATATATATATATATATATATATATATATATATATATATATATATATATATATATTCGGTTGAGTCGCAATATAGGGATATATGTGCGGCGTTGGTTGGTTATGCCTGAAGGCTTATTGTGAATGAGTTTTGATTGATAACATGCGTGTTATTGTTTATTTGTGTGGTTATGGACTGGCGGATAAATTGTGTGACTTGGTGTACTGAGTTGATAATTGTTGTAACGTTTGTATGTGTGCTTGATGTTTGAAACAATGTGGATACTTGTTGTGCGAAACGTCGTACCCGGGAGCCTCTGAGGGCGGGGCGTGTACTCCGGCCTGGTGTACGCTGCAATATGTGGCTCCATATGATTTGTGAATACCGGTGTTACCTAATGCGCGTGCAAGGGGCGGCTCTTGCAGGAGTGATCGCCGGCGCGGTGACATGTTCAAGGGGCGGCCAACATAGTGGAGTGAATGCCGGTGCACAGGTGTGAAAGGGAGGCGCCTGGCAGGCTTATTGGTAATGGATATTTGAGTGATAGCTAAGACCCCGTTACCAAATGATTTTCGTAATTCAAAGTTCTTGCAACTCGCTTTAAAATGTTGGTCTTGATGTAGACTGTGATTCATGTTTCTGAAAGTTCGTTTCAACTTCTTTTAAATGTTGGTATCAGGGTTAATTAACCAAGGATATTTGACGAGATCTCTGAGGATTAATTAATCAGGGGTCTTGAGCAGGATTTGTCGAATGAGAGGTTGTGCCTTTGATTGTACTGTGATGATTATTCTGTGTATTGGGTCGAGGACCCCATGGGATGTTGAGATTTGATCTCGTGATGATATTATTTGAATTGGGCCGAGAACCCCGTGAGATATTGTAATGATTCGCTTGTGATAGTGTTTTATAAATTGGGTTGAGGACCCCGAATAACGTTGTAATGGTTTTCTTGCAAATTATTTTCCACATGTTGGGTCGAGGACCCGAGAGCTTTTGAAGTGTTTTCTAAAAGTATTCCCATTTGATTTTCAAAACCCCAAGACGGCCCGAGTCAATAATAATGTTTTCAAACTTTCTTATCAAAATGCTTTTCCTTTTATAAAAAGGGATTTTTTCAAACTAGATCTTCTGACTCCTTGGGCTCGTTTAAAGTTTCATTGGTGTTATGTTCCGTAAAGAGAATATGACTATGTGATTATCTTTAACCTTCTGTATGCGAGTGCTATTCTTTGTTGACTATGGGAATGTATGGTTTGTGTTAAGGCTTCGCGACTATTGAGTTTTGTGTTGTTATTGTTCGTATATCTTGTATATTATGTACTTGCACTAGCAAAATTCCAGTTTGCTAACCCCCGAGTTTTCGGGGGGTAGGTGCCTGTTATGCGCTCAGGTTTTGGCAGCTCGGGAGCAGTCACGGGATTAGCTTGGAAGGAGATGAAAGACGATGATGCTAATCACACAAGAGTCAGAGTCTTTTTCTTTTGTTTCATTTTGGTTGGTATTTCTCTTTCGGTCGAGTATCTACCCTTGCATGGGTGTAGTTTTCATTCATTAAATTAAGTTGTCATGCCTTTCTGTGTTCAAGTTTATTATTGTCATTGAGAAGTAAATTTAGTTAGTTTCTTAATTGTTTAATGACCTTGTTGGTCTACTTTGTAATTAATTTTGACCCCGTCGGTCAATCATTGAGTAGTATTTTGGAGTTTAGCCTGGTAGATCCTTGTGATAAGGGTCTACGGCGTGTGACATTCCCGGTCGTATTCTGGGGGCGTTACATATATGGTATCAGAGCTTAGGTTTGCGAAAAACCTAGGTTGTTGGGTCAAGTCCATGTCCGGTGTAAGTCGCGCGCATCAGAGTTGTGATTAGTATCGTGGTTCCGACATCATCTTCGGGCAATCCGTGATGGTAAGTCTCCCGATCGTAAGTCCCTTTACATACGTATTTGATTATATTGTGCTAATGTGTTTAATGTGAACTAGGGATTGGAACTTGTTGGTGATATTATTGTTTTAGGATATAGCATGCGTATACGGTCCGAGTAAAAATGGTTATGTAGTATGCTTCGGAAGTCGAGCATATTTATCGGTTTCTACATTTCATTAGATTAAATCTTTGAGTGTTAATTTTATCCGTTGCGTGAGTATTTTGAGATGGCTTTTGGTATCTTGCAAACTGAGTTTTATTTCCTAAAACCGATTCCCTAAACCGAGTCTTGATATTTTGATCTTGCACGTTTTGATGGTATTCTTATGACGGTATTAGATATTTTATAAATGACTTTTGTGAGTATTTGAAAATATTACCATCATCGGCTTTTTATTGGCGTTTTGAACGTTTTTAAAAATGATTTTTAACCTGGTGGGTTCTGGCGCGGGGCCCACGGCGCTGTAATATCACGAATATTTTAAAGTGGTGCTTTGAAATTTTCTAACATTGTGAAAAGCCATGATTTAATGTCGTCATGTCAAATGGTCATGTATCTCGGTGGAAAATTCTTTCGAATAAACATTTTGGTAGAAGAGGAAAGATTTTCAAAATTGTGGTATTTGGGACTCAAACACTTTTGAAATATTTCAAATTAGTTACAATTCAATTTTCAATTATTCTTTTATACATTACTCGAAAATAATTTTTAGAGTCGTTGTATAAACTTCCTCTTTCGAAATAAAAGACAGTATTTACAAGTCTTGGGCGTAACGTGACTAGCCCTTTTTTTCAAAAATTTATTTTCATTAAGTGCATACATATAATGATCGTCCTCATCGAAGGACTCGAAATTGACTTCAGAAAACTTTGTGCTTTACGATATTGCCATTATTCTAAGGATGCTAACTAAACCTCGTATTGATAATTGTGGTATACGGTACAACTGATTAATTTATATTGTTGAACGGTATTATTTGCATTAGTATGTTGAGCCTCGGCGGATGTAGACGTGATGACGGAAATGGAAGCGGCAAGGTGGTTCGTACAACCAAGATTCATGCTACAGTGAAGGAGTATCAAGATCAAACGATATCCTATGAAATATTCTCAGTGGTCGAGCCCACGAGCGAAGCGAAGAGACCAAGGACATCTGGGAAATTTTTGGGTGGTGAAGAGTCTATGGCTCCCAAACCCTCACGTCGTTCGAACGCGTCGTCTTCGCGGTCGGGAGTGAGCGCTGGGAATCCCAAGCCAGCATCGGTGACTCTCGGTGAGAAGGGAAGGTGCTTCAACTGCAACTGTCAGGGACATGATCGTGCAAATTGTCCCTTTCCACTCTTTACTTGTTACCGGTGCGGGTGTGAAGGTCATCGGGAGAAACACTGTGAGATAGTTTCCGAATTGGCAAAGAATGCTACCCTATTGGAGAATAGAGCAAGTGACCGGAGAGTGTCCCGAAACCCTATGTTTCCTTCTGAAGATTCTAGTATGGGAGAATGAAGATCTTGTACTGTGTCTTAATCGTTGCTGGTTCCAACAATCGTGACTTCGATAGTTTTTTGTTTCATTGCTTTACGTTTCCATCTCTTGTTGTTTTAAGTTTCGGGATCGTAATGTATTTTTAGTATGGGGGAGTGTATTACCCATACTTTTCTTAGTATTTCCGGTATTGTGTGACCTTTCATTGTTGGTAATTCAATTGTGATTCTCTCGATGATTTTAAACTACCTTGTTCTACTTAGCCTACCGTCCTCCGAATGAATCTCGGAGCTGTTTTGATAAATCTCGTGGACTATTGTGGTCTTTCCATATCTGAACTTAATCCTTGCAAATTTTGTTCGAAACTATTATTCCCACATATGCAATTAACATTTCCAAATGTATTATGAACTTGGATGCGGTTGGTCGAGCTCGAAACATGGTTTCAGGACGTCTGATCCGTTTAGTGATTTTCTTTACTCTTGGAGCTTTTGTATCCAAATTCATACTCCTCCCCCTCAACTTCTCATGTTATTTTATCGCCTCGAATCACGTACCAGATGCTTGCTTAGTCAGCTCATTGTATTTCAAGGATTCTCGCGTTCGCGCATTGCTCGTGACGTTTTGGGGCTGAGCAAAGTAGTTATTTCCTTGATTGTTCCGCCGCTCTCTATTTTAAGTTTCAGGACGAAACTTATTTTAAGGGGGGTAGAATGAAATACCCGAGATTTTTATTCTGATTAATTTGAAATATTTCTTTTTAGACCGGAAATTTCTCAATTTTCGTGCGTTGGTATTATTTTTCTCGACAATCGATTTTGTGTTTATGGCCATATGTGATGATTTGTTGTATATTATTTTCATTTCGGATCGACGTTGTTGTCCGCAAGCGTTTCATCGTGTTCGTTCCGTGCATTTTTAGGAATCGAGTTGTGAGGCCACGGCAACTGGGCGCTAGCCGGACGGCAGTTCTGTGAGCGCTGCTGCGGTGGCGGCCGGACGGTGCGCGAGGACCGGCATAGCGCATGCTACTGTCGGGAGACTGCGCGCGCTAACCGGCAGGCGTAGCGCACACTATTCGGCAGCCAGCGCACGCTACCTGGGCCGGGCAGTGAGGCCTCTGAGGTTCTGGACTCCGGAGGGTTGGCGGGTAGCGCACGCTATGGCCGGTCACTGCGCGCACTAACCGGAAGGCGTAGCGCACGCTACTTGGCAGCCAGCGCGCTCTACCTGGGCGAGGGTATCAGTCCAGGAGCCTCTGGACTGGACCAAGGCCGGCCCGCTAGCGCACGCTGCCGGCATGCTAGCGCACGTTAGGGCGCTCTGCCTATATATTTGACCGAGCAGCCATGTTTCAACCCATTTTTCATTTCCTTCTTTTCTTTCCACGGCCATAGGTTTTGAGAGCAAGGAGGCATATTGTTGAACAACAAATCCATGATGTTCTTGAGTTCATATCATTGATTGATCATTCCTTAACATCCTTCAATCGACCAAATCAAGGTTAGTTTTTCCTAAAATCTAAACTTTGGGAAATTTGGGGATCTTGATAGATTTCATTCGTTCGAGCCATATGAACTTAGATTGCTGATGGATAATTATAGATTAAGTTGTATTCTATCAATTTCATCATCTTTCCACGGTTTTGTCATGTCCGATTCGTCGTTTATATGAGTTTTCAATTGACGCCTTCAAGGTGTCCGGGAAAATGCCGCTGAGGGAGATTCGGTCGTTTTGCGATGTTTTTCCTCGTGTGATTGATTGTTTATTTGATGATAGGATATTAGAGACGAATTCCCTATGAAAATCTAGTGTTGAGACCTTTCGATCGTTGTTTTTATTGGAGTTCCGGATTTTTTCAATCGACCGTATTTTCGGAGTATTCGCGAGAGATTACCAAGGCAAGTACCTTGATATATGAATTATAACTATGTGAAATCATTGTTGCCGAAGTGTGTGAATTATTTTACGAATATACGTATACATATATATTTATATGTTAAATATATGTATGTATATAGATGTGTGTGTATATATATATATATTATTGTATACATGTATATAGATAAATACATACATATGTCGGTGAATATCGAGTGATGAATGCTATTACTAGTTGACATACTCAACTTGGGTCGATGGATGAACCATACTTATAGATATAATATAGTAAGGTTATATATATATATATATATTCGGTTGAGTCGTAATATAGGGATATACGTGCGGCGTTGGTTGGTTATGCCTGAAGGCTTATTGTGAATGAGTTTTGATTGATAACGTGCGTGTTATTGTTTATTTGTGTGGTTATGGACTGGCGGATAAATTGTGTGACTTGGTGTACTGAGTTGATAATTGTTGTAACGTTTGTCTGTGTGCTTGATGTTTGAAACAATGTGGATACTTGTTGTGAGAAACGTCGTATCCGAGAACCTCTGAGGGCGGGGCGTGTACTCCGGCCTGGTGTACGCTGCAATGTGCGGCTCCATATGGTTGGTGAACACCGGTGTTACCTAATGCGCGTGCAAGGAGCGGCTCTTGCGGGAGTGATCGCCGGCACGGTGACATGTTCAAGGGGCGGCCAACATAGTGGAGTGAACGTCGGTGCACAGGTATGCAAGGGAGGCGCCTGGCAGGCTTATTGGTAACGGATATTTGAGTGATAGCTAAGACGCCATTACCAAATGATTTTTGTAATTCAAAGTTCTTGCAACTCGCTTTAAAATGTTGGTCTTGATGTACACCGCGATTTGTGTTTCTGAAATTTCATTTCAACTTGTTTTAAATGTTGGTATCAGGGTTAATTAACCAAGGATATTTGACGAGATCTCTGAGGGTTAATTAATCAGGGGTCTTGAGCAGGATTTGTCGAATGAGAGGCTGTGCCTTTGATTGTACTATGATGATTATTCTGTGTATTGGGTCGAGGACCCCGTGGGATGTTGAGATTTGATCTCGTGATGATATTATTTGAATTGGGCCGAGAACCCCGTGAGATGTTGTAATGATTCGCTTGTGATAGTGTTTTATAAATTGGGTCGAGGACCCCGAATAACGTTGTAATGGTTTTCTTGCAAATTATTTTCCACATGTTGGGTCGAGGACCCGAGAGCTTTTGAAGTATTTTCTAAAAGTATTCCCATTCGATCTTCAAAACCCCAAGACGGCCCGAGTCAATAATAATGTTTTTAAACTTTCTTATCAAAATGTTTTTCCTTTTATAAAAAGGGATTTTTCAAACTAGATCTTCTGACTCCTTGGGCTCGTTTAAAGTTTCATTGGTGTTATGTTCCGTAAAGATAATATGACTATGTGATTATTTTTCACCTTCTGTATGCGAGTGCTATTCTGTGTTGACTATGGGAATGTATGGTTTGTGTTAAGGCTTCGCAGCTGTTGAGTTTTGTGGTGTTATTGTTCGTATATCTTGTATATTATGTACTTGCACTAGCAAAATTCCAGTTTGCTAACCCCCGAGTTTTCGGGGGGTGGGTATCTGTTATGCACTCAGGTTTTGGCAGCTCGGGAGCAGTCACGGGATTGGATTGGAAGGAGATGGAAGACGACGATGCTAATCACAGAAAACTCAGTCTTTTTCTTTTGTTTCATTTTGGTTGGTATTTCTCTTTCGGTCGAGTATCCACCCTTGCATGGGTGTAGTTTTCATTCATTAAATTAAGTTGTCATTCCTTTCTGTGTTCAAGTTTATTATTGTCATTGAGAAGTAAATTTAGTTAGTTTCTGAATTGTTTAATGACCTTGTCGGTCTGCTTTGTAATTAATTTTGACCCCGGTGGGTTAATCATTGAGTAGTCTTTTGGAGTTTAGCCTGGTAGATCCTTGTGATAAGGGTCTACGGCGTGTGACATTGCCGGTCGTATTCTGGGGGTGTTACAATTGGTGCTATATGACCAAGATCGAGAAATCATCAATAATGTTGACGGATATTCCGGTAGTGAGAGAATATGCCGATGTATTTCCAGACGAGTTACCTAGTTTGCCTCCACAGAGAGATGTGGAATTCACGATTGAGTTGGAGCCTGGTACGTCCCCAATATCGAAGGCACCGTACCGGGTGGCCCTGACCGAAATCCAGGAGTAGAAGAATCAATTAGAGGATTTGACCGAGAAGGGTTATATTCGACCGAGTGCATCCCCGTGGGGAGCACCAGTGTTATTTGTCAAGAAGAAGGATGGTTCGTTTCGCTTGTGTATTGATTACCAGGAATTGAACCGGTGACGATCAAGAATAAATATCCTCTACCCGTATCGATGATCTTTTGGATCAACTTCAGGGAGCTTCAGTATTTTTCAAGATCGACTTAAGATCTGGATATCATCAGTTATGAATTCGGGAGTCGGATATCACAAGGACGGCGATCCGAACACGCTATGGTCATTATGAGTTTGTGGTAATGCCATTTGGGTTAACTAATGCACCTGCGGTATTCATGGACTTAATGAATCGGGTTTTCATCGACTATTTAGATCAGTTCGTGGTTGTCTTCATTGATGACATTTTAATTTATTCTCGTGACCGGGAGGAGCACGAGTTTCACCTTCATCAAGTGCTCGACGTGTTGAGACGAGAGCAACTTTATGGAAAGTTTTGCAAATGTGAGTTCTGGATGTCCGAAGTGACATTTATCGGACATGTAATTTCATAAGACGGAGTTCGTGTCGACCCTTAGAAGACGGAGGCGATCCAAGATTGGCAACCTCCGAAGAATGTTAAGGAAATCCGAAGTTTCCTCGGATTAGCTGGTTAATATCGGGGATTTGTGGAAGGATTTTCTAAAATTGCTCAACCAATGACGAACCTTTTATGGAAGGATAAGAAATATACGTGGTCCGACGCATGTCAACAGAGTTTTGAGGTACTCAAGAGCCGGTTAATTTCAGCACCTGTCCTTTCTTTACCGCAATGGACGGAAGGATTTATGGTTTATAGTGATGCCTCCGGGCAGGGTCTCGGGTGTGTACTAATGCAGAACGGAAAAGTTATTGCTTATGCTTCACGGCAATTGAGACCTTACGAGGTTAATTATCCGACCCTGGACCTGGAGCTAGTAGCCGTGGTGTTCGCATTTAAGATTTGGTGTCATTATCTTTATGGCGTTACCTGTCAGATATTCACCGATCGTAAGAGTTTGAAGTTTACATTTACTCAGAAGCAGTTAAAATATGCGACAGAGGCGGTGGTTGGAGCTAATCAAAGATTATGATATTGAGATACTTTACCACCCGGGCAAGACGAATGTTGTCGCCGACACCTTGAGTCGTAAGTCCGTTCAGGAGCAGATGCTTGCTCGATTAGATTCGAAGGAACTTCGGGAATTTCTGAGACCCGAGATCGAGGTCTGGTTACAGCGAGTACAAGGGCAACTTTATACGTTAGAGATTTCATCGCCACTTGAGGAGGCGATCAGGGAGAATCAGGGTTCGGACCCATTTTTGTTACGCATTCGAGATGATGTGACTCAGGGGAAAGCCCATGGATTTATGGTCCACGAGGATGGACTTTTGCGATTTAAGAATCGGTTATGTGTACCGGCGAATGACGAGATGAACAACTCGATTTTGAGAGAAGCTCATGCTACCTCTTATTCCATTCATCCGGGGTCTAGCAAGATGTATAAAGACTTGAAACAAAATTACTGGTGGAGTAATATGAAGCGAGGAGTCACGGAATTTGTTTCGAGATGTTTAACCTGTCAGCAAGTCAAGATAGAACATCAGCGACCGGCGGGTATGCTGAAACCTCTCCCTATTCCAGAGTGGAAGTGGGAAGATATTTCAATGGACTTCATCACGAGTTTGCCGACGAGTCGTCGTGGCATGAATACAATTTGGGTAATTGTGGATCGTCTAACTAAGTCAGCCCATTTCCTTGAGATTAAGGATACGTGGGGTCCCGAGAGACTTGCCCAGTTGTTCATCAAAGAGATAGTGAGATTGCATGGTACTCCTTAGAGTATCGTTTTTGATCGTGACGGGCGATTCATGTCACATCTTTGGAAATCAGTTCATTATGCTATGGAACTCAGCTTAATCTCAGCACATCTTTTCATCCTCAGTCCGATGGACAATCAGAGAGGACTATTCAGACTTTGGAGGACATGTTGAGGGCATGTGTTCTCGATTGGAAAGTAGATTGGGAAGCCCAACTACCCTTGATCGAGTTCACGTACAACAATAGTTGGCATGCTTCGATTAAGATGGCACTTTACGAGGCCTTGTACGGTCGTCATTGTCGATCTCCTTTGTGTTAGGATGACTTATCAGAATCAATCGGAACCGAGCCCGATATGCTTATAGCCACCCCTGAGAAGGTAGCTTTGATCAAGAGTCGTTTGTTGACCGCTCAGAGTCGACAGAAATCATACACAGATAAGCATCGTTGGCCATTAGAGTTCGAGGTGGGTAACCATGTTTTGGTCAAGGTATCTCCGAGTCGAGGTATCTTCCGTTTTGGGAAGAAGGGAAAATTGAGTCCGAGATTCATTGGACCGTTTGAGATTTTAGATCGAGCAGGCGAGCTAGCATATCGATTGGCCTTACCTCCGGCGTTGAGCCGAATTCATAATGTGTTACATGTCTCTCAGTTGCGAAAGTATGTTGCCGACCCGAGTCACATACTTCAGTTCGACGAGATCGAGATCGTGGATGATCATTCGTATGATGAGCATCCCGTACGAGTCTTAGAGTGGCGAATCAAACAGTTGAGGAACAAGACAATTCCTTTGGTTAAAATTCAGTGGTCTAGACACAGATTCGAAGAAGCTACTTGGGAAACCGAGGATAGTATGCGGGAGAGTTATCCCAAGTTGTTTGACCCTTAGTTTCGGGGACGAAACTCTTTTAAGGGGGGTGTATGTAATACCCGGTTGTAATTCAGTCATTATCATTCAGTAATTATCATTCAGTAATTGTCACTCAGTAATTATTCACTCATTAATGATCATTCATCGTTCATATTCATTCATTGTATTCACCGATCAGAGTATTTGTATCGTACATCAGTTATTATTCATCTTCCTACCTGGTTGGAGGATCGAACCGTGGTTATCATCATTGTCATCTTCATAGTGGGCTGTGTGTGAGGAGTAGGGCATGCTACGTACTCTCTTTAGCGCCCACTAATTGAGTACGGGTAGCGCACGCTACCTCTCCGTATTGGCGAACGCTAATGTGGTTCAGGCCTGCAGTCCAGAAGGCACAGGACTGCTGTCGAGTTGGAGTAGCGCACGCTACGAATGGTAAGTAGCGCATGCTAGTAAGCTTGGATAGTGCCCGCTATGAAGTCAGTGTAGCGCGCGCTAAGGCTGATCAGGCAGAGTCCAGTGGGTACTGGACTGATCTGAAATTGTTCATAGTGCACGCTATGAGTAGATTTTAGCGTACGGTAATGGTGTAGTAGCGCACGCTGAAATTGAGGTGTAGCGCATGCTATCGCGAGCAGACCTAAGGACAGATGGTTCTGAACTTCAGTTACTGGGCATCAGATATTCAGTTAGCGCACGCTAACATTTGAGGTTAACGCACGCTAAGTATATTGCTGCAGCGCATGCTACAAAACGTACGTAGCGCACGCTACCGTTTCGGACAGAGGGTATACAATAACTCATTAACAACTAGCCCCAAATTGTGTGGACTACCCAGGACACCCGTTAACGCACGCTAAATATCAGGGCTTAGGTTGCGCTAAGCTGGAACAGTATAAATAGGACAGTCAGCCTAGGTTTCGTCATTTCTCACTTCTCACTTCGTTTTTGGGCGATTTCGGGCATTTTCGGGCGATTTGGAAGAATCTCTTCGAGCTGCACTCACCTATCATCATCTTCAAGTTTCTGAGTTGGATTAATCATCATTTCATCCTCTCTAACACATCAAATCAAGGTAATTATTTCTTGGATCTAGAATTTTGGATTTTGGGTATTTTCCTTTCGATCTCTTCGTGTAAGCTTGGATTTATGTTGGAACATGTTAGATATGGATTATCTACCTTGGATAAATGTATTTTTATGGATTTATTGATATGTTTTTCGGATTTGATGAAGATTTGGAGAATTAATCAAGAACCCTTAATGTTGACTTTGGTTATTTTGGGGGGTTTCCGATTATAGTTGTCGTAACTTCGAGTTGTGGTTTCCTATTGGAATATTGATATCATGGAAGGTGTTTTGTTGGATTGAACTACACATTTTGGAGTTGGTTTGGATATATTTGGGTTTTGGTTATAGGGGTTTTGGCTGTGCCAGAGTCATCCTTATTAAATCTTTCAAGGATTTTCTTGACTCAGTCTGAGACCTTTCGATGTTCGTTCGATTTTACTCACTAGAATTACATCTGCAAGTCCCATATCTTTCATGTTGAGTCTTGACCTCAGCATGTCCTTGGTAGATTTTATTATTCTTTCATTACTGCCAGTAATGAGCAAGTCATCTACATATAGACACAAAATGACATAGCCTTCTTCTGTGTCTTTCACATATACACACTTATCAGATTCATTAATTTTGAAGCCACCGCTTAACATAACATGATCAAATTTTTCATGCCACCGTTTTGGTGCTTGCTTCAATCCGTACAATAATTTTACCAGCTTGCGTACTTTCCTTTCTTGTCGAGGAGCAAAGAACCCCTCGGGTTGTTCCGTATAGATTTCCTCTTCTAAGTCCCCATTAAGAAAGGCAGTCTTAACATCCATTTGATGAACTTCTAAACCTTGTAATGCAGCGATAGCAAGTATCATCCTGATGGAAGTTATTCTCGTCCTAGGAGAGTAAGTATCAAAATAGTCTAGGCCTTCACGTTGGTTATATCCCTTCGCTATGAGCCTAACCTTATATTTATCAACTGCTCCATATTTTAATTTCTTCTTGAATATCCACTTACTTCCTAATGGTTTACACTTAGGAGGTAATTCCACTAGTTCTCAGGTATGATTCTGTAATTTAGAATCAATCTCTTCTTTGATAGCCTCCTTCCATAGAGGTCCATCCGTCGAGCTTACAGCTTCTTTGTAAGTCTGAGGTTCCTTTTCGAGCAAGTAGGTGATGAAATATGGTCCATAAGATTTCTCCGTCCTTTATCATTTGCTCCTTCTAGGTTCGTCCTCATTATCCATTCTTTGGTCTTCATTATCATCATCCATAAGTTCAGAAGTCTGTTCGGATGAGATAAGGGGTTCACTAGCAGTCTTACAAGGAAAGATATTCTCAAAGAATGACACATTCCTTGATTCCATAATTGTATTCTTGTGAATCTCAGACATTTTGGATTCATGCACAAGAAATCAGTAAACATTGTTGTTGTGTGCATATCCAATAAAAATGCAGTCAAACGTTTTGTGCCTATTTTGACTTTTTTCGGAGTAGGTATCAGCATCTTTGCTTGACACCCCCACACTTTCATGTAATTGTAGGAAAGCTTGACTCATTTCCATAATTCATAAGGAGTTTTGTCTCCGTTCTTACGGAATATCTTGTTTAAGAGATAATTCGCCGTTAAGATGGCTTCTCCCCACATATATTGCGGCAGACCTGAATTTAGTAATATCGCATTCATCATCTCTTTCAGAGTGCGATTCTTATGTTCTGCCACGCCATTTGACTGTGGTGCATATGGGGCAGTGACTTCTTGAATAATCCCATGTTGCGAACAATATTCGCCGAAAGTTTCCACGTATTCACCTCCACGGTCACTCCTCAAAAGTTTTATCTTTGCATTTAATTGATTCTCAACTTCCGTTTTATAAAGAATGAACTTCTCTATAGCTTCGTCTTTGCTTTTAAGCAAATATACATAGCAATATTTAGTACAATCATCCACGAAAGTAATAAAATATTTTTTTTCCACCTCTAGTTTGAACAAACTTCAAATCACATAGGTCGCTATGTATTAATTCCAAAGGTTTTGTGTTTCTTTCCACTTGTCGGAATGGAGATCGAGTTAATTTTGACTCTACACAAGTTTCACACGTGTGGTTTAAATCAATTTTAAACTTTAGTATGTGATCTAATGCAATTAGTCTATGCATTGCATTAAAATTACGTGTCCTAATCTAGCACACCATAAATTAGGAGACTCAAGCAAGTAAGCATAAGAATTCTTCATTTCATTATTTTTTACAGTCATAACATTGAGATTAACCAGCCCATCACACTCATAGCCCTTGCCTATAAACACACCACTTTTTGACAAAATAACTTTATCAGACTCAAAAACTAATCTAAAGCCATGCTTCATCAACAAGGAACCCGAAATAAGATTCCTGCGAATATCAAGCACATATAACACATGTTTAAGAGTCACTTCCTTTCCAGACGCCATCATCAAGATCACCGTGCCTTCGCCCAAGATAATTGAGGTTGCAGAATTTCCCATATACAGTATTTCACCGGCATTAGTTTCTACCCATAAGAGAACATTGAGTTGTTGGCACATATATGCCTAGTTGCTCCAGTATCAATCCACCACTCTTTGGTATTTGAGCCAACTAAGTTCACTTCGGAGATCATAGCACATAAGTCAAGATTTTTCACTTGTTCGGTAATGAGATGTGCTGCATTACCATCCTTTTTCTTTAGTTTCTTTGACAGCCTATAGTCAGCTGCCCTAGGTCCCAACTTGGTTGCCTTTCTTAGATGTTTTTCCAGTTTCCACAATATTGGCCTTTGCCACAGCAGCATTTACCTTCTTCTCTGATCCTCTGTTGTCTTCTTCTATGCAAAATATAATGATCAGATTTTCCATGCTCATCTTCTTGCGCTTGTGCTTGAGATAGTTCTTGAAGTCTTTCCAAGTCGAGGGCAGTTTTTCAATCGCAGCAGCCACTTGGAAGGATGCGCTAATGATCATTCCTTCATCATGGATTTCATGAATGATCACTTGTAACTCTTGTACCTGACTAACTACAGTCTTGGAATCCACCATCTTGTAGTCGAGAAACTGCCCAACAATCCACTTCTTGGCACCGGCATCCTCGATCTTGTACTTATGATCTAGTGAGTCCCATAATGCCTTGGCTGATAGAGCACTGCTGTACATGTTGTACAGTGAATCAGCAAAGCCATTCATCACATAGTTCCGATACAGATAGTCAGAAGTTTTCCAAGCGTCAATGGCCATCAAAGTCTGTTGATCACTGTCTTCATCATATTTTGGCGCATCCTCCTTGAGTAATCGAGACAAGCCTAGAGTGGTCAGATAGAACATCATCTTCTGTTGCCATCTCTTGAAATTCTGCCCGTTGAATTTCTCTGGTTTGTCCGCATGGTTGACCGGAACTGAAGCCGAATTACTAATTGGGATTGAAACTGAGTGGTTGGCTGAACCCGGTCCAGTTATCAGAGGTGCACCTCCAGTCGCTGAACTTGATCCGATTTTCTGAGGTGCACCAACGTCCGTAGACAGGGTTGGGTTTTGAGAATCCATTATCTTAATCCTTTGAAAATATATATGTTTTAATCAAGTAAACCAAAAAAACTTGCTTTAAGATTATTGAATACTTTTTGTAAAACGAATACTTGAAAAAAAAATAAAGTATATATATCGAAGATATAATTTATTTATGTCCTGCCAAAAACTTGTTAGCCGAACAAAAATTTGTTGATCACGAAAATGATCGAAAATCGTTGTTGAGTCCAGAATATCTATCTCCTTAAAGCAAATTTGCCCTCACCATGGTGTGTGACGTCTGCCTCCCGGGATAAAATAATAGTCCGATGTACTGAATCGATGATTCCTTGCACCCTCAGCGAACTAGAATAGATCTGTATACTATCACCGACCCCGGAACAGATGAAAAACGAAGAAAGAAAATCTTGCCGAAAAATTAAAAGATTCTCGAAAATCGTACGTATGAAGTGTAAAAATCGAACCCCTCAAGCCAGGTATTTATAGGTGAAGGCTAGAGGAGGATGTGTGCTGGAGGAACTCTAAACCGATTGGGATTGATATCTTGATACTTATCCTAATATGTTTAATTCGATAATTATCAATTAAATTGATGTTTATCCGGATCCGAAAAATTCGGAATTTATAATTGAGGTGTTTTATCAAATTGATTTTTTGCCAAATAAAATTACAGTAAAAAGATAACTTCGAGACACCGAGATACTTCGCCCTTCGACCGAGCCGATCCCACCCGAACCGAACCGAAGCAAGCTGAGCTGAGACGGACGGACGGACGGCGGCGGTGGTGCACGCGAGGGGCGCCTAGTCACACATCAACTCGTGTCTCACTTTTGAACAAGAGTTTGTCCATATCTCTTTATATACTTACAATTTTTCACTTCTTGTTCCAATGTGGGATAATATCCCAAACCCATTTCTAAAGGGTTCACTTTGGAACATTATATCTCATTCATACCTCAATCATTTTGAGTGTTTTTATATGTTTTGGAAACCTCGTATGGAGTACTACTTATTCCAACTAAATCCCGACTTTAACTCGTAGTCGAGCCCACTCAAAATTACATCTCAAGTGGGCTGCTCAATACAGCCCATTTCCTCTTTATTTCCAACATTTCCAACAATCCCCCGAATGAATGAGATTGATGGTCGAACAGCACACGTCAGATATGGAGTTTGACTTGGTGATAGTTACTGCGGTTAGGCATTGCATAGGATAGATAGAGTATGCACCTTGAACCTTCCCTCGAAAGGATATATTCTCCTTACTGGCTAGACAGTGTGACTAGATGCCTTTGAACTGTCTGACAGCTTGTGTAAGTGATCGTATATCCTTGACAAGTGCCCTTCCTGATTTATTCTGTTCTCATTATTGTGCCCATTTTGGCCGTGGACATCGTCCTGGTTCTGCGAGAGTTTCTAAAGAATTGTACCTTTGCAATTCTCCTTTGAAGCGGCCCATCTTCTCTCTAACATAGGTGATTCTCTTTAAGTGTTTTGAGTAAACCCGTATTTTACTCCACCCGACTATACGTTGTCGACTTTAAGAATCATGAAAAGCATAAGCTTAACCTATCCCTACGGGTATCACTATTTTCATCCTAGGAATGGTCGGTTCCGGGTAGCCCCCATAGTGATCGTGCCCAGTTTTATGAATTTGTTGTCCCATTGAACCTAGATCTTGGGATCTCCAGTCTGCTTAGGTTAGGTATCCTCCATAAAACCATTGGCTCTAGGCAATAGACCCATTCCTCTTGATGATTTATCAACAAGGTCTCTTGATAATCCTTTGGTTAGCGGATCCGCAATGTTATCCTTTGATGACACAGTCAATATTGATAACTCCTGTGGATATCATCTGCCTAATGGTATTATGTCTCCTCCTTATATGGCGAGACTTACCATTCTACATTACGATATGTACTCTGCCAATCGTAGATTGACTATCGCAATTAATATATATTGTGGTCACAGGCTTTGCCCTCTAATATCCGCGATTTCGATTTTTGGTAAAAAAAAAAATTTCGGCGGGAGTCCGTTTTGACAATTCGCTTGTGATCGTTTCGTCATTCTGAGAGTATTTAATTCTGCACTTTTGGACGTCGGAGTTCGTTTCGGTGTCGTCTTATTGAGTTTCGTGTTCTTAGGTGACTTTTTCATGCTTGAGTTTGATTCTTGCTAATCTCATTCGAAACTGTCGTTTCGGGTTTCTCGTGAGTTCATTTAACGTTTTCATACGTGTTGTGAGCTTCAATTTGATTAACCGTTCTCGTATCGTGATTTTTCGGACTTTCGGGACAGTTAAGTAATTTCCCAAAGTTGTGGGTATCCATCGTCGTACCCATTTCCGAGAATACTGTTGTTGTCCTTCTGAGTCGTGAGCGCACGCTACACTTATTGGTTAGCGCGCGCTATGGTGATGTATTACTCGAGATCTTCATTCCGGTTCTGTTGAATTTTCTTCGGTAGAACGGACTGTTGTCGTCCACGTCTTTAAAATCGTATGCTTGTACTGTGGTACGTTGAGTTTCGTATCCTGTTCGTTATTGCTTTGGATCATATCCGGTGAGTTCGTGTGATCGAGACGTCGTCGAGTATCGAGTTGGGCAGTCGAAGGGCAGGCTACGCCGATTACGGCCGTAAGGCAACGGCACCCATTGGCCTGGGAGGACTCGGTTACGGCCGTAGGCACTGTCTGATTATGGTCGTAAGGCTCGTTACGGCCGCTAAGCACTGGCCGGTTACGGCCGTAGTGACTCGACAGATTTCAGTCAATGGCCCCTGGGAGTTCGGTTACGGCCGTAAGGTTATGCCGGTTGCGGCCGTAAGGTTCGATAGTTGTATATGAAAGGCTTCGGCCATTGCGTGCGCTAGCAGCAGTTGACCGAGTTACGGCCGTAAGGCACTTGCGGTTACGGCCGTAACTCTGCCGGCCATATATAGGTCTGGGCTCGTCCAGACCTTATTTTTCACCCTCTTTCCTTATTTTATGGCGGCTGGTGACGGGAGACTCAGGTTCTTGGCCAGCTCTAACCAATTCCAAGGCATTTTGGAAGATTCTTGTTGATTATATCATCATCCAATCCGTGTTCTTCATCAAATCAAGGTATTTTTCTTGAATTCCTAGAGTTGACTTTTTGGGGAGTTTTGTTCTTGATCTTGTTTCCATCTGATTTTTGACGAACCGATTGTTGTTTAATGATGTTATTAAACAAATCCTATGGATTGTATATCCATATTTCGGGTTGGAATTCCATTTTCATGTTTTGGTCGGTCGATTCGTGTTCTTGGTTGTTTTAGGGGCAACCCTTGAACTTTCGTCGTTTGTTCCTTGAATTCAAAGACTTTAGGTCGTGCTATGGAATTCACTTTCATTGTTGTTATTGTTGTTCGTAGTTTATTCTCGCAGGTTAGCATTCGGCGGAGTCGGTGGGTTCATGGTCGGTTCGTGCCTTCATACTTCGATTGATTCTCCACGTGTGTGTTGATTCGTGGCAAGTACCTTGTCCATACATTTATTGTTCTGTGGATATGATGATCAGTGATCGTCTAAATGTGTTTGTTTGGTTGTTTGAAATGAACTTTCAATATATTCAGTTAGCCTCGTTAGAGGCTCTCTTTCAAAACCGTGTGTATTTTGTGATTGATATGTTTCGTAAACGATTATGTGAATCCTATGGATATGGTCGGTGTTGATGTTTTGTTTGATAATGTGTGTGTACGTATATTGCCTCCTTTCGGTGCGTTGTGGTTTGACGTTGTGTTTTGCTAAGGGTTTGATGCCTCTGGGTGAATTATTTGTATATCTTTGTTGTATTGTGCTATGTGTGTGAATGTGTGAATGTGGGCGAGGCCTACGGTAACACATGACATGCGATCATGTGGTCAGGATGCAACAAGCGATTGATCCAACTGTGAGAGCCTAAGAAAAACTACCGTGACACATGGTTTGCGATCATGTGGTCAGGATGAAACAAGTGATTGATCCAGCCGTGAGCACCAAAGAATACCTATGGTGACATGTGGCATGTGATCATATGGTGAGGAGACAACAAGTGATTGATCCAACCGTGAGATGCCGTGACAAGTGTTCACGCTGGTGTGTATATGATTTGTGGATGTGCTTTGATCACCTCAGGAGGGTCTGTCGAGGCCTCGATGGATTCTATGACTTTACTCTGGATTCATGAGTTGGTGTTGTGTTTGTGTGACCAAGATTTGCGTATCTTGGGTGATTATGTTGTGTTGATTTTATGTCCGTCGAGGACACGTGACGTGGGTTTTAACCCTGTGAATTGTCGTTGGTTTTATTTGTGAAAACAAAACCTTTGGGCTATGGCCCCTGTTGATTTTTGGAACGAGAAGGATTCGATAATCCTAAATTATTTTCTACTAAAACTCCCGATGGCTTATTAAACCATTTTGTAAATTGTTTATCTTGAATTGTGATCTTTTGGTTTTGGAACGTTTTACCCAAACTCTTGGTTTGGGAAGTATTTTCGTTGTGTTGGAATATCTGAGGATTCCTGATTATTATTATTCTTGGAACTTGAATTGTATGACTCGTATTTTGCACTTTGAATTTGCACTAGCAAAATAGTAGAATTTTGCTAACCCCCAAGTAATCGGGGGGTGGATGTTTGTATTGCGTCAGGTTTTGGGGAGCATAGCACAGGGTCAGCATGAAGGATGATGAAAGATGAACGATACTAATCACACGAGGACCCATATGCTGTCGTATTGGTTTAGTTGTATTTTATTTCTGCTGCAGTATTCTTTCCCCGTTGTACGAGAGTGTGTTGTATTCGACCCCTGCGTGGGCATGTAGTGTGATTGAGTTGTATGTGTTTATTGAAAGACCAAATCGGTCTACTGAAAGGCATTGTTGAGATGTTCGACATTTTTACCAGCCTGGTAGATCCTTGAGGAAAGGTTCTACGGCGTATAATATCCCTGAGCGGATTGGGGATGTTACATAAATGGTATCGGAGCTTAGGTTGTGGAAACCTAGGCTATCGGGTTTAGTGGTGTCTGTTGAGTTTTGTCTCGTTGGATTTTGTCTGACTGAGTCGTGTCGCGACGCGTCGTCTGAGTTGGTTGGTCGTGATTAGTATCGTGAAGCGATCATCACCTTCGTGCGACATGTGAATGTAAGTCTCCCTTCTTTGTGTTGTGCCTCATGTGACACGAGTTACTGGTATGATTATGTGTTAAGTGATGGAATAGTTATGCATATTCTCGGTTTCGTGATGTGTTTATGTGACTCTCATATTTCGTTTATATGAGGAGTGTTGTTGTTATTTATGTCCTTTTGACTGTGATATTTGACTGATTGTTTTCCGGTAAAAGACATGTGTTGTCTTGATTTTGAGCGAGTTGATGTGTGTATTGTGATTTATGTAAGTGAATGTTGTTATATGTGAGTTTTTAGGCATTCTAGCCTAATATATTTTCGAAAACCTTGAGTATATTAGAAAATAAATTTCGAGACGTACTTTTAAAATGAATTATTTTCTCGCGGTACTTTCAAGGTGCCTTCCAGTGCCGCAATATGTTTCAAAATTATTCCAGTTGAGGATCAAAATATTTTGAGATATTTTCAATTATTTAGAAATGCTTTGCTTAGACCCGAGGGTCGAATATATCTGAAAGTTTTTCACTAAAAGAAAAGTGTCCTCATTTTTGTTCAAACGCAAGATAGTTTTCAAAGTCTCGATAATGGTGTTTGTACTACTTTTTGTAAGGTGATACTCAAGATCAACTGGTGTTTCCAAATTTTTTCAAAATGTGGTTTTTGTTTTTAAAACCTATCTTTCCTGTGTGGGGTCCGGGAATGTATGTATGATGTTCGCACTTTCGTTAGGGGGTTAACCCCCGAATTGTGATTGAATTGTTGGTGTGAGCGTTGAGTCGTTCGCCACGCATTTGTTATGTTAGCCCTCTGTGAGAGGTGTGATGTTGATCTTCAATGTTGTCGTTTCGTGGTGATTTGCGTGCTATCACACCTGTGCGAGTTGTTAGAGCTTGGGTTTGTATGATTGTCTACATCTGTGATTGGTTCATGATGTTTTGTGACTGTGTGCTGGTTATCGTTTGGGCCATTGAAATCGCCGAATGTATGCCGTTGTTGCTGTGATTTAGTGTACGTGGGTCTCCTTACGTGGATATGTTGTGTTGAATTGACGTCTTCGGTATATTGTTTTGCGACGTTATATTCCATTGTACCTAGCAGTTGTATTTTTGGTATGCCGAGGCGTTTCGACTGTAATATGCTCGGGCATGTACGTGCAAATTGTCCTTCCACGCCAGTAGCAGATTACAAGTGTGGACTCGAGGGATGCAGAATCCAGTTTTGCGAATTGGTTACCGAAACTTTCGGAGTCCGCGTTTCAGCATAGATATCAGGATCGGCTCTGAGAGGCCCATGAGAGATGTTTTTGTCTGTTGCTTTTTATATTGTTACCTTGATTCTGTTGTTGTGAGTTGCGGGGACGACATTTCTTTCATAAGAGGTCGAATGTAATGATCGTATTATTTTTGACTTCTGTAGTTTCTCTCTCTCAATTCTATCAACTTGCTCGTGTTCGTTGATACTTTCTGAACTTGTTCTGTATTTCAGTTTTATCGTTCGAACGATCCGTGATCTAGTTTTGGATCGATCTGGTTATCGTTGTGACTTTTTTTAGTTCGGTTCGATTCTTGTAAACCTTGTTCGGAAGTAACATCTTTTAGTTTCTACTAGTTCTTTTGATGTCTTGAGTTCAAGTGTGAACTTCGGAGTCATTGTTCGACTATTGTCATTCGATCATTTTTGTATGATCATTGTTACTCGATCATTGTTTTGCGATCGTTGTTGTTCGATCATTATTTTTCGATCGTTATTGTTCGATCATTATTTTTCGATCGTTGATGTTTGTTCGATTGTTGTTGTTCGATCATTATTTCTTGATCGTTGTTGTTCAATCATTATTGTTCGATCGTTGTCGTTCGATCATTGTTGTTCGATCGTGGTTGTCTGACTATTGCTGCCTGATCTCGTACCGCGAAGAATTGTCGTTCACCGTTAGTCAATTGTTTCGAGTGTGGTCAGATGGGTCACCGAGCTGTGCATTGTGAGATGGTAACTGAGAGATTTGGGGATCGAGGTTGCGTCTCTGCTTCGAAAGGACACAAAGTATGGTTTTTGAGGATTTCGGCGTACTCCGAATTGTTTGTGATTGTCCTTGTGAATCGTTTGTGCTTATTTTATGTTTTCTCGACTGTGTGTGTTTCCTTGTAATAGGTGCTTTGTGCTTTATGGTTGTTCGGATAATCGAGTTGATTATATTATCTGTTTGATGACGCTTGTCACTTGTTAGTTTTATTATATCTCTACCGGTGGCGTTGTGTTGGTCGTCGTGGAACGTGTTTTCAGGCCGTATATTCCTTTGTGTTGCTTGTAACGTTTCGCCGTTGGGCGTAAGTTACGCGTTTCTTGTGTATCTCGTTGAGTTTTCCTAGCGGGATATTGCTTCCCCTACTTGTTTTAAGTTTCGGGACGAAAATTCTTTTAAGGAGGGTAGTATGTAATATCCGCAATTTTGATTTTCGGTAAATTTATTTTTTTTCGGCGGGAGTCCGTTTTGACAATTCGACCGTGACCGTTTCGTCATTCTGAGAGTATTTAATTCTGCACTTTTGGACGTCCAAGTTCGTTTCGGTGTCGTTTTATTGGGTTTCGTGTTCTTAGGCGACTTTTCCGCGCTTGCGTTCGATTCTTGCGAATCTCTTTCGAAAATGTTGTTTCGGGTTTCTCGTGAGTTCATTTAACGTGTTCATACGTGTTGTGAGCTTCAGTTTGATTAACCGTTGTCGTATCGTGATTTTTTGAACTTTCGGGACTGTTTTGTAATTTCCCAAAGTTGTGGGTATCCGTCATCGTACCTATTTCCGAGAATACTGTTGCTGTCCTTCTGAGTCGTTAGCGCACGCTACACTTATTGGTTAGCGCGCGCTATGGTAATGTATTACTCGAGATCTTCATTCCAGTTCCGTTGAATTTTCTTCGGTAGAACAGACTGTTGTCGTCCACGTCTTTAGAATCGCATGCTTGTACTGTGGTACATTGAGTTTCGTAGCCTGTTCGTTATTGTTTTGGATCATATCCGGTGTGTTCGTGTGATCGAGACGTCGTCGAGTATCGAGCCGGGCAATCGGAGGGCAGGCTAGGCCGATTACGGCCGTAAGGCGTCGGCACCCCTTGGCCTGGGAGGACTCGGTTACGGCCGTAAGCGCTGGCCGGTTACGGCCGTAAGGCTTGTTACGGCCGCTAAGCGCTGGCCGGTTACGGCCGTAGTGACTCGACAGATTTCAGTCAGTGGCCCCTGGGAGTTCGGTTACGGCCGTAAGGCTATGCCGGTTACGGACGTAAGGTTCGATAGCTGCGTATGCAAGGCTTCGGCCATTGCGTGTGCTAGCGGCAGTTGACCGAGTTACGGCCATAAGGCACTGCCGGTTACGGCCGTAACTCTGCCGGCCATATATAGGCCTGGGCTCTTTCCTCATTTTGTGGCGGCTGGCGACGGGAGACTCGGGAACTTGAGTTCTTGGCCGGTTCTAACCAATTCCAAGGCGTTTTGGAAGATTCTTGTTGATTATATCATCATCCAATCCGTGTTCTTCGTCGAATCAAGGTATTTTTCTTGAATCCCTAGAGTTGACTTTTTGGGGAGTTTTGTTCTTGATCTTGTTTCCATCCGATTTTTGATGAACCGATTGTTGTTTAATGATGTTGTTAAACATATCCTATGGATTGTATATCCATATTTCGGGTTGGAATTCTATTTTCATGTTTTGGTCGGTCGATTCGTGTTCTTGGCCATTTTTGGGGGAAACCCTTGAACTTTCGTCGTTTGTTCCTTGAATTCAACAACTTTAGGTCGTGCTATGGAATTCATTTTCATTGTTGTTATTGTTGTTCGTAGTTAATTGTTCCGGGTTAGCGTTCGGCAGAGTTGGTGGGTTCATGGTCCGTTCGTGCCATCATACTTCGATTGATTCTCCGCGTCTGTGTTGATTCGAGGCAAGTACCTTGTCCATACATTTCTTGTTTTGTGGATATGATGATCGGTGATCGTCTAAATGTGTTTGTTTGGTTGTTTGAAATGAACTTTCAAAATATTCAGTTAGCCTCGTTAAAGGCTCTCTTTCAAAACCGTGTGTATTTTGTGATTGATATGTTTCGTAAATGATTATGTGAATCCTATGGATATGGTTGGTGTTGATGTTGCGCTTGATAATGAGTGTGTACGTATATTGCCTCATTTCGGTGCATTGTGGTTTGATGTTGTGTTTTGCTAAGTGTTTGATGCCTCTAGGTGAATTGTTTGGATATCTTTGTTGTATTGTGCTATGTGTGTGAATGTGTGAATGTGGGCGGGGCCTACGGTGACATGTGATAAGGATGTAACAAGTGATTGATCCAGCTTTGAGCGCCAAAAAATACCTACGGTGACATGTGGCATGTGATCATATGGTCAGGAGACAACAAGTGATTGATCCAACTGTGAGATGTCGTGACAAGTGTTCACGCTGGTGTGTATATGATTTGGGGATGTGCTTTGCTCACCTCGGGAGGGTCCGTCGAGGCCTCGAGGGAATCTATTACTTCACTCTGGATTCATGAGTTGGTGTTGTATTTGTGTGACCAAGATTTGCGTATCTTGGGTCATTATGTTGTGTTGATTTTATGTCCGTCGAGGACATGTGGCGTGGGTTTTAACCCTGTTAATTGTCGTTGGTTTTATTTGTGAAAACAAAACCTTTGGGCTGTGACCCCTGTTGATTTTTGGAAAGAGAAGGATTCGATAATCCTAAATTGTTTTCTACTAAAACTCCCAATGGCTTATTAAACCATTTTGTAAATTGTTTCTCTTGAATTGTGATCTTTCGGTTTTGGAACATTTTACACAAATTATTGCTTCGGGAAGTATTTTCGTTGTGTTGGAATATCTGAGGATTCCTGATTATTATTATTCTTGGAACTTGAATTGTATGACTCGTATTTTGCACTTTGTACTTGCACTATCAAAATAGTGGAATTTTGCTAACCCCCGAGTAATCGGGGGGTGGATGTCTGTATTGCATTCAGGTTTTGGGGAGCATAGCACAGGGTCGGCATGAAGGATGATGAAAGATGAACGATACTAATCACACGAGGACCCGTATGATGTCGTATTGGTTTAGTTGTATTTTATTTCCACTGCAGTATTCTTTTCCCGTTGTATGGGAGTGTGTTGTATTCGACCCCTGCGTGGGCATGTAGTGTGATTGAGTTGTATGTATTTATTGAAAGACCAAATCGGTCTACTGAGTCATTTTAGCCTTAAAGGCATTGTTGAGATGTTCGACGTTGTTACCAGCCTGGTAGATCCTTGAGGAAAGGTTCTACGGCGTGTAATATCCCTGATCGGATTGGGGGTGTTACATGCACATCTTGGAATATCTTCTAGAAAATGGTGTAGCCATTCTCCTTCTACACATTTATCTAAGGCTATAAACTCGGACTCCATTGTTGACCAAGATATAAGTGTCTGTTTCGAAGATTTCCATGCCACTATTGCACCAGCTAGTGTGAATACATATCCACTTGTTGACTTGGAGTCTTTTTTATCAGATATCCAATTTGCATCACTATATCCTTCATGTACTGTTGAATATTTGGTATAGTGCAGCCCATACTCACGAGTACCCCTTAAATATCTTAGTACCCTTATGATCGCCTTCCAGTGATCCTTTCTGGGGTTGCTCGTGTATCTACTTAGTCTACTAACTGAGTAGGCTATATCTGGTCTTGTACAGCTCATCAAGTATATCAGACTTCCTATTATGCGAGAGTACTCAAGTCGAGATACTCTTTCACCCTTGTTTTTGGATAGTCTTAACGTCATATCCACTGGGGTTTTGGCTGTGCCAGAGTCATCCTTATTAAATATTTCAAGGATTTTATCCACATAGTGGGCTTGACTCAGTCTGAGACCTTTCGATGTTCGTTCGATTTTAATCCCTAAAATTACATCTGTGAGTCCCATATCTTTCATGTCGAATCTTGACCTCAGCATGTCCTTGGTAGATTTGATTATTCTTTCATTACTACCAGTAATGATCAAGTCATCTACATATAGACACAAAATGACATAGCCTTCTTTTGTGTGTTTTACATATACACACTTATCAGATTCATTAATTTTGAAGCCACCGCTTAACATAACATGATCCAATATTTCATGCCACTGTTTTGGTGCCTACTTCAATCTGTACAATGATTTTACCAGCTTGCAGACTTTCCTTTCTTGTCCAGGAGCAAAGAACCCCTCGGGTTGTTCCATATAGATTTCCTCTTCTAAGTCCCCATTAAGAAAGACAGTCTTAACATCCATTTGATGAACTTCTAAACATCGTAATGTGGCGATAGCAAGTATCATCCTGATGGAAGTTATTCTCGTCATAGGAGAGTAAGTATCAAAATAGTCTAGGCCTTCACGTTGGTTATATCCCTTCGCTACGAGTCTAGCCTTATATTTATCAACTGCTCCATCTTTCAATTTCTTCTTGAATATCCACTTATTTCCTAATGGTTTACACTTAGGAGGTAATTCCACTAGTTCCCAGGTATGATTCTGTAATATAGAATCAATCTCTTCTTTGATAGCCTCCTTCAATAGAGGTCCGTCCGTCGAGCTTGCAGCTTCTTTGTAATTCTGAGGTTCCTTTTCGAGCAAGTAGGTGATGAAATCTGGTCCAAAAGGTTTCTCCGTCCTTCGTCGTTTGATCCTTCTAGGTTCGTACTCATTATCCATTCTTTGGTATTCATTATCTTCATACATAAGTTCAGAAGTCTGCTCGGATGAGATAAGGGGTTCACTAGCAGTCTTATGTAACACCCCAAACTAGGCGGATATTACAGTGCCGTGGACCCCCGACTGGGACCCACCAGGCGAATGAAAATGAATGAATTACACAGTTAAATGTAGTGCCAAACCACATTACAACATCAATTACTCCGATGAGGAGTTTTATACAACACACCCAGGATGATACTGAATACAAGTATATTTTATATGGAGATAAAATATACAACAACGAGTGAAATGAATATTCAAACGGAATGTCTGCAGCGGAATAAAATAAAAGAAACATAATGATCGAAAAGATCGGGGCCCCTACTAGTATCACTGACTCTCGCCGTCACCGTGCTCTCCCGTGCCTTAGCCTTGCCATGACTCGAAACAAGATCCCCAACGGGCCGCCATACGTAACAACAATCTTCAAGGGTTGAAAATACACAATCATGATATATCCGAAATTATGAATTATCCTGTGAAACATACGCAATCAAACATGCTATATGAATCGACTATCAAGACGGCTCAAAGGAATGGCGCCACACTACTTCCGGATGGAAATGTGTCCGTGCACAAGCCACCAACGAGTATTGATCGAATACACGTGTGGTCTTGTACCTAATCGCCTCACGAAGCCATCAACTCGTGTGCATACCCAATGTGAGGCCACCAACCAACACACGACTATAATGTGCCCGACCAAAATCCTACACATACCAACCGGCACGCCAATATGACCCTAATGCCACAATATGACAAAAGTGACAACGAAATGAATAATGACTCACCAAGATTAAATGATGGTGAAATGAATGATAGCTCAATGAAATGATCGGAACCGCTGCTCCTTATGACTGAGGTGATTAATTGACAATGACAAGTTTTGATACGGTTAATACAATGATGAATGAATTACGATTATGAATGAACAACAACAAAAGGAATGAATATCCTTTTAACCGAGTAAGAATTAACTTACTCAATACCGATGAAGAATGTCCTTCCACGAACAACGTCCTAAATGAAATGTCGGTCGCTCGAACAACCTTGAACAACAATAATTACCAACAACCGATCAATACACGAATCAAATATGATCATAACCGACCCAAACGTCGATACAACAATATCCGAACTCGTAGATGAACTCTAACGAAAACGTTGAGATATCCGTTGATTAAAACCAAACCCGAATTATCGAACCAACTCCAACATGATTGATTCAAACCAGCAAAACATCATCAATGACATCAATAATCTCATAGAAATCCACAATTCAAGTTTATAATAACGACAATCGGAAATCCCCAAAATAACCGAAGTCAACCCCAAGGGTTCTTGAAATAATTCCGAAAATAACCATTAAATCCATAAGAATATACTTATCCAAGGTAGATAATCCATATCTAACATATTCCAATGATAATCCAAGCTTACACGAAGAAATCGGAAGGAAAAACCCAAAAATCTGAAATTCTAGATCCAAGAGATTAATACCTTTGATTCGATACGATGAAGATGATGAAATGATGATTAATCCGAAAGATGAGCTTGAAGATGATGATTGATGATTACACCTCGAAGAATCCTCTCCGAATCGCTCGAAATCGCCCAAAATCACTGAAGGAATGAAATGAGATGAATAAATGACGAACTCTGACTAAACTGTCCAATTTATAGTCAGTCCAGGTTAGCGTGCGCTAGCCCTTGTGCGTAGCGTGCGCTAACGAGTAATTTGGGTAGTCCAGTACCCACTGTCCGAACACGGTAGCGCGCGCTACATACCTTCTTGTAGCGTGCGCTACGACCATACTACTAGCGTGCGCTAAGACCCATTATTAGCGTGCGCTAACGAAATATTGATGCCCAAAGACCGGAGTCCAGAAACGCCCGACCTCGATTCGACCCCGATAGCGTGCGCTACAACCATTGTTTAGCGTGCGCTAATATATCGGATGCGTACGCTAACAACAACACCTAGCGTGCGCTATGAATTAATTCAAAGGCCCAAAGAGCCACCGGACTCAACTCCGATCCGCCCTTAGCGCGCTACACCTCATATTAGCGTGCGCTACTTCAACCCACGAGCGCGCGCGTCTTACCAATCGTAGCGTGCGCTACTTATAACTCACCTGCAGTCCAGTACCTTCTGGACTGCAGCCAGGGTAACTTTAGCGTGCGTTAAAGCTGAGTGGTAGCGTGCGCTACCTATACCCAATTAGCGTACGCTAGAAGGAGTATGTAGCGTGCGCTACTCCTCACGCTCAGTTCGCAACGAAAATGACAATGATGATAAACACGGCACGAAACTCCAATCAGATTAGTGATGAATGACGATTGATACACGATACAATTACTCTGAATGATGAATACCATGACTGAAAATGAGTGACAAATGATCAATAATGAATGAAAATACTGAGTATCAATTACTGAATGATAATTACTGAATTACAACTGGGTATTACATACACCCCCCCTTAAAAGAGTTTCGTCCCCGAAACTAAGGGTCAAACAACTCGGGATAACTCTCCCGCATACTATCCTCGGTTTCCCAAGTAGCCTCTTCGACTCCGTGTCTAGACCACTGAATTTTAACCAAAGGAATCGTCTTATTCCTCAACTGTTTGATTCGCCGCTCTACAACTTGTATAGGACGTTCCTCATATGAATGATCGTCGGCGATCTCGATTTCGTCGAACTGAAGTATGTGACTCGGGTCGGCAACATACTTCCGCAACTGAGAGACGTGAAACACATTATGAATTCGGCTCAACGCCGGAGGTAAAGCCAACCGATAAGCTAACTCGCCTACTCGATCCAAAATCTCAAACGGTCCAATGAATCTCGGACTCAACTTTCCCCTCTTCCCAAAACGGAAGATACCACGACTCGGGGATACCTTGATCAACACATGGTCGCCAGCCTCGAACTCTAATGGTCGACGACGGTTATCTGCGTATGATTTCTGTCGACTCTGAGCGGTCAACAAACGACTCCTGATCAAAGCTACCTTCTCACGGGCGGCTATAAGCATGTCGGGCTCGGTGCCCAATGATTCTGATAAGTCGTCCCAACACAAAGGAGATCGACAACGACGACCGTATAAGGCCTCGTAAGGTGCCATCTTAATCGAAGCATGCCAACTATTATTATACGTGAACTCGATCAATGGTAGTTGGGCTTCCCAATCGTCTTTCCAATCGAGGACACAGGCCCTCAACATGTCCTCTAAGGTCTGAATCGTCCTCTCTGATTGCCCGTCGGACTGAGGGTGAAAAGCGGTACTGATATTAAGCTGAGTTCCCATAGCACGATGAACTGATTTCCAAAAATGAGACACAAACCGTCCGTCACGATCGGAAACGATACTTTTAGGAGTACCGTGAAGTCTGACTATCTCTTTAATGAACAACTGGGCGAGTCTCTCGGGACCCCACGTATCCTTGATCTCAAGGAAATGAGCTGATTTGGTTAAGCGGTCCACGATCACCCAGATCGTGTTCATGCCACGACGACTCGTCGGCAAACTCGTGATGAAATCCATAGAAATGTCTTCCCACTTCCACTCGGGAATAGGAAGAGGTCTCAGCATACCCGCCGGTCGCTGATGTTCAATCTTAACTTGTTGACAGGTTAAGCATCTCGAAACAAATTCTGCGACTTCTCGCTTCATATTACTCCACCAGTAATTTTGTTTCAAGTCCTTGTACATCTTGCTGGACCCCGGATGAACAGAATAAGGGGTAGCATGAGCTTCTCTCAAAATAGAGTTTTTCAACTCGTCATTCGCCGGTACGCACAACCGATTCTTAAACCTCAAAAGTCCATCCTCGTGGACCACAAATCCAGGGCTTTCCCGAGCCACATCCTCTCGGATGCGCAACAACGATGGGTCCGAACCCCGATTCTCTCGGATTTCCTCCTCGAGTGACGATGAAATCTCTAACATACAAAGCCGCCTCGAACTCGCCGGCTGCACTCGATCTCGGGTCTAAGGAATTCCCGCCAAGCTCCTTCGAATCGTTAAACGGGCAAGCATCTCGCTCCCGAACGGACTTACGACTCAAGGCGTCGCGACAACGTCGCCTTGCCCGGTGGTAGAGGATCTCGATATCATAATCTTTGATTAATTCCAACCACTGTCTCGACGCATATTTAACTCCTTCGAGTAAATATATACTTTAAGCTCTTATGATCGGTGAATATTCGATGTAACGCCATAAAGATAATGACGCCAAATTTTCAAAGCGAACACCACTACGCCGCTTCCAGTCGTGGGTCGGATAATTAACCTCGTAAGGTCTCAATTGCCGTGAAGCATAGGCAATAACCTTCCCGCTCGCATGAGTACACATCCGAGACCCTTTCCGACGCATCACTATAGACCACAAATCCTTCCGTCCCTGCGGCAAGGAAAGTACAGCCGACATTAACCGGCTCTTGAGTTCTTCAAAACTCTGTTGACACGCGTCGGACCACGTGTATTTCTTATCCTTCCGCAAAAGGTTCGTTAAGGGTTGAGCGATTCTAGAAAATCCTTCCACAAACCGCCGATAATAACCCGCTAATCCGAGAAAACTTCGGATTTCCTTAACGTTCTTCGGAGGTAGCCAATCCCGAATAGCCTTCGTCTTCTGAGGATCGACACGAACTCCGTCTGATGAAATTACATGTCCGAGAAAAGTCACTTCGGACATCCAGAACTCACATTTGGAAAACTTCCCAAAAAGTTGTTCTCGCCTCAACACGTCGAGCACTTGATGAAGGTGAAACTCGTGTTCCTCCCGGTCACGAGAATAAATCAAAATGTCATCGATGAAGACAACAACAAAACGATCCAAAAAGTCGATGAAGACCCGATTCATTAACTCCATGAATACCGCAGGTGCATTAGTCAATCCGAACGGCATAACCACAAACTCATAATGACCATAGCGTGTTCGAAACGCCGTCCTCGCGATATCCGACCCTCGAATCCGCAACTGATGATATCCAGATCTTAAGTCGATCTTGGAAAATACTGAAGCTCCCTGAAGTTGATCTAAGAGATCATCAATACGGGGTAAGGGATACTTATTCTTGATCGTCACCCTGTTCAACTCCCAACAATCAATACATAAGCGGAATGAACCATCCTTCTTCTTGACAAACAACACTGGTGCTCCCCACGGGGACGCACTCGGTCGGATATAACCTTTCTCTAACAACTCCTCAAGTTGGTTCTTTAATTCCTGCATTTCGGTCGGGGCCATCCGGTACGGTGCCTTCGATATCGGGGACGTACCAGGCTCCAACTCAATCGTGAATTCCACATCCCTCTGTGGAGGCAAACCAGGTAACTCGTCTGGAAAAACATCGGCATATTCCCTCACCACCGGAATATTCATCAATATTACTGATGATTTCTCGGTTTTGGCCATATAGCACCAATAACCGACACATCCCTGATTGAGTAACCTTACTGCTTTCATCAAAGTAATGACTTTACCAGAACAGCCGGGATTACCTCCCTGAAACACACATTCGACTCCATCGTCTGAAATGATAGTGACCAAACGCTTTCGGACACTAATGATGGCATCATGACGATCCATCCAATCAATACCCAAGATGATGTCGTCCCTCGGCAAATCTACTACGATTAGGTCCACTATCCATAGACGACCATGAAGCTGAATCGGACAATTCTGAATCTCACGACTTCCGACAATTCGTCTACCATCAGGTAGGCCAATGACATAAGGCTCACAACTAGTAGTACTACCCAGACGTAGTCTACTCAAACATGACTCGGAAATGAATGAATGAGATGCACCAGTATCAAAAAGGGTACACACAGGTTGAGATAGAATATCGAGTGTACCTGAGATCATCCGGGCCTCCGGATCGTCGATCTTCTTCATCTCATAAATTCGAGGCTTACTGCCCCGAACCGACGCTCCGTCTCGATAGCTCTTGGCTCCGCCTTTAGCTCCTGCTGCTTTGAACGACGCCGACCGAGTGGCCCGATTCTCGCACCAATGACTCGGGGCTTGAGATGACGCCGGAGTGGGTTTAGAGTCCCTACGGCAAAACGGGCCCTATGCCCAGCAATCCCACGATTGTGGCACGTGATGCATCGCCGGACATTTGGTGCTGAAATGACCTTGTTCCTCACAGTTGAAACAGGTGATGGCCGAACTGGCCGCTCGCGACTGAGATTCCGCGGGTTTAGACGCCGTGGGAGGTCGCTCAGAAAAAGTAGAGCCCGCACGTGGTTTCTTGAAAGTGGCCTGACTCCCGTCAGACTGATTACAGTTCTTGGACCTCTTGCTAGCTGATGAGGGTTGCTGCTTAGCAATTTCCTTAGCCGTAAGCTCGTAAGTGAGAGCTTTCTCAATGAACTCGGCCAGAGTGGCACAGTTATGATTAAGCAACTGAAGTCTCATACGGGGTTTCAGCCTCTTGCTGAAATACTTGATCTTGTCTGCTTCTGAGTGAATGATAATTGAGGCGAACGGAAGAAGTTCCTGAAATTTTTCGGCGATGGCGAGAACATCATCATCCGCCGAAAGGTCGGGAGTGAGTAATTCCGACAACTTGGCCTCCTTGAGTGGGGCCGGATAGTACCTTTCCATCATGAGAGTCTTGAACTGATCCCAAGTACATGTTCCGTCTGTGGGCTTCAACGATAACCACCATGAATGAGCGCTCTTACCGAGATAGTAAGCCGCAACTGAAACTTTATGCCCTTCAGGGCAATCCACCATAGCAAATAACTTCTCAAAATGCTCAAGCCAATGAACAATATCCGCCGGCTCAGATGAGCCCTCAAAGGTAGGTGGTCGCTGGCGAGAGATATCGCTAATGATATTACTTACACCCCTCTCTTGCCTCTGAGGTGGCGGCGGAGGAGCCTGCTGATTTTGATTGACGGAGTTATGCATCGTCTCCATCAAATGAGCCATCTCGGTCATTTGGGCCATCATGCCCTGCATAAATGCGAGTGGGTCAACCCGGACACCCTCTGACTGAGCCGTGTCCTGGGTACGACTCCCCGATAGTGAATGATCGCGTCCAGGTGAATGAGTGGCAGCGTCGCTGCTCGATGAATTAGCATTATTCCTGGCATTTGCACGTGTATTCGCACGAGTTCTCGGGATTCGGCCCGCTCCACGGCCTCGTCTTCCACGTCCTCTGCCAGCCCTTTCCATACTGAAGTGGAAAGTCATATGATGATTATATATCTCGCATGAGTATCACATTATGATTATATTATGAAATGATGAAAATGAGCATACGCGCTCAAATACAGCGATTACATGAATGATTAGTTGACGTGATATGATTATCTGATGAAGTTACTGAAATGATTATCTTGAATGAGTTAACAAGATTAATGATTTGATCTTTCTGATCAACAACTGAATGACGAAATGAATTGAGTGATTAATGAGTTAACCTGACCGTCCTGGTCAAAACGACAATGATGATTGAGGATTGTTAACTGATGAATTATGAATGAATGATTAATGCCAGAAATTATACCATGGCATTAGAAATCTTACAGTTCTTGGTCTGATTGGCTCGGCATTTGCACAGGTCACACGTGACACGAAAGTCCAATGATACTAGTCCGATGACGATGATTTCAAATGAGACATGACTTGGAGGGTAGTATTCAAAACCACGCTCCGATACCAACTCTGTAACACCCCAAACTAGGCGGATATTACAGTGCCGTGGACCCCCGACTGGGACCCACCAGGCGAATGAAAATGAATGAATTACACAGGTAAATGTAGTGCCAAACCACATTACAACATCAATTACTCCGATGGGGAGTTTTATACAACACACCCAGGATGATACTGAATACAAGTATATTTTATATGGAGATAAAATATACAACAACGAGTGAAATGAATATTCAAACGGAATGTCTGCAGCGGAATAAAATAAAAGAAACATAATGACTGAAAAGACTGGGGCCCCCTACTAGTATCACTGGGACTCCTCGCCGTCACCGTGCTCTCCCCGTGCCTTAGCCTTGCCATGACCTCGACAGCAGATCCCCAACGGGCCGGGCCATACGTAACAACAATCCTCAAGGGTTGAAAATACACAATCATGATATATCAAATTATGAATTATCCGTCGAAACATACACAATCAAACATGCTATATGAATCGACTATCGAGACGGCTCAAAGGAATGGCGCCACACTACGACGGGATGGAAATGTGTTCGCACAAGCCACCAACGAGTATTGATCGAATACACGTGTGGTCTTGTACCTAATCGCCTCACGAAGCCATCAACTCGTGTGCACACCCAATGTGAGGCCACCAACCAACACACGACTATAATGTGCCCGACCAAAATCCTACACATACCAACCGGCACGCCAAGATGACCCTAATGCCACAATATGACAAAAGTGACAACGAAAATGAATAATGACTCACCAAGATTAAATGATGGTGAAATGAATGATAGCTCAATGAAATGATCGGAACCGTCGTTCCTTATGACTGAGGTGATTAATTGACAATGACAAGTTTTGATACGGTTAATGCAATGATGAATGAATTACGATTATGAATGAACAACAACAAAAGGAATGAATATCCTTTTAACCGAGTAAGAATTAACTTACTCAATACCGATGAAGAATGTCCTTCCACGAACAACGTCCTAAATGAAATGTCAGTCGCTCGAACAACCTTGAACAACAATAATTACCAACAACCGATCAATACACGAATCAAATATGATCATAACCGACCCAAATGTCGATACAACAATATCCGAACTCGTAGATGAACTCTAACGAAAACGTTGAGATATCCGTTGATTAAAATCAAACCCGAATTATCGAACCAACTCCAACATGATTGATTCAAACCAGCAAAACATCATCAATGACATCAATAATCTCATAGAAATCCACAATTCAAGTTTATAATAATGACAATCGGAAATCCCCAAAATAACCGAAGTCAACCCCAAGGGTTCTTGAAATAATTCCGAAAATAACCATTAAATCCGTAAGAATATACTTATCCAAGGTAGATAATCCATATCTAACATATTCCAATGATAATCCAAGCTTACACGAAGAAATCGGAAGGAAAAACCCAAAAATCCGAAATTCTAGATCCAAGAGATTAATACCTTTGATTCGATACGATGAAGATGATGAAATGATGATTAATCCGAAAGATGAGCTTGAAGATGATGATTGATGATTACACCTCGAAGAATCCTCTCCGAATCGCTCGAAATCGCCCAAAATCACCGAAGGAATGAAATGAGATGAAAAAATGACGAACTCTGACTAAACTGTCCAATTTATAGTCAGTCCAGGTTAGCGTGCGCTAGCCCTTGTGCGTAGCGTGCGCTAACGAGTAATTTGGGTAGTCCAGTACCCACTGTCCGAACATGGTAGCGCGCGCTACGTACCTTCTTGTAGCGTGCGCTACGACCATACTACTAGCGTGCGCTAAGACCCATTATTAGCGTGCGCTAACGAAATATTGATGCCCAGCACTGGAGTCCAGAAAACTGCCTGACCTCTGATCTGACCCCGATAGCGTGCGCTACAACCATTGTTTAGCGTGCGCTAATATATCGGTTGCGTACGCTAACAACAACACCTAGCGTGCGCTATGAATTAATCCAGTGCAGTCCAGTAGCCACTGGACTCAACCTGATCCGTCCTTAGCGCGCGCTACACCTCATATTAGCGTGCGCTACTTCAACCCACTAGCGCGCGCTACTTACCAATCGTAGCGTGCGCTACTTATAACTCACCTGCAGTCCAGTACCTTCTGGACTGCAGCCAGGGTAACTTTAGCGTGCGTTAAAGCTGAGTGGTAGCGTGCGCTACCTATACCCAATTAGCGTACGCTAGAAGGAGTATGTAGCGTGCGCTACTCCTCACGCTCAGTTCGCAACGAAAATGACAATGATGATAAACACGGCACGAAACTCCAATCAGATTAGTGATGAATGACGATTGATACACGATACAATTACTCTGAATGATGAATACCATGACTGAAAATGAGTGACAAATGATCAATAATGAATGAAAATACTGAGTATCAATTACTGAATGATAAATACTGAATGATAATTACTGAATTACAACTGGGTATTACATCTTACAAGAAAATATATTCTCAAAGCATGACGCATTCCTTGATTCCATAATTGTATTCTTGTGAATCTCAGGCACTTTGGATTCATGCACACGAAATCGGTAAGCATTGATGTTGTGTGCATATCCAATGAAAATGCAGTCAACCGTTTTTGGGCCTATTTTGACTTTCTTAGGAGTAGGTATCAACACCTTTGCTAGACACCCCCACACTTTCATGTAATTGTAGGAAGGATTGACTCCTTTACACAATTCATAAGGAGTTTTCTCCCCGTTCTTACGGCATATCTTGTTTAAGAGATAATTCTCCGTTAATATAGCTTCTCCCCACATATTTTGTGGTAGACCTGAATTTAGTAATATCGTATTCATCATCTCTTTCAGAGTGCGATTCTTACATTCCACCACGCCATTTGACTGTGGTGCATATGTGGCAAACAATATTCGTCAAAAGGTTCCACGTATTCACCTCCACAGTGATTCCTCAAAACTTTTATCTTTGCATTTTAATTGATTCTCAACTTCCATTTTATAAAGAATGAACTTCTTTATAGCTTCGTCTTTGCTTTTAAGCAAATATACATAACAATATTTAGTACAATCATCCACGAAAGTAATAAAATATTTGTTTCCACCTCTAGTTTGAACAAACTTCAAATCACATAGGTCGCTATGTATTAATTCCAAAGCTTTGGTGTTTCTTTCCACTTGTCGGAATGGAGATCGAGTTAATTTTGCCTCTTCACAAGTTTCACACTTGTGGTTTAAATCAATTTTAAACTTTGGTATGTGATCTAATGCAATTAGTCTATGCATTGCATTAAAATTAACGTGTCCTAATCTAGCATGCCATAAATTAGGAGACTCAATCAAGTAAGCAAAAGAATTCTTCATTTTATTATTTTTTACAGTCACAACATTGAGCTTAACCAGCCCATCACACTCATAGTCCTTGCCTATAAACACACCACTTTTTGACAAAATAACTTTATCAGACTCAAAAACTAATCTAAAGCCATGCTTGATCAACAAGGAACCCGAAATAAGAGTCCTGCGAATATCAGGTACATATAACACACGTTTAAGAGTCACTTCCTTTCCAGACGTCATCTTCAAGATCACCGTGCCTTCGCCCAAGATAGTTGAGGTTGCAGAATTTCCCATATACAGTATTTCACCGGCATCAGTTTCTACCAATGAGGAGAATATTGACTTGTTGGAACATATATGCCTAGTTGCTTCAGTGTCAATCCACCACTCTTTGGTATTTGAGCCAACTAAGTTCACTTCGGAGATCATAGCACATAAGTGTAATATTCGGAATTTCTACTACTGTTGTTTGATATTATTTTATCCGAGTTATATTGTATAGCGTGGAATCTGTACAGTATGGATAAAATAAATAAAGGACTGAGATGTCAGTATCGGTATAATTCTCGTATCTGGTCGACAGTTGCATTTGAGGATATCGTGTATCAGGTTATCGTACTTTCGATATAGAGTATATCGTATAAGAATTTTATTGGATCCAGTATATGTATTCAGTATGTGTGTATGTGTTTTCGGTATGTCGAGACACGCAGGAACAGTTGGATTTTGGCTAAGTATAGAGCCCTTAACGTACGCTATATTTAAGGACTTACGTACGCTAAATTATACGCTTTACGTATGTTATGCATAAGGCATTACGTACGTAACAAGTGGAATCAGACAGGACCGAGTTGTGATCGGATAGTGGGGCCCGGTGTCGGCGGCTCTCGGCGCGGATATGGACATGTGAGTCAACGGATGGAGTTACGTACGTTATACAGGGTGTATCACGTACGTAATACGAGTATAATACTGTAGCAAGTCAATGTATGTATTACGTACGCAACGGAATGAGTGTTACGTGCGTTACGGGGTGGCTGGCCGAGTCGTGGCCGAGAGGACCTGCAGTGGCCGAGCATGGTCGGCAATGACTCGCAGGGGTGGCCGATCACGATCGGCAGTGACTCACTGGGCGTAAGGACTGACCGATAACGTACGTAAAGTTGTGGCCGGTTACGGCCGTAAGCGCCCGTTACATACGTAATCAGCTGCCGGTTACGTACGTAAGGCTGTCGGCCAAAATGGACAGAAGGTTAGGCCGCGGCCGGCTACATACGTAACGACCCTCCGGTTACGTACGTAAGGTGCCGGCAGGTCTCGGCCTATATAAGGCCTGGACCGAGTCATCCTTGTCATTTTTCGTTTTTCTTCGTTCCTTTCGCGATTTCTTCAGCAAAGTTGATGGATTTGAGTAAGAACATCATGTAGCAACATGTTTTGGAAGTTGGAATCATGGATTAACATCATCTTCCACCCGGATCGAAGGTAAGAACACATGAACTTTTAGTTTTTGGATATTCTTCGAGTTTCTTGGTGTTTTGGCCGATTTGCTTCATTTTGGTTCAGATTATTGATGGAACTTTGTTGTAAACTCGTAATCATTCAATACTCTTGAAGTTTTGTGGAACGAATTCGAGTATTTCTTTGAATAATCGATTGAATTGGATTATGCCTTCAAAGTGTTCGATGAAATGCCTCAATGAGTAGAACTTGGGAAATTCTACACGTTTTCATATGAATGATGGTTGAATTGATACTGTTGTGATGATTCTTGGTATTTACGGGAATTTTGTTAAGGGAAGATAATGAATTGATGATCAAATGTCTTGATTATGTTGTTATGATTATGGAATCCTAGTATTCTCGATGTTCTTGATAGTTTGGTGCGATCCATGATGTTATGAGAAGTATATATGTTGAAGAACATGATTACATACACCTTGAATTGTCAATAAGAATTGTTTAGATGTTAGAACACATCGGATTATGCCGTTTGGGGACTTTGAATGTGATTTCGGAATAAGTTGTGGAACTCTTGGAATATGATTATCTATAATTAATCGGATTGTCCGAATTGATGATGATAATCGGTAATTGGTTTTATTATGAATATACAAGCAGGGAACTTGTAAGTGTATTTAAGATTGAATGTGGAATCGTATTGTTGTTTTGAATTCGTGTTTGATTGGTTTGAGTTGTATTGTTCGGTTTTGTGTATGATCGAGGTATTGTTGAGCCGTTGAGTTTGATTGGTTGGCTATGTCGGTTATTGATTGTTATCGGATTGTATGTTAATCGATTATTGCAATAGGTTGAGATTATTGATCGGTGAGTATAACTGTATGTTGCGGTCATGTTCGAGTATGTTCGTGAATTGCTTCGGTCGGGGTCGAGGAGCTCGTAGACGAAGGCATTGTGACTAGTAGCGGATTCATCATCATCGTATCGGTATCGAGGCAAGTTATTACTTGCTCAGTTATAATGTTTAATGAATGGTTTTAGTTTCATTTCGTTTATAATGCATATAACAATGATTATTACTGCAAATTCTGGAGATTTGTATTATGTGTTGCCTTTCCGATTCTGGGAGTTAAATCATAAGGTTTATGATTCATTTCGGATTATTGGAATTTTGGGTATCGAGGATACATTATGGTAAAGACGAGGATATGAGTATCTGCAGTCCATAGTATGTTTGGGTTGCCGAGCATTGCGAATAATCTTCAGTGATGATTTGGCATCGAGATTGCTTCCGAAGGACTCGGGTCAAGTATTCAGGATTGATTCGGTTTAGTGTCGATGATGTTGATCATGCAGGTTGTCATTAATGTTCCTGAACATGAGGTCATTGTAGTTGTGTCATCATAGTGTCGTTCATGTTTTGATTCATATGTTGTTCATGTTGATGAACATATTGATTTGCATATGTGTATGCATAATTGCATTGTTATGTTGTAAATGATCCGAAGGGATCATGAGGATCTATGCTGAGGGCGTTGGATCGGATGTCCACCATGTGTTGGTTCGACGGGATCATCATGGGGATCTATGCTGAGGGCGCTGGATCGTTGGACACGTTTTCCACCATGCGTTGGTTCGACGGGATCATCATGGGGATCTATGCTGAGGGCGCTGGATCGTTGGATTACCAGTATTGTGTTGATGGAATCTTGTGAATTCGCATCATTGATTTTATCATGTGTTGTTGTTCATATGTGTATTGTTGGTTATCCACCTTATGATGATCTGATAGGATTATCAAGGGGATCTATGCTGAGGGCGCTGGATCATCGGATTTCCATTGAGTATACATCATTGTTATTGTTGTGAGCATATTGACGTGGTCATATGAGTATGCATTTGTAGGTTTTGTGTTAGGAGCGTGTCCATATTGCATTGACCTGATCTCGGATTAGACTGATATGATTGTCGTGGCACTTCATATCTCGAGGTATGTTCCGTATTTCCTTTGGTATTCGTCTTGTGATGGACAATCGGTTATTGTTTTGGGATTTGATGATGCTATCTGATGGATCGTATTGGTCAGAACTGGTACTTTTCCGTATCGTGAGTTGGTTATGATAGTTTGAGAATCTTGAGTATTGTTTGAGGTACAATACAGATATTATGTTCGAGTTTATTGGTTAATCGAGTACGGGATGTGAAATGTGATAATGGTTATTCTGATGAGAATTACTTGAGTAAGCAAAGTTATGGCGGTAAGATTACATTAGTCGTATTCTTATGTTGTATTCTCATTGGTATGTATTTATTAATGTGATGTGACGGTTATCATTGTTGGATATTATGGCTGACCCCGTCGTGGGATTTCTTTTTAGGTTCTTGGAGTATCGAGCTTGTAGCGGTCATGAAGAGATGAGCTTCCCGGAGGATACTGGCTAGGACATGTTTTGTGCATTGAGTTTCTTGATTGGTTCTTGTATTCCGCTGCTAGAGTATCTTTTTATGGTTGGTCTTTTTCCGCTGCATGAGTATTTTGAAATGCTCTTTTGGTACCTGGTAACTGAGATTACTTTGGAAATCGTTTTCTAAACTTTTGAGTGTCGGCCGTTAGGCCTTGCGATTTCAAATGAGTTTTTACGACGGTTTTTGATAAATGGATTTTATAAGTCTTTGTGAATTTTTAAAGATAGTACTGTCGTTGGCCTCTTGGGCATTTGTAAATGTTTGCAAAAATTTCCTTCCGCCTTGTGGGATCCATCTCGGGGCCCACGGCGCTGTAACATTTCCGGTTAAATCTGGGGGTGTTACAGATTATGGTATCGGAGCTTAGGTTGAGAAAACCTAGGCATTTGGGTCGAGTTGGGTCGTGTTTTGTCGTGTCATTCGAGTTGTGAATTGACTAATACTAGAGCCGTGAGTTTTTGTTGTTCACTCGGGCTTATGGGTTATGTGATTTATCAGTATGGTACTGGGATTGTTGTAAACTTTTACAAATGGTGCTAACGTGATTCTCTTCGAAGAGATGTGTTGTGTTCTCAAGTTGAACTGAGTTTGCAAAACTTGTATTTTGATAATATATGTGTCGAGTATTTTCTTAAGTCGAGACATGTGCCAGTATCACGGGAAATCGTCGACTTCACGATCTGTAAGTATTTGGATTTTTGAATTTCATTGAGATTTATTGTCGTTCTAAGGCTTAGATGTTGTTGTTGTATTGAGATTTATTGTCGTTCTAAGTTGATATGCTTTGAGATTCAGAAAGATATTGTGCGTTACAGTATACGGTGACAGAATTGGGACATGATTGATGAATTGAGAAACCATGATTTTGGAAATCAGTATGTCGGTTAAGTTTGGAACGGAATTGTGCATTTGGAAGAAATGTTGTGCATGGTTAAGAAGAACATGTAGTCATGTTAGTTCATTTTGTGATATATGAATTGTTTTTTAGCATTTGAAAATGATACTTTTCAAAATGAATGTTTTACGGATGTTTTACGGAAAATGATTTTTGGGCCGAAACCCAATCGATTTTGAAATAGTTTTGTAACTCAGGACTTGGAGTCCGAAAAGAGTTTTCTACTTTTTAAACTTCTTGTAATGCGGAACGAGATACGGGATGAGACCCTAATGTTCAAAAGACTTTTCTGTTTTCTAAAACTCCCGAGATTTGTAAAATACTTTACCAATCGTTTTTCTATTTTATTTTCGCCTTTCGGAGTTTTGGTTTACTTGATCAAATGAAACTTCTCGGGAAGTCTTTCGCTGTATTGATTCGTTTCAATATTTTGTCATATCATATGTAAGGTGATTCCAGGATGGGTTAATGACTGACGTTGCGAGTCATATGTGGAAAGGAGTTTTTATCGGAGTCTATATATTCAGGTTTTGGAACTATATCGTGTAGTTTTCCGATGGAATGTCAGTGGATATCGGTGACAAGCTGAACTGATATACAGGAGTATGGATATGGTCAAGCATTTGCATAAATCCCATTTTATTTAATTGTGTGTAATTGAAAAGAATTGTTTATCGAGAACTTGACACGAGCGAGTCGGTTGGTTCGGGAATTGATTTTGCAGTCTTACCAAAAATTTATGTTTTGAGTTTTAAAATTTTTGAAGGAACTCTTGAAAATTTGTCTTCTTGACAAGACTATATGATTTCAAACTGGTTTTGAAAGTATGATTGATGTACATACGCATTTGGTGCATAGTGCATATCATGGTGAAATTGTGAGTGTGACTCGGGAACTGGTTATGACATTCCTATGGTACGATGAATAGAGATCCGAACTTTGGTATGGCATTTTGGTTATCTAGAGATGATCGGTTGGTTGATCAGATTAGGGAAATATGTCGTGTGTTGTAGAATCATGCACATAATATAATTTTGGAACTTTGGATTTTGTGAAACCGGGACATATGTGCTATGTGATTCCATTGGTATGGTAATATTGTGACTTTACCATAATGATTTTGAATGATTTCTTTTGTAGATTTGGGGATGGTGACCCCATGTTGGTTGTTTTAGATGTCGAGAGGTCGTTTCCACTCCAGGTATGATTGGTTATTTTCGTCGACTTGATTGGTTGTTCTTATGCCGAGGAGTATGCTCACCAGTCGAGTATGTTTATTGAGATCCATGATATGTGATTGGTGTGTCATTTTGAGAACTTTATTCGTCCGTGTATCTGTCTCTGTGGTTCTGTGTGTATCGTGTTGGAATTTACCGGGTGAGGGTATTCCCGATTATTATCGCTCCTTCGTTGGTAATATTAGAGTTTATCATGTTGATGATATTCTCGATTGTGTTTTGACCTCTGGTTGGTCATATTATAGTTTATCATGTTGATGATATACTCAATTGTGCTTTGACCTCTGGTTGGTCATATTGGAGTTTATCATGTTGATGATATTCTCAGTTATGTTTTAACCATTGGATTGGTCCTATTGGAATTTATCATGTCGATGGTATTCTCAGTTAATTTGTTGGTTGATCATTGTTGATGATCGTATAAGTGTTCGAATTTTGTGTCGATGTTTCGAGATTGGTTGCCATTGTTTTGAGCAGTTGTTTCACAAATGTATGATGTATTATTCGTCTTATCGGAATTGGGACTAGATTATGTAATCAGGCAGACAAGATTTGATTCGGGCAGATTGTTTCATCCGAAGATGATATATTTTGTTGAGACTCAAGGAATTGTGATTGTAAGGGTATTGGGACTGTACAGTGAGATCGCTTGCTAGTATCTCAGGAGATCGTCGACCTGCGTATTTGTAAGTATGCGGTTTTGGTTATTCAGAATGATGATGATTGATCGTTGTCGTGATGGTTTTGGGATATTTTGGTTGAACCGTTTGTTTGTTTGTTTGTTTTTATGACGAATGGCAAGTTTCGAGGCCGAAACTTATTTTAAGTGGTGTAGAATGTAATATCCGGAATTTCTACTACTGTTGTTTGATATTATTTTATCCGAGTTATATTGTACAGCGTGGAATCTGTACAGTATGGATAAAATAAATAAAGGACTGAGATGTCAGTATCGGTATAATTGTCGTATCTGGTCGAAAGATGCATTTGAGGATATCGTGTATCAGGTTATCGTACTTTCGATATAGAGTATATCGTATAAGAATGTTATTCGATCCAGTATATGTATTCAGTATGCGTTTATATGTTTTCGGTATGTCGAGACAGGCAGGAACAATTGGATTTTGGCTAAGTATAGAGCCCTTAACGTACGCTATGTTTAAGGACTTACGTACACTAAATTATACGCTTTACGTACGTTATGCATAAGGCATTACGTACGTAACAAGAGGAATCAGACAGGACCGAGTTGTGATCGGATAGTGGGGCCCGGTGTCGGCGGCTTTCGGCGCGGATGTGGACAGGTGAGTCAACGGATGGAGTTCCGTACGTTATACAGGGTGTATTACGTACGTAATACAAGTATAATACTGTAGCAAGTCAACGTATGTATTACGTACGCAACAGAATGAGTGTTACGTGCACGCATGGGCTACCGCCGAGTCGTGGCCGAGAGGACCTGCAGTGGCCGAGCATGGTCGGCAGTGACTCGCAGGGTGGCCGATCACGGTCGGCAGTGACTCGCTGGGCGTAAGGACTGGCCGATAACGTACATAAAGTTGTGGCCGGTTACGGTCGTAAGCGCTCGTTACGTACGTAATCACCGCTTGCCACGTAAGGTCAGCCGTCGCCAAAATAGACAGAAGGTTAGGCCGCGGCCGGCTACGTACGTAAGGACCCGCCGGTTACGTACGTAAGGTGCCCGCAGGTCTCGGCCTATATAAGGCCTGGACCGAGTCATCCTTGTCATTTTTCATTTTTCTTCGTTCTTTTCGCGATTTCTTCAGCAAAGTTGATGGATTTGAGTAAGAACATCATGTAGCAACATGTTTTGGAACTTGGAATCATGGATTAACATCATCTTCCACCCGGATCGAAGGTAAGAACACATGAACTTTTGGTTTTTGGATATTCTTGGAGTTTCTTGGTGTTTTGGCCGATTTGCTTCGTTTTGGTTCAGATTATTGATAGAACTTTGTTGTAAACTCGTAATCATTCAATACTCTTGAAGTTTTGTGGAACGAATTCGAGTATTTCTTTGAATAGTCGATTGAATTGGATTATGCCTTCAAAGTGTTCGATGAAATGCCTCAATGAGTAGAACTTGGGAAATTCTACACGTTTTCGTATGAATGATGGTTAAATTGATATTGTTGTGATGATTCTTGGTATTTACGGGAATTTTGTTAAGGGAAGATAATGAATTGATGATCAAATGTCTTGATTATGTTGTTATGATTATGGAATCGTAGTATTCTAGATGTTCTTGATAGTTTGTTGCGATCCATGATGTTATGAGAAGTATATATGTTGAAGAACATGATTAGATACACCTTGAATTGTGAATAAGGATTGTTTAGATGTTAGAACACATCGGATTATGCCGTTTGGGGACTTTGAATGTGATTTCGGAATAAGTTGTGGAACTCTTGGAATATGATTATCTATAATTAATCGGATTGTATGGATTGATGATGATAATCGGTAATTGGTTTTATTATGAATATACAAGGAGGAAACTTGTAAGTGTATTTAAGATTGAATGTGGAATCGTATTGTTGTTTTGAATTCGTGTTTGATTGGTTTGAGTTGTATTGTTCGGTTTTGTGTATGATCGAGGTATTGTTGAGCCGTTGAGTTTGATTGGTTGGCTATGTCGGTTATTGATTGTTATCGGATTGTATGTTAATCGATTATTGCAATAGGTTGAGATTATTGATCGGTGAGTATAACTGTATGTTGCGGTCATGTTCGAGTATGTTCGTGAATTGCTTCGGTCGGGGTCGAGGAGCTCGTAGACGAAGGCATTGTGACTAGTAGCAGATTCATCATCATCGTATCGGTATCGAGGCAAGTTATTACTTGCTCAGTTATAATGTTTAATGAATGGTTTTAGTTTCATTTCGTTTATAATGCATATAGCAATGATTATTACTGCAAATTCTGGAGATTTGTATTATGTGTTGTCTTTCCGATTCTGGGAGTTAAATCATAAGGTTTATGATTCATTTCGGATTATTGGAATTTTGGGTATCGAGGATACATTATGGTAAAGACGAGGATATGAGTATCTGCAGTCCATAGTATGTTTGGGTTGCCGAGCATTGCGAATAATCTTCAGTGATGATTTGGCATCGAGATTGCTTCCGAAGGACTCGGGTCAAGTATTTAGGATTGATTCGGTTTAGTGTCGATGATGTTGATCATGCAGGTTGTCATTCATGTTCCTGAACATGAGGTCATCGTAGTTGTGTCATCATAGTGTCGTTCATGTTTTGATTCAAATGTTGTTCATGTTGATGAACATATTGATTTGCATATGTGTATGCATAATTGCATTGTTATGTTGTAAATGATCCGAAGGGATCATGAGGATCTATGCTGAGGGCGTTGGATCGGATGTCCACCATGTGTTGGTTCGACGGGATCATCATGGGGATCTATGCTGAGGGCGCTGGATCGTTGGAAACGTTTTCCACCATGCGTTGGTTCGACGGGATCATCATGGGGATCTATGCTGAGGGCGCTGGACCGTTGGATTACCAGTATTGTGTTGATGGAATCTTGTGAATTCGCATCATTGATTTTACCATGTGTTGTTGTTCATATGTGTATTGTTGGTTATCCACCTTATGATGATCTGATAGGATTATCAAGGGGATCTATGCTGAGGGCGCTGGATCATCGGATTTCCATTGAGTATACATCATTGTTATTGTTGTGAGCATATTGACGTGGTCATATGAGTATGCATTTGTAGGTTTTGTGTTAGGACCGTGTCCATATTGCATTGACCTGATCTCGGATTAGACTGATATGATTGTCGTGGCACTTCATATCTCGAGGTATGTTCCGTATTTCCTTTGGTATTCGTCTTGTGATGGACAATCGGTTATTGTTTTGCGATTTGATGATGCTATCTGATGGATCGTATTGGTCAGAACTGGTACTTTTCCGTATCGTGAGTTGGTTATGATAGTTTGAGAATCTTGAGTATTGTTTGAGGTACAATACAGATATTATGTTCGAGTTTATTGGTTAATCGAGTACGGGATGTGAAATGTGATAATGGTTATTCTGATGAGAATTACTTGAGTAAGCATAGTTATGGCGGTAAGATTACATTAGTCGTATTCTTATGTTGTATTCTCATTGGTATGTATTTATTAATGTGATGTGACGGTTATCATTGTTGGATATTATGGCTGACCCCGTCGTGGGATTTCTTTTTAGGTTCTTGGAGTATCGAGCTTGTAGCGGTCGTGAAGAGATGAGCTTCCCGGAGGATACTGGCTAGGACATGTTTTGTGCATTGAGTTTCTTGATTGGTTCTTGTATTCCGCTGCTAGAGTATCTTTTTATGGTTGGTCTTTTTCCGCTGCATGAGTATTTTGAAATGCTCTTTTGGTACCTGGTAACTGAGATTACTTTGGAAATCGTTTTCTTAACTTTTGAGTGTCGGCCGTTAGGCCTTGCGATTTCAAATGAGTTTTTACGACGGTTTTTGATAAATGGATGTTATAAGTCTTTGTGAATTTTTAAAGATAGTACTGTCGTTGGCCTCTTGGGCATTTGTAAATGTTTGCAAAAATTTCCTTCCGCCTTGTGGGTTCCATCTCGGGGCCCACGGCGCTGTAACATTTCCGGTTAAATCTGGGTGTGTTACAGATTATGGTATCGGAGCTTAGGTTGAGAAAATCTAGGCATTTGGGTCGAGTTGGGTCGTGTTTTGTCGTGTCATTCGAGTTGTCAATTGACTAATACTAGAGCCGTGAGTTTTTGTTGTTCACTCGGGCTTATGGGTTATGTGATTTATCAGTATGGTACTGGGATTGTTGTAAACTTTTACAAATGGTGCTAACGTGATTCTCTTCAAAGAGATGTGTTGTGTTCTCAAGTTGAACTGAGTTTGCAAAACTTGTATTTTGAAAATATATGTGTCGAGTATTTTCTTGAGTCGAGACATGTGCCAGTATCACGGGAAATCGTCGACTTCACGATCTGTAAGTATTTGGATTTTTGAATTTCATTGAGATTTATTGTCGTTCTAAGGCTTAGATGTTGTTGTTGTATTGAGATTTATTGTCGTTCTAAGTTGATATGCTTTGAGATTCAGAAAGATATTGTGCGTTACAGTATACGGTGACAGAATTGGGACAGGATTGATGAATTGAGAAACCATGATTTTGGAAATCAGTATGTCGGTTAAGTTTGGAACGGAATTGTGCATTTGGAAGAAATGTTGTGCATGGTTGAGAAGAACATGTAGTCATGTTAGTTCATTTTGTGATATATGAATTGTTTTTTAGCATTTGAAAATGATACTTTTCAAAATGAATGTTTTACGGATGTTTTATGGAAAATGATTTTTGGGCCGAAACCCAATCGATTTTGAAATTGTTTTGTAACTCAGGACTTGGAGTCCGAAAAGAGTTTTCTACTTTTTAAACTTCTTGTAATGCGGAACGAGATACGGGATGAGACCCTAATGTTCAAAAGACTTTTCTGTTTTCTAAAACTCCCGAGATTTGTAAAATACTTTACCAATCGTTTATCTAGTTTATTTTCGCCTTTCGGAGTTTTGGTTTACTTGATCAAATGAAACTTCTCGGGAAGTCTTTCGCTGTATTGATTCGTTTCAATATTTTGTCATATCATATGTAAGGTGATCCAGGATGGGTTAATGACTGACGTTGCGAGTCATATGTGGAAAGGAGTTTTTATCGGAGTCTATATATTCAGGTTTTGGAACTATATCGTGTAGTTTTCCGATGGAATGTCAGTGGATATCGGTGACAAGCTGAACTGATATACAGGAGTATGGATATGGTCAAGCATTTGCATAAATCCCATTTTATTTAATCGTGTGTAATTGAAAAGAATTGTTTATCGAGAACTTGACACGAGCGAGTCGGTTGGTTCGGGAATTGATTTTGCAGTCTTACCAAAAATTTATGTTTTGAGTTTTAAAATTTTTGAAGAAACTCTTGAAAATTTGTCTTCTTGACAAGACTATATGATTTCAAACTGGTTTTGAAAGTATGATTGATGTACATACGCATTTGGTGCATAGTGCATATCATGGTGAAATTGTGAGTGTGACTCGCGAACTGGTTATGACATTCCTATGCTACGATGAATAGAGATCCGAACTTTGGTATGGCATTTTGGTTATCTAGAGATGATCGGTTGGTTGATCAGATTAGGGAAATATGTCGTGTGTTGTAGAATCATGCACATAATATAATTTTGGAACTTTGGATTTTGTGAAACCGGGACATATGTGCTATGTGATTCCATTGGTATGGTAATATTGTGACCTTACCATAATGAATTTGAATGATTTCTTTTGTAGATTTGGGGATGGTGACCCCATGTTGGTTGTTTTAGATGTCGAGAGGTCGTTTCCACTCCAGGTATGATTGTTTATTTTCGTCGACTTGATTGGTTGTTCGTATGCCGAGCAGTATGCTCACCAGTCGAGTATGTTTATTGAGATCCATGATATGTGATTGGTGTGTCATTCTGAGAACTTTATTCGTCCGTATATCTGTCTCTGTGGTTCTGTGTGTATCGTGTTGGAATTTAACGGGTGAGGGTATTCCCGATTATTATCGCTCCTTCGTTGGTAATATTAGAGTTTATCATGTTGATGATATTCTCAATTGTGTTTTGACCTCTGGTTGGTCATATTATAGTTTATCATGTTGATGATATACTCGATTGTGCTTTGACCTCTGGTTGGTCATATTGGAGTTTATCATGTTGATGATATTCTCAGTTATGTTTTAACCATTGGATTGGTCGTATTGGAATTTATCATGTCGATGGTATTCTCAGTTAATTTGTTGGTTGATCATTGTTGATGATCGTATAAGTGTTCGAATTTTGTGTCGATGTTTCGAGATTGATTGCCATTGTTTTGAGCAGTTGTTTCACAGATGTATGATGTATTATTCGTCTTATCGGAATTGGGACTTGATTATGTAATCAGGCAGACAAGATTTGATTCGGGCAGATTGTTTCATCTGAAGATGATATATTTTGTTGAGACTCAAGGAATTGTGATTGTAAGGGTATTGGGACTGTACAGTGAGATCGCTTGCTAGTATCTCAGGAGATCGTCGACCTGCGTATTTGTAAGTATGCGGTTTTGGTTATTCAGAATGATGATGATTGATCGTTGTCGTGATGGTTTTGGGATATTTTGGTTGAACCGTTTGTTTGTTTGTTTTTATGACGAATGGCAAGTTTCGAGGCCGAAACTTATTTTAAGTGGTGTAGAATGTAATATCCGGAATTTCTACTACTGTTGTTTGATATTATTTTATCCGAGTTATATTGTACAGCGTGGAATCTGTACAGTATGGATAAAATAAATACAGGACTGAGATGTCAGTATCGGTATAATTGTCGTATCTGGTCGAAAGCTGCATTTGAGGATATCGTGTATCAGGTTATCGTACTTTCGATATAGAGTATATCGTATAAGAATGTTATTGGATCCAGTATATGTATTCAGTATGTGTGTATGTGTTTTCGGTATGTCGAGACAGGCAGGAACAATTGGATTTTGGCTAAGTATAGAGCCCTTAACGTACGCTATGTTTAAGGACTTACGTACGCTAAATTATACGCTTTACGTACGTTATGCATAAGGCATTACGTACGTAACAAGAGGAATCAGACAGGACCGAGTTGTGATCGGATAGTGGGGCCCGGTGTCGGCGGCTTTCGGCGCGGATATGGACAGGTGAGTCAACGGATGGAGTTACGTACGTTATACAGGGTGTATTACGTACGTAATACGAGTATAATACTGTAGCAAGTCAACGTATGTATTACGTACGCAACGGAATGAGTGTTACGTACGTTACGGGGCGGCTGGCCGAGTCGTGGCCGAGAGGACCTGCAGTGGCCGAGCATGGTCGGCAGTGACTCGCAGGGGTGGCCGATCACGGTCGGCAGTGACTCGCTGGGCGTAAGGACTGGCGGATAACGTACGTAAAGCTGTGGCCGGTTACGGTCGTAAGCGCCCGTTACGTACGTAATCAGCTGCCGGTTACGTACGTAAGGCTGTCGGCCAAAATAGACAGAAGGTTAGGCCGCGGCCGGCTACGCATGTAAGGACCCGCCGGTTACGTACGTAAGGTGCCGGCAGGTCTCGGCCTATATAAGGCCTGGACCGAGTCATCCTTGTCATTTTTCATTTTTCTTCGTTCTTTTCGCGATTTCTTCAGCAAAGTTGATGGATTTGAGTAAGAACATCATGTAGCAACATGTTTTGGAAGTTGGAATCATGGATTAACATCATCTTCCACCCGGATCGAAGGTAAGAACACATGAACTTTTGGTTTTTGGATATTCTTGGAGTTTCTTGGTGTTTTGGCCGATTTGCTTCGTTTTGGTTCAGATTATTGATAGAACTTTGTTGTAAACTCGTAATCATTCAATACTCTTGAAGTTTTGTGGAACGAATTCGAGTATTTCTTTGAATAGTCGATTGAATTGGATTATGCCTTCAAAGTGTTCGATGAAATGCCTCAATGAGTAGAACTTAGGAAATTCTACACGTTTTCGTATGAATGATGGTTGAATTGATATTGTTGGGATGATTCTTGTTTTGAATTCGTGTTTGATTGGTTTGAGTTGTATTGTTCGGTTTTATGTATGATCGAGGTATTGTTGAGCCGTTGAGTTTGATTGGTTAGCTATGTCGATTATTGATTGTTATCGGATTGTATGTTAATCGATTATTGCAATAGGTTGAGATAATTGATCGGTGAGTATAACCGTATGTTGCGGTCATGTTCGAGTATGTTCGTGAATTGCTTCGGTCGGGGTCGAGGAGCTCGTAGACGAAGGCATTGTGACTAGTAGCGGATTCATCATCATCGTATCGGTATCGAGACAAGTTATTACTTGCTCAGTTATAATGTTTAATGAATGGTTTTAGTTTCATTTCGTTTATAATGCATATAGCAATGATTATTACTGCAAATTCTGGAGATTTGTATTATGTGTTGTCTTTCCGATTCTGGGAGTTAAATCATAAAGTTTATGATTCATTTCGGATTATTGGAATTTTGGGTATCAAGGATACATTATGGTAAAGACGAGGATATGAGTATCTTCAGTCCATGGTATGTTTGGGTTGCCGAGCATTGCGAATAATCTTCAGTGATGATTTGGCATCGAGATTGCTTCCGAAGGACTCGGGTCAAGTATTCAGGATTGATTCAGTTTAGTGTCGATGATGTTGATCATGCAGGTTGTCATTCATGTTCCTGAACATGAGGTCATCGTAGTTGTGTCATCATAGTGTCGTTCATGTTTTGATTCATATGTTGTTCATGTTGATGAACATATTGATTTGCATATGTGTATGCATAATTGCATTGTTATGTTGTAAATGATCCAAAGGGATCATGAGGATCTATGCTGAGGGCGCTGGATCGGATGTCCACCATGCGTTGGTTCGACGGGATCATCATGGGGATCTATGCTGAGGGCGCTGGATCGTTGGACACGTTTTCCACCATGCGTTGGTTCGACGGGATCATCATGGGGATCTATGCTGAGGGCGCTGGATCGTTGGATTACCAGTATTGTGTTGATGGAATCTTGTGAATTCGCATCATTGATTTTATCATGTGTTGTTGTTCATATGTGTATTGTTGGTTATCCACCTTATGATGATCTGATAGGATTATCAAGGGGATCTATGCTGAGGGCGCTGGATCATCGGATTTCCATTGAGTATACATCATTGTTATTGTTGTGAGCATATTGACGTGGTCATATGAGTATGCATTTGTAGGTCTTGTGTTAGGACCGTGTCCATATTGCATTGACCTGATCTCGGATTAGACTGATATGATTGTCGTGGCACTTCATATCTCGAGGTATGTTCCGTATTTCCTTTGGTATTCGTCTTGTGATGGACAATCGGGTATCGTTTTGGGATTTGATGATGCTATCTGATGGATCGTATTGGTCAGAACTGGTACTTTTCCGTATCGTGAGTTGGTTATGATAGTTTGAGAATCTTGAGTATTGTTTGAGGTACAATACAGATATTATGTTCGAGTTTATTGGTTAATCGAGTACGGGATGTGAATTGTGATAATGGTTATTATGATGAGAATTACTTGAGTAAGCAAAGTTATGGCGGTAAGATTACATTAGTCGTATTCTTATGTTGTATTCTCATTGGTATGTATTTATTAATGTGATGTGACGGTTATCATTGTTGGATATTATGGCTGACCCCGTCGTGGGATTTCTTTTTAGGTTCTTGGAGTATCGAGCTTGTAGCGGTCGTGAAGAGATGAGCTTCCCGGAGGATACTGGCTAGGACATGTTTTGTGCATTGAGTTTCTTGATTGGTTCTTGTATTCCGCTGCTAGAGTATCTTTTTATGGTTGGTCTTTTTCCGCTGCATGAGTATTTGGAAATGCTCTTTTGGTACCTGGCAACTGAGATTACTTTGGAAATCGTTTTCTAAACTTTTGAGTGTCTGCCGTTAGGCCTTGCGATTTCAAATGAGTTTTTACGACGATTTTTGATAAATGGATTTTATAAGTCTTTGTGAATTTTAAAAGATAGTACTGTCGTTGGCGTCTTGGGCATTTGTAAATGTTTGCAAAAATTTCCTTCCGCCTTGTGGGTACCATCTCGGGGCCCACGGCGCTGTAACATTTCCGGTTAAATCTGGGTGTGTTACAGATTATGGTATCGGAGCTTAGGTTGAGAAAATCTAGGCATTTGGGTCGAGTTGGGTCGTGTTTTGTCGTGTCATTCGAGTTGTCAATTGACTAATACTAGAGCCGTGAGTTTTTGTTGTTCACTCGGGCTTATGGGTTATGTGATTTATCAGTATGGTACTGGGATTGTTGTAAACTTTTACAAATGGTGCTAACGTGATTCTCTTCAAAGAGATGTGTTGTGTTCTCAAGTTGAACTGAGTTTGCAAAACTTGTATTTTGAAAATATATGTGTCGAGTATTTTCTTGAGTCGATACATGTGCCAGTATCACGGGAAATCGTCGACTTCACGATCTGTAAGTATTTGGATTTTTGAATTTCATTGAGATTTATTGTCGTTCTAAGGCTTAGATGTTGTTGTTGTATTGAGATTTATTGTCGTTCTAAGTTGATATGCTTTGAGATTCAGAAAGATATTGTGCGTTACAGTATACGGTGACAGAATTTGGACAGGATTGATGAATTGAGAAACCATGATTTTGGAAATCAGTATGTCGGTTAAGTTTGGAACGGAATTGTGCATTTGGAAGAAATGTTGTGCATGGTTGAGAAGAACATGTAGTCATGTTAGTTCATTTTGTGATATATGAATTGTTTTTTAGCATTTGAAAATGATACTTTTCAAAATGAATGTTTTACGGATGTTTTACGGAAAATGATTTTTGGGCCGAAGCCCAATCGATTTTGAAATAGTTTTGTAACTCAGGACTTGGAGTCCGAAAATAGTTTTCTACTTTTTAAACTTCTTGTAATGCGGAACGAGATACGGGATGAGACCCTAATGTTCAAAAGACTTTTCTGTTTTCTAAAACTCCCAAGATTTGTAAAATACTTTACCAATCGTTTATCTATTTTATTTTCGCCTTTCGGAGTTTTGGTTTACTTGATCAAATGAAACTTCTCGGGAAGTCTTTCGCTGTATTGATTCGTTTCAATATTTTGTCATATCATATGTAAGGTGATCCAGGATGTGTTAATGACTGACGTTGCGAGTCATATGTGGAAAGGAGTTTTTATCGGAGTCTATATATTCAGGTTTTGGAACTATATCGTGTAGTTTTCCGATGGAATGTCAGTGGATATCGGTGACAAGCTGAACTGATATACAGGAGTATGGATATGGTCAAGCATTTGCATAAATCCCATTTTATTTAATCGTGTGTAATTGAAAAGAATTGTTTATCGAGAACTTGACACGAGCGAGTCGGTTGGTTCGGGAATTGATTTTGCAGTCTTACCAAAAATTTATGTTTTGTGTTTTAAAATTTTTGAAGGAACTCTTGAAAATTTGTCTTCTTGACAAGACTATATGATTTCAAACTGCTTTTGAAAGTATGATTGATGTACATACGCATTTGGTGTATAGTGCATATCATGGTGAAATTGTGAGTGTGACTCGCGAACTGGTTATGACATTCCTATGGTACGATGAATAGAGATCCGAACTTTGGTATGGCATTTTGGTTATCTAGAGATGATCGGTTGGTTGATCAGATTAGGGAAATATGTCGTGTGTTGTAGAATCATGCACATAATATAATTTTGGAACTTTGGATTTTGTGAAACCGGGACATATGTGCTATGTGATTCCATTGGTATGGTAATATTGTGACTTTACCATAATGATTTTGAATGATTTCTTTTGTAGATTTGGGGATGGTGACCCCATGTTGGTTGTTTTAGATGTCGATCGGTCGTTTCCACTCCAGGTATGATTGTTTATTTTCGTCGACTTGATTGGTTGTTCGTATGCCGAGCAGTATGCTCACCAGCCGAGTATGTTTATTGAGATCCATGATATGTGATTCGTGTGTCATTCTGAGAACTTTATTCGTCCGTATATCTGTCTCTGTGGTTCTGTGTGTATCGTGTTGGAATTTAACGGGTGAGGGTATTCCCGATTATTATTGCTCCTTCGTTGGTAATATTAGAGTTTATCATGTTGATGATATTCTCAATTGTGTTTTGACCTCTGGTTGGTCATATTATAGTTTATCATGTTGATGATATACTCGATTGTGCTTTGACCTCTGGTTGGTCATATTGGAGTTTATCATGTTGATGATATTCTCAGTTATGTTTTAACCATTGGATTGGTCGTATTGGAATTTATCATGTCGATGGTATTCTCAGTTAATTTGTTGGTTGATCATTGTTGATGATCGTATAAGTGTTCGAATTTTCTGTCGATGTTTCGAGATTGGTTGCCATTGTTTTGAGCAGTTGTTTCACAGATGTATGATGTATTATTCGTCTTATCGGAATTGGGACTTGATTATGTAATCAGGCTGACAAGATTTGATTCGGGCAGATTGTTTCATCCGAAGATGATATATTTTGTTGAGACTCAAGGAATTGTGATTGTAAGGGTATTGGGACTGTACAGTGAGATCGCTTGCTAGTATCTCAGGAGACCGTCGACCTGCGTATTTGTAAGTATGCGGTTTTGGTTATTCAGAATGAAGATGATTGATCGTTGTCGTGATGGTTTTGGGATATTTTGGTTGAACCGTTTGTTTGTTTGTTTTTATGACGAATGGCAAGTTTCGAGGCCGAAACTTATTTTAAGTGGTGTAGAATGTAATATCCGGAATTTCTACTACTGTTGTTTGATATAATTTTATCCGAGTTATATTGTACAGCGTGGAATCTGTACAGTATGGATAAAATAAATAAATAAAGGACTGAGATGTCAGTATCAGTATAATTGTCGTATCTGGTCGAAAGTTGCATTTGAGGATATCGTGTATCAGGTTATCGTACTTTCGATATAGAGTATACCGTATAAGAATGTTATTGGATCCAGTATATGTATTCAGTATGTGTGTATGTGTTTTCGGTATGTCGAGACAGGCAGGAACAATTGGATTTTGGCTAAGTATAGAGCCTTTAACGTACGCTATGTTTAAGGACTTACGTACGCTAAATTATACGTTTTACGTACGTTATGCATAAGGCATTACGTACGTAACAAGAGGAATCAGACAGGATCGAGTTGTGATCGGATAGTGGGGCCCGGTGTCGGCGGCTTTCGGCGCGGATGTGGACAGGTGAGTCAACGGATGGAGTTACGTACATTATACAGGGTGTATTACGTACGTAATACGAGTATAATACTGTAGCAAGTCAACGTATGTATTACGTACGCAACGGAATGAGTGTTACGTACGTTACGGGGCGGCTGGCCGAGTCGTGGCCGAGAGGACCTGCAGTGGCCGAGCATGGTCGGCAGTGACTCGCAGGGGTGGCAGATCACGGTCGGCAGTGACTCGCTGGGCGTAAGGACTGTCCGATAACGTACGTAAATCTGTGGCCGGTTACGGTCGTAAGCGCTCGTTACGTACGTAATCAGCTGCCGGTTACGTACGTAAGGCTGTCGGCCAAAATAGACAGAAGGTTAGGCCACGGCCGGCTACGTACGTAAGGACCCGCCGGTTACGTACGTAAGGTGCCGGCAGGTCTCGGCCTATATAAGGCCTGGACCGAGTCATCCTTGTCATTTTTCATTTTTCTTCGTTCTTTTCGCGATTTCTTCAGCAAAGTTGATGGATTTGAGTAAGAACATCATGTAGCAACATGTTTTGGAAGTTGGAATCATGGATTAACATCATCTTCCACCCGGATCGAAGGTAAGAACACATGAACTTTTGGTTTTTGGATATTCTTGAAGTTTCTTGGTGTTTTTGCCGATTTGCTTCGTTTTGGTTCAGATTATTGATAGAACTTTGTTGTAAACTCGTAATCATTCAATACTCTTGAAGTTTTGTGGAACAAATTCGTGTATTTCTTTGAATAGTTGATTGAATTGGATTATGCCTTCAAAGTGTTCGATGAAATGCCTCAATGAGTAGAACTTGGGAAATTCTACACGTTTTCGTATGAATGATGGTTGAATTGATATTGTTGTGATGATTCTTGGTATTTACGGGAATTTTGTTAAGGGAAGATAATGAATTGATGATCAAATGTCTTGATTATGTTGTTATGATTATGGAATCATAGTATTATCGATGTTCTTGATAGTTTGTTGCGATCCATGATGTTATGAGAAGTATATATGTTGAAGAACATGATTACATATACCTTGAATTGTGAATAAGGATTGTTTAGATGTTAGAACACATCGGATTATTCCGTTTGGGGACTTTGAATGTGATTTCGGAATAAGTTGTGGAACTCTTGGAATATGATTATCTATAATTAATCGGATTGTCCGAATTGATGATGATAATCGGTAATTGGTTTTATTATGAATATACAAGCAGGGAACTTGTAAGTGTATTTAAGATTGAATGTGGAATCGTATTGTTGTTTTGAATTCGTGTTTGATTGGTTTGAGTTGTATTCTTTGGTTTTGTGTATGATCGAGGTATTGTTGAGCCGTTGAGTTTGATTGGTTGGCTATGTCGGTTATTGATTGTTATCGGATTATATGTTAATCTAGTATTGCAATAGGTTGAGATTATTGATCGGTGAGTATAACCATATGTTGCGGTCATGTTCGAGTATGCTCGTGAATTGCTTCGGTCGGGGCCGAGGAGCTCGTAGACGAAGGCATTGTGACTAGTAGCGGCTTCATCATCATCGTATCGGTATCGAGGCAAGTTATTACTTGCTCAGTTATAATATTTAATGAATGGTTTTAGTTTCATTTCGTTTATAATGCATATAGCAATTATTATTACTGCAAATTCTGGAGATTTGCATTATGTGTTATCTTTCCGATTCTGGGAGTTAAATCATAAGGTTTATGATCATTTCGGATTATTGAAATTTTGGGTATTGAGGGTACATTATGGTAAAGACGAGGATATGAGTATCTACAGTCCATGGTACGTTTGGGTTGCCGAGCATTGCAGATAATCTTCAGTGATGATTTGGCATCGAGATTGCTTCCGAAAGACTCGGGTCAAGTATTCAGGATTTATTCGGTTTAGTGTCGATGATGTTGATCATGCAGGTTGTCATTCATGTTCCTGAACATGAGGTCGTCGTAGTTGTGTCATCATAGTGTCGTTCATGTTTTGATTCATATGTTGTTGATGTTGATGAACATATTGATTTGCATATGTGTATGCATAATTGCATTGTTATGTTGTAAATGATCCTAAGGGATCATGAGGATCTATGCTGAGGGCGCTGGATCGTTGGACAGGTTTTCCACCATGCGTTGGTTCGACGGGATCATCATGGGGATCTATGCTGAGGGCGCTGGATCATTGGACAGGTTTTCCACCATGCGTTGGTTCGACGGGATCATCATGGGGATCTATGCTGAGGGGGCTGGATCGTTGGATTACCAGTATTGTGTTGATGGAATCTTGTGAATTCGCATCATTGATTTTATCATGTGTTGTTGTTCATATGTGTATTGTTGGTTATCCACCTTATGATGATCTGATAGGATTATCAAGGGGATCTATGCTGAGGGCGCTGGATCGTCGGATTTCCATTGAGTATACATCATTGTTATTGTTGTGAGCATATTGACGTGGTCATATGAGTATGCATTTGTAGGTCTTGTATTAGGACCCTGTCCGTATTGCATTGATCTGATCTCGGATTAGACTGATATGATTGTCGTGGCACTTCATATCTCGGGGTATGTTCCATATTTTCTTTGGTATTCGTCTTGTGATGGACAATCGGTTAACGTTTTGGGACTTGATGATGCTATCCGATGGATCGTATTGGTCAAAACTGGTAGTTTTCCGTATCGTGAGTTGGTTATGATAGTTTGAGAATCTTGAGTATTGTTTGAGGTACAATACAGATATTATGTTCGAGTTTATTGGTTAATCGAGTACGAGATGTTAAATGTGATAATGGTTATTCTGATGAGAATTGCTTGAGTAAGCAAAGTTATGGCGGTAAGATTACATTAGTCGTATTCTTATGTTGTATTCTCATTGGCGTGTATTTATTAATGTGATGTGACGGTTATCATTGTTGGATATTATGGTTGACCCCATCGTGGGATTTATTTTTAGGTTCTTGGAGTATCGAGCTTGTAGCGGTCGTGAAGAGATGAGCTTCCCGGAGGATACTGGCTAGGACATGTTTTGTGCATTGAGTTTCTTGATTGGTTCTTGTATTCCACTGCTAGAGTATCTTTATGGTTGGTCTTTTTCCGTTGCGTGAGTATTTTGAAATGCTCTTTTGGTACCTGGTAACTGAGATTACTTTGGAAATCGTTTTCTAAACTTTTGACTGTCGGCCGTTAGGCCTTGCGATTTCAAATGAGTTTTTATGATGGTTTTTGATAAATGGATTTTATAAGTCTTTGTGAATTTTTAAAGATAGTACCGTCGTTGGTCTCTTAGGCATTTGTAAATGTTCGCGAAAATTTCCTTCAGCTTTGTGGGTTCCATCTCGGGGCCCACGGCGCTGTAACATTTCCGGTTAAATCTGGGGGTGTTACAGATTATGGTATCGGAGCTTAGGTTGAGAAAACCTAGGCATTTGGGTCGAGTTGGGTCGTGTTTTATCATGTCATTCGAGTTGTCATATGACTAATACTAGAGCCATGAGTTTTTGTTGTTCACTCGGGCTTATGGGTTATGTGATTTATCAGTATGGTACTGGGATTGTTGTAAACTTTTCCAAATGGTGCTAACGTGATTCTCTTGAAAGAGATGTGTTATGTTCTCAAGTTGAACTGAGTTTGCAAAACTTGTATTTTGAAAATATCTGTGTCGAGTATTTTCTTGAGTCGATACATGTGCCAGTATCACGGGGAATCGTCGACTTCACGATCTGTAAGTATTTGGATTTTTGAATTTCATTGAGATTTATTGTCGTTCTAAGTTGATATGCTTTGAGATTTAGAAAGATATTGTGTGTTACAGTATACGGTGACAAAATTGGGACAGGGTTGATGAATTGAGAAACTATGATTTTGGAAATCAGTATGTCGGTTAAGTTTGGAACGGAATTGTGCATTTGGAAGAAATGTTGTGCATGGTTGAGAAGAACATGTAGTCATGTTAGTTCATTTTGTGATATATGAATTGTTTTTAAGCATTTGAAAATGATACTTTTCAAAATGAATGTTTTACGGATGTTTTACGGAAAATGATTTTTGGGCCGAGACCCAATTGATATTGAAATAGTTTTGTAACTCAGGACTTGGAGTTCGAAAAGAGTTTTCTACTTTTTAAACTTCTTGTAATGCGGAAGGAGATACGGATGAGACCCTAATGTTCAGAAGACTTTTCTGTTTTCTAAAACTCCCGAGATTTGTAAAATACTTTACCAATCGTTTATCTATTTTATTTTCGCCTTTCGGATTTTTGGTTTACTTGTTCAAATGAAACTTCTCGGGAATTCTTTCACTGTATTGATTCATTTTAATATTTTGTCATATCATATGTAAGGTGATCCAGGATGGGTTAATGACTGACGTTGCGAGTCATATGTGGAAAGGAGTTTTTATCGGAGTCTATATATTGAGGTTTTAGAACTATATCGTGTAGTTTTCCGATGGAATGTCAGTGGATATAGGTGACAAGCTGAACTGATATACAGGAGTATGGATATGGTCAAGCATTTGCATAAATCCCATTTTATTTAATCGTGTGTAATTGAAAAGAATTTTTTATCGAGAACTTGACACGAGCGAGCCAGTTGGTTCGGGAATTGATTTTGCAGTCTTACCAAAAATTTATGTTTTGAGTTTTAAAATTTTTGAAGGAACTCTTGAAAATTTGTCTTCTTAACAAGACTATATGATTTCAAACTGGTTTTGAAAGTATGATTGATGTACATACGCATTTGGTGCATAGTGCATATCATGGTGAAATTGTGAGTGTGACTCGCGAACTGGTTATGACATTCCTATGGTACGATGAATAGAGATCCGAACTTTGGTATGGCATTTTGGTTATCTAGAGATGATCGGTTGGTTGATCAGATAAGGGAAATATGTCGTGTGTTGTAGAATCATGCACATAATATAATTTTGGAACTTTGGATTTTGTGAAACCGGGACATATGTGCTATGTGATTCCATTGGTATGGTAATATTGTGACTTTACCATAATGATTTTGAATGATTTCTTTTGTAGATTTGGGGATGGTGACCCCATGTTGGTTGTTTTAGATGTCGAGAGGTCGTTTCCACTCCAGGTATGATTGGTTATTTTCGTCGACTTGATTGGTTGTTCTTATGCCGAGGAGTATGCTCACCAGTCGAGTATGTTTATTGAGATCCATGATATGTGATTCGTGTGTCATTTTGAGAACTCTATTCGTCCGTGTATCTGTCTCTGTGGTTCTGTGTGTATCGTGTTGAAATTTACCGGGTGAGGGTATTCCCGATTATTATCGCTCCTTCGTTGGTAATATTAGAGTTTATCATGTTGATGATATTCTCGATTGTGTTTTGACCTCTGGTTGGTCATATTATAGTTTATCATGTTGATGATATACTCAATTGTGCTTTGAGCTCTGGTTGGTCATATTGGATTTTATCATGTTGATGATATTCTCAGTTATGTTTTAACCATTGGATTGGTCCTATTGGAATTTATCATGTCGATGGTATTCTCAGTTAATTTGTTGGTTGATCATTGTTGATGATCGTATAAGTGTTCGAATTTTGTGTCGATGTTTCGAGATTTGTTGCCATTGTTTTGAGCAGTTGTTTCACAGATGTATGATGTATTATTCGTCTTATCGGAATTCGGACTTGATTATGTAATCAGGCAGACAAGATTTGATTCGGGCAGATTGTTTCATCCGAAGATGATATATTTTGTTGAGACTCAAGGAATTGTGATTGTAAGGGTATTGGGACTGTACAGTGAGATCGCTTGCTAGTATCTCAGGAGATCGTCGACCTGCGTATTTGTAAGTATGCGGTTTTGGTTATTCAGAATGATGATGATTGATCGTTGTCGTGATGGTTTTGGGATATTTTGGTTGAACCGTTTGTTTGTTTGTTTTTCTGACGAATGGCAAGTTTCGAGGCCGAAACTTATTTTAAGTGGTGTAGAATGTAATATTCGGAATTTCTACTACTGTTTTTTGATATTATTTTATCCGAGTTATATTGTACAGCGTGGAATCTGTACAGTATGGATAAAATAAATAAAGGACTGAGATGTCAGTATCGGTATAATTGTCGTATCTTGTCGAAAGTTGCATTTGAGGATATCGTGTATCAGGTTATCGTACTTTCGATATAGAGTATATCGTATAAGAATGTTATTGGATCCAGTATATGTATTCAGTATATGTGTATGTGTTTTCGGTATGTCGAGACAGGTAGGAACAATTGGATTTTGGCTAAGTATAGAGCCCTTAACGTACGCTATGTTTAAGGACTTGCGTACGCTAAATTATACGCTTTACGTACGTTATGCATAAGGCATTACGTACGTAACAAGAGGAATCAGACAGGACCGAGTTGTGATCGGATAGTGGGGCCCGGTGTCGGCGTCGGCGCGGATGTAGACAGGTGAGTCAACGGATGGAGTTACGTACGTTATACAGGGTGTATTACGTACGTAATACAAGTATAATACTGTAGCAAGTCAACGTATGTATTACGTACGCAACGGAATGAGTGTTACGTACGTTACGGGGCGGCTGGCCGAGTCGTGGCCGAGAGGACCTGCAGTGGCCGAGCATGGTCGGCAGTGACTCGCAGGGGTGGCCGATCACGGTCGGCAGTGACTCGCTGGGCGTAAGGACTGGCCGATAACGTACGTAAAGCTGTGGCCGGTTACGGTCGTAAGCGCTCGTTACGTACGTAATCAGCTGCCGGTTACGTACGTAAGGCTGTCGGCCAAAATAGACAGAAGGTTAGGCCGCGGCCGGCTACGTACGTAAGGACCCGCCGGTTACGTACGTAAGGTGCCGGCAGGTCTCGGCCTATATAAGGCCTGGACCGAGTCATCCTTGTCATTTTTCATTTTTCTTCATTCTTTTCGCGATTTCTTCAGCAAAGTTGATGGATTTGAGTAAGAACATCATGTAGCAACATGTTTTGGAAGTTGGAATCATGGATTAACATCATCTTCCACCCGGATCGAAGGTAAGAACACATGAACTTTTGGTTTTTGGATATTCTTGGAGTTTCTTGTTGTTTTGGCCGATTTGCTTCGTTTTGGTTCAGATTATTGATAGAACTTTGTTGTAAACTCGTAATCATTCAATACTCTTGCAGTTTTGTGGAACGAATTCGAGTATTTCTTTGAATAGTCGATTGAATTAGATTATGCCTTCAAAGTGTTCGATGAAATGCCTCAATAAGTAGAACTTGGGAAATTCTACACGTTTTCGTATGAATGATGGTTGAATTGATATTGTTGTGATGATTCTTGGTATTTACGGGAATTTTGTTAAGGGAAGATAATGAATTGATGATCAAATGTCTTGATTATGTTGTTATGATTATGGAATCGTAGTATTCTCGATGTTCTTGATAGTTTGTTGTGATCCATGATGTTATGAGAAGTATATATGTTGAAGAACATGATTACATACACCTTGAATTGTGAATAAGGATTGTTTAGATGTTAGAACACATCGGATTATGCCGTTTGGGGACTTTGAATGTGATTTCGGAATAAGTTGTGGAACTCTTGGAATATGATTATCTATATTTAATCGGATTGTCCGGATTGATGATGATAATCGGTAATTAGTTTTATTATGAATATACAAGGAGGAAACTTGTAAGTGTATTTAAGATTGAATGTGGAATCGTATTGTTGTTTTGAATTCGTGTTTGATTGGTTTGAGTTGTATTGTTCGGTTTTGTGTATGATCGAGGTATTGTTGAGCCGTTGAGTTTGATTGGTTGGCTATGTCGGTTATTGATTGTTATCGGATTGTATGTTAATCGATTATTGCAATAGGTTGAGATTATTGATCGGTGAGTATAACTGTATGATGCGGTCATGTTCGAGTATGTTCGTGAATTGCTTCGGTCGGGGTCGAGGAGCTCGTAGACGAAGGCATTGTGACTAGTAGCGGATTCATCATCATCGTATCGGTATCGAGGCAAGTTATTACTTGCTCAGTTATAATGTTTAATGAATGGTTTTAGTTTCATTTCGTTTATAATGCATATAGCAATGATTATTACTGCAAATTCTGGAGATTTGTATTATGTGTTGTCTTTCCGATTGTGGGAGTTAAATCATAAGGTTTATGATTCATTTCGGATTATTGGAATTTTGGGTATCGAGGATACATTATGGTAAAGACGAGGATATGAGTATCTGCAGTCCATGGTATGTTTGGGTTGCCGAGCATTGCGAATAATCTTCAGTGATGATTTGGCATCGAGATTGCTTCCGAAGGACTCGGGTCAAGTATTCAGGATTGATTCGGTTTAGTGTCGATGATGTTGATCATGCAGGTTGTCATTCTTGTTCCTGAACATGAGGTCATCGTAGTTGTGTCATCATAGTGTCGTTCATGTTTTGATTCATATGTTGTTCATGTTGATGAACATATTGATTTGCATATGTGTATGCATAATTGCATTGTTGTGTTGTAAATGATCCGAAGGGATCATGAGGATCTATGCTGAGGGCGCTGGATCGGATGTCCACCATGCGTTGGTTCGACGGGATCATCATGGGGATCTATGCTGAGGGCGCTGGATCGTTGGACACGTTTTCCACCATGCGTTGGTTCGATGGGATCATCATGGGGATCTATGCTGAGGGCGCTGGATCGTTGGATTACCAGTATTGTGTTGATGGAATCTTGTGAATTCGCATCATTGATTTTATCATGTGTTGTTGTTCATATGTGTATTGTTGGTTATCCACCTTATGATGATCTGATAGGATTATCAAGGGGATCTATGCTGAGGGCGCTGGATCATCGGATTTCCATTGAGTATACATCATTGTTATTGTTGTGAGCATATTGACGTGGTCATATGAGTATGCATTTGTAGGTATTGTGTTAGGACCGTGTCCATATTGCATTGACCTGATCTCGGATTAGACTGATATGATTGTCGTGGCACTTCATATCTCGAGGTATGTTCCGTATTTCCTTTGGTATTCGTCTTGTGATGGACAATCGTTATCGTTTTGGGATTTGATGATGCTATCTGATGGATCGTATTGGTCAGAACTGGTACTTTTCCGTATCGTGAGTTGGTTATGATAGTTTGAGAATCTTGAGTATTGTTTGAGGTACAATACAGATATTATGTTCGAGTTTATTGGTTAATCGAGTACGGGATGTGAAATGTGATAATGGTTATTCTGATGAGAATTACTTGAGTAAGCAAAGTTATGGCGGTAAGATTACATTAGTCGTATTCTTATGTTGTATTCTCATTGGTATGTATTTATTAATGTGATGTGACGGTTATTATTATTGGATATTATGGCTGACCCCGTCGTGGGATTTCTTTTTAGGTTCTTGGAGTATCGAGCTTGTAGCGGTCGTGAAGAGATGAGCTTCCCGGAGGATACTGGCTAGGACATGTTTTGTGCATTGAGTTTCTTGATTGGTTCTTGTATTCCGCTGCTAGAGTATCTTTTTATGGTTGGTCTTTTTCCGCTGCATGAGTATTTTGAAATGCTCTTTTGGTACCTGGTAACTGAGATTACTTTGGAAATCGTTTTCTAAACTTTTGAGTGTCGGCCGTTAGGCCTTGCGATTTCAAATGAGTTTTTACGACGGTTTTTGATAAATGGATTTTATAAGTCTTTGTGAATTTTTAAAGATAGTACTGTCGTTGGCCTCTTGGGCATTTGTAAATATTTGCAAAAATTTCCTTCCGCCTTGTGGGTTCCATCTCGGGGCCCACGGTGCTGTAACATTTCCGGTTAAATCTGGGGGTGTTACAGATTATGGTATCGGAGCTTAGGTTGAGAAAACTTAGGCATTTGGGTCGAGTTGGGTCGTGTTTTGTCGTGTCATTCGAGTTGTCAATTGACTAATACTAGAGCCGTGAGTTTTTGTTGTTCACTCGGGCTTATGGGTTATGTGATTTATCAGTATGGTACTGGGATTGTTGTAAACTTTTACAAATGGTGCTAATGTGATTCTCTTCAAAGAGATGTGTTGTGTTCTCAAGTTGAACTGAGTTTGCAAAACTTGTATTTTGAAAATATATGTGTCGATTATTTTCTTGAGTCGAGACATGTGCCAGTATCACGGGAAATCGTCGACTTCATGATCTGTAAGTATTTGGATTTTTGAATTTCATTGAGATTTATTGTCGTTTTAAGGCTTAGATGTTGTTGTTGTATTGAGATTTATTGTCGTTCTAAGTTGATATGCTTTGAGATTCAGAAAGATATTGTGCGTTACAGTATACGGTGACAGAATTGGGACAGGATTGATGAATTGAGAAACCATGATTTTGGAAATCAGTATGTCGGTTAAGTTTGGAATGGAATTGTGCATTTGGAAGAAATGTTGTGCATGGTTGAGAAGAACATGTAGTCATGTTAGTTCATTTTGTGATATATGAATTGTTTTTTAGCATTTGAAAATGATACTTTTTAAAATGAATGTTTTACGGATGTTTTACGGAAAATGATTTTTGGACCGAAACCCAATCGATTTTGAAATAGTTTTGTAACTCAGGACTTGGAGTCCGAAAAGAGTTTTCTACTTTTTAAACTTCTTGTAATGCGGAACGAGATACGGGATGAGTCCCTAATGTTCAAAAGACTTTTCTGTTTTCTAAAACTCCCGAGATTTGTAAAATACTTTACCAATCGTTTATCTATTTTATTTTCGCCTTTCGGAGTTTTGGTTTACTTGATCAAATGAAACTTCTCGGGAAGTCTTTTGCTGTATTGATTCGTTTCAATATTTTGTCATATCATATGTAAGGTGATCCAGGATGGGTTAATGACTGACGTTGCGAGTCATATGTGGAAAGGAGTTTTTATCGGAGTCTATATATTCAGGTTTTGGAACTATATCGTGTAGTTTTCCGATGGAATGTCAGTGGATATCGGTGACAAGCTGAACTGATATACAGGAGTATGGATATGGTCAAGCATTTGCATAAATCCCATTTTATTTAATCGTGTGTAATTGAAAAGAATTGTTTATCGAGAACTTGACACGAGCGAGTCGGTTGGTTCGGGAATTGATTTTGCAGTCTTACCAAAAATTTATGTTTTGAGTTTTAAAATTTTTGAAGGAACTCTTGAAAATTTGTCTTCTTGACAAGACTATATGATTTCAAACTGGTTTTGAAAGTATGATTGATGTACATACGCATTTGGTGCATAGTGCATATCATGGTGAAATTGTGAGTGTGACTCGCGAACTGGTTATGACATTCCTATGGTACGATGAATAGAGATCCGAACTTTGGTATGGCATTTTGGTTATCTAGAGATGATCGGTTGGTTGATCAGATTAGGGAAATATGTCGTGTGTTGTAGAATCATGCACATAATATAATTTTGGAACTTTGGATTTTGTGAAACCGGGACATATGTGCCATGTGATTCCATTGGTATGGTAATATTGTGACTTTAACATAATGATTTTGAATGATTTCTTTTGTAGATTTGGGGATGGTGACCCCATGTTGGTTGTTTTAGATGTCGATCGGTCGTTTCCACTCCAGGTATGATTGTTTATTTTCGTCGACTTGATTGGTTGTTCGTATGCCGAGCAGTATGCTCACCAGTCGAGTATGTTTATTGAGATCCATGGTATGTGATTGGTGTGTCATTCTGAGAACTTTATTCGTCCGTATATCTGTCTCTGTGGTTCTGTGTGTATCGTGTTGGAATTTAACGGGTGAGCGTATTCCCGATTATTATCGCTCCTTCGTTGGTAATATTAGAGTTTATCATGTTGATGATATTCTCAATTGTGTTTTGACCTCTGGTTGGTCATATTATAGTTTATCATGTTGATGATATACTCGATTGTGCTTTGACCTCTGGTTGGTCATATTGGAGTTTATCATGTTGGTGATATTCTCATTTATGTTTTAACCATTGGATTGGTCGTATTGGAATTTATCATGTCGATGGTATTCTCAGTTAATTTGTTGGTTGATCATTGTTGATGATCGTATAAGTGTTCGAATTTTGTGTCGATGTTTCAAGATTGGTTGCCATTGTTTTGAGCAGTTGTTTCACAGATGTATGATGTATTATTCGTCTTATCGGAATTGGGACTTGATTATGTAATCAGGCAGACAAGATTTGATTCGGGCAGATTGTTTCATCCGAAGATGATATATTTTGTTGAGACTCAAGGAATTGTGATTGTAAGGGTATTGGGACTGTACAGTGAGATCGCTTGCTAGTATCTCAGGAGATCGTCGACCTGCGTATTTGTAAGTATGCGGTTTTGGTTATTCAAAATGATGATGATTGATCGTTTTCGTGATGGTTTTGGGATATTTTGGTTGAATCGTATGTTTGTTTGTTTTTATGATGAATTGCAAGTTTCGAGGCCGAAACTTATTTTAAGTGGTGTAGAATGTAATATCCGAAATTTCTACTCCTGTTGTTTGATATTATTTTATCCGAGTTATATTGTACAGCGTGGAATCTGTACAGTATGGATAAAATAAATAAAGGACTGAGATGTCAGTATCGGTATAATTGTGTATTTGGTCGACAGTTGCATTTGAGGATATCGTGTATCAGTTTATCGTACTTACGGGGCGGCTGGCCGAGTCGTGGCCGAGAGGACCTGCAGTGGCCGAGCATGGTCGGCAGTGACTCGCAGGGGTGGCCGATTACGGTCGGCAGTGACTCGCTGGGCGTAAGGACTGGCCGATAACGTACGTAAAGCTGTGGTCGGTTACGGCCGTAAGCGCCCGTTACGGACGTAATCAGCTGTCGGTTACGTACGTAAGGTTGTCGGCCAAAATGGACAGAAGGTTAGGCTGCGGCCGGCTACGTATGTAAGGACCCGCCGGTTACGTACGTAAGGTGCCGGCAGGTCTCGGCCTATATAAGGCCTGGACCGAGTCATCCTTGTCATTTTTTGTTTTTCTTCGTTCCTTTCGCGATTTCTTCAGCAAAGTTAATGGATTTGAGTAAGAACATCATGTAGCAACGTGTTTTGGAAGTTGGAATCATGGATTAATATCATCTTCCACCCGGATCGAAGGTAAGAACACATGAACTTTTGGTTTTTGGATATTCTTGGAGTTTCTTGGTGTTTTGGCCGATTTGCTTCGTTTTGGTTCAGATTATTGATGGAACTTTGTTGTAAACTCGTAATCATTCAATACTCTTGAAGTTTTGTGGAACGAATTGGAGTATTTCTTTGAATAATCAATTGAATTGGATTATGCCTTCAAAGTGTTCGATGAAATGCCTCAATGAGTAGAACTTGGGAAATTATACACGTTTTCGTATGAATGGTGGTTGAATTGATATTTTTGTGATGGTTCTTGGTATTTACGGGAATTTTGTTAAGGGAAGATAATGAATTGATGATCAAATGTCTTGATTATGTTGTTATGATTATGGAATCGTAGTATTCTCGATGTTCTTGATAGTTTGTTGCGATCCATGATGTTATGAGAAGCATATATGTTGAAGAACATAATTACATACACCTTGAATTGTGAATAAGGATTGTTTAGATGTTAGAACACATCGGATTATGCCATTTGGGGACTTTGAATGTGATTTCGGAATAAGTTGTGGAACTCTTGGAATATGATTGTCTATAATTAATCGGATTGTCCGGATTGATGATGATAATCGGTAATTGGTTTTATTATGAATATACAAGGAGGAAACTTGTAAGTGTATTTAAGATTGAATGTGGAATCGTATTGTTGTTTTGAATTCGTGTTTGATTGGTTTGAGTTGTATTGTTCGGTTTTGTGTATGATCGAGGTATTGTTGAGCCGTTGAGTTTGATTGGTTGGCTATGTCGGTTATTGATTGTTATCGGATTGTACGTTAATCGATTATTGCAATAGGTTGAGATTATTGATATGTGAGTATAACCGTATGTTGCGGTCATGTTCGAGTTTGTTCGTGAATTGCTTCGGTCGGGGCCGAGGAGCTCGTAAACGAAGGCATTGTGACTAGTAGCGGCTTCATCATCATCGTATCGGTATCGAGGCAAGTTATTACTTACTCAGTTATAATGTTTAATGAATGGTCTTAGTTTCATTTCGTTTATAATGCATATAGCAATGATTATTACTGCAAATTCTGGAGATTTGTATTATGTTTTGTCTTTCTGATTCTGGGAGTTAAATCATAAGGTTTATGATTCATTTCGGATTATTGGAATTTTGGGTATCGAGGATAAATTATGGTAAAGACGAGGATATGAGTATGTGCAGTCCATGGTACATTTGGATTGCCGAGCATTGCGGATAATCTTCAGTGATGATTTGGCATCGAGATTGCTTCCGAAGGACTCGGGTCAAGTATTCAGGATTGATTCGGTTTAGTGTCGATGATGTTGATCATGCAGGTTGTCATTCATGTTCCTGAACATGAGGTCATCCTAGTTGTGACATCATAGTGTCGTTCATGTTTTGATTCATATGTTGTTCATGTTGATGAACATATTGATTTGCATATGTGTAAGCATAATTGCATTGTTATGTTGTAAATGATCCGAAGGGATCATGAGGATTTATGCTGAGGGCGCTGGGTCGGATGTCCACCATGCGTTGGTTCGACGGGATCATCATGGGGATCTATGCTGAGGGCGCTGGATCGTTGGACAGGTTTTCCACCATGCGTTGGTTCGACGGGATCATCATGGGGATCTATGCTGAGGGCGCTGGATCGTTGGATTACCTATATTGTGTTGATGGAATCCTGTGAATTCGCATCATTAATTTTATCATGTGTTGTTGTTCATATGTGTATTGTTGGTTATCCACCTTATGATGATCTGATAGGATTATCAAGGGGATCTATGCTGAGGGCGCTGGATCATCGGATTTCCATTGAGTATACATCATTGTTATTGTTGTGAGCATATTGACGTGGTCATATGAGTATGCATTTGTAGGTCTTGTGTTAGGACCATGTCCGTATTGCATTGATCTGATCTAGGATTAGACTGATATGATTGTCGTGGCACTTCATATCTCGAGGTATGTTCCGTATTTCCTTTGGTATTCGTCTTGTGATGGACAATCGGTTATTGTTTTGGGATTTGATGATGCTATCCGATGGATCGTATTGGTCAGAACTGGTACTTTTCCGTATCGTGAGTTGGTTATGATAGTTTGAGAATCTTGAGTATTGTTTGAGGTACAATACAGATATTATGTTCGAGTTTATTGGTTAATCGAGTACGGGATGTGAAATGTGATAATGGTTATTCTGATGAGAATTACTTGAGTAAGCAAAGTTATGGTAGTAAGATTACATTAGTCGTACTCTTATGTTGTATTCTCATTGGTATGTATTTATTAATGTGATGTGATGGTTATCATTGTTGGATATTATGGTTGACCCCGTTGTGGGATTTCTTTTTAGGTTCTTGGAGTATCAAGCTTGTAGCGGTCGTGAAGATGAGCTTCCCGGAGGATACTGGCTAGGACATATTTTGTGCATTGAATTTCTTGATTGGTTCTTGTATTCCGCTGCTAGAGTATATTTATGGTTGGTCTTTTTCCGCTGCGTGAGTATTTTGAAATGCTCTTTTGGTACCTGGTAACTGAGATTACTTTGGAAATCATTTTCTAAACTTTTGAGTGTCGGCCGTTAGGCCTTGCGATTTCAAATGAGTTTTTACGACGGTTTTTGATAAATGGATTTTATAAGTCTTTGTGAATTTTTAAAAATAGTACCGTCGTTGGTCTCTTAGGCATTTGTAAATGTTTGCGAAAATTTCCTTCAGCCTTGTGGGTTCCATCTCGGGGCCCACGGCGCTGTAACATTTCCTGTTAAATCTGGGGGTGTTAAAATAAGTCAAGATTTTCCACTTGTTCGTTAATGAGATGTGCTGCATTACCATCTTTTTTTTAGTTTCTTTGGCATCCTACAGTCTGTAATACCCGCAATTTCGGATTTCGGTGTTTTTTTTCGGCAGGAGTCCATTTTGACGACTCGATCATAACCGTTTCGTCATTTCGAGAATGATTAATTCTGCACTTTTTGTCATCCGAGTTCGTTTCGGTATCGTTTTATTGAGTTCCGTGCTTTTTGGCGACTTTTCAGCACTTGAGTTTGATTCTTGTGAATCTCGTTCAAAACTGCTGTTTCGAGTTTCCCGTAAGTCCGTTTGACTTTGTTAGACGTGTTGTGAACTTTGGTTTGGTTATTCGATCACGTATCGTGATTTTCGGGCATTTTGGGCCATTTTCGTAATTTCCCAAAGTTTGGGGTAATTACTTTCCGTTGTCGAATTTTGAGCCTTCGGGTGGTCGGAATCGTGTGTTCTCTTAGTGCTCGAATTCATCTTTGCGAGTACTTCGTAACCGTATCTTCGATTCGTATTCAGGTTCGGGTTTCGGGGTCGTTCGGGCCGTCGGAGTTGGCCCCGACCAAGTCATGGCCGGGCAGTCTGGGCCCCGGGCCGGCACTGGCTGAGTTACGGCTGTTAGTGCTCGGCAGTTACGTACGTAAGGGCCGGTTACGTACATAAGGCCCTGGCAGGTAACGTACGTAATGGGCCGGCAGATTTGGGGCAGTGACTCGGTTACGTACGTAAGCCCTTGGCCGGTTATGTACGTAACCCTGCCGGCAGGCAGCCTATTTAAGCCCCTGCAGTCGGGTTTTCACCCATTTTTCTCATCCCTCTCACTCCCTTCCGCAGCTGGGGCTTGGAGTTCGTGATTAGATGTTGTTTATCTATCAATCCACGAAGTTTTTGAGTTTCTAACATCAATCAATCATCCCATAACCTACTCCGATCTACCGAATCAAGGTTAGATTTCTAGAAATCTAGTTTTGAGAATTTGGGTATTTTGGTTGATTTCGTCCGTTTAATCCGATTTAACTTAGGATTATGATGGATTGATGATTATTTAGATGTATTATATTATTTCCCTTGTTATTCCATAGTTGGATCGTATCGATTCATTATTTTGGTCGAGTTCTTAATCGACGCCTTGAAGGTGTCCGATAGAATGTCTTAGAGGGGTTTTCGGACGTTCTACGATTATTCTTCCTCGTATGATCATTGATTTATTGATTATATGATCTTAGGGTCGAGTTTCTTGCGAAGAAACCGCTTCAAACCCTTCCGTTCGTCGTCGTCTTCCATTTCGATAGCATCGGGCGTTCCGAAGCTTCCCGGTTGAGCCGTGTCCGTTCGTGGTTCCGTGCTCGTGGTATCGAGGCAAGCATCTTGCCCATACGTTTCATGTTTCGTTGGCATAATTTTTGATAAATGATTTTTATGCGAAATCCAATGTTTAATGAACGTAAAAAGGGATCGGTATGTTCTCGATAAATGTTGTCTTTCAACGATAATTCGTATACTTCGTGAATATGTGTTCTTGAAACATGTGTGTTGGTTTTTTATGTTGAAAGATAATATGATCACTTCGAGTGAGTTTAATAGACCGTAATCCTTTGCCGGGGATTACGAATTGCTATTGTGTACTTGTTCGGTAAGAACGTAATGTGTGTGATATTAGTTGTTACTCCTTGAAAGGAGGTTGTTATGCTTAATGTTGTTTGGCTTGATAAGTGATTATTGTTGTGTTCTTGATGTATGTGATGTGCCTCCGGGTAGGATTGTTGAATCTCCGGGATCCATACTTTCTAGTATGGGTCGGGCGTGACCGTAGGGTTATCCAATCCGGGTATGTATTGCGGGGACTCCGAGGTTTGTGGCTTGTTAGCTCGATGCCGAGATAACTGGTGGGGTTATCATCGGGTATGTCTTGCGGGTAGTCCGAGGTTCGTGGCTTGTTAGCCCGATGCCGGGATAACTTATGGTCGTGATTTGGTTATGAATGTATCTGTGCTTGTGGTCATGTGACTGTTGTTATGGTGACATGTGATTTGGTATGGCTTCCCATTGGGTTATTCACTCGGGTATGTTCTGCGGGAGCATCTGAGGTTCGTGGCTTGTTAGCACGGGACGCGAATAATCCTTGGGAATATGTGTTTGATGATTTGGGTCGTGGACCCTAGGGTTTATGATTCGGGTCGTGGACCCTGTGATTTATGATTTGGGTCATGGACCTTATGTTTCGTGATTTGGGTCTTGGACCCCGTGTTTTGTGAATTGGATTGTGAACCCGTGTTTTATTATCGAAATTCTATTTTGGGAAAGATGATTTTTGGTCCGCGTCCCCAAGCATTTTCGAAAGACTTGAGAATTCTTTAATCCCAAATGTTTTTACAAACTCCCTTTTTCGTAAAATGTTTTGTAAGATGTATATTGGGTTTATTCCCACCTTTCTCATTTTGAACAGTTTGATCAAGTGATTTACCTCGGGAAGTATGTTTATGAATTCTAAGTCCTTGAAGTATGATATGTATGGCTTGTCTTCGTATTTTATACTTGCACTAGCAAAACAGTGGAGTTTTGCTAACCCCCGAGTATTCGGGGGATGGACGTCTGTTTTCGCATTCAGGTTTTGGGAGCATAACACAGGGTCGGCGCGAAGGATGATGAAAGATGATCGATACTAATCACATGAGGAACTGTACGTTGTTGTATTGGTTCAGTTGTATTTTTATTTCCGCTGCAGTATATTTTTCCCCGTTGTACGGGAGTTGTTGTATTTTGACCCCTGCGTGGGCATAAATTGTAATTGAGTTGTATGTTCTTATTGAAAGACCAAGTCAGTCTACTGAGTTATTGTAGCCTTAAAGGCATCGTCAAGTTGTTCGTTTGTTGTTACCAGCCTGGTAGATCCTTGAGGAAAGGTTTTACGGCGTGTAATATCCCAGAGCGGATTGGGGGTGTTACATAAATGGTATCGGAGCTTAGGTTGTGGAAACCTAGGCTGTCGGGTTAGTGGTGTCTGTTGAGTTTTGTCTCGTCGGATTTTGTCTGACTAAGTCGTGTCGCGACGCGTCGTCTGAGTTTGTTGGTCGTGATTAGTATCGTGGGGCGATCATCATCTTCGTACGACCTGTGGATGTAGGTCTCCCTTCTTTGTGTTTGTGCCTCGTCTGATGCGAGCTACAGGTATGATTATGAATTAATTGACGAAATCCTCTTATGGATTTTGATTTCGTGATATGTGGTTATTTGACTCTCATATTTCGTTCATATTAGGAGTAGTGTCGCTGGATTGTGCATGTTGGACTGTATTTCTTTTATCCGCTGCATGAGTTCTTTTGTAATGGCTTTCGGAATTTTACCGACTGAGTTTTATTTCGAAAACCGATTCCCTTAACCGAGTTTTTGGCATTATGGCCTTGATCGTTTTGGCGAAATTCTTATGATGGTATTTAGTATTTTGTAAATGGCTTTTGTGAGTTTTTGAAATATTACCGTCATCGGCCTTTTTGGCGTTTTTGTAAATGGTTTTTATCCTGGTAGGTTCCGACGCGGGACCCATAGCGCTATAATGTTCCGTGTATTTACCTGAAATTTTTGGGCATTCTAGCCCATTGAATTATCTTTGAAAACCTTGAGTATCTTAGAAATAAATTTCGAGACGTACGTTCAAAATGAATTGTTTTCTCGTGGTACTTCCAAGGTGCCACAATATGTTGCAAAATTCTTCTACCTTGAGGACCAAAATGTTTTGAGATATTTTTAATGTTTTATAAACACTTTTACTTAGACCCGAGGGTCGAATATTCTGAAAGTTTTTCACTAACAAAAAGTCTCCTCATTTTTAACAAATGCGAAATGGTTTTCTAAAGTCTCGATAACGATGTTTCACGTTTGTACTTTTTTGAAAGGTGATACTCAAGATCAATCGGTGTTTTTCTAAATTATTTTCAAAAGGTGGTTTTCATTTTGTTTAAAACCTATCAATTCCCGTTTGCATTTGGGAATGTATGTATGATGTTTGCTTTGTCGTTATGATGTTTCTCCCGAGTATGATCGAATTGGTAGCATGAACGTCGAGGCGTTGCAACGCATTTGTTGTACTAGCCCTCTGTGAGAGGTGTGAACTGGTGTTTAGTGTTTATCGCCTCGTGGTGATTTGCATGTTGTCGCACGAGTGTGAGTTGTTAAAGCTTGAATTTTTGTGCGTTTATGCACATGGGTGATTGTTTCATGAGGTTTGTGATTGTGTGTTGGCTATCGTTCGGGCTGTTGTAATCGTCGAACAATGCCGTGGTTGTTGTGATTTTAGTATGTGTTGATATGTTATGCCAAGTTGGCATCTCCGGTTTGTTGTTTTGCGACGTTATATTCCATTATACCTAGCAATTGTATTTTCGATATGCCGAGCCGAGGTGTTTCAACCGTGGTATGCCGGGGGCATACACGTACCAATTATCTTTCTCGTTATAGGATCCAGTTTTGCGAGTTGGGTTCCGAGTCTTTTGGGGCGCGAACTTCAGTACAGATATCAGGATCGGCTCTAAGAGGCCTATGGGAAATGTTTCCGTCGACTGCTTTTGTGTTGTTGCCTTGTTCCGTTATTGGGAGTTGCGGGGACGACCTTCTTTTATAAGAGGTCGAATGTAATACTCGTATTGTTTTGGACTTCTGCATTCTCTCTTCCTCAAGTCTATCGACTCGCTCGTGTTCGTTGACATTTTCTGAGCTTGTCCGGTCCCTTGTTTTTGTTGATCGAACAAGTGTGGTATTGTTTCAGAATAACTCGTTTGACGTTGTGACTTTTCAATTGCTATTCCCTTTCCTGTAGATCTCATGTGAATGCACATCTTGTTGCTTTCACCAGATCATATATTGTCTCGAGTCGAGACGTGAACCTGGGAGTTGTTTGAATTTTATTGTTCTTCGTGATTCGAACATGATTGTTCAAATTTTGTTGTCTCAATCGTTTGATTGTTCGGTTTTTGTTGATCTCGTTTCGTGATTGTTGAATGTTCAGGCTCCTTCGTAATTCCCTTAAGTTCGAGAAATTAGTCTCGTTTTCGATCTTCCAACCCTTGGGCGGTGGAATTCCGTATTTGTTCAGCGATTGGCTCGCGTTTTGATTGATGTACCGTTGGGGTGGTCAATCATATTGATTTTCGTTCGTTGTGTTTTGCGATAGTTCGGATAATCAACTTGATTGTATTATCTGTTTGATGACGCTTGCCACTTCTATCGGTGGCGTTGTGTTGGTCGTCTTGGAGCGTGTGTGCACACCGTATATTCCTTTGCGTTGTTTGTAACATTTCGCCGTTGGGCGTTAGTTACACATTCTTGTGTATCTCATTGAAATATTCATGGTGGTATATTTCTTCTCCCTACTTGTTTTAAGTTTCGGGACGAAACTTCTTTTAAGGAGGGTAGAATGTAATACCCGCAATTTCGAATTTCGGTGATTTTCTTTTTCTCGGCGGGAGTCCGTTTTTACGACTCGCTCATGACCGTTTCGTCATTTCGAGAATGATTAATTCTGCACTTTTTGTCATCCGAGTTCGTTTCGGTGTCGTTTTGTTGAGTTCCGTGCTTTTTGGTGACTTTTCCGCACTTGAGTTCGATTCTTGCGAATCTCGTTCAAAACTGCTGTTTCGAGTTTCCCGTAAGTCCGTTTAACTTTGTTAGACGTGTTGTGAACTTTGGTTTGGTTATTCGATCACGTATCGTGATTTTCGGGCATTTTGGGCCATTTTTGTAATTTCCCAAAGTTTGGGGTAATTACTTTCCGTTGTCGAATTTTGAGCCTTCGGGTGGTCGGAATCGTGTGTTCTCTTAGTGCTCGAATTCGTCTTTACGAGTACTTTGTAACCTTATCTTCGATTCGTATTTAGGTTCGGGTTTCGGGGTCGTTCGGGCCGTCGGAGTTGGCCCCGGCCGAGTCATGGCCGGCGATGCCGGCCAAGATCGCCGAGTTACGGTCGTTAGTGCTTGGCAATTACGTACGTAAGGTCCGGTTACGTACGTAAGGCCCTGGCAGGTAACGTACGTAATGGGCCGGCAGATTTGGGGTAGTGACTCGGTTACGTACGTAAGCCCTTGGCCGGTTACGTACGTAACCCTGCCGGCAGACAGCCTATTTAAGCCCCTGCAGTCGGGTTTTCACCCAATTTTCTCATCCCTCTCACTTCCTTCCTCGGTTGGGGCTTGGAGTTCGTGATTAGATGTTGTTTATCTATCAATCCACGAAGTTCTTGAGTTTCTAACATCAATCAATCATCCCATAACCTGCTCCGATCTACCGAATCAAGGTTAGATTTCTAGAAATCTAGTTTTGGGAATTTGGGTATTTTGGTTGATTTCGTCCGTTTAATCCGATTTAACTTAGGATTATGATGGATTGTTGATTATTTGGATGTATTATATCATTTCCCTTGTTATTCCATGGTTGGATCGTATCGATTCGTTATTTTGGTCGAGTTCTTAATCGACGCCTTGAAGGTGTCCGATAGAATGTCTTAGAGGGGTTTTTTGACGTTCTACGATTATTCTTCCTCGTATGATCATTGACTTATTGATTATATGATCTTAGGGTCGAGTTTCTTGCGAAGAAACCGCTTCAAACCCTTCCATTCATCGTCGTCTTCCGTTTCGATAGCATCGGGCATTCCGAAGCTTCCCGGTTGAGCCGTGTCCGTTTGTGGTTCCGTGCTCGTGGTATTGAGGCAAGAATCTTGCCCATACATTTCATGTTTCGTTGGCATATTTTTTGATAAATGATTTTTATGCGAAATCCAATGTTTAATGAACGTAAAAAGGGATCGGTATGTTCTCGATAAATGTTGTCTTTCAACGATAATTCGTATACTTCGTGAATATGTGTTCTTGAAATATGTGTGTTGGTTTTGTATGTTGAAAGATAATATGATCACTTCGAGTGAGTTTAATAGACCGTAATCTTTTGCCGGGGATTACGAATTGCTATTGTGTACTTGTTCGGTAAGAACGTAATGTGTGTGATATTAGTTGTTACTCCTTGAAAGGAGGTTGTTATGCTTAATGTTGTTTGGCTTGATAAGTGATTATTGTTGTGTTCTTGATGTATGTGATGTGCCTCCGAGTAGGATCGTTGAATCTCCGGGATCCATACTTGCTAGTATGGGTCGGGCGTGACCGTAGGGCTATCCAATCCGGGTATGTCTTGCGGGGACTCCGAGGTTTGTGGCTTGTTAGCCCGATGCCGAGATAACTGGTGGGGTTATCATCGGGTATGTCTTGCGGGGACTCCGAGGTTCGTGGCTTGTTAGCCCGATGCCGGGATAACTTATGGTCGTGATTTGGTTATGAATGTATCTGTGCTTGTGGTCACGTGACTGTTGTTACGGTGACATGTGATTTGGTATGGCTTCCCATTGGGTTATTCACTCGGGTATGTTCTGCGGGAGCATCTGAGGTTCGTGGCTTGTTAGCACGGGACGCGAATAATCCTTGGGAATATGTGTTTGATGATTTGGGTCGTGGACCCTAGGGTTTATGATTCGGGTCGTGGACCCTGGGATTTATGATTTGGGTCGTGGACCCTATGTTTCGTGATTTGGGTCTTGGACCGCGTGTTTTGTGAATTGGATTGTGAACCCGTGTTTTATTATCGGAATTGTATTTTGGGAAAGATGATTTTTGGTCCGCGTCCCCAAGCGTTTTCGAAAGACTTGAGAATTCTTTAATCCCAAATGTTTTTACAAACTCCCGAGATCATAAAATGTTTTGTAAGATGTATATTGGGTTTATTCCCACCTTTCTCATTTTGAACAGTTTGATCAAGTGATTTACCTCGGGAAGTATGTTTATGAATTCTAAGTCCTTCGAGTATGATATGTATGGCTTGTCTTCGTATTTTATACTTGCACTAGCAAAATAGTGGAGTTTTGCTAACCCCCGAGTATTCGGGGGGTGGACGTCTGTTTTCGCATTCAGGTTTTGGGAGCATAACACAGGGTCGGCGCGAAGGATGATGAAAGATGATCGATACTAATCACATGAGGAATTGTACATTGTTGTATTGGTTGAGTTGTATTTTTATTTCCGCTGCAGTATATTTTTCCCCGTTGTACGGGAGTTGTTGTATTTTGACCCCTGTGTGGGCATAAATTGTAATTGAGTTGTATGTTCTTATTGAAAGACCAAGTCGGTCTACTGAGTTATTGTAGCCTTAAAGGCATCGTCGAGTTGTTCGTTTGTTGTTACCAGCCTGGTATATCCTTGAGGAAAGGTTCTACGGCGTGTAATATCCCTAAATGGATTGGGGGTGTTACACAGTCAGCCGCACTATGACCCATCTTTTCACAGTTGTAGTATTTACTAAGGAATTTCTCTTTCTTTTTACCAATTCCTCCTTTAGGTCCCAACTTGGTTGCCTTTCTTGGATCTGTCCAGTTTCCACAATATTGGCATTTGCCAGAGCAGCATTTACCTTCTTCTCTGATCTACTGTTGTCTTCCTCTATGCAAAATCTAACGATCAGATCTTCCATGCTCATCTCCTTGCGCTTGTGCTTGAGATAGTTCTTGAAGTCTTTCCAAGTCGAGGACAGTTTATCAATCACAGCAGCCACTTGGAAGGATTCGCTAATGATCATTCCTTCAGTATGGATTTCATGAATGATCACTTGTAACTTTTGTACTTAACTGACTACAGTCTTGGAATCCACCATCTTGTAGTCGAGAAAACGCCCAACAATCCACTTATTGGCACTGGCGTCCTCAATCTTGTACTTATGATCTAGTGAGTCCCATAATACCTTGGCTGATTTAGCACTGCTGTACACGTTGTACAGTGAATCAGCAAGGCCATTCATCATATAGTTCCGACACAGATAGTCAGAAGCTTTCCAAGCGTCAATAGCTATCAAAGTTTGTTGGTCACTATCTTCATCATATTTTGGCGCGTCCTCCTTAAGGAATCGAGACAAGCCTAGAGTGGTCAGATAGAACATCATCTTGTGTTGCCATCTCTTGAAATTATGCTCGTGGAATTTCTCTAGTTTGTCCACATGGTTGACCGGAACCGAAACTGAATTACTAATCGGAATCAAAGCTGGGTGGTTGGCTGAACACGGTCTAGTTATCAGAGGCGCACCTCCAGTCACTGAACCCGATCTGATTTTCTGAGGCGCACCTCCAGAAACGTCCATAGACAGGATTGGGTTTTGAGAATCCATTATCTTACTCTTTTGAAAAAATATCTGTTTTAATCAAGTAAACCAAAAAAAAACTTGCTTTAAGATTGTTGAATACTTGAAAAGACAAATACAGTATATATATCGAAGATATAATTTATTTATGCCCTGCCAAAAAGTTGTTAGCCGAATAAAAATTTGTTGATCACAAAAACGATCGAAAATCGCTGTTGAGTCCAGAATATTTATCTCCTTAAAGCAAATTTGCCCTCACCACGGTGTGTGACGTCTGCCTCCTAGGATAAAACAACAGTCCGATGCACTGAATCGATGATTCCTTGCACCCTCAGCGAACTAGAATAGATCTGTATACTATCACCGACCCGGAACAGAATAAAAACGAAGAAAGAAAATCTGACCGAAAAATTAAAAGGCTCTAGAAAATCGTACGTATGAAGTGTAAAAATCGAACCCCTCAAGCCGGGTATTTATATGTGAAGGCTGGAGGATGATGTTTGCTGGAGGAACTCTAAACTGATTAGGATTGGTATCTTGATACTTATCCTAATCTGTTTAATTCGATAATTATCAATCAAATTGATGTTTATCTGGATCCAAAAAATTCGGAATTTATAATTGAGGTGTTTCAATAAATTGAATTTTTGCCGAATAAAATTGCAGTAAAAAAATAACTTCGAGATGCCGAGACATTTCGCCCAAATCGCCTTTCGACCGAGCCGAGCCGAGTCGAGATGGAAGGACGGACGGACGGCGGCGGCGGCGCGCGCATGTGTGTGTGTGCGCGAGAGGCGCCTAGTCACACATCCACTCATGTCTCACGTTTGGACAAGAGTTTGTCTATATCTCCTTATATACTCGCAATTTTTTACTTCTTTTTCCAATGTGGGATAACATCCCAAACCCATTTCTAAAGAGTTCACTTTGGAACATTATATCTCATTTATACCTCAATCATCTTGAGTGTTTTTACATATTTTGGAAACCTCGTACGGAGTACTATGTATTCCAACTAAGTCCCGACTTTAACTCGTAGTCGATCCCACTCAAAATTGCTTCTCAAGTGGGCTGCTCAAAACAGCCCATTTCCTCTTTATTTCCAATATTTCTAATAATTCCCCACATGAATGAGATTGATGGTCCAACAGTACACGTCAGACACAGAGTTTGACTTGGTGATAGTTACTACAGTTAGGCATTGCATAGGATAGGTAGAGTATGCTCCTTGAACCTTCCCTCGAAAGGATATATTCTCCTTACTGGCTAGACAGTGTGACTAGATGCCTTTGAACTGTCCGACCGCTTGTGTAAGTGATCGTATATCCTTCAGAAGTGCCCTACCTGATTTATTATGTTCTCATTATTATGCCCGTTTTGGCCGTGGAAACCGCCCTGGTTCTGCGAGAGTTTCTAAAGAATTGTGCCCTTGCAATTCTCCTTTGAAGTGGCCCCTCTTATCTCTAACATATGTGATTCTCTTTAAGTATTTTGAGTAAACCTGTATTTTACTCCACCCGACTATACGTTGTCGACTTTAAGAATCATTAAAAGCATAAGCTTAACCTCTCCTTATGGGTTTCACTATTTTCATCCTAGGAATGGTCGGTTTGGGGTAACCCCCACAGTGATCGTGCCCAGTTTTATGAATTGGTTGTCCCATTGAACCTAGATTTTGGGATCTCCAGTCTGCTTAGGTTTGGTATCCTCCATAAAACCATTGGCTCAAGGCAATAGACCTATTCCCCTTGATGATTTATCAACAAGGTCTCTTGATAACCCTTTGGTTAGCGGATCCGTAATGTTATCCTTTGATGACACATAGTCAATTGTGATAACTCCTGTTGATATCAACTGTCTAATGGTATTATGTCTCCTCCTTATATGACGAGACTTACCATTGTATATTACGCTCTGTGCCCTGCCAATCGCAGACTATCGCAATGAATACATATTGCGGTCACAGGCTTTGCCCATCTTGGAATATCTTCTAGAAAATGGTGTAGCCATTCTCCTTCTACACATTTATCTAAGGCTATAAACTCGGACTCCATTGTTGATCGAGATATAAGTGTTTGTTTCGAAGATTTCCATGTCACTGCTGCACCAGCTAGTGTGAATACATATCCACTTGTTGGTTATATCCCTTCGCTACGAGCCTAGCCTTATATTTATCAACTGCTCCATCTTTTAATTTCTTCTTGAATAACCACTTATTTCCTAATGGTTTACACTTATGAGGTAATTCCACTAGTTTCTAGGTATGATTCTGTAATATAGAATCAATCTCTTCTTTGATAGCCTCCTTCCATAGAGTTTCATCCGTCGAGCTTACAGCTTCTTTGTAAGTCTGAGGTTCCTTTTCGAGCAAGTAGGTGATGAAATCTGGTCCATAAGATTTCTCCGTCCTTTGTCATTTGCTCCTTATAGGTTCGTTGTAACGCCCCCAAATGAACCGGGACGCCACAGTGCCGTAGATCCCATGAGGGACCCACAAGGCAAGTTTCAAAAATATTTTATTAAAAGTGGTAATATACGGAAGTAATTAAGAAAGTATTCGTACATCCCAAGGTACAAATGCAAATAGTGTCCGTACATACGGTTATTACACAACGTGGAATGTTCAAATTTATTTAAGAAATTAACAGGCCTTCTTCCAACACAGCTCACGCCTGGCCGTAACCTTCGGGGGTGTCCTGCACAAATTCAACAAATTTACCTGGCACGACATGTCGTGCCAGTAACCTAGGTCAGAAACAATTCCAACTTAACTCAAAAGTAAAATCTAATAATTTCCAGGAATAAAGTTATCACCGAATGTTCCATGTTATTCCTTTTTATCAGCACATAAACTCCCAAGGTCGCAACCAAGGGTCACGGAAGTATCTACACAGGAATACTCCGGACGTGGGTACCATTCAGGTTTTATCCCGCAACACGGTCCAACAAGAAAACTCCCAAGGCCGCGGCCAAGGGTCACGGTAGTATCTACTCGGGAATACTCCGGACAAGATAATCGTAATAGCACCATTCCACAATAGTAACACTTACTATGTCTAAAATTATAAGACGTAAAGTCTGAGCAAGATTCACTTGCCTCAAATCCGACACGAGTTATTTCCGGACAAGGCAACGGCTTGAACGATCGCACTTGGAAATCCGACCTATTACATGTTTGTCGATTAACATCTCGTGATATTAATAATGATCAACGACGTTCCTCCCCCTCCCGTATGTTAAATCCTATCCTAGTTGTTTATGATGTCGGAATCGAATTTCTCCATTTTTTTTTCCATAATGCGTGCCATTAAGTTCTTTAGGTTCGGCAACATTCTCTATAAGTTATCCGTCCGCTAGACAATAGTGTTTTAACACAACATTCCTAGTTAATTATAACCGACAATCACCAATATTTCATCGTTGTCTTAATATGCAAGTCTAGAACGATTAATCCATCATTTTAACATGTTTCGGTATCTATTTAGCTAGAAATTGTTGGTAACTTCATCAAGGATTCATTGACGGTTTTCTTCAACATGATAGTATGGTTATATATGAAATCCTTCAAGATGATTCCGAGAAGTTGGTGATTAGCAATATGATTATGAGTTCTACCATTATTCACTCCAATTTCAAGCTTTGATGGATATCGATTAACAATTGCGATAGCTATATACCGGTTCGATTATTACGGAGGGTTCTAAGCTACCCAAGGCATCCGGGGTTTACTAAAACTTACTAAACAATACTGAAATGAGTTCAAGATTGAATAAACTTACCTTAATTGACAAAAGATGATGAATAACGACGGTGGACGAAGGAGAACGAGAAGATAACACCTTCAAGACCTTCCCCGAAGCTTGATTAACGCACTCTAATAGGATAGCACTTGAATTGGGAGGCTAGAATTGGTTCAACGATGGTGGAGAGTAGTGTACAAGGAAGAGGGATGATATTTGGGACGGGAGAAATGAAAGACAAGGTGTTCTTTTATAAACTTAAGTTGCCCTTACGTACGTTATGCCTCACGCATTACGTACGTAAGAGGCTTTACGTACGTTATGGCAAAATACTTAACGTACGTAAGGAACTCAGTGGAACGATTCACCCACATCGTTACGTACGTAACGAAAACGGGTTTACGTACGTAACACCTCGTTGACTTGCCTGTCGCAATCACGCCGAAAGTTGGTCGGCACGCGTACTACCGGATGAAGATTCCTGTCCGAAGACCGAAGACCGTTGTTACGTACGTAAGGGCCAACATATAACGTACGTAATGGCTCAGACATAGCGTACGTAATGGGTCGGAGTATAACGTACGTAAGCGACGCTTTGTTTGTCAAATTATCATCTCATTAATTTATTATGACACGACTCCCTCTCCATGTCGTCCGGAAATCTCTCGGGGAACAAGACGTTGGCCACCGTCATATTCGCACCGATAATTACCTAACGACATCGAGGTATGTCACTGAAAGTTCGTCAATCATCATGCCATCACAATACATGAATAATAGATACGATGCCGTACAACCATATTATACAGAATATGTTTTATTGCAATGGAGTACATTTATTTAACAAACAGGAAAAAAAATAGACGTGAGCGCCCAAAGTAAAAAGCATGTAATACTGGTAGTATTACATACCACCCCCCTTAAAATAGTTTCGTCCCGAAACTAAGAAAATAACTCGGGATGATTCTCTCTCATGCTCGCCTCGGTCTCCCAAGTCGCTTCTTCTGTACCGTGGTGCGACCACTGAACCTTCACAAGGGGTATGTTCTTGTTCCTTAGTGTCTTTACGCGTCGATCCAAAATCGCGGTTGGAACTTCCCTAAAGGTAGCATCATTGGAAATCTCTACTTCCTCGAAGTTGATCTTGTGGCTAGGATCGTACACGTACTTTCTCAGATGGGAGACGTGGAAGACATGCACTCCGTCTAACGATGGCGGTAATGCTAGCCGATAAGCGAGTTTACCGACTCGGTCCAGTATTTCGAACGGGCCAATAAATCTCGGGCTTAGCTTGCCCTTTTGGACGAAGCGTCGAATGCTCCGCATTGGCGATACTTTAACCCAAACATGATCCCCAACCATAAATTCCAACGGTCGCTGTCGGTCCATAGCGTAAGACTTTTGGCGACTCTGTGCTGCCAACATGTGTTTTCGAACAATGGATATCTTCTTAATGGATTCCTGGATTAGATCCAACTCGGTGGCGATGACATCGGATGCATCGTCCCAAAGATAGGGAGACTTGCACTTTCTACCATACGGGGCCTCAAAGGGGGCCATGCCTATGCTTGCATGCCACCGTTGTTGTACGAAAATTCCGCTAGGCAGAGGTGTTTAGCCCACTTGCCCCAATCGAGTACACATGCTCTCAACATATCCTCCGTGGTCCTCGTATGGTGCGTCGCTTGTCCATCCGTTTGAGGATGATAGGCGATCTTGAAATGCATTGAGTGCCCATGGCCTCAGTGGATGCCTTTCCGAAGCGGGACACATATCTAGTGTCTCTATCCGAAATAATCCCCGAGGGAACGCCATGTAATCTCACGATTTCCCGAACAAAGATGGTAGCCACTGCTCTGCTCCGATGGCCTCCCGAATTGGAATGAAGTGTGCCGACTTTGTCACCGGTCTACAATAACCCATATCGTGTCTTTTCCCCGCCGTCACCGGTAACTTGGTGACAAAGTCCATTGATATGCTCTCCCATTTCCATTCCGGAATGGGTAAGGGCCGCATGATTCCCGGTCTACGGTGTTCAATCTTCACCTGTTGACATACCATACATCGAGCGACAAACCTTGCTACCTCTTGCTTCATATTCTTCCACCGAAACTCTTTCGCAGTCCTTGTACATTTTGCTCGCCCGGGATGTATCGAATAGGGAGTAGAATGAGCTTCCTTAAGTATAGTTTGCTTAAGCTCGTCATTAGGTGGGATGCAAATCCGGTTCTTGAATCTAACTAAGCCCCCTCGATCTTGTAGTCAAATAACTCCTCCTTCGGACTTTGCGCCGATCGCACGAAGTTCGATCCTCCATCCGTGCTAGGCGTATCTCGTCCAGCAGGACGAGCGAATATCAATCGAGCTCAACTGCCCTCGGCGGTGTTGTATCCACACTTCAATGTCATTTCTCCGGAGATCTTGCCGCAACTCCACTGCATCACAAACCAGATAGTGTCACCTCTGCGCATTTTTCCGACTCGGTGCGTCGCTACGACGTTGGCCTTACCGTGGTGATATAGAATCTCCACATCGTAATCCTTGATTAGCTCCACCAACGCCTCTGTCTCATATTTAACTCTTCGCGTGAAAATATACTTTAAACTCTTGTGGTCCGTAAAGATCTTACGGGTAACCCCATATAGGTAATGTCTCCGGATCTTAAGAGCGTGGACCACTGCAGCTAGTTCCAAGTCATGCGTCGGGTAGTTCACCTCATAAGGTTTAAGTTGACGAGAGGCGTAGCGATAACCCTGTCATTCCGCATGAACACACATCCTAACCCGTGCTTAGACGCATCGGTGCATATTACGAATCCCTCCGTACCTGCGGTAGTACCAATCTTGGGGCGAGTAAGCTTCCTCTTGACTTGTCGAAGCTCTCCGACAATCCGTTGTCCAAACAAACTTGGTGTCCTTCCTAAGCGCATTTGTTAATGGCCGAGCGACACAGAGAAGGCCTCGACAAACCGTCGATAATATCCCGCCAATCCCGAAACTTCTCACCTCTTTGACATTCCTAGGTGGTTCCCAATTCATAACTGTCTCGATCTTCTGGGGGTCTACTTTAACGCCTCCTGCTGAAATCACATGTCCCAAAAAGGTCACCTCGGGCATCCAGAACTCGCATTTAGAAAGTTTAGCATACAGCTGATGTTGCCTTAAAACGCTCAACACCTGCCTCAAGTGTTCCTCATGCTCCCATCGGCTTCGGGACTAGATTAAAATATCGTCAATGAAAACCACCCCACATTTATCGAGAAACTCACGTAACCCTGTTCATTAATTCCATAAAAACAGCCGGAGCATTAGTCAGGCCAAACGACACCACCATGTACTCGTAGTGCCCATATCTCGAGCGAAATGCGGTCTTAGGAATATCCTCCTCTCGAATTCTTAATTGGTGATATCCCGAACGTAAGTCGATCTTTGAAAACACGGTCGCCCCTTGCAGTTGGTCCAGTAAATCATCAATCCTTGGAAGTGGGTAACGGTTCTTAATGAGGTTTTTTTAAGTACCAAAGTAACCACTTAAGAGCCTCCCAATGAGGTTTTCCTGGATTGGCCATATACCTACTTAAACAACTCACAGCATAAGCAATATCTGGTCTGGTACTAACCATAAGGTACATGACAGATCCAATAGCATTAGCATATGGGATAGATCTCATTTCACGAATTTCAGATTCAGTTTTTGGTGACTGAGTTTTGGATAATAAGAAATGAGAAGCCAATGGCACACTAACAGTTTTCGCATCAGTCATTGAAAATTTTTCTAGAATTTTACCAATATAAGAGGACTGATTTAGAAATAAAGTGCCTTTAGATCTATCCCGAATGATATTCATGCCTAATATCCTTTTAGCATCTCCCAGATATTTCATGTCAAATTGTTCACCTAAACGACTTTGAACATGATTAATAGATTTAATGTACGAACTTATCAAGAGCATATCATCTACATAAATAAGTAAGAACATAGGAACATCACAGTCAGTCTTGAAATAAAGGCATGGATCATATGCACTTCGACGGAATTTCAAGGACAGCATGCAATCATTAAATTTCTTGTTCCACTCTCTAGGGGATTGCTTTAAGCCATATAAGGTTTTATTAAGCAGGCACACATAATCAGGATAGTTACTATCTATAAAACCTTCCGGTTGTTTCATGTAGATGGTTTCTTTCAATTCACCATGCAGAAATGCCGTTTTAACATCTAATTGTTTCATCTCCCAATTATGATGTGCAACTAATGCAAGCATAATGCGAACAGTGGTGAATTTAACTACAGGTGCAAAAATCTCGGTATAGTCAATACCTTCTCGTTGAGTAAAACCTTTAGCTACTAACCTTGCTTTGAATCTGATGTCATCCTCATCCATTTTGACTTTAAATAACCACTTACAATCAATCAAAGAACAGTTTCTAGGTTTTGGAACAAGTTTCCAAGTATTATTCGCATGCAAGGATGTCATTTCTCCATTCATTGCACTTAACCATTCGTTAGATTTATCAGACAACAAAGCATCATTGTAAGATTTAGGTTCATTCCATCAAGCATATCAAACACATTGAAAGCAAGAGAAACCATATGGAAATCATCTAAGTGTATAGGTCTCCTAACATTCCTTCTAGACATATCCCTAGTTAATTGATAATCAGACAAGTCAGGAACAAATTCAGATTCGTCTCCATTTTCATATTGATTATCAGGTTGAGCATTAGAGGATTCAGGATTTTCCATATTATCAGAATCAGTAGGTAACTCATTATCACTAAGATGCTCCACCCTAATCTGAACAGTGGGGAGAATTTTCAGCAGCTAACACAGGAGCAGGTAAAGGATTATTAAGACAAGGAAATTTAGTTTCATTAAATACAACATCCCTACTAGTGATCACCTTCAATCCGGGTACAGATCTGACCCATAAACGATAACACTTAATACCATCAGGATATCCAAGAAAAACACATCTCAAGGATCTTGGTTCAAGTTTATCAACATTTTGATGCACATAAGCAGCACAACCAAACACACGAATGTTTGAAAAATCAATAGCATGACCCAACCGCACAGACTCGGGGTAATTACCATTCAATGGTATAGAAGGTGATATATTGATAAGATAGGCAGCAGTTAAAAGAGCCTCACCCCAAAAACTTTTGGACAGCCCAGAAGTGGCGAGCATAGCCCTAACTTTTTCAAGGAGGGTTCGGTTCATTCGCTCAGCCACCCCGTTCTGTTGAGGGGTTTACGGAACTGTCTTATGCCTAAGGATGCTATTTTCAGAACACATAGTATCAAACTGAGTATTGCAAAATTCAAGGCCGTTATCGGTCCTTATCTATTTAATCCATTTTCCGGTCTGATTTTCCACTAAAGTTTTCCAAGTTTGGAATTTTTCGAACACATCAGATTTCAGTTTGAGTAGAAAAACGAAAACTTTCCTTGAGTAATCATCAATAATGGACAAGAAGTAATGGTTCCTCCCATGAGTCGGGACACTGGCAGGACCCCAAATATCAGCATGAACATAATCAAGCACATTGGAACTCTTACCAGTTTTTTCAAAAACAGGATCAGGGGAATCGGGAAGTTTAGGAAATTGGGTTTTATGTTGTTTGCCATACATGCAAGAGTCACATAAAGACAACTTAGAGATTTTATCTTTTCCAAAACACTTTTGTTTATGCAAGATATCTAATCCCTTCATGCTCATGTGTCCTAACCTATTATGCCACAATTCGGTTTTATCCGCACAAACCAGGTTAGAGCATGCAGCAGTTTCAGTTTGGCAAATGTATAAATTAAATTTCCGGATTCCTTTAAACAACATTAAGGAACCTCTGCAAATTTTCACGTAACCATTTCCCCATGAACCCCTAAGGCCCTCGTCTTCCAAAGTAGTACAAGATATCAGATTATGAGATAAATCAGGAATATGTCTGACATTTTTTAAAGTAAACTGAGTACCATCAGCAAATTTCAAACAAACATTCCCTACCCCGGCCACAACCCGTTTCACTTTATCAAGCATATAAACATACCGATCACCAAGATTAGTATAACTCGTAAAATGCTGTTTATAAGGTGTCATATGGTGAGTGCATCCAGAATCCAGCAACCATTTGTTTTCACACAGACCAGAAAGCACAGAATTCACAGAAAGACGCAAATCTTCAATAACCATAAAGACATCACCCACAGTCAAATTAGCCTGATCATTTTGTAAATTCTTTTTAGGCTTGGTGCATTCTTGTATATAATGACCAGATTCACCACAGTTATAGCATTTGCGATTTTTAGGCCAGAACTTAGATTTATCCTTCCATTGCCCCTTTTTCTTATTAGACTTCTCAGAATCAATTTTGATAAACAGTTTCTTTTTAAGGTGTTGTTTAGACCTTACAAAATTGACATCAGACACCGGTTTAGAAACCTTATTAACTTTCAAGTCTAATTCCTTACTCTTCAAACCACTTATAACAGTGTCTAAGGTAAGAGAATCCCTACCGTACTTGATAGCAGATTTCACATCATTATAAGCATCGGGGATAGCATTCAAGAGCACAATAGGGGAATAATCATCAATGTTTTTATCACCCGTTTGTTTTATATCTTGTACTAACTTTGTAAAGGTATCAAGATTACCATCAATATCTTTATTCAAATCTAGCTTATAACGAAAAAACTTTTCGAGGAGGAATAATTTATTTGGCAAAGATTTTTCAGTAAACGTTTCCTCAAGGTTATCCCAAAGCTGTTTAGCATTATCAGTTTTGCCTATTCGTCTAATCACAGAATCAGACAAGTTCAAGATTATAGATAAATGAGCAAACTCAATTAATTCCTCATGTTTCTCAGAAGACACATCAGACTGAAAAGTACCTTCAATGGCTTTAAAACATTTTTGTTGGACAAGTATAGATTTCATTTTCTGTTGCCAAATTCTAAAATCTCCTTTGCCGTCGAAAGGTGCCATTGTAAATGAAGTTAGAGAACCCATTTTAGTATTTGTAAAAATCACACAAGATTTAAAATACCAGCACAAGGTACTATTAATACTGTAAAAACTGAGATGACAGTTAAATATCACGCAGATACCACGAAGAATAAAATCACACCAGATTTTGTAATAAAGTGAGCTGGAATCGAATACCAATATCACACAGATATCACAAAGATTAAAATCACACCAGATTTTAAAATGATACGAGCTAGAATCGTATCCCGGAGCCCCCACAAGATCCGAGGAACACTTACGGTCCAGACAAGGGGGTTTGGTATGCTCGGAGATAGCGATTACTACAGTCTCAACACAAAGATAGCAAAAACGAAGCAATCACAATCACCAAGACAGAAGCAGACGGAAGCAAGAATAACGGGCAACACACCACAATACCGAATTTAAGAGAGAGTATGAAATGTAATACCTGAGCGAATCCCTCGGCCGGAATATGTATGCCCTTCCGAATAGAAACCCCTTTTAAAGGCTCCGATACCACTGTAGGGTAACTATTCGGAATACATAAAAATTACACAACAAAGCAGTAAACGAATTACAAATAAATTTCGAAGATTAAGAATTACACAACAAACTTATAGGCAACGAATTACACGAAATAAAGGGGAAAACGAATTAATTAAAAAAAAACCCGAACACAAAGAACAGGAATTTAAAGTTCTAGAGACCAAACCGAACAGATCACAACAGATCTGAAAAACGAGAAGCAAAGGAGGTGAGAATCGACCGGAACTCGGCCTCGGCTCAGTCCTCCAATATCCAGTACCCACGTCCAAGGCTCCACAAGTATTAGCGACCATCAGCCCAGACAAATAACCACCCCCTCGGTCGGTTTCAACAAGATCCCATAAGTAACACCCCCAAAATCGGCCTCAAGCAATTTTCACTCAGAAAATATTTTTCACTCAGAAAAAATCACAAAGAAACACGGATTGATTTTCTCACTCAGAAAAATTAGGTTTTGATTTTCGTGTGTATCTCTCAAGCCCATATCGCTCGACAATATATAGGCAAAAATCCCAAACGGAAAGCCACCGATTTTTAGGGGAATCGAATCCTTTCTGATCATTGATTGATAAGGTATGATGCCCAAAGACTCTCACACACAAGGTCTAGTCAATAATAACATATTAATCTTAAAACATGCTAGACTCCATGCTTAATCGTATAAAAATGTGACAGTGTGACATGAAACTGCTATTATTTGAATAATAATGTTCATGCATTACTCGTTATCAAGTATTATTCTGACATTTCATGATTCACATTATTTGATAGTTAATTTAACAGCATTGAAGTGGCTAAGCATTTGAACCTAACCCCAAGTACAAGTGGAAAGCCTATAAGTAGTAAATAATATTAGTGATGTGTCTATCGGTTGGTCTCGGGGTTTTAGTCGGCGGGTATGCTGAGTCAATTTGGATTGATGATTCAAGTAAATAACCCTTTCTTATTCCAATAACACGTGTCAAGCATCTTGATACTAGTGAATACCATCAATGATGAAATTCAAGGTCTCAGTGATAACATTTGTTAAGTCATTCGATTTGTAAGTATCTTATTCGTCCCAAATGCGGTCGAGTAGAATGAAATTTGTCCTTTAGTTTACTGTCCAATAATTTCATATTTCTAAGTGAGTACTCGGACTCTTATTTATAGGGTTAATTATATAAAATTTCATAAAGATAACAACAAACTCATTTTCTACCACTTTCGAAGGTATTCGCAAAAGTAGCTAAGTTTAAACAATAAAAATACATATTAAACTTTATTAAAAACCTTGGACCATACATACATACCCTAAATATGATCAATCTCTACCGAGAACCGGTTTAAAACATCCAAGAACCGGATTATAACAACTTCAACCGGTCCATTCTTCTAAACTTGACTTCTGGAGGCCATTGAAGGGCATTTTAGAACTTTCACCCTCATAAACCGACTCTTTCACTTAGATAAGGGAGGAAACGGATTCTAAACTCTTCTAGACACTCTCAACTCGATCCATAAGCTCCAAACTTCTAAAATCCATCAAAAAATTGAGGAGAAATCACAAAAAACATCAACACCTCAATTCAGTTCACAATCAAGGTGAGTTATCTTCGTTTTACTCTTGTTCTTGCTATATTTCTTGTGTGGTATGAAGTTGTGAGAGCTGGTTTAGGTTATTATGTACGTTATAATGGTGTTAAGAACCCATACATGGCCTAAACTTGTGTTTAAGGTGGATTTATAGGGCTTAAAACTCACTAAGACAACAAAAGAATCAATTCTACCACCTTTTGAAAATATGTGTGGATAGTATTGAATTCGTCTGATTCAGGGGAATAGGTTGCTATATACATGTTCTTAAGTATATTAGGTATACTATATCAAAAATACATGCAAATCCGACTTATAATTAAGTGGATATACACGGGACAAATTCAGTGATTTCAAGATCTTGATAAATTCCCCTAAACCATTGTCTTGTTGTAGAATCCTAGAATTGTGGCCTATAAGAGTTATCTAACAATATGAACAGAAAGTAATAGGCTTCATAATGAGTTAGGAGTGCAAAAAGGATAGAGTATTATGCTCGTATATAACGAAATGCACACACAAAAATTTGTAAAATACTAATTATGTGAAATTGGTAAAACCCTTTGGATACGTAGTGAGTTAAACCTTGTGTATACCATATAGATTCTTTAAAGGCACTTCTTGAAACAGAATTTGAAGACATATCATCACAACCAACTCTTATTGGTATAAAAGCAAAGGTATCACCTGAACAAGGTAAGTAGTAACTAATTTCAAAACTGTATCACAAGAGCAATTGTCTGAGATATGTGTTGATGATTGTTGTTTTGGATATTGTTCGTACCTTGTGTATATGTGGATAACATATTGTGAAGAGATAAAATTACCACTAGAAGGGGGGTTGAATAGTGGTAATGCAGAATAACGAAATTTCTTGCGAATAAATGAAAGACAGTGCGGAATTTAAAGACTCAAAGATTTATAGAGGTTCGGCAACTTGCCTACGTCCTCTCTCCGACTTTCTTTTTCTATTGGCTCAAGAACAACCACAATCTTGACTCGTCTTCGATCGGTCCGAGTTCACAACCGTTACAACCACTTGTCTTCTATCGGTCCAAGCTCAACCTCTCTCTCAATATAAACTTTTGTTTATCTAGTGTTCTATAGGAACTAGATAATCCTCACTATACGAATATGGGAGTATAATCCTAACAATGCGGGATCAAAGATCCTAATAACACCGGATTAGTGACTCTTGATTCGTTTATCTTACGCTCAAGTGTAAGTGATGCAACACTTACAATCAAATGAAAGAATACAAAGTATAATAGATATTACAAAGAAAATCACTCTTGTATCTTTCCTTCTCACAACTTATAATATAGTAATCAGTAGCAATTTGAGCTCAAGAATGCTTGTATGCTTGTATGCTTGAAGTTGTGTGTTTTTGATACCCAAGTCCCATGGGTATTTATAGGTGAGAGATATTCTTCAAATGCTAAAAATCGTATTATTAGTGTGCGCTAATAATGACTTCTAGCGTGCGCTGTCGATTCTGACTTGGCTTTCCTGAATGGTCACAAGACTGTTCCAACGGTAAAAATAGTATGGCTAGCGTGCGCTAGTCATGTACTCGTAGCGTGCGTTATCGGCTGGTCAATAGGTCTTCAATCTTGACTTTGAATATGTTGGTTTGTCTCCCCAACGTCTCTTTATCCAACGGCTAGATTTGAGCTTAGCGTGCGCTAGCAAACATGCATAGCGTGCGCTAGTATTAATTTATTCCAACTTTTCCAGATTTCACGGATCTTCATTGACTCTTGCCTTCCAATGGTAGAAATTCCAACGGTAAGCTGTTTGACTGTTTTAGCGTGCGCTAATGTTTATATCGTAGCGTGCGCTAAATATTTTCTTCAGTAACGTACGTTACCCTGTGTAGCATACGTAAAGTCCTTTTCATTTTGAGTCTAGTAGCTACTGGACTACTGACCATGATATCCGGTAGCGTGCGCAAAGTAATGAGGAATAGCGTGCGCTAAGTCCTTGTGTTAGCATACGTAAATATTTGTTCATAGCGTGCGCAAGACCGTTACCATTTTCTTTCCAGACCTTTCCTGTCCTCTGACTGAATGATGCGATAGCGTGCGTTAATATTAATTGTATAGCGTGTGCTAACTAAAGTTATTTAGCGTGCGCTAATGTTAAAAGACTTGCGTGTGCTATCCATCAGGTGACTTCACTGGACTGCACACTACAAAAAAAACAGTTTTTACCGACGCCAAACGCCGTTGGTAAAACAGAAAATGGCGTTGGTAAAAAAATTATCGACGCCATTACCGACGGAAACCCGCCGTTGGAAAAACGCTCGACGGTAATTTTTTACCGACGCCATTACCGACGCCGCCATTTACCGACGCCATTTTTGGCGTCGTTAAATTAAAAAAAAAATCTAAAAAAGTCAGGTCAGGACTCAGGCGGGTCACGTCCGGGCTCAGGCGGGGCTCAGGCGGGTTAGGTCTGGGCTCATGCGGGTCAGGTTCGGTCAGGTCCAGGTCCGGGCGGGTCGGGTCCGGGTCCGGGCGGGTCAGGTTCGGGCTCCATTCAATTTCAAATGGTTGAGAAGGATTTTGGTTTATAAACCACCTAAAACACTACTGTTTTTTCGATGTGGGATAGTCCAAAAAATTTACCGACGCCGAAATGGGGTCGGTAATGGCGTAAACGGCGTCGCTAAATTTTAAAAAAAAAAAAAAAAAATTACCAACGCCAAAATGGCGTCGGTAAACGGCGTCGGTAAATGGCGTCGGTAAACGGCGGCGTCGGTAAATGGCGTCGGTAAATGTTAAAAAAAAGAAAAAAAATAAGTCTGTGAACCGGTCGTTGGTAACGGCGTCGGTAAATCAATTAAATAACGGGCGTCGGTAATGGCGTCGGTAAATTATAAGTTTAACAACGGCGGTACGGGCGTCGGTAAATGGCGTCGGTAAAAACTGTTTTTTTGTAGTGGCAACTGACTGACTAGGCTGAATATGCATTCTTCGATAGCGTGCGCTACTCTTGAATAGATAATGTGCGCTAATGTCATTTTGTTCCTTCAAAGTAGTAACGTGCTGAAATTTAATTAAATGTTTTGAATGAAATTATCATCAAAATCCTTTTTGAGTCAACAGTCTCCCCCTTTTTGATGATGTCAAAACATTTAATTTATACTTGCAAAAACATTTTAAATGATCCGAATCAAGGTAACTTGTTCGATATATTAGTGCGTTTCAGTTTTTGGAGTATTCTCCCCGTTTTTGACATAAACAAAAAGGAACTCCCCCTGAATTGTTGCCTTCTTAACAAATATCAAGAACCAAAACGAAATCACATAGACAGTAATACAGTAAATACCAAATGAAGCGAAATGCAAATATCATTAAAACAAAGTTCAATGCAATACATAGAATTTCAATACATGAAACATAAAGACCATTCGAATGTTAAGCTTCTACAATCAAACATCAAATTCCTAGATTCTAGGGTGCTGCATCGGAAGAGGAGGATGGGAATGGGAACGACGGATGTGTGTAACGAATGAAATCGGAGATCAGCCCACGAACTTCCCCGACTTCTGAACGAAGAGACCCGACTTCCGTGCATAGAGACCGAACATCCTCTCGAATTTCAAGCTGAGAGGTCTCGATGCTCCGCATCCGAGCGCAAAGGTCGCTTTCCTCTTCCTCCGTGACGGCATCTTGCATCGGTCGCTTCCCTTTCGTCTTCGGATGGCGAACAAATTCCCTGGTTTGTATCTCCCTGAGCGTATGGGGTCCTCGGTGCATCACACGTTCGACCGGTGTTGGCATTTGCGTCCCCTTCGGTATTTGATCATCTTCTCGGAGGTACGGAAACAACACCCACCCTCTATTGTATGTATCAACATAATGCATAGCTTTGAGGGTTAGGTCGCTTATTTCGTGTCCCCGAGACACCGGGACGGGTGCCTCACTCGACAAGTCAACGTGAAAATGCCGGAAGATCACCGTGAGAATAGAGCCAAGAGGAAGTCCAGATTTCCGAGTCCTCGACATGTAATTCTTTGAACGAAATGAATCCCCTTTCTCCTTCATACAGTTTAGCACAATACCGGTAAAGTTCACCCTGTCATCCTTTAACACATGATACACCACATTCTTGTCGACGCCTACTAGTTTGTGTTGGGTATTAACTTTTGGCATCAAACACTTGGTTAGAGCAGCCAACAACAATCGAATCTGAATACCGAAATCATTATTCTCGAAAACTTCATCCGTAACTTCGATGACTGTTTTTGAGCACAAAAAGTCAGCAACATCTCTTTCGGACACAAGAGACTCTTCGGCAATAGTTTTCCCAACGCAATCGTATCGATCCTTCGATAAACCAAATAGCTCGTGAAGTATTTCCGAGGAAATCTTCACCACAGTTCCATTCACCAGGCTACCAAGCACTAATCCACCATTACCATCACTCTCACCCAAGTGCAAATTTGCATAAAACTCACGGACACAAGCAGGGTATATGATTTCTTTACATTCCACAAATCGAGCTATCCCTAATGCTTCAAAGAACTCACAAATACTAACCTTAACCCGTTCAAGACTGCTGAAATTAAAGAAATAGCAATCGATAAGATTCTCCTGCAGGAGGATATCGAAGAACACCTTCGATGCGCCGTAGGAAACAAACCGGGTTGCGTCATATTCGGTATCGCGAGGGCGTTTGTAGGTTTTCCCATGGTTTTTCATCCCTTGCTAGACATAGAGAAGGAATTGGAAGTTTTGAAGATTCGGATTTGCGGCTAGGGTTTTTCTGAAAGAGGGTTTTCTTGCGTTTGCGTGCGTTAGAAAAGGGTGAAAGTGTTACTGGGTCGTACGGACTATATATAGTCAACTGAGTTTTTAGTTAGCGTACGCTAGCAACATAAAGTTAGCGTACGTTAGATAAAACTGGGAAGCTTACTGGACTGTCCAGTAGCTGAAATGGAATACGAAAGATTTTAGTTAGCGTACGCAAGACAGATATGGTTGGTGTACGCTATCGAAAGCAGTAATTAGCGCGCGTTAATGAAGTAAAGCTAGCGCGCGATAGCGAATGAAGCGAATCAAGGATATTGATATCTTGAGTAGAAAGCTTATTTCAAAAATTATCTATATGTCCCATACCAAATTGTAAACGAATAGAATTAAACGATTCTTCGGGAAGAGGTTTTGTAAAGATATCAGCAAGTTGATCCTTCGTCCCGACAAAAATTAAACAGATATCCTTTTTCTGAACATGATCGCGTAGAAAATGATATCTAATGTCTATATGTTTAGTTCTACTATGCAACACAGGATTTTTACTCAGATTTATTGCACTGGTATTATCACATAGAATAGAGGTATTTTCAAAATATATGCCGTAGTCGCGGAGTTGATTTTTAATCCATAACACCTGAGCACAGGCGCTCCCTGCAGCGACATATTCGGCCTCAGTTGTAGACAATGCTACACTGGTTTGTTTTTTACTTCCCCAAGATATTAAGCATGATCCAATAAAATGACAAGTACCACTAGTACTCTTTTTGTCGATTTTACATCCGCCGAAATCGGTGTCACTATATGCAATTAAATTAAAATCTAAGCAAGAAGGATACCATAGACCTAGTCCAATAGTTCCTTTCAAGTAACGAAAAATGCGTTTGCAAGCAGTTAAATGTGATTCCTTGGGATTAGCTTGGAATCGAGCACATAAACATGTAGCAAAAATTATGTCTGGCCTAGATGCAGTCAAATATAACAAAGATCTGATCATACCTCGATATAATTTTTGATCTACGGATTTGCCATTTTCATCTTTTTCGAGCTTTAATAATGAAGACATTGGAGTAGATATCACCTTTCTACTTTCCATTTTGAATTTCTTAAGGAGGTCGTTTAAGTACTTCGTTTGATGGATAAAGATTCCATCTTCGCATTGCTTGATTTGAAGCCCGAGGAAGAATGTTAATTCTCCCATCATACTCATCTCGAACTCTCCTTTCATAAGATTAGAGAAATCTTGGCACAAAGATTCATTAGTAGCTCCAAATACAATGTAATCAACATAGATTTGGCAAATAAGTATATCATCATTCAATATTTTCACAAATAAGGTATTATCGACTTTGCCTCTTTTATAATCATTTGCAATTAAAAATTGACTTAAACGATCATATCATGCTCGGGGTGCTTGCTTCAACCCGTAGAGTGCCTTGTTGAGCTTGTAGGCGTGATCCGGAAATTGATGATCTTTAAAGCCGGGAGGTTGTTTGACGTAGACTTCTTCTTGAATGTAACCATTCAAGAATGCACTTTTCACATCCATTTGAAATAGTTTGATCTTTTTATGGGCGGAAAATGCACATAACAAGCGGATGGCTTCGAGTCGAGCCACGGGAGCAAAACTTTCTTCATAATCAAGACCTTCCTCTTGATTATATCCTTGAGCGACCAAACGAGATTTATTTCGAATTGGATAACCGTCTTCGTCACTCTTGATTTTATGCACCCATTTAGTTCCGATAATTGTTTTATCTTTAGGAGCGGGAACTAAGTTCCATACATTATTGTGCATGAATTGCACAAGCTCCTCTTGCATTGCCATCACCCAACTTTCATCATCGAGGGCTTCGGTTATATTCTTGGGAACTATTTCGGATACAAAAGCACAATGAGCCATAAATTCGGTGGTTCTCCTTCGGGTTTGAACACCGTCTTCAATGTTTCCAATCACGAGATCCTTTGGATGGTCTTTGATGTGCCTCCAATCTTTCGGTAAATCAACGATTGTGTTCGTTTCGATTTCCGAAATTTTCTTCACTTCGGGTGAGGGATCCGGAAAAGTACCTGCATCATCAAAATATTCTACCTTTCTCGGGGGTGAGATCATATCATTGAATTTAACATGTATAGACTCTTCAACTTTATTCATTCTAATATTATAAACACGATATGCTTTGCTATTAGTGCAATAACCAAGAAATATTCCGGAGTCGGATTTAGCATCAAACTTGCCCAAGTTATCCTTACCATTGTTTAAAATAAATATGTTGCAACCGAAAGGATGAAAATAAGCTATGTTGGGCTTTTTGCCCTTCCATAATTCATACGGGGTTTTAAGATGAGTTCTACGAACATGAACCCGGTTAATCACATAGCATGCCATAAAGATTGCTTCGGCCCAAAAATATCGTGGAAGAGAGTATTCATTAAGCATAGTCCTTGACATTTCTTCTAAAGATCGGTTTTTCCTTTCAACAACTCCATTTTGTTGAGGCGTTCTAGGGGCCGAAAAGTTATGATTAATCCCGTATTTATCACATAGGAGTTCAAACGGAGTGCAATCAAATTCACCTCCGTGATCGGTGCGAATAGAAATTATGGAGAGATTTTTCTCATTTGATACCAAACGACACCATTTAGAAAACTCGGAAAATGCATCATCCTTATGTGCTAAAAATCTAACCCAAGTAAATCGAGAGAAATCATCAACAATAACCAAAGTGTAAAGTCTGCCATTTAAACTAACATGTCTAGATGGTCCAATCAAATCTATATGCACAAGTTCAAGACCTCGACTAGTGGAAACCTCGAATTTTGGTTTAAAAGTTTCTCGAGTGTGTTTCCCTTTTATGCATGATTGACACAAATGCTTTCTATCAAACTTGAGTTTGGGCAATCCACGAACAAGGTCGTGTCTAGATAAAATAGAAATGATAGGTAGAGAAGTATGTCCCAATTTTCGATGCCATAAATATGCATTATCATCCAAAGTAATAAGACATTTTTCATTGAATGAGCTTTTATCATTAAGGTCAACAATATAGATGCTTTCACATCTCAAACCAATGAAAGCAATTTTATTATTTCTAAATGCCGTGCAATGTGTTTACTCAAATAGAATTTTAAAACCTTCATCGCAAAGTTGCGAAACGCTAAGAAGATTATGATGCAAACCTTCAACAAACAATACTTTGTTGATAGAGGGAGAAGGGTCCTTACCGACTTTGCCGATGCCTTTGATTTTTCCCTTTTGATTATCCCCAAAGGTCACATGTCCTTGTTCTTGATATTCGAGGTCTTCAAATAAGTCCGCGGAGCCGCATATGTGCCTTGAGCATCCGCTATCAATGTACCACTTGCTTTTCCTTGGTGCCGGTACCTACAAAAATAGAGTTTCTCGGTTGTTTCGGTACCCAAGCCCGTTTGGGTCCTCCAAAGTTAACTATGCTTATAGCATTTGGAACATTGTCCCTTTAGGAACCCATATTTGCTTAACTTTGATGGTTCTCAACTTTGAACGAACATTAACATCATGAACTCGTTTGGAAGAATCTTTTGAGTTCTCGGTTTCGGTTTTCTTTATTTTGTCAAGGTTGATAAGGGATTGTTCTCGTTTAAAAGGATCGAAACCAAGACCATGTTTTATCAAAGGCGATTTTTGAATTGATAGAAGCCTTTTGAATTTCTCGTTTCCGAGAGTAAATTTGTTCAAATATATTTTAGCTCCTTTTGAGTTTTCGTCAATTCGATTTTCAAAACATTTTCCTTTTCAAGGCATAAGGTATGGTCGATCTCAATTGTTTTGCCTTTGTTTTGAAGAGAGGAATTTTCGAGTTCTAGAGATTATATTTTTCTCTTTAAAGATATGTTTAATTTAACCATCTCGTCATACTCCGTATTCAAGGATTCAAACGCACTTAATAACTCATCATCATGATGAACTTCTTGTGAATCACAAAAATCAAAAGAGTCATATTCGTCATCATTGAGTTTAGAACTTACCTCGATATTACTTTCGGAGTCGAGTGCCATAAATGCCAGATTTGCGTCTAGAGATCTTTCAATATCCTCCTCGTCATCACTCCAAGAAGCGATTAAGACCTCCTTCTTTTTGAATCTTTCCATTTGAGGTTTTGAAGAGGATCCTCGGCATTCTTTGGCATAGTGACTGGCTTGACCACATTTCCGACAATTATTGTCGAACTTCTTTATAGGAGTATAGCCACTTTTCTTTTGCTCCGGCTTACCATCCCGACCCAAAAAACTTCGACTCTTTTGAATTAGGCTTTTATACCTCCTAAAGTTCTTGGCGTGGAGAGCAAGTTCCTCGTCGTCTTCATCTTTGGGAACATCTTCCTCAATGTCGCTATCAACATTGAATGTGACTACTCTTTCCCGAGGCTTTGGTTTGGTGCCTCTAGACTTGAGAACGATCTCATAATTGATGAGTGACCCGATGAGGGCACTAAATTCGAGCTTGTTGAGATCTTTGGACTCCATGATTGCGGTGACCGTGGCATCCCATTCTCGTGGCAACGATCGAAGAATTTTCTTGGATTTGTCACTGCTCGATATAGGCTTTTCGAAAGATGCAAGACCATTGGTTATAGCCGAAAATTGATCCAAGATATTTGTGATCGTTTCCTCGTCTTTCATGGAGAAAAGTTCGTAGTCATGGAGTAACATGTTGATTTTGGTCTCCTTGACTTGGGTGGTTCCCTCATGAGTGACTTCGAGAATTTCCCAAATTTCCTTTGCGCTTTCATAGGACGATATCCTATTGAGTTCTTCGGGATTAAGAGCGCAATAGAGAAGTTGAGTAGCTCGTGAGTTGACGTGTGTGTTTATCCAATCCTCGTCATTGAATTCGTCGAACTTTTTCAATGATCCATCCTCCTTCTTTGCAAGCTTCGGACCGAGGACAATAACTTTCCAAATTTCAATATCATAGGCTTGAACGAAGATAGCCATTTTCTTTTTCCATGTCATGAAATTGGAGACTTCGAAGAAGGGAGGACGGTTGAGAGCATTTCCTTCGACTTGGCCAAGAAGTGCCATTTGCGGATCTTTTTCTCTTAGGTGGTTAAACCTTTAAAAAGAGACCCGCTCTGATACCAACTGAATAGATAAATTTACCACTAGAAGGGGGGTTGAATAGTGGTAATGCGGAATAACGAAATTTCTTGCGAATAAAAGAAAGACAGTGCGGAATTTAAAGACTCAAAGATTTATAGAGGTTTGGCAACTTGCCTACGTCCTCTCTCCGACTTTATTTTTCTATTGGCTCAAGAACAACCATAATCTTGACTCGTCTTCGATCGGTCCGAGTTCACAACCATTACAACTGCTTGTCTTCTATTGGTCCAAGCTCAACCTCTCTCTCAATATAAACTTTTGTTTATCTAGTGTTCTATAGGAACTAGATAATCCTCACTATACGAATATGGGAGTATAATCCTAACAATGCCGGATCAAAAATCCTAATAACACCGGATTAGTGACTCTTGATTCGTTTCTCTTACGCTCAAGTGTAAGTGATGCAACACTTACAATCAAATGAAAGAATACAAAGTATAATAGATATTACAAAGAAAATCACTCTTGTATCTTTCCTTCTCACAACTTAAAATATAGTAATCAGTAGCAATTTGAGCTCAAGAATGCTTGTATGCTTATATGCTTGTATCCTTGTATGCTTGAAGTTGTGTGTTTTTGATACCCAAGTCCCATGGGTATTTATAGGTGAGAGCCATTCTTCAAATGCTGAAAATCGTATTATTAGCGTGCGCTAATAATGTCTTCTAGCGTGCGCTGTCGATTCTGACTTGGCTTTCCTGAACGGTCACAAGACTGTTTCAACGGTAAAAATAGCATGGCTAGCGTGCCTAGTCATGTACTCGTAGCGTGCGTTATCGGCTGGTCAATAGGTCTTCAATCTTGACTTTGAATATGTTGGTTTGTCTCCCCAACGTCACTTTATCCAACGGCTAGATTTGAGCTTAGCGTGCGCTAGCAAACATGCATAGCGTGCGCTAGTATTAATTAATTCCAACTTTTCCAGATTTCACGGATCTTCATTGACTCTTGCCTTCCAACGGTAGAAATTCCAACGGTAAGCTGTTTGACTGTTTTAGCGTGCGCTAATGTTTATATCGTAGCATGCGCTAAATATTTTCTTCAGTAACGTACGTTACCCTGTGTAGCGTACGTAAAGTCCTTTTCATTTTGAGTCCAGTAGCTACTGGACTACTAACCATGATATCTGGTAGCGTGCGCAAAGTAATGAGGAATAACGTGTGCTAAGTCCTTGTGTTAGCGTACGTAAATATTTGTTCATAGCGTGCGCAAGACCGTTTCCATTTTCTTTCCAGACCTTTCCTGTCCTCTGACTGAATGATGCGATAGCGTGCGTTAATATTGATTGTATAGCGTGTGCTAACTAAAGTTATTTAGCGTGCACTAATGTTGAAAGACTTGCGTGCGCTATCCATCAGGTGACTTCACTAGACTGCAGCTGACTAACTAGGCTGAATATGCATTCTTCGATAGCGTGCGCTACTCTTGAATAGATAACGTGCGCTAATATCATTTTGTTCCTTCAAAGTAGTAACATGCTGAAATTTAATTAAATGTTTTGAATGAAATTATCATCAAAATCCTTTTTGAGTCAACATATTGCTCTATTTTTATTGTGTGATGCGCCCCATAGAGCATTTATACATGTGGTATTATCATGATGCATATGATCATAGCATAGCATTAGAAGTTGCTGTCACATGCATTGATCATAGTACATGCGTTCTAAAGGTGATCAGAACAAACTGTTTTGGTTATGTACATCGCGGGATACTGGTAATGGGCTATTTTGTGGCGGAGTCTGGGACACGTCATAGTGATCCATGTGTTATGATTGGACACTTTGTGTGATGTTTTGCGGTGGAGTCTAGGACACACCGTGGTGACTCATGTGTATGATTGGGCACCTTATAGCCATGATCCTGGTGGAGTCTGGGACACGCGAGGCTGACCCATGTGTTATGATTGGGCAGTTTGTTCTGGCTATGGTTGGACATGCACACTTTTGGCCCGGGCCAGGAACTCGAGGTGTACATAGCAGCGCGCTATAAAAGAGTTTTTGAAAGTTAAAGGAAAATGAAACTGCATTTCACAAACTCATTCATAAATGCATTCATGCATTGTGTGTCACTACTTAGTGAGCTTTCGCTCATTTGGTTGAATTCTTGTGATACAGGTAATAATTCGGGGTATCAGTCATAGGTTGACATATGGGACGCTTCTCTACGCCAACGAGCCGTTGTATATGAACATCAGACCTGTGGAGTGTTCTTTGTGTGTGTTAAGTCTAAGTTTGCTTATAAACTTATACAGCCGATGTTTTCTTTTGGTTGTAATATAATAGTCGGCTGATGTGTAAAAGTGACTTTTGGTGTGTAAAAAGAGTTTCCTCTTAAAGGTTTTAAGTTTTCCGCTGTGCTGTAATATATAATAAGGATATTTTTAATATCCGGCATTTGATAGTCAACTTCAAGGGGGTGTGACAGATTTGGTATCGGAGCAAAGGTTTAAAGCGTTTCTGAAGACCGTTCATATACAACAATCGCTTGGCGGAGGGGAGCAACCCATCAGTCAATTGTTTTATTTATTTATGTTTACTTGCTATTTGCATGTTTATGTTAATATTGGCTAATAAAAGATCCTTGTGTGAGAAGTGAAGGCTATTAAGAGATCATGGAAGAGAATAGAATGCAAGGTAGTGCTGAAGGAGCGAGGGATAACCGTATCGACCGACTGACGGATCTTGTGGAAAGGCTTATAGAACGGGATGTTAGACGTGAAGCCGAGGCTCGTCGTTCTACACCTCCTCGAAATGATGCCATTGATCTGGTTAGTGAGAGGTTCCAGAAACTAAAACCTCCCACATTTGAAGGTGGGCTCGATACGAGCGTCTCTGAGAATTGGCTCCGAACTATGGAAAGGATGTTCAGCTACGGCAGACTCCCTGATGAGGCCAAGGTTTCATGTGCGGTATTTTACCTCCGTAATGATGCTAGTTACTGGTGGGACACCATGATGGGTATATATGATGTTCGTAGACTGACATGGGAGGAATTTAAAGAGCTTTTCGAGGCGAAATACCTTACAAAAGCTGCACGAGCTGCAAAACGGAAGGAATTTTCAAACTTGAAGCAAGGTGACATGTTAGTTGATGAATATGTCAGAAAATTTGAGGAGCTTTCAAGGTATGCCCACACATGGTAAGCACGGATGAGCTAAAGGTCGAGAAATTCATCGAGGGTCTGAAACCAGAGATATATAGAGATGTGCAAGTCGGGGAAAATGGAGTCTCAAAATATGTGGCAGTGGTTCAGCGAGCTCTGAATGCAGAAATGGCTCAAAGGAAAATCATGGAGGAACGAAAGGATAAAGAGGCTAAAGAAAAGCATAACCAGCCGAATTATCAGCAGGGCCAAGGCAAGTGGCAGCACTCAAACAAGGGTAACAAGAGGCAAGGCCAGTTCTACAAAGGTAATGGACAGAAACGGTTTAAAGACAACAACGGAGGACAGCCATTCACTGGAGGTAAACAAAAGCCAAAATGTGCAAAATGTGGAAGATGTCACTTTGGCGTCTGCATGGAAGGACCCGGAGCCTGCTACAAATGTGGAAAGATGGGTCATTTTGCGAAGGAGTGTACCTCTAATGACTCCGAGCAGAAGAAAGTACAAGTAAGAGTATTTGAAATCACGAAGGCAGAGGCTGATGCAAACCCTGCAGTCGTCTCAGGTAACATACTAATTTGTGGTATTCCTGCATATGCATTGTTAGATCCAGGAGCAACACATTCATTTGCATCGATAAAGTATGTGAGAAGGTTGGGCAAACCACTGGAAGAGTTTGGTGGGCAGTTTAATGTGTCTACCCCTTCAGGAGAACTCTTGACCTCGGACAAAGTTCTTCGATCCTGTAGTGTAGTAATCAATAACCGGGAATTAGATGCTGATCTCATTGTGCTCAACATGTCGGATTATGAAGTAATTCTAGGGATGGATTGGTTATCTAAGCATCATGCTACCATGGATTGTAAAAAGAAGATTGTTACATTCCAACCACCAAATGAAGAGGAGTTTGTGTTTGTTGGGAGTAGCAGCAAATTGAGAACAAGAATAATTTCAGCAATGATGGCACAAAAATTACTTAGAAATTGATGTGTCGGTTATTTAGCCAGTGTGATGGACAAACAGAAGGAGCAGATCCACAAACCCGAAGATGTACCTGTGGTACAGGAATTTCTAGAAGTATTCCCAGAGGATTTACCAGGGCTACCTCCAGACAGAGAAATTGAATTCAACATTGAGCTGATTCCAGGAGTGGCCCCAATATCGAAAATACCGTAAAGAATGGCTCCTATAGAATTGAAAGAATTAAAAATTCAGTTGCAGGAGTTGCTTGATAAAGGATTTATACGACCCAGTTTTTCACCATGGGGAGCCCCAGTACTCTTCGTCAAGAAGAAGGATGGTACCATGAGACTCTGTATCGATTATAGAGAATTGAATAGGGTGACCATCAAGAACAAATATCCTTTACCAAGGATAGATGATTTATTCGACCAGCTTCAGGGAGCTACAATGTTTTCAAAGATCGATTTAAGGTCAGGTTACCATCAATTGAAGATCAAAGAAGATGACATACCAAAGACGGCATTTCGAACCAGGTATGGGCACTATGAATTTCTGGTGATGTCTTTTGGTTTAACCAATGCCCCTGCTGCTTTCATGGATTTAATAAATCGAGTTTTTAGAGAGTACTTGGATAAGTTTGTCATTGTCTTTATTGATGACATCCTTATCTACTCTCGATCATTGGATCAGCACAAGGAACATTTAAGAATAGTGTTGGGTATCCTAAAGGATAAACGACTATATGCTAAGTTTAAGAAATGCGAATTCTGGATGGAACAAGTGGCATTCCTTGGGCATGTAGTGTCGAAGAAAGGAATTTAAGTTGACCAAGGGAAAGTGGAAGCCGTGAGTAAGTGGCCCAGACCGAAGAATGTTCATGAGGTACGCAGTTTCTTGGGGTTAGCAGGTTATTATAGATGATTCGTTGAAGGATTCTCCAAGATAGCCTCACCGTTTACTCAATTGACGAGAAAGAACGTTAAGTTTCAATGGTCTGACGCATGTGAAAAGAGCTTTGAAGAACTGAAACAGAGGTTAACATCTGCACCGATCCTTTCGATTCCAACAACTACGGGAAGATTTGTTATTTATAGTGATGCGTCAAGGTCAGGATTGGGAGCTGTGCTTATGCAATATGGAAGAGTAATTGCTTATGCTTCACGGCAACTGAAGGATTCCGAGAAAAACTATCCAACTCATGATCTTGAATTGGCAGCCATAGTATTTGCCTTGAAAATGTGGTGACATTACCTTTATGGAGAAAGATGTGAAATCTACACGGATCATAAGAGCTTAAAGTATTATTTCACAAAGAAGGAACTTAATATGCGGCAAAGGCGATGGCTGGAATTGGTTAAGGATTATGATTGTAAAATAAATTATCATCCAGGTAAGGCAAATGTTGTTGCAGATGCTTTAAGTAGAAAGTCTAATGCTAGCGTATCGGCAATAATAGGGACTCAGAAACCATTATTACAAGAGTTGGAGAAGTGGGGATTGCAGATTGTGCAAGAAGGGCATGTCAGAAAACTGTTTTCAATGACGCTGCAACCTACCATACTTGAGATCATTAAACAGGATCAACTTACAGATCCCTATATGTCTCATTTGAAGGAAGAAATTGAGACAGGCAAATCCAAGGATTTCGGAATTACACCAGATGGAGTTATCAACTTCAAGGGGAGGCTATGTGTACCGGACAATAGTAATCTGAAGAAGGAGATACTGTCAGAAGCTCACAACGCTCCATATACATTACATCGTGGAACCACCAATATGTACAAGGACCTAAAGATGCACTATTGGTGGCCTGGGATGAAGAACGATGTGGTTAAATTTGTGGCTCAGTGCCTAACTTGTCAACAAGTAAAGGCAGAACATCAAAGACCCGCAGGGACATTACAATCACTGGATGTTCCTAAATGGAAATGGGAAGACATCACTATAGACTTTGTAGTTGGACTTCCAAGAACCAGAGAAGGTCACGATGCCATATGGGTTATAGTTGATCGCCTTACAAAATCAGCTCACTTTCTTCCGGTACATACTACGTATTCCATGGATAAGTTGGCGGATCTGTATGTTAGAAAAATTGTAAGATTGCATGGCGTACCTTTATCAATTGTATCAGACAGAGATCCCCGTTTTACTTCATCATTCTGGAAGAGCTTACATAAAGCTCTGGGAACAAATTTGGAGTTCAGTACAGCGTTTCACCCACAAACTGATGGTCAGTCGGAGAGAACTATCCAAACTCTGGAGGACATGTTAAGAGCGTGCGTACTGGATTTCCAAGGGTCGTGGAATACCTACCTGCCTTTGATAGAGTTTGCGTATAACAATAGCTTCCACTCTACTATTGGCATGGCGCCTTACGAAGCTCTTTATGGCAGAAAGTGCAGATCACCGATTCATTGGGATGAGCTGGGTGAGAGGAAGTTTCTTGGACCAGAATTGGTGCAGAAAACCAAAGAATCTATTGAGAAAATTAGAAAAAGAATGCTTACGGTTCAGAGTCGGCAGAAGAGCTACGCGGACAACCGATGACGAATGCTTGAGTTTGATGTCGGAGACAAAGTATTTCTCAAGGTGGCACCAATGAAGGGCGTCATGAGATTCAGAAAGAAAGGGAAATTAAATCCAAGATACATAGGCCCATTTGAGGTACTGGAAAGAATTGGAGAAGTGGCATACAGGTTAGCACTTCCGCCATCACTAACAAATGTTCACGACGTCTTTCACGTTTCAATGATGAAGAGGTATGTCTCGGATCCATCACATATATTGAGCTATGAGCAATTGCCATTAAGTGAGGACTTGAATTATGAAGAGACACCGGTCAAGATCTTGGATAGTAAGCAAACAGAATTGAGGAACAAAAGGATGTCATTTGTTAAGGTGTTGTGGAAGAATCACTCAGTTGAAGAAGCCACGTGGGAAAAGGAAGATGAAATGAGGCATAAATATCCGGCTCTATTTGGTAAGTAAATTTCGAGGACGAAATTTCTATAAGGAGGGAAGATTATGATGACCAAAGACTCTCACACACAAGGTCTAGTCAATAATAACATATTAATCTTAAAACATGCTAGACTTCATGCTTAATCGTATAAAAATGTGACAGTGTGACATGAAACTGCTATTATTTGAATAATATGATTCATGCATTACTCGTTATCAAGTATTATTCTGACATTTCATGATTCACATTATTTGATAGTTAATTTAACGGCATTGAAGTGGCTAAGCATTTGAACCTAACCCCAAGTACAAGTGGAAAGCCTATAAGTAGTAAATAATAATAGTGACGTGTCTATCGGTTGGTCTCGGGGTTTTAGTCGGCGGGTATGGTGAGTCAATTTGGATTGATGATTCAAGTAAATAACCCTTTCTTATTTCGATAACACGTGTCAAGCATCTTGATACTTGTGAATACCATCAATGATGAAATTCAAGGTCTCAGTGATAACATTTGTTAAGTCATTCGATTTGTAAGTATCTTATTCGTCCCAAATGCGGTCTAGTAGAATGAAATTTGTCCTTTAGTTCATTGTCCAATAATGTCATATTTCTAAGTGAGTACTCGGACTCTTATTTATAGGGTTAATTATATAAAATTTCATAAAGATAACAACAAACTCATTTTCTACCACTTTCGAAGGTATTCGCAAAAGTAGCTGAGTTTAATCAATAAAAATACATATTAAACTTTATCAAAAACCTTGGACCATACATCCATACCCTAAATATGATCAATCTCTACTAAGAACCGATTTAAAACATCCAATAACCGGATGATAACAACTTCAACCGGTCCATTCTTCTAAACCTGACTTCTGGAGGCCATTGAGGGGCATTTTAGAACTTTCACCCTCATAAACCGACTCTTTCACTTAGATAAGGGAGGAAACGGATTCTAAACTCTTCTAGACACTCTGAAATCGATCAATAAGCTCCACACTTTGAAAATCCATCAAAAAATTGAGGAGAAATCACAAAAAACATCAACACCTCAATTCAGTTCACAATCAAGGTGAGTTATCTTCGTTTTACTCTTGTTCTTGCTATATTTCTTGTGTGGTATGAAGTTGTGAGAGCTGGTTTATGTTATTATGTACGTTATAATGGTGTTAAGAACCCATACATGGCCTAAACTTGTGTTTAAGGTGGATTTATAGGGCTTAAAACTCACTAAGACAACAAAAGAATCAATTCTGCCACCTTTTGAAAATATGTGTGGATAGTATTGAATTCATGTGATTCAGGGGCAGAGGTTTCTATATACATGTTCTTAAGTATATTAGGTATACTATATCAAAAATTCATGCAAATCCGACTTATAATAAAGTGGATATACGCGGGACAAATTCAGTGATTTCAAGATCTTGATAAATTCCCCTAAACCATTGTCTTGTTGTAGAATCCTAGAATTGTGGCCTATAAGAGTTATCTAACAATATGAACAGAAAGTAATAGGCTTCATAATGAGTTAGGAGTGCAAAAAGGATAGAGTATTATGCTTGTATATAACGAAATGCGCACATAAAATTTGTAGAATACTAATTATGTGAAATTGGTAAAACCCTTCGGATACGCAGTGAGTTAAACCTTGTGTATACCATATAGATTCTTTAAAGGCACTCCTTGAAACAGGATTTGAAGACATATCATCACAACCAACTCTTATTGGTATAAAAGAAAAGGTATCACCTGAACAAGGTAAGTAGTAACTGATTTCAAAACTGTATCACAAGAGCAATTGTCTGAGATATGTGTTGATGATTGTTGTTTTGGATATTGTTCGTACCTTGTGTATATGTGGATAACATATTGCTCTATTTTTATTATGTGATGCGCCCCATAAAGCATTTATACATGTGGTATTATCATGATGCATATGATCATAGCATAGCATTGGAAGTTGTTGTCACATGCATTGATCATAGTACAGGCGTTCTAAAGGTGATCAGAACAAACTGTTTTGGTTATGTGCATCGCGGGATACTAGTAAGGGGCTGTTTTGTGGCGGAGTCTGGGACACGTCATAGTGATCCATGTGTTATTATTGGACACTTTGTGTGATGTTTTGCGGTGGAGTCTAGGACACACCGTGGTGACTCATGTGTATGATTGGGCACCTTATAGCCATTATCCTGGTGGAGTCTGGGACACGCGAGGCTGACCCATGTGTTATGATTGGGCAGTTTGTTCTGGCTATGGTTGGACATGCACACTTTTGGCCCGGGCCAGGAACTCGAGGTGTACATAGCATCGCGCTATAAAAGAGTTTTTGAAAGTTAAAGGAAAATGAAACTGCATTTCACAAACTCATTCATAAATGCATTCATGCATTGTGTGTCACTACTTATTGAGCTTTCGCTCATTTAGTTGAATTCTTGTGATACAGGTAATAATTCGGGGTATCAGTCATAGGTTGACATATGGGATGCTTCTCTATGCCAACGAGCCGTTGTATATGAACATCAGACCTGTGGAGTGTTCTCTGTGTGTGTTAAGTCTAAGTTTGCTTATAAACTTATACAGTCGATGTTTTCTTTTGGTTGTAATATAGTAGTCGGCTGATGTGTAAAAGTGATTTTTGGTGTGTGAAAAGAGTTTCCTCTTAAAGGTTTTAAGTTTTCCGCTGTGTTGTAATATATAATAAGGATATTTTTAATATCCGGCATCTGATAGTCAACTTCAAGGGGGTGTGACATAAGTGTCGATTCCCTTCTAAATCGGAACCGCACAGCCGAGCCTAAAAGGAAAGGAAATCGGATTTCCATGGCAGTCGGTGGAGGTCGAGAGAGATGAGAGAGAAACAAAACAGAGAAGTGAGGCTAGGGTTTGCACGGGGGGTGTATCAAATACAAGGGACCAACGGATGGGATTATCCCATCTAAATCAACGGGTGGGAATAAAAAAGGGGAACACTCCAGAAGCCGACCGAGGGGGGTAGTTTTAATAGGTCTGGGCCGGGCTGCATAATACCGGCCCATAATAATAATAAATTATTTGGGCCAAAATTCTAACAGAGTGTAATTAATATCTAAATATAACTGCTCGTCCTGAAACCATCCTATCGTAACGCACCATAATTATACAAGGCAAGATCGATGAAGTGAATATCAAAGGTGTTGGGATGAATTTGCCAGAATTAAGATCCTAACAATACAACAACAACAACAACATCTAAGCCTTAGTCCCAAAATGATTTGGGGTCGGCTAACATGAATCAAACTTTGAAACCGTCAATAATCGTTACATAAATAACATAAAAGAAAAAAAGAGGAAAAAAGTAGAGAAAAAAACAAATAAAGAAGAGAATAATGTAAAAAAAAAAAAAAAAAGAGAGAAATCAGACTCCATCCACCATCCGTATTCTTTCCCGCCACATTTGCCTCTCCATCGCCATACTTTCTCCAATTCCAAGAAACCGCATATCATTTTCAATCATCTTTATCCAAGTTTTCTTGGGTCTTCCTCTACCTTTCACAACATTACTTGTTCCCCAACTTTCTAGCCTCCTCACTGGGGCATCAATAGGTCTTCTTCTCACATGACCAAACCATCGTAATCGATTCTCCATCATCTTGTCTTCTATAGACGCAACTCTTACCTTCTCTCTGATCACCTCATTTCTGAGCCGATCCTTTTTTGTATGACCACACATCCATCGTAGCATACGCATCTCTGACACATTCATCTTTTGAACGTGACACCTTTGTTTCTGACCAACACTCGGTGCCATATAACAAATGCAGGCCTAATTGCCGTGCGGTAAAATTTACCCTTTAATCTATGAGGCATGCCAGGATCACATAAAACCCCTGTGACACTCTTCCACTTCAACCACCCTGCCTTTATTCTGTGAGCCACATCGCCATCTAGCTCTCCATCCTTTTGGATAATAGATCCAAGATACCGAAAGAAAGTGGATCCATGAACAACTTTCCCATCAAATGTGATCATCCCCACCTCTCTATCACTGTTTTCGCTAAACCTACACTCCATATATTCAGTCTTACTTCTGCTCAGCCTAAAGCCTCGAGCTTCCAAAGTATCCCTCCAAAGTTCCAATTTCATTGCACTCCAACCTTCGTTTCATCAATCAACACAATATCATCTGCGAACATCATACACCACGGAACGTCATTTTGAATTTCTCTTGTCAATTCATCCATGACTATGGCAAAGAGAAAAGGACTAAGAGCAGATCCTTGATGCACCCCAATCGTAATAGGGAATTCCTCTGTCCTCCCAACATTAGTACGTACACTTGTACTAGCTCCCTCATACATGTCCTTTATAATGTCAATATATTTCCGCGATACACCCTTCTTTGCTAAGGCCCACCAAAGTACTTCTCTTGGTACTTTATCATATGCCTTCTCTAAATCAATAAAAACCATATGCAGATCTTTCTTTTATCTCGATAATGTTCCATCAAGCTATAGGATAAGATAAATTGCTTCCATGGTCGATCTTCCGTGCATAAATCAAACCGATTTTACATTATCTTCACACATTTCGATCCTTTGTTCAATCACTCGTTCCCACAACTTCATGGTATGACTCATTAGTTTAATTCCGATATAATTAGAACAATCTTGAACATCACCTTTGTTCTTATACAAAGGGACGAGAATACTTTTCCTCCATGCTGATGGCATCTTATTGCTTCTCCAAATCTTATTGAAAAGCGTAGTTACCCATTCGATCCCTCTCTCCCTCAAACACCTCCAAACTTCAATAGGTATACCATCTGGTCCTTCTGCTTTCTTTGACCCCATCTTCTTCAATGCAATTGTCACTTCACCCTTTTGAATTCTTCTCTTAAACTCTCGGTTAACCATACTTGAGGGGATGTTTAAATTCCCAATATCTTGTTCTTGATGGCCATTGAATAGGGTATCAAAGTATGACCTCCATCTCTCTTTTATCTCTTTATCTTGAACCAAAACTTTTTGGTCAGTATCTTTTACACATTTAACTTTTCCAATATCTCGCGTCTTCTTCTCTCTCATTCGAGCAAGTTTATAGATATCTCTTTCCCCTTCTTTAGTATCTAATCTTGCATATAATTCTTGATTGACCTTTGATCGGGCATTTCGCACTGCCTTTTGGAGTGGAAGGTCGAAGTACCCATCCTAAGTGGAATAACGTATCCCCTTGTCTTAAACCCCTATCCGGCACAATAGGGCCAACCAAGTCCTGACTTGGGGTTAAGCATCGATGAAGTGAATATCAAAGGTGTTAGGATGAATTTGCCACACATTCAAGGCTGCATATTCCTCTAAACATTCTTTAAGTTGGGCCTCACTGTATCCCTGCTCAAAAACCAAGTCCAAAATTATCATATCAGCAACGCAACACCATATTTTTTATTAAGAGTTCCATAATACTCTTTTCATGGATCACACCACAAATCATGATCCCTTTTTTCCTTCAATTAAAAAAAAAAAAAAAAAATCTTCTCATTGCTTTTGTTCCTTTCTCTTTTCTTCTTAATGTTTGCTTTCAGATGCACAAAGCAACTCCTCAATACAGTGTTTGAGGATCCTACTCATCATAATTTTTTAATAGAAAAGAATCTATTTCTAGGTTTCAGAACTAACCTTTCTTGAAATCCAGTTAAGAGTATGGGCATAGGTGACATCCGTCTTGTTAGCTCTTGCAGACTCATCACGTAAGATATAATACATATCAGAAATTGCATCCAGACCTGATCTTTGACGGCCATCAGAGTACAATGAGAACTTTGACATTTGCATTAATCTAAGTGCCTCATCGACATCACTCTGAGCTACACTGTCAGAGAACCTGAGTCTTGCCAGAGCCTGAAAAAGATTGAAATAATATGTTCAGAAAAAAATTGAAATGGTAATAACCAGAAGTAGTTCTTCCATCTAAGTAATATACATTGTTAGTAAGAAAAACCATCTTCACTATAAAATTAGCTGAGACTAATATTGCAAGATTCAAAAACTCATAATACCAGTCAACATCCAAGATGAGCAATGCATATTGTCTTGTTAATTAAAACAAAAACTTACTGCTGATATCCTAAGAATGCTGAGTAGAGTTCTGGCAGCTGTATAAGAGTGTGGAGTACTTGAATAAGCACTTGCTATGTATTCCTCCAGCTCCCTTGGTACCGTGGGAGAGCGTTCTTGCAGCTGATATATATGCCCTAACAAGTGCAACCAAATACATAGGTCAATGCCAGGGAATTTTTTTTAAGGGCTATCATTATCATTTAGACACATATTGGAGGGGATACCAGGTTCTAATGTTTATCAAATGTGGTTTTTGATAAGTACAGTGTACAAATGAAGGATTTATTTAAGCTTTTTCGTGTTCCAAGTGATGCAACTACCACAAACTTAGCAACCTTCGTATTTGGAGTTCACATAATTATTTCATATATGAGTAAAGTTGACTCGATAAACTGGGAACCATATTTATTCATAAGGTTGATATAAAAACTTTAAAATGTTCCAACAAATCTTTACCTAAGGACAGATGGGTCAAGGGGAGTGAACCCAAGATCTGGAGATTCTTTCTCTTGGTGTACATGGAGAACATGCTGAGCCATTTCAAGATTAGTATCCATATCTGCACGATCTAGGATCAACCACATAGGATCAAACCTCAACAGAAGGGCTGGAGGGAGATTAATATTCTCAGCAGGCGATCTCCTTAGATCATATCTCCCCCTGCCACATAATTGGAAGAACTTAACAAGGTTGATCACTTTAAGCTGGTTTCACTTGAAGATCTTAGATAAAGGTGTAATTATTTATAAACCAGAAAACGACTGCATTGATTTTACATATTACCAGGCAGGATTAGCGGCAGCAAGGACAGTCGTACGTGCATTCAAAGATGTAGTGATTCCAGCTTTAGCAATGCTTACTGTTTGCTGCCAGATACTAACATTCAATCATACTTTGTTCTAAATACAAATATTAGCATATAAATTGTTGGATTTGACGCAGTATATATTTTCAAAATATTATCTTATTTGTGATTTTTAGTATGATGTAGTTAAAGATATTAATAATCAAATTTATAGATTGATCTCCTTGAAATGACCAATATTGCAATAAAAAGGGGACCGCTTTATTGTATCAACTAGATCTTAAAAGTACTTTTAAGATTATTCTTGTAACATCTCCACAGAGATATTACAGCACCATAAACTATTCCACAAAAAGTTACCAAGCTAAAGTATGGAACTACAAAATCTAAATTGATCGACAATGCCATTCGAACATAATACTTGCACAAAATAAGAAAATATTGTATAACTGAACCTGTAACACCCCAATCCACTCAGGGATATCTACCAGGCAGGAGACTACAAAACAAAACTCACACGCGGTCAACTCGACCAAAACATAAAACCGTAGACCGATTTGGTTTCTCAAAACACAACATAGCTGTAACTCGATCACAAATTACATAACATGTCCATCCTCTCAAGGATGACAAGGAAATCTCAGACCGACCGACTACAACTGTGACTAGTATCGCTGCTTTACATCATCCTTCGAGCCGATCCTGTGATTTCTCTCTCCAGTCAGAACACCTGGAATAAATAATAAAATCCCCAACGAGGGGTTAGCTATGGAATCGCTAGCAAGTAACCAAGCTATAAAGTTATACATCAAGAATACAATCGTTATGAAAATAACCTTTCAACAAGGTAGTAACACGATCCCCGAGTCTAAAGTCTTTTCGAAAACGGTTCCCACTAGGGAGGATCATAAAGATAACTTCAAAACACATTTGAAAGAAATATTTGAGGACGTCGGGGGTCTCAGTTTAAAATCATGAAAAGATTTGTAATTCTCCTTTTCAAAAGGGTTTTCTTTCAAAATCATATAAACGATTCAATTCACAAACAAGTCTCAAAGGTAGAACCATATTAACCAATATAATCGGGATTAGACCTGGCAAATGGGCGGGCCCGACCCAAACGGGCTGGGCATAAAACGGGCGGGCCTTTTTTGGGCCGGGCCAAAAAGGCCCGGTTTTTCCTGGGCCAAAATTATTAGGCCCGTGGCCCTCCAGGCGGAGCTCGGCCGGCCGCGGGCCTCGACTTTTTTTTTTTTTTTGAAATATTAATTCAAATAAATATACAAATATTTTTCGATCCTTAATTATTATATTATTCACTATACTATCACAATCGATAAATAAATATACAATTATTTTTATTTGATAATTACATTATTTACTACACTACCATAATCAAAAGACAAATATACAAATATTTTTATTTGATCATCATATCATTTATCACTACTAATTTCTTATAAAATCATAAAATAATATTATTATTGATATGAGATACTACAAATAATCACAAAGTCCCAAAAATAAAATTACATCAATAATTAACATATAGATGTATTATAATCTAACAAACAAGGAAAAAAATTAAATATTATAATTACACATAACATAAATTTTTAAAAAGAAATTGGGCCGGGCGCGGGCCTTGCATGGCCAGGCCTCTATGGGCGGGCCAAATCTGGCCGGCCAAAAGGCCGGATTTTTGGGCTAATAATATACGGCCAATGCCCGCCAAAACGGCGGTGGCCTTCCCATGGCTGGCCTATTTGCCGGTCTAATCGGGATCCAAGATTCAAGCATTCACAATTCAGAAATATCCAATCAATACTAATATCACCTCTGTGGCCTCGATGGGACCCACCCGGATTAACTACCGAAACAAACTCGAATCTACCCATAAGTTATCTTGACATCGTACTCGCATGTAACGATTCTCGGAGCCCTCTCCAGACCTACCCGATTAGATAACCTTATGGTCAAATCATATCAACTGGCTGTAAGAGTAAAATTTGAAGTAATTAAATGAAAAACAAACTTTGTCTTTTCATGTGGAAATTAGGATATATTCGATTTTATTTGAATAAATTACGTCACAATTGCACAGATTAACCAAATAATCAATAATATGTTTGAAATTAATTATAAGATGATTTGTTTTTCCAAATTTGAAATCAATCATGATTTATTCCTTAATTAGTTTTGATTTTAATTTGACTAATTTAACCTCATTATGTCTAGGACATTAGGTCTTAAAATCATTTTCCTTTTATACAATACCAATATATTGTAATACCCGGTTGTAATTCATTCATTATCATTCAGTATTTATAATTCAGTAACTGTCACTCCGTAAATTTCACTCATTAATAATAATTCATCATTCATGTTCATTCATTGTATTCATTGTTGGCTTATTTTTAGCCGTGTATCAATTACCGATCGTCTTTTGCCTCCGTTTGAGTATCGAGCGGAGAGTATTATAATTATCATCGTGATTGGTAGTCTTGTTTTGGAAGTATTATCTTTGGCATGTGTTGGACTTGTTTTCATTCACATACGTATGGTATGTCGGATCATTCATCAATTGTAGTTAAAACGGAGTAGTCGAATTTTTGTCACTTCCAGCAGCGAGTTACGGCCGTAACATGCATTCGTTGGTTTAGGGATATTTGGACGAAGGTGAGTTACGGCCGTAAGGATAGGTCGATACGTCCGTAACATGCGTTCGTTGTCTTCAGGATAGTTTGGACGAATAGGACCTACGGCCGTAAGGGTTGCGGCATACGGCCGTAAGTTGAGGCAGGTATGGCCGTAAGGTTTGGCCGGTTACGGCCGTACGTTTCGAGCAGGGTGCCCAGGCAGTTTCGACGAGGGCTTCATATGCCCGTAAGTCTTGGCGAGTACGACCGTATCAGTCGAGTTACCCCGTAAAGCGAGTGCGAATACGGCCGTATATTTGTCAGCGGTCTGGATGAAGCCGAGTTACGGCCGTACGAGATGGCTGGTTACGGCCATAAGGCCGTTGGCTTGGGAATGTTACGGCCGTAAGTTGGTCGAGTTACGGCCGCAACAATGGCATTACTTAAGTACCTGGACGGGTTTTTGAGGTCATTTTTATCATTTCTTCACCTTGTTTCCGACAGAGAGAGCTTGAGGGAGAGATTTTTCTTCACCAATCACTTGGGCGTTCGCTTTTCATCATCTTCATTCATTTGTGAAGCTTGGATAGTCGATTTAACACGTGTTCATCGGATCAAAGTATTTGGATCTTCAAGAGGTAAATTCTTCAACATCTTGGATTTCGATTTTGTGTTGAGATATGATGTTTTGGATGTTATAATCATGTTGTATGAAGAGATATACATACGATTATGAGTGTGTATGAATATTCATTGGATTATTGAAAGATTATTCAAGAACACTTTGAATAATGAGTTGGATTTGGGGGGTTTCGATTATTTGTTGTTGAAATCACGAATTGGATATTCATATTGGATTATTGATTGAATTGAAGATGTTTTGTCGGTTTGAAACACTCTTTGGGGTTTTGATATGGCTATAATTAAGGATTGGTTGTAAACAATCGAAGTTTGGTTACAACATGTTTGATTTAATGTCCCAATGAACTTGGATTTGTCATATCGACGTTTGGAGTTAGTTATAATCGTGTTTGATTTGTATATTGAACGGATTGTTGGTAATTGTGTTATTCCAGGTTGTTCGAGCGACCGACACCTTATTTAGGACGTTTGTTCGAGGAAGGACATTCTTCACCGGTGTTGTGTAAGTTAATTCTTACTCGGTTAAAAGGATATTCATTCCTTTCGTTGTTGTTCATTCATAATCATAACTCATTCATAATATATTAACCGTATTGAGACTTGTAATTGTCGAATAATCACTTCGTTCACGAGGAACGACGGTTCCAATCATTTCATTGAGCTGTCATTCACTTCACTATTATTTCATCTCAGTGAGTCATTCTTGACTTTATCGGATTGTTATTCATTAATATTCTTCATGGTCATTATTGTTCATATGACCTTCTGGGTTCATATTGCGTGGCCGGGTTGGGATGTGTGGGATTTTTAGTCGGGCACACGATGGTCATGTGTTGGGTTCACCGACACATTGGACTGTGCACACGGTAATGTACCTCCGTGAGACTAATTAAGTACAAGGGCGAGTATGTCCGGACACTCGTCTTGTGCACATGAACATTCCATTACGGGCGTACTATGATGCTCCTCTTCAGCTTAAATTTATAACTAAGGGATATTTCATGATTTTGTTTATTCAACTCTTGAGGATTATTGTTACGTATGGCCGGCCCGTTGAGATAATGTTTTCAGGTCATGGCAAGGCAAAAGCACGGGAAGAGAACGTTGACGGCGAGGAGTCCCAGTGATACTAGTAGGGGGCCCCAGTCTTTTCAGTCATTCTTGTTTTCCTCATTTTTATTTCCACTGCAAATTCCGTTTGGGATGTTTAATTATTCAGGGTGGTGTATTTTATCTTCATATAAAATATACAAGTATTTTGTATTGTCCTGGTGTATTGTACTTAAGCTCCTCATCGGAGTATTTGGTAATATAATGTGGTTCGGTACTATAATTATATTATTTAATTCATTAATCTTCATTTGCCTGGTGGGTCCCAGTTGGGGTTCCACGGCACTGTAATAGCCGCCTAGTTTGGGGTGTTACAGAGTTGGTATCGGAGCGTGGTTTTAAATACTACCTTCCGAGTCATGTCTCATTGAAATCATCATTCACCAGACTAGTATCATTGGACTTTCGCGTCGCGTGTGACCTGTGCAAATGCCAAGCCCCTCAGACCAAGAACTGTAAGATTTCTGACGCCATGGTATAATTTCTGGCAATAAGAATCATTCATTCATCATTCATCAGTTAACAATCCTCAAACATCATTTTCATTTTGATCATGTTGATTATGTTAACTCATTAATCACTCAGTTCATTTCATTACTCAGTTGTCGATCTTGAGGATCGTATCATTAATCTTGTTAACTTGTCCAAGATCATCATTTCAAGAGTTTCATCAGACAATCATATCACCTCAGATAATCATTCATATCATCATTATGTCAGAGCACATATGCTCGTTATTATCATCTCATAACGTAATCATAATGTGATATTCATGCGAGATCTATAATTATCGTGTGACTTTCCTACTTCAGTATGGATAGAGCGGTCAGAGGACACAGGGGAAGTGGCCATGGTGCGGGCCAAAACCTAGGAGATCGTGTGAATACACGCGCTAATGCAAGGAATAATGCTAATTCATCGAGCAGTGACGATGCCACTCATTCACCTGGAAGTAATCATTCACTATCAGGGAGTCGTACCCGGGACACAGCTCAGTCAGAAGGTGTTTGGGTTGATCCACTCGCTTTTATCAGGGCATGATGGCTCAAATGACTCAGATGGCACAACTGATGGAGACGATGCATAACTCAACTACTCAAAATCAACAGGCTCCTCTGCCGCCACCTCAGAGGCAAGATAGGGGTGTGAGCAGTATCATTGGCGACATCTCTCACCAGAGACCACCTACCTTCGAGGGCTCATCTGAGCCGGCGGATATCATTCAATGGCTTGAGCATTTCGAGAAACAGTTTGCTATGGTGGACTGTCCTGAGGGACACAAAGTTTCAGTTGCGTCTTACTATCTGAGTAAGAGCGCTCACTCTTGGTGGTTATCTCTGAAACCCACCGACGGGTCTTGTACTTGGGATCAATTCAAGACTCTCATGGTGGAGAGGTATTATCCGGCCCCACTCAGGGAGGCCATGTTATCAGAATTACTCATTCCCGACCTCTCAGCAGACGATGATGTTCTCGCCATCGCCGAGAAATTTCAGGAACTTCTTCCTTTCGCCTCATCTATTATTCATTCTGAGGCGGACAAGATAAAATATTTCTGCAAGAGGTTGAAACCTCGTATGCGGATGTAGTTGCTTAATCACAGTTGCACAACCCTATCCGAGTTCATCGAGAAAGCTCTTACTTATGAGCTTACTGCGAAGGAAATTGCTAAGAATCAAACTTCACCTTCTGGCAAGAAGTCTAAGAGCCGTAATCAGTCTGTAGGCAGTCAGGCAACCTTCAAGAAGCCTCGTGCGGGCTCTACCTTTTCGGGGCGAACTCTTGCGGCGCCTAAACCTGCGAAATCTCAGTCCCGAGCGGCCAGTTCGGCCATCACCTGTTTCAGCTGTGAAGAACAGGGTCATGTCACCACCAAGTGTCTGAGGCAGACTATCACATGCCATAACTGTGGGATTGCTGGGCATAATGCCCGTTTTTTCCGTAGAGACTCCAAACCTACTCCGGCGTCATCTCAGGCCCCGTAGCAGTCATCTGTTCATAATCAGGCCACTCAGTCCGCGTCGTTTAAAACGACGGGAGCAAACAAAGGTGGTGCTCACAATTATCAGGCAGGAGCATTCGGTACTGGGGCTGGCAAGTCCCGAATTTACGAGATAAAGAGGACCGACGATCCGGAGGCCCGGATGATCTCAGGTACACTCGAAATTCTATCTCAACCCGTGTGTACACTTTATGATACTGGTGCATCACATTCATTCATTTCTGAGTCATGCTTGAGTATACTTCATCTGGATAGTACAACTAGTTTTGAACCTTATATCATTGGTCTACTTGATGGTAGAAGGATTATCGGGGATCGTGAGATTGAGAATTGTCCGATTCAGCTTAATGACCGTGTTTGGTTGGCGAACTTGATCGTGGTAGATTTACCGAGAGATGATGTTATTTTGGGTATCGATTGGATGGATCGTCACGATGCCATCATTAGTGTCCGTAAGCGTATGGTCACTATTGTTTCAGACGATGGAATCGAGTGTGTATTTCAGGGAGGTAATCCCAGCTGTTCTGGTAAGATCATTAATATGATGAAAGCGGTGAAATTACTCAATAAAGGGTGTGTTGGTTATTGGTGCTATATGACCAAGACCGAGAAATCATCAGTGATGTTGGCGGATATTCCTGTAGTGAGAGAATATGCCGATGTTTTTCCAGACGAGTTACCTAGTTTGCCTCCACAGAGAGATGTGGAATTCACGATAGAGTTGGAGCCTGGTACGTCCCCATTATCTAAAGCACCGTATCGGATGGCCCCAACCGAAATGCAGGAACTAAAGAATCAATTGGAGGATTTGACCGAGAAGGGTTATATCCGACCGAGTGCGTCCCCGTGGGGAGCACCTGTGTTATTTGTCAAGAAGAAGGATGGTTCTTTTTGCTTGTGTATTGATTACCGAGAGTTGAACAGGGTGACGATCAAGAATAAATATCCTCTACCCCATATTGATGATCTCTTAGATCAACTTCAGGGAGCTTCAGTATTTTCCAAGATCGATTTAAGATCTGGTTATCATCAGTTGCGAATTCGAGAGTCGGATATCACTAGGACGGCGTTTCGAACACGCTATGGTCATTATGAGTTTGTGGTAATGCCGTTTGGGTTAACTAATGCACCTGTGGTATTCATGGAACTAATGAATCGAGTTTTCATCAACTATTTGGATTAGTTCGTGGTTGTCTTCATTAACGATATTTTGATTTATTCTCGTGACCAAGAGGAACACGAAGTTCACCTTCATCAGGTTCTCAACGTGTTAAGACGAGAGCAACTCTATGGAAAGTTTTCCAAATGTGAGTTATGGATGTCCCAAATGACGTTTCTCGGACATGTAATTTCATCAGACGGAGTTCGTGTCGACCCTCAGAAGATGGAGGCTATCCGTGATTGGCAACCTCCGAAGAATGTTAAGGAAATCCGAAGCTTTCTCGGGTTAGCAGGATATTACTGGCGATTTGTGGAGGGATTTTCTAAAATCGCTCAACCCATGACGAACCTTTTACGGAAGGATAATAAATACACGTGGTCTGACGCGTGTCAGAAGAGTTTTGAGGAACTCAAGAGCTGTTTAATTTCAGTGTCTGTCCTTTACTTACCACAAGGGATGGAAGGATTCGTGGTTTATAGTGACGCTTCCGGACACGGTCTCGGATGTGTACTAATGCAGAACGGGAAGGTCATTGCCTATGCTTCACGACAACTGAGACCTTACGAGGTCAATTACCTAACCCACAACCTGGAGCTAGCAGCCGTGGTTTTCGCAATGAAGATTTGGCGTCATTACCTTTATGGCGTCACCTGTTAGGTTTTCACAAATCATAAGAGTTTGAAGTATATATTTACTTAGTTGAATATGCGACAGAGATGGTGGTTAGAACTGATTAAAGATTATGATATCGAGATACTATACCACCCAGGCGAACGTTGTCACCGATGCCTTGAGTCGTAAGTCCGTTCAGGAGCGAATGCTTGCTCGTTTAACAGTCCAGAAGGAGCTTCAGCAGGAAATTCTGAGACCCAAGATCGAGGTCTGGTTACAGCGAGTGCAAGGACAACTTTGCATGTTAGAGATTTCATCGCCACTTGAGGAGGCGATCAGAGTGAATCAAGGTTCAGACCCATTTTTGTCGCGCATCCGAGAGGATATGGCTCAGGGGAAAGCCCCTGGATTTGTGGTCCACGAGGATGGACTTTTGCGATTTAAGAACCGGTTATGCATTCCGGCGAATGACGAGTTGAAAAACTCAATTTTGAGAGAAGCTCACGCTACCCCTTATTCCATTCATCCGGGGTCTAGCAAGATGTACAAAGACTTGAAACAAAATTACTGGTGGAGTAATATGAAGCGAGAAGTCACAGAATTTGTTTCGAGATGGTTAACCTGTCAGCAAGTCAAGATTAAACATCAGCGACTGGCGGGTATGGTGAAACCACTCCCTATTCCGGAGTGGAAGTGGGAGGATATCTCAATGGACTTCATCACGAGTTTACCGACGAGTCGTCGTGGCATGAATACAATCTGGGTAATTGTGGACTGTTTGACTAAGTCAGCTCATTTCCTTGAGATTAAGGATACGTGGGGTCCCGAGAGACTTGCCCAGTTATTCATCAAAGAGATAGTGAGATTTCACGGTACTCCTAAGAGTATCGTTTCTGATCGTGACGGGCGATTCGTGTCATATATTTGGAAATCAGTTCATCATGGTATGGGAACTCAGCTTAATCTCAGCACAACTTTTCATCATCAGTCCGACGGACAATCAGACAGGACTATTCAGATGTTGGAGGACATGTTGAGAGCATATGTCCTCGACTGGAAAGATGATTGGGAAGCCCAACTGCCGTTGATCGAGTTCACGTATAACAATAGTTGGCATGATTCGATTAATATGGCACCTTACGAGGCCTTGTATGGTCATCGTTGTTGATCTCCTTTGTATTGGTATGACTTACCAGAATCCATCGGCATCGATCCCGATATGCTTATAGCCGCCCGCGAGAAGGTAGCTGTGATCAGGAGTCATTTGTTGACCACTCAGAGTCGATAGAAATCATATGCAGATAATCGTCGTAGACCATTAGAGTTCGAGACAGATGACCACGTCTTGGTCAAGGTATCCCCGAGTCGAGGTATCTTCCGTTTTGGGAAATGGGAAAAGTTGAGTCCGAGATTCATTGGACCGTTTGAGATTTTGGATCGAGTAGGCAGTTTGGCTTATCGATTGGCTTTACCTCTGGCGTTGAGCCGAATTCATAAAGTATTTCACGTCTCTCAGTTGCGGAAGTATGTTTCCGACCCGAGCCACATACTTCAGTTTGATGAAATCGAGATCGCGGATGATCATTCATATGAGGAGTGTCCTGTACCAGTTTTAGAACGGCGAATCAAACAGTTGAGGAACAAGACGATTCCTTTGGTTCAAATTCAGTGGTCTAGACACGGAGTCGAGGAGGCTACTGGGAAAACCGAGGATAGTATGCGGGAGAGTTATCCCGAGTTGTTTGACCCTTAGTTTCGAGGACGAAACTCTTTTTAAGGGGGGAATATGTAATACCCGGTTGTAATTCATTCATTATCATTCAGTATTTATCATTCAGTAACTGTCACTCAGTAAATTTCACTCATTAATAATAATTCATCATTCACGTTCATTCATTGTATTCATTGTTGGCGTATTTTTAGCTGTGTATCAATTACCGATCGTCTTTCGCCTCCGTTTGAGTATCGAGCTGAGAGTATTATCATAATCATCGTGATTGGTAGTCTTGTTTTGTAAGTATCATCTTTGGCATGTGTTGAACTTGTTTTCATTCGCATACATATGGTATGTCGGATCATTCATCAATTGTAGTTAAAACGGAGTAGTCGGATTTTTCTCACTTCCAGCAGCGAGTTACGGCCGTAACTGATCAGGTATTACGGCCGTAACATGCATTCGTTGGTTTAGGGATATTTGGACGAAGGTGAGTTATCGCCGTAAGGATATGCGGGTACGTCCGTAACATGCGTTTGTTGTTTTCAGGATAGTTCAGACGAATAGGACTTACGGCCATAAGGGTTGCGGCATACGGCCGTAAGTTGAGGCAGGTACGGCCATAAGGTTTGGCCGGTTACGGCCGTACGTTTTGAGCAGGGTGCCCAGGCAGTTTCGACGAGGGCTTCATACGCCCGTAAGTTTTGCTGAGTACGGCCGTATCAGTCGAGTTACGCCCGTAAGGCAGGTGCGGGTACGGCCGTATGACTGTCGGCAGATTCTGGATGAAGCCGAGTTACGGCCGTACGAGATGGTTGGTTACGACCGTAAGGCCGTTGGCTTGGGAATGTTACGGCCGTAAGTTGGTCGAGTTACGACCGCAACAATGGCATTACTTAAGTACCTGGACAGGTTTTTGAGGTTATTTTTATCATTTCTTCACCTGTTTCCGAGAGAGAGAGCTTGAGAGAGAGATTTTTCTTCACCAATCACTTGGGCGTTCGCTTTTCATCATCTTCATTCATTTGTGAAGCTTGGATAGTCGATTTAACACATGTTCATCGGATCAAAGTATTTGGATCTTCAAGAGGTAAATTCTTCAACATCTTAGATTTCGATTTTGTGTTGAGATATGATGTTTTGAATGTGATAATCATGTTGTATGAAGAGATATACATACGATTATAAGTGTGTATGAATATTCATTGGATTATTGAAAGATTATTCAAGAACACTTTGAATAATGAGTTGGATTTGGGGGTTTTCGATTAGTTGTTGTTGAAATCACGAATTGGATATTCATATTGGATTATTGATTGTATTGAAGATATTTTGTCGGTTTGAAACACTTCTTGGGGTTTTGATATGGGTATAATTAAGGATTGGTTGTAAACAATCGAAGTTTGGTTACAACGTGTTTGATTTAATGTCCCAATGAACTTGGATTTGTCATATCGACGTTTGGAGTTAGTTATAATCGTGTTTGATTTGTATATTGAACGGATTGTTGGTAATTGTGTTATTCCAGGTTGTTCGAGCGACCGACACCTTATTTAGGACGTTTGTTCGAGGAAAGACATTCTTCACCGGTGTTGTGTAAGTTAATTCTTACTCGGTTAAAAGGATATTCATTCCTTTCGTTGTTGTTCATTCATAATCATAACTCATTCATAATGTATTAACCGTATTGAGACTTGTAATTGTCGAATAATCACTTCATTCACGAGGAACGACGGTTCCAATCATTTCATTGAGCTGTCATTCACTTCACTATTATTTCATCTCGGTGAGTCATTCTTGACTTTATCGGATTGTTATTCATTAATATTCTTCATGGTCATTATTGTTCATATGAACTTCTGGGTTCATATTGCGTGACCGGGTAGGAATGTGTGGAATTTTTAGTCAGGCACACGATGGTCATGTGTTGGGTTCACCGACACATTGGACTGTGCACACGGTAATGTACCTCCGTGAGACTAATTAGGTACAAGAGCGGGTGTGTCCGGACACTCGTCTTGTGCACGTGAATATTCCATTACGGGCGTACTATGATGCTCCTCGTCAGCTTAAATTCATAACTAAGGGATATTTCATGATTTTGTTTATTCAACTCTTGAGGATTATTGTTCTGTATAACTGACCCCGTTGGGGGATATTGTTTTCAAGTGATGGCAAGGAAAAAGCACGGGAAGAGAACGTTGACGGCGAGGAGTCCCAGTGATACTAGTAGGTGGGCCCAGTCTTTTCAGTCATTCTTGTTTTCTTCATTTTTATTTCCGCTGCAAATTCCGTTTGGGATATTTAATTATTCAGGGTTGTGTATTTTATCTTCATTAATATACAAGTATTTTGTATTGTCCTGGTGTATTGTACTTAAGCTCCTCATCGGAGTATTTGGTAATATAATGTGGTTCGGTACTACAATTATATTATTTAATTCATTAATCTTCATTCGCCTGGTGGGTCCCAGTTGGGGTTCCACGGAACTGTAATAGCCACCTAGTTTGGGGTGTTACATATATATATATATGTATATATATATATATATATATGTGTGTGTGTGTGTGTTATGAAATCGAAATATCGTAGAGGGAATTTAGAGAAAGAATAGAGAAAGAATATATATATATATATATATATGATTTTCAGGTATGTTTTTATTAATAACTGAAGTCCTATTTATAGGAAAACTTCAGATGGAACAATCGTAATTACATAATTACAACAGTGGCATAATTGTTATTCACACTATATAAAAATAAAAGGGTAATTGAAATGTCACTTTCATGGTGTTTTTATAACACTCCCACTTGAATGGCTATTTAAATAAATATCTGCTGAACTAGTTTGAAGAAAAACTCAATGGGAGAAAAAGTTTCAAACTGTTTGTACTGGAGCTTGTGGCAATCATATCATGTTGCATCATAATGTTGCTAGGAAATTCCTGTGGGATAAAACTTCAGCAATCGGTGATCTCATAAATTTGCTCCCCCTTATCTCAATAGTTCTTGTATGAATATTCTTGTGTCGTCTCAATAAAACCTCGTGGGACGAAAACTGAGTGAATCTGTCATGTATATCATTCGTTGTTGGGAGTATTCACGTGTTGCCTCATTAAAAACCTTGTCAAGAAAACTCAGTGGGAAAAACTTGATCGAATGAAAAAGAGTACAACTACTTCTTCCGTTTTCAAACTTTGAGAAATAATCTTGATCTTTGTAGTGTTCCTCATTATGCCATGAATATGCCTCGTTAAAACCTTATTAGCAAAAACCAAATAGAAAAAAATCCTAATGAAGGAAAAAGAGTACATTATTCATACTAATACGCCATTCCAGTTGCCTCGTTAAAAACCTTGCCAGGAAAACCCAATGGGACAAAATCTCAGTCAAGGAAAAAAGAGTGCACCGCGTATTTTATAAATATGCCCCAAGCATTTCAATAATCCTCCAAGGATTAGTACGAGTATCATCTTCAGTGCAGTTTGTAATATCGAACTCATATTCTTTGCAATATATTCCAAATTTCTTTTGGAGATTCCATATTGGTTGTGATTAAGCTGCCTCGTTAAAAACCTTGCTGGAAAAACCCAGTGGGATAAAATCTCAGTCAAGGAAAAGAGTACAGCAGATAATTTTTTTTCACAACACCTTATCTTGAGTGACTGCACGCACTGATAATATGTTTAAAATCTCCTCAGGAGTCACTTTCAGTAAGCCCATATGTTTCATTTTATTATAAGGGTATATATTTCAATGTTGATGGATTTCAATATCCTCATTTTCACAAATCATGGATTTTAATATCCTCATTTCCAATATCCATATTTCACAATCATGGATATCCTTATATCATTTATCGATATCCTCCTTCCAATCATTGATATCCTCATTTCATTCATAGCGCTATATTGTATCGACACAATTCAACATTTATTTCCCCACGGCAACATAACTTGCCGAGATATCTCATTATCAATCATCCATTGGGATTACACATTGTGGTTATGTCTATACACTTTTCAAAAGTATATGCCTCCTTTTATCATTTGCTTTGATTCATATTCGGGGAATTATTATGTATTTATCAAAGCAGTTGTAGTTGGTACCAAGGATTAATAATCTGTCATGCATCTTTGAACTTCAAGTTCATATTTCAGTTGTGAGGATATAGTGTGATGCATTTCACATATTTCCAACTATCAATACTCCCCTCATGCTAAGAGATTTCTTGAGCATCAAACTCATATGTCAGTATCTCAGTATTCATCTTCAGTCATAAGAGTTTATATATTATGTTCTCGATATTGGCTGGAGGACTTCGAATAGTATGCCAATTGATATCCCACTTTTATGCGCATATCTTGATCCTTTCTGGGATCTATTCAAGTTTATTTGGGATATATTACTAGCTTTATCTGGTCTGGAATATATGCCTAAACTGTGAGCAAATCATCTCGTAAATTTCTGATTACGAGTCATATAAACATGTGACTATCTAGTGGATCCATAATATCTAATAGTTCACATGTAGAGGAAGTGGGTCCATACTCCCCCTTAATATATTGCAAATTTATTAGGGATTCATTCCCAATATTGGCTAGTAGTGATATTAATCGAGAACAAATATTTGAAGACATGATGTGTTTGTATCACCATATAGGTATTTTACCGGCATATCACATTATCTTTCGGTGCCATTATTGCACATCATTATCAACATGGAGTCGCCGATCCCACATGTCAAATTATGTTCATTATTCAAATATAGAGCCGTACTTCATACGCTTCAGGACGCGGAGTCAAATCTCATACGCGTAATTCCAATCTATAAATAGATTATCATTGTATTCACAATCACCCATATCGAGGGTTTGAATATCATAATTGATTCAATGATTTCGAATCTTCGTAAATATTATCCATCTCTTCCGGTGAATATCATAAAAAGAATTTATCGAGCTCGATTCGAAAGATTAAGGGTGCAAATGAGAAATGGCATCCCAGAAGATATTCGATAGTTGATCGAAGCACAAGTTCGACTACCTGGCGAATTTTTAAATTCATTTAAGTACATGCTAGGTACAGGTAAGAGTAGTTTTGCAAAGAAATAGAGAGCAAAAAGATTATGTGGGTGCTATAAATATGTCCGGTGGGCATGTGATGTAATATCCGCAATTTTCGATTTTCGGTAAATTTCTTTTTTCGGCCGAAGTCCGTTTTGACAACTCGCTCATGACCATTTCGTCATTTCGAGAATGATTAATTCTGCACTTTTTGCCATCCGAGCTCGTTTCGGTGTCGTTTTGTTGAGTTCCGTGCTTTTTAGACGCTTTTCCGCACTTGAGTTCGATTCTTGCGAATCTCGTCCGAAACTGTTGTTTCGAGTTTCTCGTGAGTTCATTTAATGTTATTATTCTTGTTGCAAGCTTTGGTTTGGTGTTTCGATCGCGATCGTGATTTTCGGACGTTTTGGGCCAATTTCGTAATTTCCCAAAGTTTTGGGTAATTACTTCCGTTGTCGAATTTCGAGCCTTCGGGTGGTCGGAATTGTGTGTTCTCTAGCTCTTAGATTCGTATTTGCGAGTACGTCGTAACCGTATCATCGATTCGTATTCAGGTTCCGGTTTCGGGGTCGTTCGGGCCGTCGGAGTTGGCCCCGGCCGACATGGACGGCAATCCAGGCCCGAGGCAGTCTTGCCGAGTCACGGCCGGCTGTGATCGGCAGCTTCTGGCGGAGTCCCGGCGGGTTGTGAGCGGCCGCTTCCGGCCGAGCCGGCCGTGCCGTCGGGCCGCGGCACAGGCCGGCCGGGCCGCGGCACACTCTGTGGCATTTTTCGGCCAAAGCCAGTCTGGGTGCCGCGGCACACGCCGGCTGAGCGCGGCACACCGCCGACCACCGGGAGCCATTTTTGGCCTGTGCCGCGGCACACTCCCCAGGCCGCGGCACCGTGTGCGGCTATTTAAGGCCCATCGACGTTTTTCTCGCCATTTTTCTCCTTCTTCCACTTCTCCCCATGGTGGAGTTGCTCCTATCATGGAGAGATGTTGTTTGTCAACAAATCCATGAAGTTTTGGAGTTCATATCATCAATCATCCATCCTATAACATCCCTTGATCGAGCGAATCAGGTCCGATTTTCTAGAAATCTAATTTTGGGGATTTTGGGTATTTTGTTCGATTTCGCCCGTTTAATCCGATTTAACTTAAGATTGTGATGGATTGATGATTATTAGGATGTATTGTATCATTTCCCTTGTTAACCCATGGTCGGATCGTATCGATTCGTTATTTTGGTCGAGTTCTTGACCGACGCCTTGAAGGTGTCCGGTAAAATGTCATAGAGGGGTTTTCGGGCGTTCTACGATTATTCTTCCACGTATGATCGATGATTTATTGAATTTATGTTGTTAGGGTCGAATTCTTGTGAAGAACTCGAGTCGGAACCCTTCCGTTCATTGTCTTCTTCGGGGTCCGAGCTTCCCGGTCAAACCGTGTTCTTCGGAGCGTTTAGTAGCGGTTATTAAGGCAAGTATCTTATTATACGACTTGTATCTTGTGACTAGTAATTACGTATGATATGTATGACGATTTTGCTTGCCTCTGTAAATATGTTCCGTTTGAGTAGGTTGTGTTTTCCGAAATTTGAAGGCTTTGTGATAATAGTGATATATTGGTATCCGTGTTAGGCGTTGTGCCATTTGTGCAGGATCGCGATGTACATATGAGATGGTTGTACACGTGGTTGTTCAATGTATTGTGTATCGAATGTGTGTTATGTTGGTTAAATGTCGTTGATTGATGATAGTTGTTGCGAGTGTCGAGGTTGTGTTATGTGCGTGCAACGTACGATTTTGTGGTGATCAAGGTGATTGATTAATTGTGCTCATTGTTGTATGTAATGTGAATGTGAATATGTGTGTGACCGCTAAGTTCACTCGTGTTGGTTCGACGGGACCTACGAGGATTCGTGGCAGTGGACTACGGGATCAGAACTTAGTGAGGTACTGAGGTCCAATCGTGCGGGTCTGACGAGGCCTACGATAACGCATGGCAGTGGACCATGAGTTTCGGACACAGTGCGTCCAACCGGGTGAGCTCGACGGGGCTTACGGTGACACGTGGCAGTGGACTACGGTGTCAGGACTGTGTGTGTGATTGTTGTGATTGATATAGTCCGTGCGGGTTGTTATGCCTACGGAGACACGTGACAGTGGATCACGGTGTCGGGATTGGTTATGTTTAGTTAATAGTCCGTGTGGGTTGTTGAACCTACGGAGACACGTGACAGTGGATCACGGTGTCGGAATTGATTATGTTTGTTTAATTGTGCGTGATGTAGTCCGTGCGGGTTGTTGAACCTACGGAGACACGTGACAGTGGATCACGGTGTCATGAGCATGATACTTTCAAATCAAAGTTTTTAAAGGAAAAGTTTTAAGAAAGAACGTTGGGCCGAGCCCCACGAGATTTATGGAAATGTTTCCGGTATTGTAAACCGTTGAATTATGAAACAAGTTTTGGGTTAAGGCCCTTAATGTCTACGAAAAGGTTTTGTAAATTGGGACTCGAGGTCCAAAATAATTTCTGCTTTAAAAATCCCCGAGATGATGTGTTCCTTTTCAAATATCTCTTATTTGAGTTCGAAATTCTAAAACTTCTCGGGATCATTTTGATAATTGATTTCCGTATTAAATTCGTAGTTGCTATTTGCTTGTTACATTTCGTATGGTTTGATACTTGCACTAGTAAAACAGTGGAGTTTTACTAACCCCCGAGTAATCGAGGGGTGGATGTCTGTTTTGCGTCCAGGTACATGCAGATTCAGGGGAGCAGTCACAGGATTGGCACAAGAGAATGACGAGCTGCGATACTAATCATGAGTCGAGAGTTATTTTGATTTTTGTTGTGTTGTCAGAGTTGATTTCAGTCTTCCGCTGTATTGTATTTCGACCCCTGTGTGGGTAATGTTATTTAAGTCAGTTTTTTTTATTGGGTTGTGTGACCTCATCGGTCTGTGTATTCACGTGTAAGTGACCATATCGGTCTGTATCATTTTATTGTTCGACCCTGGTCGGGCAAGCATTTGGTTGTTTATGGATGTTTAGCCTGGTAGATCCTTGTGGAAAGGGTCTACGGCGTGTAATATTCCCATACGGTTTTGGGGATGTTACAATTATGGTATCGGAGCTTAGGTTGCGGAAACCTAGGCTGTCGGGTCGAGTCGAGTCGTGGTTTGTCGAGTAATGTGTTGTCTTGTCGTTCGAGTCGTCAGGTGACAAGTTGAGTTGTGCGTAGTCACAACGTGTCGGATATGTTGTCGGATGAGATTAGTATCGTGGGCGACCGTCGTCTCCGTGCGGCCTGTGGACGTAAGTCTCCTCTTTTATGCGAAGTACCTGTGTATCATGATTGTATCTAAATGAGTTAATTGCGGTGCATAATTTTATTTGCACGGTGTTGTGAATATAGTTGTATTTAATACGTGTGACATATAATACATGTATAAAACTGGGCCTATTGTTGTTTTACCTTTGAACCACTGTGAGGGGTGGTATAGTGTGAAAATTGAGAACCTTGTTGGGTTTTGAATAAGGTATCGACGATTGAGTTCGTGAGAAACTCCGAGGAACGGTTTTGTTATATGTTTAAACTAGATAATGTGAGACGTATTCGATTGGATTGTGCATGTTGGACTGTATTTTTTTTTCCGCTGCGTGAGTTCTTGCAAATGGCTTTCGACCTTTTGCCAATTAAGTTTGATTTCGAAAACCGATTCCTTTAACCGAGTTTTTGGCGTTATGGCCTTGAACGTTTTGGCAAAATTCTTGTCACGATACTTAGTATTTTGTAAATGGCTTTTGTGAGTTTTTGAAATATTACCGTCATCGGCATTTTTAACGTTGTAAATGGTTTTTAGCCTGGTGAGTTCCAGCGCGGGACCCACGGCGCTATAATATTTTGCGTGATTACCTAGAGTTTTTGGGCATTCTAGCCCATTGAATTATCTTTAAAAACCTTGAGTATCTTAGAAAATAAATTTCGAGACATACTTTTAAAATGAATTATTCTCTCGTGGTACATCCAAGGTGCCACAATATGTTTCAAAATTCTTCTACCTCGAGGACCCAAAATGTTTTGAGATATTTTCAATGTTTTATAAACACTTTTACTTAGACCCGAGGGTCGAATATTCTAAAGTTTTTCACTAAGAGAAGGTGTCCTCATTTTTGTTCAACGCTAGATGATTTTCAAGGTCTCGAAAATGAGGTTTGTTCAACTTTTTGTAAAATGATACTCAAGATCAACTGGTGTTTCCAAACTGTTTCCAAAAGGTGGTTTTCGTTTTTAAAACCTATCATTCATGTTTGTAGACCAGGAATGTGTGTATGATATTCACATTGTTGTTAGAATGTTAGCTCCCGAGTATGATGGAATTGGTGGTGTGAACGTTGAGTCGTTCGCCATGCATCTGTTTTTGTTGTCCCATTGTGGGAGGTGTGATGACGATCTTTAATGTTGTCATTTCGTGGTGACTTGCGTGTTATCGCACCTGTGTGAGCTGTTAAAGCTTGGGTTTGTACGTTTGTGTACATGTGTGATTGTTTCACGATGTTTGTAATTATGTGCTAGTTATTGTTCGGGCCGTTAAGGTTGCCGAACGATACCGTCGTAGCTGTATTGTTTGTGTGTGTATTACTTTACGATGGAAATCCTTGCATATGATATGTGTTATGATTCTTTGTTGTGCTGAGTTGGCATCTCTTCTATGTTGTTTTGCGACGTTATGCCCCATTATATCTAGCATTTTGTATTTTCGGTATGCCGAGCCGAGACATTTCAACCGTGATGCGCTGGGGCATGCGCATGTAAATTGTCCTTCTCGTCGGTAACACATTTCGAGTGCAGACTCGAGGGTCACCGAATTTAGTTTTGCGAATTGGCTACCGAGACTTTCGGAGTTCGCGCTTCAGTACAGTTATCAGGATCGGCTCTGAGAGGCCCAGTGGAGATTTTTCTGTCGGTTGCTTTTTGTGTGGTTAACTTGTTTCCGTTGTTGTGAGCTTCGGGGACGACATTTCTTTTATAAGAGGTCGAATATAATACCCGTATTATTTTTGGCTTCTGCATTTTCTCTTTCTCAATTCTATCGGCTCGCTCGTGTTCATTGATACTTTCTGAACTTGTTCTGTATTCCGGTTTCATCGTTCGAACGAGCTGTGATCTTGTTGTGGGTCGATTTGGTTATCGCTGTGACTTTTTCGAGTTCGGTTCGATCCTTGTGAAACTTGTTCGGAAGTGACATCATCTGGTTTTATTAGTTCTTTTATTCGAAGTGGATTGGATTTTGAACCTCTGTATTTTCGACTCTATTGACTCGTTTATGTTCGTTGATATTTTCTGAGCTTGTCCTGTCCCTTGCTTTTGTTGATCGAACGAGTGTGGTATTGTTTCGGAATAACTCGTTTGTCGTTGTGATTTTTCAATTGCTATTCCATTTCCTGTGGATTTTATGTGGGTGCACATCTTGTTGTTTTCACCGGATCATGTTTTGTCTCGAGTCGAGATGTGAACTTCGGAGTTTGTCGGTTGAACCTTATTGTTCTTCGTGATCCGAACATGATTATTCGATTTTTGTTGACTCGATCGTTATGGTTGATCATTGATTGTTCGTTTTTTTTGTTGATCTCGATTCATGATTGTTGAACGTTCAGACTCCTTCGTAATTTCCTTAAGTTCGAGAAAGTAGTCTCGTTTCGATCTTCCAACCCTTGGGCGGTGGAATTCCATATTTGTTCAGCGTTTGGCTCGCGTTTTGATTGATGAACCGTTGGGTTGGTGTTAGGCGTATTTTTATACGCTTATTTATCATTATTTTGTAGTATTTTGGAGTGTGAAATCATCTAAATGAGCTTTTAATGCCTTAATTTTGTATGATTGACAGGAAATTGAAGTCCGGAAGCTTAAACGATGCAAAACGGGCGAAAACGGCAATACTGGACTATGAGCCGCGGCACAAGGAAGCTGAGCCGCGGCAAAGGAAGACGCCAGCCGAAGGGCAGAGTAGGCTGTACTCTGTGCCGCGGCACAGCCCATGTGAGCCGCGGCACAGAAGGATTTAATTACGCCCAGGTATTCAGATTTTGGCGATGTGCCGCGGCACAGGTTCAGTGAGCCGCGGCACACTTAGCGGGTTTGGTTCGTCTGCGCGGATTTTGGGCCGTTTCGAAGCCAGTTTTCAACCAACTAATACGGACGCGATTTATGGAGATGCTGAGCTATAAATAGGGCTTAAGACCCTAATTTAATGATCGGGGGAATCATTGGAGCTAAACCAAGGAGCTTAAGCTTGGAGACAGAGAAGAGGAGGAAAGCAGAGGAATTCAAGGCAGAAGGCGGAAGCTGAAGAACGGAGGAATCCGAGCTTCATCTGCGTTTGAATTTTATGCTTTCGTTTATTTATTTTGTATTGTCAGTTGTTAGCATGTCAGGCTAAAGCCCTAATCTAGGGTTTTGATGAAACCATTATTTTGACGAATTGATTTAGGTTATCCAATTTATTACCTTTTTATTGAGTTTTCCCAATTATGTTTAATGCTTGCAATTATCTGGCCAATAGTTGTATTGATTTAATCATTCACTTCGAATCGGGAGAGGAGATTTGGTGAGGAACTATTGGTGAGGACCGTTTTATTCTGTGAGATAGGAATATACTCATAGGAACTACGTGGCCTTTAGGAGATTTCATGCTTTCTGCCTAGCGACGAGATAAGTCACCTAGGGATAGAGTGCGTTAGTCGCCGTTAGATAAATCTATTGACCTCGGGAGAGGCGGTAGAATATATTAGCAATCTCCGCCTTCAATAAATTGGGAAAATTATTTATTACGGATAATCAAGATTAAATTCGGATAAATTAAGGTGGATTCAGAACTCTAGACTTATTTATAATTTGATTCCTTTTATTCAAGCTATCGTTTCTGTTTAGTCTTTCAAGAATTCTTTTAGTTATTAATCCAAAACCCAACTTCGATTGTTCAAATAAAATTGGGATAAAACGTCGGTAGTTAGAGATTCAATCCTCGTGGGAACGATACTCTACTTATCACTTTATTACTTGTAACGATGACGTACACTTGCGTGTAGGAAATATCGCAACAAGTTTTTGGCGCCGTTGCGGGGATTGAAATTTTTCTAATATCGACTTAATTATTTCAGTTTTAATTTGAGCGTTTTATTTTTATTTTTGTGTATTTAATTTTGTTTATTCGTTTTCCTTTCGGGACCTTTCGTGTAGTGCATGAGAAGACTCGTGTAACGAAGGCCTACTACCTTTGGACACCGAGCTCGAGCGCACTCTAAGAAGGAATAAAAAGGGAAAAGAGAGTTGCGACATTTACGGTCAAGATGGCCGAAAATATTGAAATCAAGGAGGAGACAACCAAGTGCGGCAAGTTCAACCGAACTCGCTCTTGGGATTATGCCATGCCGCAAGCCAACGCAAATTTTTCGAATTCGGCGTCCCACCATCCAAGCTAATAATTTTGAAATCAAGCCCGCCATTATTCGGATGGTACAGGCAAGCCCTTTCGTGGATTGCGAAGGGCACCCGAATGCCCACATTGCTTCGTTCCTTGAGATATGCGACACATTTAAAACAAATGGTGTCACCGACGATGCCATCCGATTGAGGCTTTTCCCTTTTTCTTTGAGGGATAAAGCAAAATTCTGTTGAATTCCTTACCGGTCGATTACAACTTGGGAGAGGTTAGTGCAAGCCTTCCTTGCAAAATTTTTCCCACCGGCTAAGACGGCGCGGTTGAGAAAGCGAGATAACTACTTTTGCCGATTTGATATGGAATCGCTCCACGAGGCGTGGGAGCGATATAAAGAATTACTTCAAGATGCCCTCATCACGGCATTCTGATTGGCTTTTGCACACATTTTATGGTGGTTTGAGTGCTTCTACACGCACTTTAGTGGATGCGACCTCGGAGGAACATTCATGGGAAAATCTATGGCCGAGGCTCACGTGCTTTTGGAGGATATGGCTGAAAACGCTTACCAATGGCCGTGAAGATTGACACCGAAGAGGGTAATGGAAGTTTCGAGCAATGATCCGATTTCCACCTTGTCAGCTCAAGTCGCCGCTTTGACACAACAGCTCCAGAACTTTTCGCACGCACCAGCCCCCGTTACCATTGAGACGTGTAATTGGTGTAACGGATCACACCCGAGTGCGGAGTGTCAATTTGGAAATCCGTTCGAGCAAAATCAGATGGAGCAAGCTCAATTCGTAGGAAATGGGAATCGACCGAATAACCCGTACTCCAATACTTATAATCCGGGGTGGCGCAATCACCCCAACTTTTCATGGAGAAACGGACAGAGCACACACCAGCCCCCTTTCACTCAGAATCAACAGCAGCCCCCTTCCGCTCCTAAAGTGTCTCTCGAGGAAGCGCTTGCAAAATTGGCGGCCAATACGAGTCAATTTATGACTCGGACGGAAGCTACACTACAAAATCATTCTGCTTCCATTCGGAATTTGGAGGTCCAGCTGGGCCAAATCGCGAATGTGTTGACAGCTCGTCCGGAGGGAGCATTGCCGAGTACAACAGAGACTAATCCTAGAGAGAGTTTAAATGCAGTTAGCTTGAGAAGCGGGAGAGATGTGCTAGATCAGCCCGAGCTGGGTAAAGAGAAGAAGGTGATTGAGGAAGAGATGGAATTAAAGCTAGAGGAGTCGAAGGAAGTTCAGCCGGATAACTCAAAGACATGTGTTCCCCCCGTTCCGTTTCCGCAGAGATTACAACAAAGGAGGGCGGACAAACAATTTTCTAAGTTCCTTGAGGTGTTCAAAAAGCTTCACATAAATATTCCGTTCGCCGAAGCATTGGAGCAGATGCCGAGTTATGTCAAGTTCATGAAAGAGATATTATCTAAGAAGAGAAAACTTGAAGAGTTTGAAACGGTTGCCTTGACAGAGGAGTGCAGTGCAATTCTTCAAAAGAAGCTCCCACCTAAATTGAAAGATCCGGGAAGCTTCAACATACCGTGCACCATGGGGAATCTTTCGTTTGATAAGGCACTATGCGATCTGGGTGCAAGTATCAACCTCATGCCTCTATCGATTTTCCAAAAGCTGAATATTGGGGAAGCCAAGCCAACCACAGTCTCCTTACAATTGGCGGATCGATCGATAAAGTATCCGAGGGGAGTGATCGAGGATGTTTTAGTTAAAGTCGATAAGTTCTTCTTTCCGTGATTTCATCGTACTAGACATGGAGGAAGATGAAAATATTCCGATCATCTTGGGACGACCATTTCTAGCTACGGGCCGCACCCTTATAGACGTGGAAAAGGGGAGTTAACTCGAGGGTCCAAGGCAGGCAAGTCACTTTTCAAGTGTTCAAATCGCTCCCATGTCCCGGAAGTGCTGATAAAGAGTCTCAAATTGAAAGCGTGGATGTTGTTGAAAGAGGAAAGCACCGAAAACATCGTCGGTGGAAAAATTCAGATTTTGTGTTGAGTGGCCCAAGTTTTAAGGAGGATGTTGAACGAGTGGCATTCCTCGAGCATGAGGAAAAATCTGCTGCAGTCGTGAGTTCGTTGGCGAAGGAGGAGAGTGAGCCGAAAGCCAAAAGAAAAATTAGTCATGGAGAAACCGGGTGTTTCGGGAAGTTTTTCAAGTCGAAACCTCTTCGCAAACAACATTTGATTACCGAACCGAGAATCGAACCGCTGATGACCAATGGTCATAATTTTAACCAACATATAAACAGTTCGATAAACGGGGCGGAAGCCAAATGGAGTTTGCGAAAAGCAAACTAACGTTGTTCAATAGGTCCGGCTGAAGACTATAAACTTAGCGCTTCTCGGGAGGCAACCCGAGCTCGTAGTTGTAGAATTTTGCATTTCTTTATTTTTCTTATTTTTCGTGATTCTTAGTTTTCATCATTTCTGTGCTTCTATCTGCTTCTTCCTCTCGTTTTTAACGTCTTCTTTTCAAAATTCTGTGCAGGAAAGTCCTAGGGGAGAAACTGGAGTATGAGCCGCGGCACAGTTATTGTGAGCCGCGGCACACATCAATAGCAAAGGGAGGCAAAACCGACTGTACCTTGCGCCGCGGCACGGCATAAATGAGCCGCGGCACACTTGAGCAATGAGCCGCGGCACCCGGAATTTGAGCCGCGGCACACGACAAATCGAGACACAGGTGAAAAAGGATCGTACCTTGTGCCGCGGCTCAGATCTGTGCCGCGGCACACTATTCGGAATCCTAAAGGCCAGGTAGCTTATAACATGCATTCGGCCGGCATTTATCAGTACGATTTTCCTTCTCCTTGCCTTCCCTCCCCGGTCGACCGGCCGAAGCAATTCCTTCATCTTTTCCCTGCGATTCTTCTTGAAATCTCGAAGAGGTATGTTTCAATCTTGTGATTTTACTTGCTTATGGTTTATATTTGGAAGTGGGGTATGTGTTTGATGATTGGAACATGTTTATTGCTCCTTCAAATAGCTTTGTGATTGTAGAGAATAACAGGTGGTTTTATCGAATTTTCTTGATTAAATTGGAATATCAATGAGTTGATTGTGTTAAGTTGTTGCTAATTGAATTGCATTTTGTTCTTGGGGGCTGAATCGAGCTAGAACTATGTTTATTCTTCAAGTAAACATGCGCCCTCAAGGTGTCCGACAAATTGCCCAAATGAATAGTTTTCTTTGAAAAAGCAAGTGTTTTGAAGTTTTGTGCAAAAGTATACGTTTTCAATCTACAACAAGCCCGACCTTTACATCCAGTGTCAATGTTTAAGTCCCAAATTCATCTTTCTCTCTCGTATGCGCTAGTGTCTTAATTTCGAATTCTGGTTTGATGTCTTTAGCCACGCATATATCATCGTTATTATTGTTGCGTAAATAAACCCTCGTGTTGTACTTCTCGGGGGTGATTATGGCGCGCACGAAGAAGTTGACCAAGCCACATAGTACCGAGTCATCCCCTACGCGAGGAGACCTCTCGGTCGGGCCGAGGTGGAAGGGCACTAATTTTCGGACCTCGTGATCCTCAAGTTTTTAAATGAATAGATCCGTCCGCGTACACTTATTCCAGAGTGAGGTTTTTCTCGTGCTCCTCTGGACGGGGAGTTGATCATGATGATTGTCGAGATGGGATGGGCTAGATTTACCGCACCTCTGAGCGGCGGTCATTTCGATCGTCCCAGAGTTTTATGCCGGCGCTCTGTGAAGCACATCCGGCGGGGCATACGTTGCCATCTCTAGAGTCGCGGACTCAGTCGACGTCCGAGGGGTCACAGTTGATTTCTCCCCGACCGCTATTCGGAGGCTTTTTGGGTTTCCGGCGGTTGTGAGACGGCTATGACCACGTGATGACCGGCCTCACTAAGGAGGCCACGCTTGAGACGATTGCGCGGCCGGTACCGGCCCAGGAGCGGCGAGCACAGAGCTCATCTACTTTTCACTTTAGGAGCTCGCGCCTCAGCCCGGCTCAGGCGAGACCAGCTTTACTTTATTTGTGCCCGCATTGATCCCACCTCCCGGATCCGTGCAGTTTTCTCTCCGCGCCCGGATACTTTTGCTATCACCTCCGGTTGCGTTTTGATGTGGCCCCCATTACGGTTCGATCTATCTTCCAGAGTATCCAGGGGCCAAGACGGGTTGAAGCACCCCTCCCTCATATGCGCTTTATGCCGTGATGGCCGACGTGGTCACCGACGAGCCGATGCTTGCCCCACAGCCCCGATCGACCACCGCATCATATCGCACTTTGAGCGGTGGGGCGGAGCGCCGGCACACGCTCGGGGCGAGGATTTTTGCTCGAGGAGGCTCATGAGGATCCCAGAGCCGCTTTTGTTGACGCACGGAGAGGCCGGCCCCGCGGCTGACAGAGCGAGGTTGGAGGAGCTGTTTGATGGGGTGCGGGAGGATCTCGAGGAGAGAGAGAGAGGAGCCGAGAGAGGAGTTGAGGAGAGAGAGAGACGAGATGAGGAGAGAGAGAGAGAGAGCTGGATGGCCGCCTTGCGAGAGGAGCAGCGCGGGCGGCGCGGAGAGTGTTATTCTTTGCCGCGAGCCGAGATGAGAGAGCAGCCCGCCGGCCAGCCCGACGAGCGGAGAGGCGTCTTGCCGCGAGGAGGCTTATCATCGAGCACCTCGCCGCATGGGACGGCCCACATCATGCATCCCGACGGGCCATTTATCTGCGCCCGGCCAGCTCCACACCACCCTCCTCACCGGACGATGCACCACCGGCTCGAGCGGATCGGAGGGGAGTACTTGACCTTTTACTTTTCTTGCATTTCATTTTTTTGTCCATTGAGGTCAATGTACGTCCTAAGTTTGGGGGAGGGATTTACATTCAGTCTACATTCATTGCTGTACTCTATTTTCTTGCTGTACATTATATTTTGTTGCATTTTTCTTTCTTTGCGAAAATTTTTTTTATTATTAGCCTTGCTTGCCGTAGTTTTTCTTTATTCGTGAATTTTCGTGTTTCTATTATGTGTGATACTGATGTTACGACACTGTCTTTCTCTCTGAAGAAGCGGGCGAGTTTTAGTCGAGTTGTAGTCAGTTATTTCTGTTCTGCTTAGTAGTCAATTAGGTCCGAAATTTTTTGCGATTGTAGAGGACTTGGCAGATAAGAAACGATACATACTTGTTTTTAAATCCCCATCATTACGTTTGGCTACATTTTCCGGATAGTGAGTCGTACTGTTTCTTTAGTCGTGTTGGCACTTAAATGGAGTTTAGAGTCGGTCAGTTTTTCCCCAAAAGTCGAGATAATGTGTTCTATGAAGGGAAGTCTAGTAACCGGGGGTATTCGCGTGACCCGTTGTTTACTCTCGCGTAAAACGACGACCCCGATTAGACTAGTGATTTAGTGATTTCACATGTGCCAATGATAGGAAGCCTAGTAACCGGGGGCATTCGCGTGACCCGCTGTTTACTCTCGCGTCAAACAGCAACCTTGATTCGGACATGTGGAAATTATGTATTCGAGTTGTTTCTCACATTTGTAGACGGAACTTAGTAACTAGAAGCATCCATGTACCCCATGAGTGTCTTTTACGTCAAACGGTTCCCGAATACATGAGAATGGAAGTTCCACCCTAGGATTATCCCGATGAAACATCCCGAGATCCTAACCTAGTGGTCGACTCGAATCAGATTCTTGAGCATATTTATATAAGGGGATCTTGTCAGGGTTTATTTGTTATGAGACTCGTGAAAAAAAAAAAAAAATTGTGCCTTTAGGCGTGGAACGGCGAACTAGCTTGTTTATGTTAGCCTTTCATATTGACGGTTGATTTGACTCATGTTTTGTTGATCTTTGGTGAGTTTTCTTCATGAACAAATGATTAGGGTGAACTTGATTACTTTGCGGTATCACGATTAAAGTGCAACTCGCTTTTATGACACTCGTATTTTTAGAGAGAATGGCAGATAGTATTGATTAGGTTGAACACCGTGAGTTGCACGATGATTCACGACATTCTTTTATTGACTTTAATTCTTTTTGCTTGAGGACAAGCAAAGGCTTAAGTTTGGGGTATTTGTTAGGCGTATTTTTATACGCTTATTTATCATTATTTTGTAGTATTTTGGAGTGTGAAATCATCTAAATGAGCTTTTAATGCCTTAATTTTGTATGATTGACGAAATTGAAGTCCGGAAGCTTAAACGATGCAAAACGGCGAAACGGCAATATCTTGGACTATGAGCCGCGGCACAAGGAAGGCGAGCCGCGGCAAAGGAAGACGCCACCGAAGGGCGAGTAGTGTGCATGCAGCCTGGCCCATGTGAGCCGCGGCACGAAGGATTTAATTACGCCCGGTATTCAGATTTTGGCGATGTGCCGCGGCACGAGTTGATGAGCCGCGGCACACTTAGCGGGTATGGTTCGTCTGCGCGGATTTTGGGCAGTTTCGAAGCCAGTTATCAACCAACTAATAAGGACCCGATTTATGGAGATGCTGAGCTATAAATAGGGCTTAATACACTAATTTAATGATCGGGGGAATCATTGGAGCTAACCCAAGGAGCTTAAGCTTGGAGACAGAGACGAGGAGGAAAGCACACGCAGTCAAGGCCGAAGGCGGAAGCTGAAGAACGGAGGAATACGAGCTTCATCTGCGTTTGAATTTTATGCTTTCATTTATTTATTTTGTATTGTCGATTGTTAGCATGTCAGGCTAAAGCCCTAATCTAGGGTTTTGATGAAACCATTATTTTGACGAATTGATTTAGGTTATCCAATTTATTACCTTTTTATTGAGTTTTCCCAATTATGTTTAATGCTTGCAATTATCTGGCCAATAGTTGTATTGATTTAATCATTCACTTGAATCGGGAGAGGAGATTTGGTGAGGAACTATTGGTGAGGACCGTTTTATTCTGTGAGATAGGAATATACTCATAGGAACTACGTGGCCTTTAGGAGATTTCATGCTTTCTGCCTAGCGACGAGATAAGTCACCTAGGGATAGAGTGCGTTAGTCGCCGTTAGATAAATCTATTGACCTCGGGAGAGGCGGTAGAATATATTAGCAATCTCCGCCTTCAATAAATTGGGAAAATTATTTATTACGGATAATCAAGATTAAATTCGGATAAATTAAGGTGGATTCAGAACTCTAGACTTATTTATAATTTGATTCCTTTTATTCAAGCTATCGTTTTCTGTTTAGTCTTTCAGTAATTCTTTTAGTTATTAATCCAAAAACCCAACTTCGATTGTTCAAATAAAATTGGGATACGAAAACGTCGGTAGTTAGAGATTCAATCCTCGTGGGAACGATACTCTACTTATCACTTTATTACTTGTAAACGATGACGTACACTTGCGTGTAGGAAATATCGCAACAGTTGGTCAATCGTATTGATTTTTGTTCGTTGTGTTTTATGATTGTTCAGATAATCGACTCGATTGTATTATCTGTTTGATGACGCTTGTCACTTGTTGATATTATTATGTCTATACCGGTGGCGTCGTGTTGGTCGTCGTGGAGCGTGTTTTCACGCCGTATATTCCGTTGCGTTGCTTGTAACGTTTCGCCGTTGGGCATGAGTTACGCACTTCTTGTGTATCTCGTTGAGTTTTTCCTGGCGGGATATTTCTTCTCCCTACTTGTTTTAAGTTTCGGGACGAAACTTCTTTTAAGGAGGGTAGAATGTAATATCCGCAATTTTCGATTTTCGGTAAATTTCTTTTTTCGGCCGAAGTCCGTTTTGACGACTCGCTGATGACCGTTTCGTCATTTCGAGAATGATTAATTCTGCATTTTTTGTCATTCGATCTCGTTTCGGTGTCGTTTTGTTGAGTTCCGTGCTTTTTAGACGCTTTTCCGCACTTGAGTTCGATTCTTGCGAATCTCGTCCGAAACTGTTGTTTCGAGTTTCTCGTGAGTTCACTTAATGTTATTATTCTTGTTGCAAGCTTTGGTTTGGTGTTTCGATCGCGTATCGTGATTTTCGGACGTTTTGGGCCATTTTCGTAATTTCCCAAAGTTTTGGGTAATTACTTCCGTTGTCGAATTCCGAGCCTTCGGGTGGTCAGAATTGTGTGTTCTCTTAGCTCTTAGATTCGTATTTGCGAGTACGTCGTAACCGTATCATCGATTCGTATTCAGGTTCCGGTTTCGGGGTCGTTCGGGCCGTTGGAGTTGGCCCCGGCCGACATGGCCGGGCAATCTGGGCCCAGGCCGGTACTGGCCGAGTCACGGCCGGTAGTGATCGGCAGCTTCCGGCCGAGCAGGCCGTGCCGTAGGGCCGCGGCACATGCCGGCAGGGCCGCGGCACACTCTGTGGCATTTTTCGGCCAACCGATCTGCACGGTGCCGCGGCACACGCGGCTGCGGCACACCGCCGACCACCGGGAGCCATTTTTGGCCCGTGCCGCGGCACACTCCCGCTGGCACACACCGTGCACCTATTTAAGGCCCAAGACGTTTTTCTCGCCATTTTCTCCTTCTTCCACTTCTCCCCGCTGGTGAGTTGCTCCTATCATGGAGAGATGTTGTTTGTCAACAAATCCATGAAGTTTTGGAGTTCATATCATCAATCATCCATCCTATAACATCCCTTGATCGAGCGAATCGTCAGATTTTCTAGAAATCTAATTTTGGGGATTTTGGGTATTTTGTTCGATTTCGCCCGTTTAATCCGATTTAACTTAAGATTGTGATGGATTGATGATTATTAGGATGTATTGTATCATTTCCCTTGTTAACCCATGGTCGGATCGTATCGATTCGTTATTTTGGTCGAATTCTTGACCGACGCCTTGAAGGTGTCCGGTAAAATGTCATAGAGGGGTTTTCGGGCGTTCTACGATTATTCTTCCTCGTATGATCGATGATTTATTGAATTTATGTTGTTAGGGTCGAATTCTTGTGAAGAACTCGAGTCGGAACCCTTCCGTTCATTGTCTTCTTCGGGGTCCGAGCTTCCCGGTCAAACCTTGTTCTTCGGAGCGTTTAGTAGCGGTTATTAAGGCAAGTATCTTATTATACGACTTGTATCTTGTGACTAGTAATTACGTATGATATGTATGACGATTTTGCTTGCCTCTGTAAATATGTTCCGTTTGAGTAGGTTGTGTTTTCCGAAATTTGAAGGCTTTGTGATAATAGTGATATATTGGTATCCGTGTTAGGCGTTGTGCCATTTGTGCAGGATCGCGATGTACATATGAGATGGTTGTACACGTGGTTGTTCAATGTATTGTGTACCGAATGTGTGTTATGTTGGTTAAATGTCGTTGATTGATGATAGTTGTTGCGAGTGTCGAGGTTGTGTTATGTGCGTGCAACGTACGATTTTGTGGTGATCAAGGTGATTGATTAATTGTGCTCATTGTTGTATGTAATGTGAATGTGAATATGTGTGTGACCGCTAAGTTCACTCGTGTTGGTTCGACGGGACCTACGAGGATTCGTGGCGGTGGACTACGGGATCGTAACTTAGTGAGGTGCGAGGTCCAATCGTGCGGGTGCAGCGAGGCCTACGATAACGCATGGCAGTGGACCATGAGTTTCGGACACAGTGCGTCCAACCGGGTGAGCTCGACGGGGCTTACGGTGACACGTGGCAGTGGACTACGGTGTCAGGACTGTGTGTGTGATTGTTGTGATTGATATAGTCCGTGCGGGTTGTTATGCCTACGGAGACACGTGACAGTGGATCACGGTGTCGGGATTGGTTATGTTTAGTTAATAGTCCGTGTGGGTTGTTGAACCTACGGAGACACGTGTCAGTGTTTCACGGTGTCGGAATTGATTATGTTTGTTTAATTGTGCGTGATGTAGTCCGTGCGGGTTGTTGAACCTACGGAGACACGTGACAGTGGATCACGGTGTCATGAGCATGATACTTTCAAATCAAAGTTTTTAAAGGAAAAGTTTTAAGAAAGAACGTTGGGCCGAGCCCCACGAGATTTATGGAAATGTTTTCGGTATTGTAAACTGTTGAATTATGAAACAAGTTTTGGGTTAAGGCCCTTAATGTTTACGAAAAGGTTTTGTAAATTGGGACTCGAGGTCCAAAAGAATTTCTGCTTTAAAAATCCCCGAGATGATGTGTTCCTTTTCAAATATCTCTTATTTGAGTTCGAAATTCTAAAACTTCTCGGGATCATTTTGATAATTGATTTCCGTATTAAATTCGTAGTTGCTATTTGCTTGTTACATTTCGTATGGTTTGATACTTGCACTAGTAAAAGCAAGGAGTTTTACTAACCCCGATGTCGGGGTGGATGTCTGCTTTGCGTCGGTACATGCAGATTCAGGAGCGATCACAGATTGGCACAAGAGGATGACGAGGCTGCGATACTAATCATGAGTCGAGAGTTATTTTGATTTTTGTTGTGTTGTCGAGTTGATTTAGGTCTTAGTGTATTGTATTTCGACCCCTGTGTGGGTAATGTTATTTAAGTCAGTTTTTTTTATTGGGTTGTGTGACCTCATCGGTCTGTGTATTCACGTGTAAGTGACCATATCGGTCTGTATCATTTTATTGTTCGACCCTGGTCGGGCAAGCATTTGGTTGTTTATGGATGTTTAGCCTGGTAGATCCTTATGGAAAGGGTCTACGGCGTGTAATATTCCCATACGGTTTTGGGGATGTTACATGTGACACACGATGCAAATCTGTGGGGGTTGTATCCAAAATTTGAGTAGATAAAATAGCATTTATCAAGGGTGGATTGAGTAAGGAATCTATGGATCTTGATATTCAACAGATTCTTTATACACATCCCAGTGGATACGTTCATCATAAAATAATGGCTTTGTGGATACAATTTAAAGATGAACGGGAACGTTATAGTCATGAAAAATTAGTCTCAAGAGATCCAGTTTGTAAGTCCGTTATGTCAAAGTTGGTATAAGGTAATAGAAAAATAATGCAAGTTGGTGAATATTATTTTCCAATATTTAAATTTCTCAGCTGCCGATCGGTAACGTCATTTTCATTAAAAAATTTAATATCATATCTTTCGTTTTCTTTTGCAATTTTGTCAAAAAGAAAATAGTAGAAATAGTGACTTATGTGTCGCTCCTTTTTCAATGAAAATAGTGAAGTCATTTATCGTTTAGTAAGAAGTTTGTTCTTTAAATTTGGGATCCACAAATCAGAAAATGAATCTCTCATAAAAGTATTTTGAAAGTCTAGTGTCGAAAGATGGAGTTCTCAGAATCCTCATATAGATCTCATCCAATTAAAACTATATGTATTTTAGGTGGATCCAAATTGATAGGTCATATCCAGTATATAGATATGGCATATCAATTCGTAAAAGAATTAGGAAAACACAAAATCGATATATTGTATGGTGGGAGTAATTATAGATTTTTGGGTTATCTTTTAGAGGCTGCACAAAATGGGATAATAAGAGTAACAAGTGTCTTACACTATCCCAAAGTTAGAACCAGTAGTATAGGGGGTTCAACTGGGTTGATGCTTCAAGCACAGTCTGTGCATGATAGCTTGATGTATGTGGTGGATAATAGTGATGCCTTTATTGTTCTTCCAGGTGACTATGGCACACTCAATGAGATATTCAACATCACGTCATGGGCTGAGCGGGACTTCCATACCAAACCTATAGGTTTGTTGAATATTAATAATTTCTTCAGCGATTTGCTTGCCTTTCTGGATCAAGGAGTAGATCACAAGTTTATATCTCAGCCATCACAATGTAATACCCGAAATTTCTATGTAATTGGAACTGGTGATATTGAAATGATTGTACTTGATCTGAGTATTATTTTTCCGTATTTCATAATCCGATGTTGTCGAGCGTTTAATTTCGTGGTTGTGATTTAAAGAATGTAAATCTGCGCATATAGCGCACGCTACCGGATATGTTTAGCGTGCGCTAACGAGGGTTCATAGCGCACGCTACTGAAGGTCATTAGCGCACGCTATGCGTGGTCAAATTGATTGGGACGTGCGGTAGGTGAGATCTGGCCGGGGGACCCCTGTCGGATAGTGTCGGGATGTACCTGGACGGCTTTCGGGGAAAAGCCGAGTCAACGCCTTAGCGCACGCTACAGGTATATGCGTAGCGCACGCTAAGTGCCGAGTACAGTTTAGTCAGTGAGCCGTTAGCGCACGCTACGAACAGGGTCTAGCGCGCGCTAATAACCATTTATTATAAATAGGACAGCATCCTATTCGTGATTTCAGTTCTCTCTTCTCCCATTACCCGAATTCTTACACTTAAAACATAACTTCCTTCATCCTAAACACTTCATATCAACACCCTAGTTCGTGATTGAAGATCGTATATCATTGGAGATTGGTGTTCAAGCTTTCGGTGTTGGATTGCTTCAACTTCCTCCGTGTTCTTCACTACTTTGAGGTAGGTGATTCTTCACCGATGTTAGTAATGTTTTTAAGGACGTCTGATCATGTTTTGATAGCCAGTTATTTCGTTTATGATCGGTCATCACATGTTAGAAGGATACTTTTGACGTATCGGCACTATTTATCGTATGAACCTTTGAACCATCTCAGTTTATGGACTCCTAAGCGTTTTTCAAATCGATTTATGATCGATGTCGGAGATTACCTAGTTCGTATATTTTACGTAAAAAATCATATGTTTTGGGACTTGGAATAAATCGGAACTTAGAATATTTCTTGAAGATCTTAGAAAAGATATGATGTTGAGTTGGTTATCCGTATATTTGTACCTCATGATCATGGAACTTCCACAAAACTTATTAGCATGACGTGCTTGAGGATGACTTGTTGTATCAACATAGAATTCATGAACTTACCACCTTTCAACCCAGTTTTTCCGTTAGCAGTATTCTGCCATGCAGGGTTAGCGCACGCTAACATATATGAGTTAACGTGCGCTATCGGGGTTCAGTTAGCGCACGATACGTACGTAGCGTACGTTATGTATCGGCGGTTCATTGATCGATTCGTAACTAGCGCACGCTAGTCTTACACGATAGCGTCGCTAACGACTGCTTAGCGCCGCGTTACGTGAAGTACGTAGCGCACGCTAAGCGATCGAGCATTGGTTATTTTGAGCTTTTCGCCGTGAGACCGAATTGTTAGGCCATCATTCGACTTGAGATGATTTGTATATCGTTCCTTTTGTTAAGGTTCGAGCTTGTTACGTGGATCGAAGGAGGCGGCCTTCGAGTGTGTCGAGAACATTGAAGTGTTTCGTCCTTGCCATTTTCGAGGCAAGTATCATATGTCGAGTTCGATTTATCATGCTTGTGGTTTTATTCATATTGTTGAATATGAGATGTATTTGAGAATTCTCGTGATATTCGTTGTTGTTTGTTCGTATTGATGAACATATTGAAATGCATATGTGTATGCATAATTGATTGATTATGGTATAAATGATCCGAGGGGTCATGAGGATCTATCTTGAGGGCGCTGGATCGAATGTCCACCATGCGTTGGTCCGCGGGATCATCATGGGGATCTATCTTTGAGGCGCCGGATCGTTGGACGGGTTTTCCACCATGCGTTGGTCCGGGATCATCATGGGGATCTATCTTTGAGGTCTTTGGATCGTTGGATTACCTTGTATTGTGTTGATGGAATCGTGAGGATTCGCATCGTTGGATTACGGTGGCGGAAGTCCGTTTTGCATGTTTTATGATGCATTGCTGATTTATTGTTTGACGATACTTGTACTAGCATTGTTTTGCTAACCCCTTCGGGGGTGGACATTGTTTTGATGTTCAGGTAGCCGAGGAGCGGGGAGGCAACCACAGTACCGACAGGACGATGGAATGGCTCAGTGATGTGATTGATGTTATTGTTATTGTGATTTGTCTTCTTGGTTCGTTTAGTACTCGAGTACGTCTGTTTTAATAAGGTCAATTCGATATGGTTGTATAAGTTAACTCATTTGATCGGTTGAATCAAATCTGTATTGGAACATCAGTTGTTCGATTATATTGTTTTTACACTTCTTTTAAAATCAGCCTTGTAAATCCTTATCTAAAAGGGTTTACGGCGCTGTAATTATTCTGAATATCTCGGGGTGTTACAGAATATGGTATCGGAGCTAAGATTTATGGATATCTTGGCAGTCGGGTTAGTTGGGTCTGTTTACGTTATTGGATTATTGGTCGTTCGTAACATCAACTGCCGAGCCAAAGATCGTCGCGTGGACTGTGGTTGTAAGTTTCCTAATCTCGAATACTACTGTTTTATTTAATTCATGTCTTGTAAATATTGATGGATGTACTTTGAGAAAGTTGTCCTGGATATTGAGTATCTATGTTTACAGTATGTTGAGAGGAGGTCGTGGACGCGGGCCTTGTCGTGGGACTTGGACGTGGAAATGCGAGGCAAGAAGAGTCGGTATCTACCCCGAGAGATAGCCGCTAGTCAAACGGATTCACATTAGGGGACAGCGAGGATCGGCAAATAATATCTGAGATCCTAACGTGCGGGAGTGCTTCGAGTGGTTGCCCAGATAAACCGGTTGCTCAAGTTGTGGATCGCATGCGACGGCGATGGGACAGCAGCATAACGTGGAAAATCGGGAGATAAATGGCTTACCGAGGTGGTCAAATTGCATCCTCCGAAATTTGGCCAGTTCTGTGAGACGCTTTCTTGGGATCACCGGTGAAGGAATTAGAGAAGATTTTTGCAGGATTAACTGTCCCAACGATAGGAAGGTTCCGGCCGCCCAGTATCTTTTGACCGAGAGGCTTTCGATGGTGGGAGGCCATTCGACCGGAGGAGCACAATGTTGGTGGACGGAATTCAAATTGATGATGGAGGCACGATTGTCCTCGTCCGATTAGAGAAGCCGAGTTCGGGAGTTTTTCTCACCACAAGATTCGGGAGCATACGCGACGGACGTGATTAAGACTTTTAATCACCAGCTGACTTATGTGCGCCACTTGGTCAGGACCGAGGCGGAGAAGATTTTTCATTTTGACATGCGAATGAAGCCGGAAATTCAGCAGTATATGTCCGGATTTGAATGTACCACCTTGCGACAGTACCAGGACAAGGCATTGGCCTATGATATGAAGGAGGCAGCAGTAGAGAAAGCGACGGAAGCAAAGAAACAGAAGGTGTTTGGCAACTTCACGGAGGATAAGAGTAGCGGACCTCGCAAGGGTCAGTCCTCTTTTCATTCATCCAGGAGACCTCCGCATCCTTCTCGAGGTGGAAATAAGTTCCGGCAAGACCTGATTTGTGATGCAGGAAAGAAGTGTTACAACCGTGGCAAGGCGGGACATGTTCGACGTGATTGTTTCGCGCTGTGACTGTTTGAGTGTGGGACAGAAGGACATCGCGCAATATTTTGTGGGAATGCGACCCGATCTTTTGGTACTCGCACTCCAGCTCCAGTTCCGAAGGAGACGAGTGTGAACCAGACGCAGCAGAGTGGATTTCAGCAGCAGAATGCTGGGAAGAGAGAGACATCCAGTGTGTTGGGTTTTCTTTGTATCGAATACAAAATAATCGGAGTAAAAATGCAGCGGAACAATAAATGTGAAAACCCAATTTAGGATCTCATGCAGTAATTTAATTGTTTAATAAAAGAGTTAATCGAATTACCTTAATCCGATTGAACAATTCTAGATCCGGACTAGAAGTAGATGAATATCTCCTTCCTCTTTTGGTGATCCACACACGAACAATTCCACAAGCCGGATTGCTAGATCCTTACGAATAATATTGATAAATAGTACAACACAAATTCCTTACTAGAAGGATTGTACTATTGATCAAGATCAACTAAGGGAAGAGAGACGACCGACTCCGTTCTCCTACAATATGATGTAGATGGCCGATTTTTCTTCTCCTTGAAGGGCCGATTTTTAGGTCTTGTATTCTCATAACAACTCCTTGTCCAAGACCTTATATATATATACTAAGTAAACCCTAGATTCAATAATCTAGTATTTGCTTAGTTGCCCCTCAACTTATTAAATAATACAATATATATAATATCCAATATTATATATATTACTTATTATTTAATCTCCTTATAAATATAATATCCAATATTATATTTATTATTCCCTGTTGATATTTATTCCTACTTGTCTATAATTGTCGTATGTGTGACCCAAAAGGCTTATATTATGTTGGCAATTATTTAATACCTTATTAAATAATAAATCATAAGCGGCCTCTAGCAAGACATTATGATTACCCAAATAATATAAGTTAATAGTCCATTAAACCTTTTAACGTGTCAAATCCCTTTGTCACGCGATATCATATTTGAACTAAGTCATGGAGTCTGTCATACTTATTTATGTTCAAATGCTTTCGATCTTAAGTAGATCGATTGAATCAAATGACTCTTCATTTGAGCATGGCCATGCATTTCCTTGATCCTACTTATCGAGGGGCCCAGATATCTCTCTCACTTAAGAGAGGGACAAATCCCCATCTTGATTATTCATTGCCCTCTACATGACTCCCACTAATCCCGATCGCTAACCTTTATGATCACCATGTTTTCGATGACGTTGGATTACGTCAAGGCATAGCGATTATCATGTTGGACTCTATGATAATCTCGTGTTCAAGGATTTATTGACATACCGTATTGAGATTCACTTATGACATTTCCATGCGGTGATCTCAATGCGGTCGGTCCAAGATTAGTTCTCCAACCAATACCCATAAGATTGATCCGTACCATACGCATAATCATCCGATGATTATCAATCAAACTTATACTAGTATATTAATCACTTGAGTCTCTACTCAACGCGATTTTACTGTGGGACATTTGAATAATCTTATTATTCGTGAATAACTATTATTCGATTATTATAATATTAAAACATGCACACATTATAATAATCAACGAAATAAATGATATCAAATAACTTTATTTAAATGTGACAATTACAAATCTAGGCACATCGAATGTCCTAGGGCACTATTCCCAACAATCTCCCACTTGCACTAGGACCATTCATACATGACTTTTAGTCCTATCGCTCTAGCATGCTCAACATGCTTTCCTTGTGAGAGAGGCTTGGTAAGTGGATCTGCAACATTCTCTTCTGTTGCTACTTTGCATATTGTAATATCTCCTCGTCGACGATCTCTCCGACTAGGTGATATTTTCTCGAGTATATGTTTGGAATTATGATGGGACCTAGGCTCTTTAGCTTGTGCAATAGCACCATTATTGTCACAATAAAGGCTTATGGGACCTGGATGGTTGGCACCACTCCTAGTTCGAACGAACTTCTTGATCCATACGGCTTCCTTAGCCGCATCCGATGCCGCTGTGTACTCACATGTGAATAGATCAAGAACCGTGCTTTGCTTGGAACTCTTCCAACTCACAAGACTCCATTCAATACAAACACATAACCAGCTTTGCGATTTGAAATCGTCTCTGTCGGTTTCGAAACTTGCATCGGCGTAACCTCTTACAAACACTGCTTTCCCACCCTCCATAAACTAGAAAATCATCCTTAGTTCTTCTCAAGTACTTTAGGATGGTTTTCACCGTCCCAGATGACTTTCACTGGATTCGATTGGTATCGACTTGTCATACTAAGAGCAAACGATACATCCGTCGAGTACAAATCATGGCATACATGATCGATCCAATAGCCGAAGCGTATGGTATCTTGCTCATACGGGCTCGCTCATCAGAGTCTTAGGACTCGAGTCTCACTCGGATGAATGCCATGTGACATTGGCAAGAGTCCTCTCTTGGAGTCTTGCATATTGAACCTCTTCAATATTTTATTAATGTATGTACTTTGACTCATCAATCAATCTCTTTGATCTATCTCTATAGATCTTTATCCCAAGAATGTAAGCGGCTTCTCCTAAGTCTTTCATTGAGAAACAACTTCCCAACCAAGTCTTGACTGTATGCAAGGTGGGAATGTCATTTCCAATGAGTAATATGTCATCTACATATAAGACTAAGAAAACAACTATTCTCCCACTAACCTTCTTGTACACACAAGGTTCATCTTCATTTTGAATGAACCCAAACTCTTTGTGATTTCATCAAAACAAAGATTCCAGCTCCGAGAAGCTCGCTTCAACCCATAAATGGATCTTTGAAGCTTGCAAACCCTTTTAGAATTTTCTCGGATGAACAAAACCTTCAGTTGTGTCATATACACATCCTCGAGTAAGTTTCCATTAAGGAATGCTGTTTTGACATCCATTTGCCATATTTCATAATCATAGTATGCGGCAATGGCAAATAAAATTCTAATTGATTTAAGCATGACTACCGCGAAAAGGTCTCATCATAGTCAACACCATGAATCATCTATAACCTTTTGCCACTAGTCTAGCTTTATAGGCTATGATTATCATCCATGTCTTTCTTCTTTTTATAGACCCATTTGCACCCAATGGTTTTAACACCCTCAGTGGATCTATCAAGTTCCAAACTTGATTGTCATACATGGATTGCATCTCGGACTTCATGGCTTCTAGCCATTCGTCGGACTACGGTCCCGGGCGGCTTCAGATAGGTACTAGGCTCATCATCTATGAGCGATGCATCATCATCCTCTGCTACGAGATAACCATATCTCTCAGTTCATGTCGCATCCTATCGATCTGCGTGGGACTTGTGTACTTTGAATGGGCTCTTCAACTGTTTGTTGAGCTTGTTCGGTTTCCATCGGTGAAGCGATGTCTTCTTGTGGTTCTAGAGTTTCGAGAATTACTCTTCTCCCACTGTCTCTTTGGAAATAAATTCCCTTTCTAAGAATACGAGATTTCGAGCAACAAACACTTTGTTCTCTGCGGGCTTGTAAAAGTAATATCCTTTAGTTTCCTTAGGATATCCCACAAATAAACATCTTTCGATCCGGCCGCGCTTGTCAAACACTTGGCGCCTTACGAACGCTTCGCAACCTGCATCTTTAGAAAAGACAAGTTTGGTCTTTTACTACCCATTTCTCAAATGGTGTCTTTTCAATCGCTTTAGATGGAACACGGTTAAGGGTGAATGTCATTGCTTTCTAAGGCGTGGCCCCAAAATGATAATGGAAGCTCTGTCGACTCATCATGGATCGAACCATATCTAATAAAGTTCGATTCCTCCTCTCGGACACTCCGTTATGCCGAGGTGTGCCGTGAGGAGTAAGTTGCGAAACAATTCCACAACTCCTAAGATGATCATCGAATTCTTGGCTCAAGTATTCCCACCTCGATCCGATCGAAGGGCTTTAATTGTCTTGCCAAGTTGATTCTCAGACTTCATTCTCGGAATATTTTGAACATTTCAAAAGATTCATGTTTATACTTCATAAGATAAACATATCCATATCGGCTAAAATCATCGGTGAATGTAATGAAGTATTGGTATCCGCCTCGGCATGAGTGCTAAGAGGTCCGCATACATCGCATGTATTAGGCCTAATAGATCACTAGCCCTTTCTCCATGACCGGTGAAAGGATTCTTCGTCATCTTGCCCAATAAACAAGATTCGCATGTCCCATATGATTTATAGTCAAAAGAGTCTAAAAGTCCATCATTATGGAGTTTAGAAATGCGTTCTCGTTTATGTGACCAAGTCGACAATGCCATAAGTAAGTCGGATTAGAATCATTGAGCTTAGGTTTCTTGGATGCAATGTTATAGACTTCCAAAGTGTCGGACTCATCTAGATCAATATTGTAAAGGCTGTATAACTTTGCGCACCATAAAGCAAGTCATCAAAGAAAATACGAATGATCTTATTCTTAATAAGAAAAGCGTACCTTCACAATCTAATGTAGAAACGAAATAATATTCCTATTCATAGCAGAACATAATAGCAATTGTTCAAAACTAACAAAAGCCCATTGGGCAAAACTAGATCATAAGTTCCTACGGCTAGTGCAAAGAACTCTTGCTCCATTGCCAACTCTTAGATCTACTTCCCTTTCTTCGCTTCTCATCGCTTCAACCCCGCACATTTGTACAAATGTGAGATCCACATCCAGATCTAATACCCGGGAGTTAGAGGTAGATAAGTTAACTTCTATAACAAATATACCCGTGGCGTCTCACCGCCTTGGTACGCTTTAGCTCTTCCAAGTAAATCTTGCAATTTCTTTTCCAGTTGTCTGGTTTATTGCAATGATGGCAATTTCCATCTTTGGGAGCTTTAGCCTTGAAACCCGCCTAGTAGGGTCTTTAGATTTGGCAACTTTTGCCTTACCCTTGCCCTTGCCTTTGTTCTTAAAGGATTTCCCTTTTGTGACCATCAACACATGGTTTGGTTTCTTCTTAATATTCTCGCTCACCGCTTTAAGCATCCCATGCAATTTCAAGAATGGACTTCTCCATCTCATTCATATTATAGTTCATAATGAACTGACCAAACTTTCGGGCAATGAGTTTAGGATCACATCCGTGGAGTGCTCCTTAGAAAGTGGAAAACCAAGCCTTTCAAGATGATCAATATATCCTTTCATCTTGAGCACGTGAGCACCGACGATGTCCCTCAACCATCTTGCAAGCATACAAGGCTTGAAAGGTCTCATACCTCTCTTGCCTAGCATGCTTCGAGAAAGTTTCCTTGAGGTGAGCATTTAGCTCATAAGCTTCCATTTCCTCCATTCTTCAAGTTACGGACAAATGGTGGCTAACATAAGACAACCGACATCAATGGAATCATCACAATGTTTCTTCCATTTGTCTTTTGTTGCTTTATTTGCATTGTCACCGCTCATCGGGAATTTCTTCCTCAAGAACATACGACTTTCTTTCTTGCTTGAGAACTATTCTCGTGCTCCGGATCCAATCCAGATAGTTGTCGCCATTTTCTTTCACTTGTCCTTCTCAAGGACGGATCGCGATGAAATGGTGGATGTGTTGTTTGATGCCATTCTACAAAATTCAATATGCAAAATATTTAGTCACATTATTTTATTTCTCGAAAAATACTCCCACTAAAACAAAGTACCCTCAATTTACAACATTTGTAATTTTAGTGGGCTAAGATCCCATTTCGCACAATCCTAAACTCAGCTTTGGCATGACGCCTATAATTGAACTACTTTAGGTGGATAACTCTTTATCGATTACATCATATGTAACTCTTAGATTATGTCATGGGATTTGGCATCGTATGCCCAAGCATGTTATAATCCCATCTTATGCCTTAAGGTTCAAAACTATTTTGATTTCCAAATTCATTAAACGTATAGGTATCACCATTACCTATCCTACCTTACTAAGATAATCCGAGTGCCCACTTTGGCATGACCCACTCATGATGATCGAAGTCTTGATAGGTGTTTTTCAAATGAACGGCATTAAAATTTTAACGAGGATTTTTATCCTATGTTAATGTCTATGTTTGCTAACATACATCTAAACATACATAGCATCACATACATGCATAAATTTAAACATACATCGCATCACATGACAATAAAGCATAGGACCGTGTATAGCATGACCATAATCTAACGTGATTTTCATGAGCCAACATGAAAATCACAAAGGTCATCTAAAGGGTTAAATATGGTCTTCATTGATCTTCCAACTCCTTGGAACGTCATACGCGATCAATTTGCTCCTCGAGTCCATCTATCTCGTCCTTCTTGTCTTCATTACATTAATGAAATTTAATACTACACTAATAAATTAAATTACAAGAAGTACAAACGACACGCAGCCGTAAAATAATAAACAATTTAAATAGACGACTCGCAGCCGTAAAACCAATTATAATTAAACGACACGCAGCCGTAAAACCAACCCATAAGAAATTAAATTATCCAATCACATTGGTCAATTTATGGTCATGCCATACACCACACACATACCATAAATAATTATCAAATAATTAATAAAGCATGTAATATACTAAATAATCAATTTATCCGACAATCGACAATAATTAAAATTTGAGTCATCACATGAACAAAATCGACTCTGCCGAGATGGCCGCCAGCGATCTGGCACGGGTTTGCCGGGTTCGAAACTCCGGCGGTTGCGATTGCAACATTTTGCAACTATTATTTCCAAATTTACTTTTATGTTAAAAGGGCTTATAAGAAAAGGATTACTTTGAAACTACCAAAACAGTTTCAAATGAGATGGTAAAGCGCCGGATTTCATGGCAAAAGACTGGGTTCGAATCCCTTGTCTTGCGGAATAAATTTTTGCAATATTAAAACAGATTTCCGCCTTTAATAAAAACATCCGTGACAAAGTTACCAAATTAAAGTGCTAGACCACTTGGTAAGAAAAGCTCCAACTGTTAGATTAGCAAAGGATCGAATCCCTTCTCAAAGAAAAACATTTTTGCTAATTAACACAACTCATGGTCCAGTTCCGACCCGACCCGACCCGAATCGCCCGACTACTGCCAGATCGTTTCCGATCAGCTTCGACAGCAGCTTTTGCGAAAAACAAATTTTAAAATTATTTTTGACGATCCGATTTAATCAAATTAAACCAGAAAAAATATTTTATAAAATCTATATTTTATAAACATAATCAGAACATAATTTACACATAAATATGTTCTACATAAACAATTAAATTACATGCAAGTTGGCTCGATACCACTTTGTTGGGTTTTCTTTGTATCGAATACAAAATAATCGGAGTAAAAACGCAATGAACAATAAATGTGAAAACCCAATTTAGGATCTCATGCGGAATTTAATTGTTTAATAAAAGAGTTAATCGAATTACCTTAATCCGATTGAACAATTCTAGATCCGACTAGAAGTAGATGAATATCTCCTTCCTCTTTTGGTGATCCACACACGAACAATTCCACAAGCCGGATTGCTAGATCTCATTTAATAATATTGATAAATAGTACAACACAAATTCCTTACTAGAAGGATTGTACTATTGATCAAGATCAACTAAGGGAAGAGAGACGACCGACTCGTTCTCCTACAATATGATGTAGATGGCCGATTTTTCTTCTCCTTGAAGGGCCGATTTTTAGGTCTTGTATTCTCATAACAACTCCTTGTCCAAGACCTTATATATATATACTAAGTAAACCCTAGATTCAATAATCTAGTATTTGCTTAGTTGCCCCTCAACTTATTAAATAATACAATATATATAATATCCAATATTATATATATTACTTATTATTTAATCTCCTTATAAATATAATATCCAATATTATATTTATTATTCCCAGTTGATATTTATTCCTACTTGTCTATAATTGTCGTATGTGTGACCCAAAAGGCTTATATTATGTTGGCAATTATTTAATACCTTATTAAATAATAAATCATAAGCGGCCTCTAGCAAGACATTATGATTACCCAAATAATATAAGTTAATAGTCCATTAAACCTTTTAACGTGTCAAATCCCTTTGTCACGCGATATCATATTTGAACTAAGTCATGGAGTCTGTCATACTTATTTATGTTCAAATGCTTTCTCGATCTTAAGTAGACTGATTGAATCAAATGACTCTTCATTTGAGCATGGCCATGCAGATGACGTTGGATTACGTCAAGGCATAGCAGTTATCATGTTGGACTCTATGATAATCTCAGGTTCAAGGATTTATTGACATACTGTATTGAGATTCACTTATGACATTTCCATGCAGTGATCTCAATGCGGGTCGGTCCAGTATTAGTTCTCCAACCAATACCCATAAGATTGATCCGTACCATACGCATAATCATCCGATGATTATCAATCAAACTTATACTAGTATATTAATCACTTGAGTCTCTACTCAACGCGATTTTACCAGGGACATTTGAATAATCTTATTATTCGTGAATAACTATTATTCGATTATTATAATATTAAAACATGCACACATTATAATAATCAACGAGAAATAAATGATATCAAATAACTTTATTTAAATGTGACAATTACAAATCTAGGCACATCGAATGTCCTAGGGCACTATTCCCAACACAGTGCTGGGTCCGTTCCTCCGCGCCTGTACGAAATGAGGAAATATGATGATCAGAACACAGCTGTTGCATCAGGTACGATTCAGATCCTTTTGCAACCAGTTAGTGTCTTGTTCGATTCGGGAGCTACGCATTCTTTTATATCTTTGAATTGTGTTAATCGTTTGAAAATCTCGTGCTTGTATAATTGTGAACCTTATGTTGTGGGATTACCGAGCGGAGAGAAAATTGTGGGAACACTAGAAGCTAGGGATTTCCCAGTATCTATAGAAGGAAGAGATTGGCCATCGAATCTTATTGTAGTTGACATCTACGGTGACGATTTAATTCTCGGAGATGATTGGCTCAACCGTTATGGAGTCAGGTCAATTACCGAGAGAGAGTCATTTCCATCATTGCTGATGACGGATCTGAACACTTATTCCGGGGATGGAGACCGGGAAGCTCGGGAAAATTGATCAAGGCAATGAAAGCTGTGAAATTACTGAAGCAGGGATGTCACGGGCTTTGGTGCTATGCCATGAGGAAAGAGGAAGGAGTAGAGCTCTCGTCTATTTCAGTTGTGAATGAGTTCTCGGATGTATTTCCTGACGAACTACCTGGGTTACCTCCGCAGAGGGGAGTGGAATTCACTATCGAATTAGAGCCTGGAGCAGCCCCTATTTCCAGGGCACCATACCGCATGGCGCCAACCGAGATGTATGAACTCAAGAAGCAACTGGAGGAATTGTTACAGAAGGGCTATATCCAACCTAGTGTTTCTCCTTGGGGAGCGCCCGTTCTCTTTGTCCGGAAGAAAGACGGATCCCTCCGACTATGTATTGATTACAGGGAACTCAACAAGATGACAATCAAGAATAAGTATCCTATACCTCGGATCGACGACTTGTTTGATCAACTGCAAGGGGCAAGGGTATTCTCGAAGATTGACTTGCGATCAGGATACCACCAGCTGAGAATTAAGGAATCGGATATACCAAATCGCTTCAGATCCCAGACGGCATTATGAATTCGTAGTGATGCTATTTGGACTTACCAATGCTCCTGCAGTATTCATGCAATTGATGAATCGGGTATTCTTGGAATACTTGGATAAATTTGTGGTCATCTTCATTGACGACATCCTGATATATTCGAGGGACGCAGAGGAACATGCTGAACATTTACGTGTGGTTTTAAGCACCTTGAGGAAGGAACAGCTGTACGCAAAATTTTCTAAATGCGAGTTCTGGCTTAAAGAAGTAACCTTCCTTGGGCATGTGATATCAGCCGACGGAGTTCAGGTGGACCCGAAGAAAGTCGAAGCAATCTTGGATTGGGAAGCTCCTAAAAACGTGAAAGAAGTCCGAAGCTTCTTAGGACTTGCTGGATATTATCGCCGCTTTGTAGAGGGATTTTCCAAAATTGCTCGTCCGTTCACCCAGCTGTTACAGAAAACTCAAAAGTTCATGTGGAATGAGAAGTGCCAGGCTGGTTTTGACGAACTTAAGAGGAGGCTGACGATAGCACCTATATTAACGCTGCCAGAGGGAACTGATGGATTCATGGTATACAGCGACGCTTCAAATCAGGGTTTGGGTTGTGTGTTGATGCAAAAGGATAAAGTGATTGCTTATGCTTCTCGGCAATTGAAACCGTACGAGATTAATTACCCGACTCATGATCTGGAGCTAGCAGCTGTGGTCTTTGCCTTGAAAATTTGGCGACATTATTTATATGGCACTCATTGTCAGATCTTTACAGATCATAAGAGCCTCAAGTACATTTTCAGTCAGAAAGAGTTAAACATGAGGCAGAGAAGGTGGCTGGAATTGATCAAGGATTACGACTTGGAGATTCTCTATCATCCGGGGAAAGCAAACATAGTAGCTGATGCTTTGAGCCGTAAACCTGTTTCTCTTCGAGTGTTGGAAGCACTTACGTCCCAAACCAGTATTCAACAAGAACTGATCCGCGAGGGGATTGAAGTAAGGGCACCAGGAATCCAAGGGCAACTTTATGTGATGGAACTGACTTCATCACTAGTCGAGGAGATCAAGTCTAAACAATTGAACGATTCTCTGATCCTTCGATTATGTGACGAAGTAAAAGAAGGAAAAGCCCCAGGATTCGTAATACAAGACGATGGAGTTCTGAGATTTCAGAGTCGACTTTGCGTTCCCGATGATGATGATTTGAGACGGACAATTTTGAAGGAAGCTCATAGCGCTCCCTATTCTATTCACCGTGCAAGAGTAAGATGTATAAGGATCTAAAGCAAAACTTCCGTGGGGAATATGAAGAAGGACGTGGCAGAGTACGTTTCAAGTGTTTGACTTGTCACAGGTTAAGATTGAACATCGACTGCCGAATGTTAAAGCCGCTTAGATCCCCGAATGGAAGTGGGAGGATATCTCGATGGATTTCATCACTAGTATGCCAAGGACTAGAACGGGAATGAACATGATTTGGGTTGTAGTTGATCGACTAACCAAGTCGGCTCATTTCTGGGAATTAAAGATACATGGGGACCGAGAGATTGGCACGAATATTTATTTCGAGATAGTCGATTGACGGACACCGAAGACCATTATTTCGGATCGAGATGGTCGTTTCGTGTCACACTTCTGGAAAGCAGTTCATAAGGCTTTGGGAACTGAGCTCAATTTTAGTACGGCTTACCATCCCCAAACGGACGGTCAGTCTGAAAGGACTATTCAAACTGTAGAAGACATGCTTAGAGCTTGTGCTTTAGATTGGTCAACTGATTGGGAAGTTCATCTGCCATTAGTTGAATTCACCTACAATAACAGTTGGCATGCTTCTATTAAGATGGCCCCATTTGAAGCTTTATACGGGAGAAGATGCAGATCACCCCTGTGTTGGGATGATTCTTCGGATTTGATCAGGACGGAACCGGAATTGATTATTCAGACTCAAGAGAAGATAGCTTCGATTCGAGAGAGACTGTTGACTGCCCAGAGTCGACAGAAGTCTTATGCAGATGTACGTCGTCGCCCTTTAGAGTTCGACGCAGGAGACTATGTACTATTGAAGGTGTCTCCTACACGAGGGATTTTCCGTTTTGGGAGGAGAGGCAAACTTAGTCCGAGATATATCGGACCATTCGAGATCCTCGAGAGAGTGGGAGATTTAGCATACAGGTTGGCCTTACCGCCATCGCTGAGTCACGTTCACAATGTGTTTCACGTATCCCAATTGCGGAAGTATGTACCGGACCCTAGTCACGTCATTGATTTCGACGAGATCGAGATAGCTAATGATGGCACCTTTGAAGAGAGACCAATCAAGATACTTGAGAGCCGGATCAAACAATTGAGGAATAAACCAATACACTTGGTCAAAGTACAATGGTCACGACATGGAGTCGAAGAGGCCACTTGGGAAACGGAGGACAGAATGAAGACCAGATATCCGGAGTTGTTTTCATCTTAAGTTTCGGGACGAAACTTCTTTTTAGGGAGGAAGGATGTAATACCCGAAATTTCTATGTAATTGGAACTGGTGATATTGAAATGATTGTACTTGATCTGAGTATTATTTTTCCGTATTTCATAATCCGATGTTGTCGAGCGTTTAATTTCGTGGTTGTGATTTAAAGATTGTAAATCTGCGCATATAGCGCACGCTACCGGATATGTTTAGTGTGCGCTAACGAGGGTTCATAGCGCACGCTACTGAAGGTCATTAGCGCACGCTATGCGTGGTCAAATTGATTGGGACGTGCGGTAGGTGAGATCTGGACGGGGGACCCCTGTCGGATAGTGTCGGGATGTACCTGGACGGCTTTCGGGGAAAAGCCGAGTCAACGCCTTAGCGCACGCTACAGGTATATGCGTAGCGCACGCTAAGTGCCGAGTACAGTTTAGTCAGTGAGCCGTTAGCGCACGCTACGAACAGGGTCTAGCGCGCGCTAATAACCATTTATTATAAATAGGACAGCATCCTATTCGTGATTTTAGTTCTCTCTTCTCCCATTACCCGAATTCTTACACTTAAAACATAACTTCCTTCATCCTAAACACTTCATATCAACACCCTAGTTCGTGATTGAAGATCGTATATCATTGGAGATTGGTGTTCAAGCTTTCGGTGTTGGATTGCTTCAACTTCCTCCGTGTTCTTCACTACTTTGAGGTAGGTGATTCTTCACCGATGTTAGTAATGTTTTTAAGGACGTCTGATCATGTTTTGATAGCCAGTTATTTCGTTTACGATCGGTCATCACATGTTAGAAGGATACTTTTGACGTATCAGCACTATTTATCGTATGAACCTTTGAACCATCTCAGTTTATGGACTCTAGCGTTTTCAAATCGATTTATGATCAGTAATCGGAGATTACCTAGTTCGTATATTTTACGTAAAGAATCATATGTTTTGGGACTTGGAATAAATCGGAACTTAGAATATTTCTTGAAGATCTTAGAAAAGATATGATGTTGAGTTGGTTATCCGTATATTTGTACCTCATGATCATGGAACTTCCACAAAACTTATTAGCATGACGTGCTTGAGGATGACTTGTTGTATCAACATAGAATTCATGAACTTACCACCTTTCAACCCAGTTTTTCCGTTAGCAGTATTCTGCCATGCAGGGTTAGCGCACGCTAACATATATGAGTTAACGTGCGCTATCGGGGTTCAGTTAGCGCACGATACGTACGTAGCGTACGTTATGTATCGGCCGGTTCATTCAGTCAGTTCTTAACTAGCGCACGCTAGTCTTACACGATAGCGTATGCTAACAGGCCTGCTTAGCGCACGTTACGTAGAATACGTAGCGCACGCTAAGCAGTCCAGGCAGATTGGTTATTTTGAGATTTTCGGCCGTAGACCGAATTGTTAGGCCATCGTTCGACTTGAGATGATTTGTATATCGTTCCTTTTGTTAAGGTTCGAGCTTGTTACGTAGATCGAAGGAGGCGGCCTTCGAGTGTGTCGAGAACATTGAAGTGTTTCGTCCTTGCCATTTTCGAGGCAAGTATCATATGTCGAGTTCGATTTATCATGCTTGTGGTTTTATTCATATTGTTGAATATGAGATGTATTTCTGAGAATTCTCGTGATATTCGTTGTTGTTTGTTCGTATTGATGAACATATTGAAATGCATATGTGTATGCATAATTGATTGATTATGGTATAAATGATCCAAGGGGGTCATGAGGATCTATGCTGAGGGCGCTGGATCGAATGTCCACCATGCGTTGGTCCGACGGGATCATCATGGGGATCTATGCTGAGGGCGCTGGATCGTTGGACGGGTTTTCCACCATGTGTTGGTCCGACGGGATCATCATGGGGATCTATGCTGAGGGCGCTGGATCGTTGGATTACCTTGTATTGTGTTGATGGAATCGTGAGGATTTGCATCGTTGGATTACGGTGGCGGAAGTCCGTTTTGCATGTTTTATGATGCATTGCTGATTTATTGTTTGACGATACTTGTACTAGCATTGTTTTGCTAACCCCTTCGGGGGTGGACATTGTTTTGATGTTCAGGTAGCCGATGAGCGGGGAGGCAACCACAAAGATCGGTGACGATGGAATGGCTCAGTGATGTGATTGATGTTATTGTTATTGTGATTTGTCTTCTTGGTTCGTTTAGTACTCGAGTACGTCTGTTTTAATAAGGTCAATTCGATATGGTTGTATAAGTTAACTCATTTGATCGGTTGAATCAAATCTGTATTGGAACTTCAGTTGTTCGATTATATTGTTTTTACACTTCTTTTAAAATCAGCCTTGTAAATCCTTATCTAAAAGGGTTTACGGCGCTGTAATTATTCCGAATATCTCGGGGTGTTACACACAAGATATAATAATATGTGCTGACACTATTGCTGATCTACTTATAAAGTTCCAGGCATATATTTCAGTTAAGAATTTGGAAGTCAAAGCTAATCAGCCACAGACTATTGGCGCCAAACGAAAAAAAAAGTTTAGATCCTTTAGATCTTTCATTATAAATGATCCCCCCATGTGATATATTCAACATGGGACTTATTGAGCAATTATTTTTCAGTGACAGCTTTTCATATCAGTTGTCAGATGATCCCACCATACGGTGTATTTGCATGAGATTTTCATTAATTAATCGGTGATAGCTTCTGGTATCACTTGCTCAATTTTCTCCATTCGTGTTTAATAATCATGGAGATCAGATATTATTTCCATCAACTGCTTCTTCTTCGAGAGCAGGATTTAAATCATTGATCAACTACTTCTTCAGAGTAGGATTTATTTTTTATCAACTGCTTCTTAGAGAGCAGGATTTAGATAATCGATCAACTACTTCTCCAGAGTAGGATTAATGAACTATTCATGTAGTATAACCAACCATGATGGTGATATATAATATATAAATTGCATATACGTAAAACCATCCGTCTTATGATAATTGAACTCATCACATGGGAGGTATTATAATTGTATAAAATAAACGCGATAAATATGTGGTTTTAAACACCACTTTGAGATAAATAAGAGATAGAAATTTAAACTGCAAAATAATTAACTGCTTCTACCAGAGCAGGATCGTCCAATCAATTCCTCAAAATATAGTCATCGTCAAGGTATAGGTCGAAATATCGACTGTCGTTAATAGCAAGTGTAAGGGTATGTATTCATCAATCTTTGCGATTTTTAGAGTTGGATATTAATTCGCACATTTTAATAAATTTAGTGATGACATATATAAAAAGAGTTAACATCCATATCAATATTAGTGTCAAATTGAAGCTCTCGTAAAATGGATCACGATGGTATCAAGAAAAAATAATTCTTATAACATATGTATCTTATATGTAAGAAAAACGAATGTATGATTCAATAAATTAAAAGAATATTTTATTCTTTTATATTTTGTTTATCTTCTCGTCGGTTTTGTGACCCATGAATTGGTTCAATTATGATTTGTTTTTTCTTCTTTTGATTTTGCGGACAACTTCTGCTGTCCTCTTCCCTTTTTCTTTTTTTTTTTTTTACTTTTTCTTCTCATCGTTTTCATCCTGTTCTTCTCTTTTTGTAATCAGCTCTTAGTTTCTCTTTATTTTCTTCTTTGCCGACATATCACTTTTATCTAATATTTTTTTTTCAAATTAAAAAGGAATATATTTAAGAAACCAAACCTTGCCTCTTTTTTTATTTGTAAAATTACCGGCTGGCCTGGGCATCGTCCGGGTCGGATATATAGCACCTGATGTAGTTGATCGGATTCGACGTTCTAGGAAGGGGGCGAGGGAAACGCCGTAGACCTTCCATAGAAGAGCAGCAGGATATCCGCCAGGCTGTTGAGGATTTCTCTAGCAACGTTTGAAGAGAGAGGAGTAATCAGAAAGGAGATAAAGGTGAAAGTCAAGTCGTCAAGAGTCGCCGGATGATGGAGCTGTGGATCGGTCAAGGCTGCCGGAGTTGAAGTCCTCGCTCATTTCTCCGCATTGTACGTCGTCAGAACCAAAAGACGGAGGTGAGCTGGGCCGTGAATCCTGCGACGGCTGGAGACGTTGGCTGTGCTGGAAGGAAGAAAGAAGTCCATGAAGCTCTTCGCCGTCGTCTCGTCGGAGCAAACCAACAACATCCTCTAGGACTGAAGGAAGAGACATTCCGATTTAAGGTGGTTGTGATGCATCCCGACAACTTTCGGAAAATGTTTTATTCTCTTCTTATGAAGCCCCTTTTTTAGCCTTGTCGTGTTGAATCTTTGAACAAACAAGACGGAGGCAGTCTTTGTTGAATAATGTAAGTGGAGAATAATAAGAAATAAGAAAGAAAATGTTTTGTAATAATTAGATTTCTGATATAGAGGACCATCCGTACGATGCAACTGTAGAGCAACTCTCGTTATATTACTCATTTGCTTAGAGTCGTGTTGATAACGTGTTATGAAATTGAAATATCGTAGAGGAAATTTAGAGAGAGAATATAGAATGTTTCTCATGTATGTTTTTCATTAATAACTGAAGTCCTATTTATAGGAAAACTTCAGATGGCACAATCGTAATTACATAATTACAACAGGGGCATAATAGTCATTCACACTATATAAAAATAAAAGGGTAATTGAAATGTCACTTTCATGGTGTTTTTATAACACTCCCACTTGAATGACTATTTACATAAATTATCTATTGAACTAGTTTGAAGAAAAAACCAATGGGAGAAAAACTTTCAAACTGTTTGTACTGGAGCTTGTGGTAATCATATCATATTGCATCATAATGTTGCTAGGAAATCTCTGTGGGATAAAACTTCAGCAATCGGTGATCTCGTAAATTTGCTCCCCCTTATCTCAATAGTTCTTGTGTCGTCTCAGTAAAACCTCGTGGGACAAAAACTGAGTGAATCTGTCATGTATATCATTCGTTGTTGGGAGTATCCACGTGTTGCCTCATTAAAAACCTTGTCAAGAAAACTCATTGGAAAAAACTTGATCGAATGAAAAAGAGTACAACTACTTCTTCCGTTTTCAAACTTTGAGGAATAATCTTATTTACTAGAAGATGCCCTTATTTACTACATTAATTCAGCGGCTGGTGAGTCTTTAAATTCATATTCCAATATACTTTTTTATCTTTTGGAATATATATATATATATATATATATAATGGTGTATTTTTATATTAATTTTTGCAGATTCTAATGGAAGAGATGGAGATGTGACGAGGTCGAAGCCTGAGGAATTTATTGAATCATTGCCTTTTTATCTTGGTATATTTTTTTATTATAAGTATAATATGTACGGTAGTGGAGTTAAAATTATCACATGGGCATTAATACTTTTATTGGCTTCGGAAAATAGAATGAAGAAACAACATTTGAGATTCTTTTTAAGTTTTTGCTTTTTTGGTTGTCGGATTGTTTCATGGGTATTTATAAATTTCCTTGAAATTTGTTACTATTCTTGTATATATATTTTTTATGTTAAGCTTATATATTACAGTTGGTTCATTTATGTACCTCATGAGAATAATAGATCATGATATATTGATGATTTTATTAAAACCGTAGCTCCTTGCCCTTGCTTGCTCTGTGGTTGCTAGAGAAATCAAGGTACTAATAGTGCTTATTACAAAAAAATTAATTGACAAAAGAAAGTGTGGCCCAACTTTAAAAAGGCTATCAAATATGGACCTGCTCCAATTCAAAGTGCTAAATGGGGCGAAACGGTGGGCTGGTTTATTAGTAGTTTCATTTATGGGGGATTCTATTCACAGCGTCCATTTTACTCACTATAGCCCCTTATTTAAAATTAATATTTAATTTATTTGTGATTATAGTTACATTATTTTGGATCGAATGAATCAATCGATTCGAATCGAATCAATCGAATGAATCGAATCAATCGAATGGATCAGGCCCAATCGAATGGAATTGAATCGAATCGAATCGAATCTAAAGTGAATCAACTAAAATATATATTAAGGATAAATAATAATAGTAATAATGGTAAATAATAATATAATAGTAATCAACAACAACAACGATAATAGTAATATTATTAGTAATAATAACAATAATAATAATTAAGATTAATAATAATAAGAAGAAGAAGAATAATTGAATTGAACTGAACTGAATGGACTTGAACTGAACTGAACTGGACTGAAAAACTGAAAAATAAATTTAAAAGAACAGGCCTTACTCATATGGCCTCATAATTCAGATTTTTTTTTATTAAACTAATAAATTTACCATAAATGAAGGAAAGCATGTTGGAATTGGATTCAATAAACCCAACTCTTACAAATTCATCTAACAGCCCCCTTCAATATTATATGCTCTTCCAATAATTTCTTGACAGAAGAAAAGAAGAATTCGGCGAAAAGAAGAATTTGGATGAAAATTAGGGCTGAGCATGGATCACTTTGGATCGGTTTTGGGGTGAAATCGAACTCAACTCATTAATTTCGGTTTCTGATTTTTAGAACTCAATGGGTTCGGTTTCTGGTCAGTTTCGATTTCTCGATTTCTGAAGTTGGTTTCTCGGTTTATCGGGTTCAACGCATAGGCTCATGGGTTTTGGGTTTAAACTCGTGATTTTGGCTTTTAACCCATTTTCCAGCAAATCTATACTATATAAAAGTTAAACCCCTTAATTTAATGCGCAGGAGTATTGTACACAAATGGTAGTATGGTACAAGGTAGTTTAAGCAACCCCAAAAGTATATCAATTACATATGTTTCAAGTCATCTCTATGCTTTCAAAGAGGGGTTACGAAAGACACAAAGATTGCAAAATTTAAACCTCAAAGAATACGAACCAAAGAGGCTATGAATGCAGAAATTAAACACACCAATTAAAACCATTCTGCATTGATGATGAAGATGTTCAAAGATCGAGTTTACAAGTATAAATACAATTGAAGTACTCGAACCACATCCAACAAATCAAACCATACCAAAACTCTCTCAATCTCTACCCAACTCACAAACAAATTAGAAATAAAAACAAGGAAATCGATCTCAGAATTCGGTTCAACAAAATGCTATCATAGATCTTTACTTACATTTGATCCGAAATGAAATATTTAAAGATCTCAGTTTGTGGCGCATTTGTGGCGCATTTATCTCTCTTTGGCTCTCTATGCTTTCAAATAAGTTTTGGTTTGTTGTTTTATCTCGTGAATGATCAAAGAGATCAAAAGGGTCAAGAGCAGAGGCGGAGCCAATGGGGTGGCAAAGGGAGGCCGGGCCTCCCAACCGATCCAACTGCTGATCCACTGTATCGGTCGAAGCGGGCGAGGGGGAATAAAGAAACGATGCCTAAATTTGGAAGAAGAATAGCAAATAAAGGGACAATACATGCGATAAAAAGATTTTTCCGGAAGAAATTACAGTGGATTGAAAGGAAAAGAAGGACAAGGAGACGTTACTATGAAGATGAAGTCAAAGACTCCTCTTTTGTGATTTGTTGAATGGTCACGTACTCACGTGGATTTATATAAAGTAAAATGTGTAACTTATGTATAGAAAAAATGAGAAATCAGTTAATATACATTTAACTATTTGGTTATGTCATAGAAAAATGAGACGTTACTTTACTATTATTATAGAAAAATGAGACGGTACTTATGCATAGAAAAAATGTGAAACTTATGTATAGAAAAATGAGACGTTACTATGATTGTTATATTATCACTTTTTGGTTAGTATTACTCCGTATTTTTTTTGGTTAGTATTATTAAGTTGCCTTCTTTCATAGTATGCCAAAGTTTTATGGAATTGAAGCCTAGCTTCCTAACTTTTTTCTAAACAAACAAAAAAAAATGTTAATGAACACAATCACGTTCTGGAAAAAATATTTGGCAAAGTTGATAATATTATTCCATTTAAAACTTATAGGATGTTTGTCATTCATTCATCTTTCTTATATAAGATATTATACGGCATTTGTGCAAAAGCCGCTGTTTCGATGCGGCAAAAAAAATGGCCGCCTTTAACTTGATTATGAAGAGATTAATACGGATCATGGTTATCGCCCCATTAAAATCTCTAACTGTTTCCTCTTTTCTTTATGTTAATTCCACATTTATTAGTCCCTCCTTTATGTTCTTTCATATTATTTTAGGGTGTCGGCGAGAGTTTTAAAAGTGGTTATGGGCGGAGATTTGAGAGCTCAACCGTTTCCTTTTTCTTTTTGTTACTAATAATTGATATCTAATATAAGAATTTATCTCTAATAATTTGTTTGAATAAAGAAAGCTAACAAGTCCATGGTCTTTATCTAGCAGTATTTGTGTAATTTTCATATGGAGATAAATAATGGTTGTGAAACCCGTTATGGACAAGTGTAATATTATTGTAATTATGTAAGACTGATTGTACCTATTAGTTTTGCGTGTGCAAGTTTATCATTTTAAAAATTAAGAAACCAAAAGTGAGAGTGTAGCTAGATGAATCATGTATATTTACATATCATTCATATTTATATTACGCAATTAAAACAATCCATAGTTAACAATAAGATACAATCCGTGCATCGCACGGGTTGTACAAAACCTCGTATAAACAAAAAAATAGATTCCTTTCAAGCATTTATAACTAATCAAGAACATTAGTATTGAGTTATAAACTTGTAAAATTATAAACTTATAATTATTTAAAAATACTTACCAAAACAGATTAAGCAAACAGATTAAACAAACTCGAATTAAAATATATATTAAATATTAAATAGTTTTTTATTGTTAGGTTCCACAATTTAGTTTTCTATTTTTTAAAATATATATTAAATATTAAATAATCAGATATATAAATATATTATGGGTCGGTTTCTGGGTTTGACTCGATTCCTGTGTCGGTTTCGTAAGAATGGGTCAGTTCGGTTTCATCGGTGCAGTTTTTAAAGTAAAAACCAAAACCGGAATCCAATTTTTCGGTTCCTAAAATATGAACCCAAAACCGATGGGTTCTCTTTGGTTTCGTTTTTCGATTCGGAGTTCATTGGTTTTTGTCGGTTTTTCGGTTTCCGATTCGATTTTGCTCAGCCACCTTTCTGCAAATCTGTTAAAGAGTCATATCATCAAAAAAAGATGATAAAGATAGTAAATCAAGAACAATGATAAAGATTTATAATTGATAATTGTTGTTCGCGAACAACTTAAATTTCATTTTTTATGAATCCCATCGTTAAAAGTTTGCGAGACTGTAAATTTGTATATGCACTCAATTGGGGGATTGGGGTTTATTTTAGTAAAATAGCACTAATTCTTCTGCAATTTTGTCACACAAATCTACAACAAAGAGAAATGCAGAAACATGAATGATGAAAATAATTGATTTTCATAATGGAATATTGATAACAAAATGACCGACGAAGGGGTTTTAGAGTGGAAGCACCATCGGAATTATTTTTCCCTGCGCATCAAATTTTTGGAGCTATACGTTCTTGTTAGAATCAATCTCTTTTTCCAGATTTTGTAGCTCGAAACAATTATGGTTACGCCAATACCAAGTCATTAATTCATTACTTCGTACTAGTTTACCGTATAAAAATAATAGGATTCGTACTGGATGGTAAGTTTGAGGTGAAGTTACAATTGGTAAGAAGTTGCAATTTCTTAACATCGTAACTGGATGATAATACGAAGTTACAACTGGTAAGAAGTTATAATTTCTTAACTACGAAGTCATTAATTCGTAACTTCGTAACTGGATGATAATACGCAAATAAAACACTTGGTAAGAAGTTACAAATTTCTTTCAAATATACCAGAATCCCATCCCATAAAGACAAACACTAATTCGTAGCTGGAAACAATGATGGTTACGCCAAAACGAAGTCATTAATACGTTACTTCGTACTAGTTTACCGTATAAAAAATATAGAATTCGTACTGGTGGTACTAGTTACTAAATCATATTTTTACCTTTGAATAATATTCTGGGAAGTCGTTGCCCGTGCTATAGCTATACCTCAGCATACGGGGCCTCTTTTCTTGCTCCTTACGGCCACCAATTTTCAGCCCAATAGATGGTATTACTTCATAAATCCAAGCCTGCATAAAATATAATAATAAGAGTATCAAACACATAAAATGGTAATCCAGATAAGAATTTGGGCATTTAGTATCGAGAATTTATTTCTTAGTATCAAGTTAAGATATAATAATTACGTTATAGAGTTATGGTAGTAGTAACTTACCAAGAATGCAATTTTATTTCCTTTTAGATGGTAGGGTCCTGGAATGTGTTTTTTTACGGCGTTAATTTGACCCATCAGTAGTTGGTATGACATACTTCCCCATGGGAACTGCTCCCAAGAATCATTGTCCTCCACTAGTATCCGCATCCAGTTTGGAATCTTAGTCTTGTTCGGGTCAAGCCCAACTACATACATAGAGGCCATCAAGACCTTAGCCACCTTCAGATAATCGGATTAATTGCCCCTTCACCTCAACTTTGTTCACTTTAAATTTCTTGTCGATGAACTTAGTAGGGAGATCAACAGGGAGTATGGGTTTGCTCTCGAGTAGCCGTGCGTACACAGAATCAACCGGGATCTGATGCATCATATATGGATTGACCTTAGCTGGCCCAAATTTGAGGCCACTAATCAGCGCAAATTCCACCCTCGAGAATCTCAAAACCCGGCTCTGAACCTTGAACCATAGTGCTATTTTGTCTAGCTCGGGCTTTGGGGTGACCTGACGGGATGTCATGTAGTGCAGGGCTTTGCCGGACCGTGTGACCGTGTCCGGGAGCTTCATGTAGTACCTAAAAATAGATTTATTCATCTCTCTTATCAATTGCCTTCCAAATGATTCGAGGCAACATCAGATATCACCAACCGTAGACTCGTACCCAGTTACCATCACTTTGTGGTGTTCGGCTGCTAAATTCTTCCTTTTGAATGTCCAAGTGATCTAGCATAAAACATTAACATTAAATGCTCAATGAAATATATCAATACGCAGTAAAGAAATGATCATTTCGTAACCATTTACCAGTTACGAAATGATCATTTCGTAACCATTTACCAGCACACATTTCGTAACCCATACAATTCAAATCAATTTAGCCACAAATTATCAAGAAACATGATTTACACTGCATAATTATAGCAAGAAGACAACAACTCATACCACACAGTTTTTCAATTTCGTAACTGCATAATTATAGCAAGAAAACATGATTTCACAATTTCGTAACTTTTTCAAACCCAAACCCTATATTTTTTAGAAATGAAGTGAAACATTGAGGATTACCAGCATTTCTTCGTATGGGATCCGTCGAGGACGTTCGGCGCCTCTGATTCTGGTCGGAATTTGCGCTTCGTCGGTGTCTCTCGGTGGTTCGTCATCTGAAGACTTCTCTGAATCGTAGTAGTTATCCTCTACGATTGCGTTTTCGGACTCCGGTATGGGTTCTCCCTGTCCTTCGGCCGCCATTAACACTTCTGGAGGCGGCGCTTGGGTAATACGGCACTTGGGTGATGCGGCATTTGGTGAGTAGGCCCTCCGGTAGTGGTACAAGGTGCCGCTTCGGTGAGTCTCGTCGGGATGCTTGGCGCGGCCGTTCGATGTGAGGCAGGGAAGAAGGTGTGAGTCGGCGCTAGGTTAGAAGAGAGGAAATATGTTTTTCGCCTGAGAAACAATAGAAGAGAGAGAATTAGTCAAACTTCAGAAAATAATACTATATTTACTCTTCCCTTTTTAGTATGGGCAAATTGGTCCAAATGTGTATTTTTTTTGCTATAATTTGTATAAACTAAGTTTAATGACAAATGTTAAAATTTACTAAGCTATTTGGCTAGTCCATGTCTTCTCTCAATAGAATTCCCCTCATTTATTCCTAAAGTGAACAATATTTAATAATACTTCTGAATCTAATATAGACCAAAGATAATGGAGAAATTCTATGCTTTACTTTTCTTATATATTGTTGAAGTTCAAATTCTAATTAGATACCAAGTTCATATAGTGATATAACACGTAAAATAAAGAATTTAAGATAGTGTATGATTTTATTAATTTGGGCTGACCCAACTTAATTTGAGTTCCAAATAAGGATCCATTTTCACTAAAATGGGTTTTTATTTTCTTAACCTTCTATTATTCAAGATGAAACGGGCCGGGTCAATCAATCACATATTCAGAAAATTCTCGTGTCACATTTTAATAGTTATCAAAATATCATGGGAATGCTAATCGCAGAATCTAATTAAATATTGTCAAATATGGTCCGATAAAATCTAATTTGTCAATTGCGCCCAAACCATGACCCAATCACTTGTTTGTTTCCCGGTCCCCACAATAAATATGGGAAATTGAGAATCAATTGCTTGCGATTATAATTAATTAAATTTGATTTTCAAAAAAAAAAAATTAATTCAATTTAATGGAATTGTTCTATATAGTATTTTTTTTTAAAAGATGTGAGAAACCACCGTTAGGTTATTATGAATAAATCCTTTTATCTTAAATAGAGAAAAATATTTCTTTCATAAAATAAGTACTCCCTTTTTTGTGATAATCTCTCTAACTAGAATCATACACCCATCACATAATGAATTCAAACCATATGCGCCTAGTTAGGATTTTAAAAAAGGGCAAGATAAAATCTATATTTGAAATTAAAGTGATTTGAGATTATGAAATTGGCATAAAATTATCCACTATTAAGCCCGACAAAAACTTACTAATTCTACGTAACATTGTTCCAAGACTAAATACCAAACCAAAGCCATCCAACCTAATAACATTTAATATGAGAAATTTCATATGACAAATCTACGTAGCACCGTTAGAAGATTAGATAAAACATCGAACAGCGAACCAAACAACATATCATAAGACTAATCTTATACCGCAGAATTAGACAATGTTTGTTAAAGCTATTGTCCAACAAAATCAAATTTATTATTCAAACCATTGAGCCTATTTCATTGTTTTTTTGATTCTATGTTTCAACTATTAATTTTGTTGATTTAGTAATACACCCATTCACGAAAAGTATCGTTTGTTTGAGTATGGAAATAATTCTTTGATGTGTGTGTGTTTTTTGTTAAAACAGATGGTGGTGTCCTGTTTGTTCTGTACCATGAGACATCATAAATGTTCTCAAAAGTGTATAGTCTCTAACCTTAACAGAGACGACCCTGAATTAAGGCGTCTTGAGATTTTGAAAATAATTGCAAAATTAGGTTTGGATTTCGTCTATCGACGATTTACGAATGTCATACATATTAACAACGGATATATTGGGAGAGAAATGGCATTAGCCATTAAGCATTCTCTACTCTGGGAAGCTATTGCTTGGGGTAGATTTCCGACACTAGGGTTATATGGTTTTTTTAGAGCGAGGAGCAACAGGACAAAAAGGTATATTTGAATTTTTTTTCATTTGTTATATTTTATTTAATTATATATCTTTTTTGTCTTAAGGTGCACTCACTGAAAGTGAGCAAAATCTAGTAAAAAACTGTGGTAATACTCCAATCGAGCAAAATGACTATGATGGAGTGCTTGGAAATATTGGAAATGGTATGGGTCCTGGACTAGGGGAGGGACGGCTTCTCGATCTTATAGATAGGATGGGTGTTGTTGGAGGAGATCCTGACTCCGATGGAGATGATGACTCTCATGAAGAGATTGAAAATGGAAATGGTATGGGTGTTGCACAACGGACCGAGGATCATTCTCTATCAACATGTTCATGCTGACCACGGTTCAACATCTGCCCCTCACATTGATAGTTGCACTTCTTTCAAGCGTTCCTATCGAGTTTATGGGGATTGGGTCGAATCTCAGTTTTATATAGGTTCATACATTTTATAGACCTTGTCATTAGTACCGGTCGAATTAAGATTTTATGCATATTAATAAGTGTTTAGAGATTATTATAGTGATAATATTATAGAATATCTATTTTATAAACTGATAGACAAGGATTGTACAATTTTTTTGGGCCGATTTGGCTAATTTGTTTAGGACAATTAGGATAATTTTTATTGATATTCTAAATTGTAATTAATTGCCATGATGACACGTGGCATTTTAATTAGTCTTAACAATATGTATATGTTTCTAAGATAGATTAAATCTTAAGAAGCATAAGAGGCGTAAGTGAGTGTTGGTTTGGAATTTTTGTGATTGTTGGTTTGCATCTTGATAAGGGTTCAGAGATTTTTATAGTGATAGTATTGTAGAATGCCTATTTTATAAATTGATAGGCTAGGATAATACAAATTTTTAGGGCCACTTTGGCGAATTTTTCTTGATATTTTAAATTGTAATTAATTGCCATGATTGAAGATGCATCATTACTAGAAAAATATAACACATTACACTACATACATTACAATTTTTTCTTGAAATATATGTGCATGTGGTTACTTTTTTAATGTTTGTCTGAATTTTGTCTCTTTCTCTCTCTAGTGTTACTGTTAGTTACTGTTATTCGAAACTGGCCTCCAAATCTATCTAGCTCGCGACGATATTTTCTCTTTATACTGTTTGTGTGTGATTTTGTCTCTCTCCGTTGGGTTGGCTCCGTCGCGGGCGATGATTTTCGTCTGCGTGTGTGAGCTCTGGTCGCCAACGCCGCCGACTCACTGGAATCGCCTCCATGCACACGGCGGTGTGAAAATAAAACCTCATCCCGCCCCCTCTTTCCCTGAAAGATGGTTGTAAGCATTTATTTAGCACATATCGTCGATTACCAACCATTATATCCACAAAACACGTAATGTATGGGCAAGATACTTGCATCAAAACCACGAGCAATGGAAACAACGAACGGACGTTGACAAGCAGCCCTTGAACTTCCAAGGACGACCAAGAATCTCGTCAGCCCCACAATTACTACGAGAATAACACCACCACGAACCAACAACATTAATCGGAATCCGAATTGATAGTAAGAACAACAAGGACCCGAGGGTTTTTCCGAGAAATCAAGAACCATGTTTCTGTTGGGATTCGGTGCCTAAAACGAAGGCCCAGTGGAAGCAGTTTAATGAAAATTAATTCGATCCGAATACCTACGAGGATCGATCGAGCTACGTATATACGAATATATAAAGCGAAACACAAGATGATGCGAGAAACATACCCTTGTAGTCTGTTGATTAAATGGTGTCCTCTCTTGAGCTATTCCCCAAGCTTTATGTTGGGATAACAATCTCTATCTGAAATGAAACAGTTAGGATAAACAATCCCAGTATCGAATAGTGGTGATAAGATGTTTTGACAAATATGCCAATCTAGCATACAGTAAGTAAACTGTATCGAAAAGCTGATCAATAGTGCCAACCTGTATCGAAGACCTCTCGTAGATCCAGCATATTGATCTTACAGCACGTAGTCCCGCAAAGCTAAAGTATGGAAGCTGTCTCGAATCGTCAATACAGTGATCCTTCCATACAGCTCTCAACAGGACAAGAAGAAATCTTCAGTATTCACTAGAAGTCAAGTCCCGTTGATAAAGAAGTATTTAAATACTAAAGGATAAAGTATTTAAATACTGTAAGTCAGAAGATCTTCAAAATCCCGCAAAATCCGGATCGTGTTTTATTCAAACACATCATCCCGTTGGAACGGAATCTTGCTCAACGGATTTATCTCAACGGATATATTTCAGAGACTATATATATCTCCAGAGTTTAAAGATCATAAACTACTGAAAATCCACTGAACTGAACGACTTACAAACGATCAAGCTTATAAAGAAATATTCAGAGCAAAACATATCTCCCAAGCTTTCTGCTATTCAGATATAAGAGATATATAGTGCTCAAAACCTTGAACAACACATCATCAGCAAGAAGCTCAGAAAGTCAAAGTTGTTGTTCATATATTGTTCTAAACCTTGAACAAACCCATATCAGCCCTGTGTGGACTGAGGAATCTTTGCTTCTCCCGAACTGTGTGTGAAGGACTTGCATCGAAGAAGACGAAGCTTCAGAACTGTGTGTGAAGAAGCCAGTCAAAGTGTTAGCTCTAACCAATCTGTGTGAATGGTTGAAAGCTAAGATCTTTATATCAATCTGCGTGAACGATATATTGATCGAGTGTTGTTATAATTACATAGTTGTGTACGCAGTAATTATAATAAACTTTTTACTCCTGTGTGGAGGACCAGTGGACGTAGAGGGGTTTACCTCGAACCGCTTTAAATATTGTGTTATTTACCTTCTGCCTTTATTGTTTTATTAACTGTGATTATTTAAGTATACTCTGCACATCGAGTTGCTGTATCCACAGCAACTTACTATTTAAGACTTCCGCTACGCACTCAGATTTAAAAACAGTACAGCTTGTTGTTTACAAACACTTTCCAAGCTGTATCCAGTATACTTAGTGGCCAACAAGTAGTATCGGAGTGGTTGATTCTAAAAAGAATCAGTCGTATTTTTAACCGAATCAGATCCAAAATCACTTATTTTTAAAACAGTCTTTTTCATTCCTTTATTCTAACATGGATACATCTATGATCAACAAAGTGCCTATGTTCTCTATTAACGAATTTGATGATTGGAGAATTAGGATGGAGGCTCATCTTACAGCAATGCATGAAGAGATAATTTTTGTTATACGGGATGGCCCCATCAAGATCATGAAGGTAAACACGGCCGCAAGGATTGAAGGCCAAGCCCATGCTGAGATGCTCGAGAAGGAGCGCGAACAATGGACCACAGATGAAAGAAAGCGCGCCAATCTCAACAATGTGGCTAAGAACGCGTTATTTGTCACTCTTGACAAAAGCACGTTCTCAAAGGTAAAGAGCTGTAAAACAGCCAAGGAAATCTGGGATAAACTCAAGTTGATTTGTGAGGGAACTGAGCTCTCAAAAGAAAAGAAAATTTCAAAACTGACTCAGCAATTTGAATCCTTTGAAATGAAACCAACTGAGACACTTGAGGAATTTGACCTCAGATTTACTGGTATTGTTGGTGAACTTGAAGCTTTGGGCAAAACTTATACCCAAAAGGAGAAGAATTTAAAAATTTTCAGATCTCTCCCTGCCTGATGGGACATTAAGACCACAACTATGCGTGTGTCTTGCAATCTAAATGAAATATCTACTTTTGATCTCTTCTCTGACCTCAAAGCTTTTGAGTATGATATTGATAAAAGAGAGAAAGCTGAAGAATCTCCTTCAAAGGTTACAGCACTAGCCGCTGTATCGAATTGTTGACACATCATGCCCAGGTCGTCGAAGCCTAGTCACAAGAATGCTGACGGTGACGACGACATCCTATCTCAAGATGAAATGGCGCTTCTCATGCATAAGTTCAAGAAGTTCATCAAGCAATCGGGAAAAACTCCCTACAGGCCCAAACCTGTCCACAAGGTAAGTACCGAAACTTCATCCGGTGATGCTAACCTGTGCTATAATTGCAGGAAACCAGGGCATTATGCAAACAAATGTCCTCATCCCAAAGTGCAAAGGTTGCCAGAAGCTGAGCAACAAGAGAGGGATGAACGAAGACGTGCTTGGAAAAACAAGCTCAAGGCTCTGATTGGAGAATCAGAAGCCTCCCCCGCACCATCCAAGTCCGAAAAATGTCTTCAGGTGGTCACTGAAAGTGATTCATCTGACGATGAGTTCGATGATAGAGCATATATGTGCTTTATGGCCAAGGACATTCCGGAAGATGAAGATAGCGACGATGAGGTATGCTCAACCTCAGCTATTCCTGTAAATGCATCTCATACTTTTGAAAACATGATGAATGAGTTTAAAAACATTCAAAAGTCCTATGAGACACTGAAAAATGAGAATATACAACTCCAATTGTCTAACCTAGAGCTGAAAGATGAAAATGACTTGCTGAAAATAAATTATGAAAATATGTCTATTGATTGTGAAATCAGCAAAGTCGACTATGAAAAACTCATGGAGAACAATCATCAACTTGCTCATGAACTAAGTGAGGTTAAAACTCACAATGAGAGCAAGACAAATGATTTGGTTCTACTTCAAGCCAAAGTCAAAACTCTCGAAAAACGAGAAGATGAACTTGAGACCATTCTGAAATCTTTCGAGAAATCATCCAAACGAATGGAAGAAATTCTAAGCACTGGGCAACATGCTCATGATAAAAGTGGCTTAGGATACAGCTCATGTTCAAATAAAGGGAAAACTAGTACAGTGTTCGTCAAGAGTGTGGAACACATTCCTGTGTCGAAAGAAGCCTCGAGTCCTGTGAAGGAACCTGTTGCACAGCGAACAGCAAAGGCTGCCATTCCGACACCTCAATCATACTCCAGACAGCGGAATCACCAGCCATTCAGACCTGAAAGGCGCACTCAATAGCATGCTCCCCGAGCATATCAACGGCCTTGTGATCGTTCGGAAGGAAGGTCAGATCCAAATACCAAAGGCCCGCATGGCAGTACTTTCAGTACAGCACGCCTAGGTATTGGATATAGGAGCCCCGTTATTCCTCGAGAAAACAGGTGTCCGCACAGTATCAACAACATCGTTGGGAATCCAACTGGAGACCCAGAAGGCAAGCTGTTAGGCCAAATAAAATGGCTCCACCTCCAAGACGGCACTCGTACTGGACTAATAATAATAACCCTGAATTTTACATGCATAACAATTATCATGGTTATAACAAATACGTATATGCCCCACGTAGATACCGCAACACTATACCGAATGTAACATACAGTAAACCAATTGCTATCAGGAAAATTTGGGTACCTAAAGGCACTAACATTCATGGACCCAAAAATCAAAGGGGACCTAAATCTACCTAATCTCTTTGCATACAGGACATCCTAGAGGAGGACACCTGGTACTTCGATAGTGGATGCTCTCAGCACATGACTGGAGACAGAAGCAAGCTATCAGATTTCATAGAAGGTCGCGGTCCAAAAGTTTGCTTCGGTGATAAATCTAAAGGAAGAACAAGAGGGAAAGGAAACCTTCTTGTCGGAAAATTCAAAGTCACCGATGTTGCATATGTTGAAGGCTTACAATACAATCTACTTAGTATTAGCCAGTTCTGTGATAAACAGTTCTCGGTGAAATTCTATATATATCGCTATAGAGTCAAGAACATCCAGACCAAAGAAGTTGTGCTTACAGGCAGCAGATCAGGTAACATGTATATTGCTGACTGGAAGCCTATGAGCTCCTCAATTCCATGCTTTGTTGCCAAAGGCACTGCAGATCTAAGCTGGTTATGGCACAAGAGGATGTCTCACGTTAACTTCAAGACGATCAACAAGCTCTCAAGATAGGGAATGGTAAGAGGATTGTCGAACGTGTCATTCAAAAAGGACAGCGTCTGCGGACCATGTCAGAAAGGCAAGCAAATCAAGTCCACCCTGAAGAGCAAATCCTACCTTTCAACCCAAAGAGTGTTGGAGATGCTACACATGGATCTCTATGGTCCTGTAGACTCGATAAGTTTGGGAGGTAAGAAATACTGTCTTGTTGTTGTTGATGATTACTCCAGGTATGCTTGGACAATTTTCCTAAGCAAGAAGAAGGATTCAACATCATAGCTGCCCGAGCTCCAGAGAAAGCTTCAAAATGAAAAGGCATTAAGTATCGTGTTCATTCGTTCTGACAGAGGTACAGAGTTTACTAACCGCTTTACAGAGCAGTAATGTTCGGAAAATGGGATATAACACGAATACTCAGCTGCCCATACACCTCAACAAAATAGTGTTGCCGAGCGAAAGAATAGGACGTTGAAAGAAGCAACAAGGACAATGATTGCCGCAAGCAAGTTTCCACAGCGTTTCTGGGGTGAAGCAACCAATACAGCATGCTACACTCAAAACCCTGTATCGTCAACAAGCACCACAACAAAACAGCATACGAGGTATGGAACAACAAAACTCCGTTAGTTTCATATTTTCACATTTTTGGATGCAGGTGCTATGTGTTGAACAATGGGAAGGATCAACTTAGAACCTTCGATGAGAAGTCGGATGAAGGAATTTTTGTAGGCTATTCCTCCGTCAGCAAAGCTTACAGGATCTTTAATGAAAGGAAGCTGACGATCGAGGAATCAGTTCATGTAGTGTTCGACGAACCTCACCATGACCCTACAGGAGTAGAAGCTGTTACTCAAAACATCCAACAACTTTCCATCTTAGATCCACCAACTCCCATAGAACCTGTTGTTGACCTAGAAATCAACCCCGCAGCTGTAAGAATCGACGTAGATGAGGCTGATGCTGTATAAGCTGAGGCTGTATCTACAGAAACTCAAGATACAGTATGGGACCCTGAATTAGAACCCGACCGAAGATGGTTGAGAGATCACCCGCAAGAGCTGATCATTGGAAATATTAATGCTGGTGTTTCTACCCGTAGAAGAATATAGAGTACACAAGGAAATGTACTGTGTACACAAGAAGAACTAGATACTGAGATATCACCATTCCCTGAATGGAAATCTCAATCCGAGCTTAGAAGACTCAATATGTGCACTATTGTTGTATTCTTGGCCCAGTCTGAACCTGTTCTACCATAGACGCTCTTAATAATTCTCATTGGATAACATCTATGGAAGAAGAGCTTAACGGTTTCGAAAGAAACAATATATGGTATCTTATACCTAGACCTACGCATCAATCGGTTATAGGAACCAAATGGGTATTTAGAAACAAAAGGGATCGAAATGGACTAATTATAAGGAATAAATCCAGACTAGTCGCACAAGGCTATAGACAGGAAGAAGGCATAGACTACGATGAAACTTTTGCCCCTATAGCCAGACTAGAAGCCATTAGGATATTTTTAGCCTTTGCCGCCCATAAGAGCTTCATTGTATACCAAATGGACGTCAAAAGTGCATTCCTAAATGTAGACCTTGCCTAAGAAGTTTATGTTGAACAACCACCAGGGTTTGCCAACACAGACAGCATCGATCTAGTATACAGGCTGAGGAAAGCACTGTATGGACTTAAGCAAGCTCCTAGAGCATGGTATGAGACCCTGTCCCAGTATCTAACCGATAATAGATTTGAGAAAGGTGTTGTGGACAAGACCTTGTTCAAAATACAGGAAGGCGATGACCTTCTAATGGTTCAAATTTATGTAGATGATATAATTTTTAGTTCAACTAACCTTGCTTTGTGTCAAAGGTTCTCTCATCTCATGCAAAGTAAATTTGAAATGAGTATGATGGGAGAACTTAGTTATTTCCTAGGTTTGCAGGTAAAGCAGTTGCCTACAGGGATCTTCATCAACCAGGAAAAATTCAGCAAGGAGCTTCTCAACAAATTTGGAATGAACACTTCCAAATCATCGTCAAACCCCATGAGCACCTCCGTACAGATTAGTGCTGATGAAGCCGGAAAGCCGGTTGACCAATCACTCTACAGAAAGCTTATTGGCTCTCTCCTGTACCTAACGGCTAGCATGGCCGATATCCAGTTTGCTGTAGGAGTGTGTGCGAGATATCAAGTAGCACCCAAGGAATCACGCTTCAATACAGCTAAACGAATCCTGAAGTACATTAAAGGAAGATGTAGGACTATGGTATCCTAAAGAAGGCGGATTCGATTTAGTTGGATACAGCGACTCGGATCTCGGAGGCTGCAAGATAAATAGGAAGAGTACAAGTGGAACTTGTCACTTTATTGGACCTAGACTTGTCTCTTGGTTCAGTAAGAAGCAATTGGCAAACTCACTTTCCACGGCTGAATCAGAATACTATGCTGCTGGTAGTTGCTGTATCCAGATCCTTTGGATGCCGCAACAGTTGTCAAATTATGGGATTGAAGCCAAGGAAACGCCAATCATGTGTGATAGCACGAGTGCAATTGCAATCACGCACAACCCTGTATTGCACTCGTGCACTAAGTATATCAACATGAAGCATCATTTCATAAGGAATCATGTCGAGAACAAGGATGTTCGGCTCGAAAAGGTTCATACAGATATTCAGTTGGCCGACATCTTCACCAAGCCTCTCGACACAGCAAGATTCAACATGCTTCGACAAGAATTGGGATTGCTACAGCCTAACTCCCTGTAAGTATTTACTGTTTTTACTCATCAATTGACGGGGAATGGTGTAAGACCCAAGAATACAGTATCCATCATTAATTATCTGTACACTCAGAACCCTCAATATAGTACTGTAGGGAACAAAGCAATATAAATCATCCTACAGATGACGTGTGCAATAATTAAGGGGGAATACAGTATGACCCATGAATACAGCATTAATCCAAAAATTTCTATATGGAATTGAAACCTATTTGTACCTTTTTAAGGGGGAACGTTGTATTGTCGCGGATACAGCACATGCTATCGGAATTCGATTCATTATATATATTATAATATTTACTTTTAAAAATTATTTTTGTCCACGTGCCCTGTTTCCATGTCAAACGTCGTTTACATTAAATGCCTTACACGACATTTGGACTACCAAATCCCAAAAGCCGCGATGCTTCCAAATTGTTTAATATTCAATACCGCTGTTTCAGGCATTAAGGGTAAAAACAAATGTCAGAAGTGGGACCCGCTCCTATTTTAAAATTCAATGGATAAGTGTACCAGTTACACTCAGTCCATCGTGACCGTTCATTTCAAACACCGGTTCCCATCCCTTAAATCTGACCATTCGTTCTCTGGAAAACCCTTTTTCGCCGCCCACTATAAAAGGACTGCAATTGCAATTTGAGACTCTTTACGCTTTCTGCATATTTTAAGAGCACCCAAGCAAATCAGCCTACAAGTCTTCTGTATTTATTGCATACTCTTCTTGAATCTTTTTCATCTTTTCTTGAGATTCATCAATGGCGTCTGCTCAGACCTCTACCACCGCCCTCAAGAAATCTCTGAACTTCATCGATGGACGGATCTTCACCCGATCTGTCATCATCGAGTGCATTCATGCTGAAACTGATGACGTCGATACGATGGAAGTCTTCATCACCAGAATTCGTCAGCAAGGCCTTTACCGCCTTGGGAGCCACACTGCTGAAAGTTATGACGTTCACCTTGTTGAGGAGTTCTACCTCAACGCCGTGGTTCGTTTTCTGTCTCTAGCCCTAGGAGGACATGTTGCTGATATCATAGCAGTCATTCGCGGAGTGGAGATCTGCATCGACCGAGATCTTCTCAAAAACATTTACAGGCTACCCTTTGAAGGCCTGACCATGGAAGAACTTGAGACATTTGGGTCTCAACAGTTGCTGACTCAATATTATGGCTTGTTCACCGGTTTGACAACGGTTGAAGTGGTTCACACCACATGGCATAAGAAAAAATTTTGCTTACCGTTTGTTTATTTGCATGATTTTTGCTGTCGCATCATTGAAAATCATATAGGTGCATTTGAGATGTGCATAAATCTTAGATTTAGGATGATGGTAGCTATTATGACCTGTGAAAAGGTCAATTGGTGTCAGATTATTCTGAAACGCTTGCAGGAAGAAGTGTCCAAACCTGCTACTCAGAAGAAATCATTTGGTTTATTCTTAAACCACATTTTGACGAAGTGCGGACTTCCACAATCCGCAGATGCAAAGAAGATAAGTTCTTGGATATTCTTGGGAGGAGTCAAGCCCACTGCCTAAAACAAAGTATTCTGATCGCAGACATGCCTTTTATCCGGAACCTACCACTTTCTGAAGATCCAAGGGACGTTTCTTCTAAGTCCCAGAGTGTGGAATCTTCAAAGAAACGAAAGAGATCTCACAGCAAGACACCAGTTGCTGCTGAGAAGCCGAAAAGGAAGCTAAGGAGGCTTTCTAAAGTCAAAACTACAAAAACCTCCGAGGATGCTCCTATCGTGGCGCAATCCACTGATGAACTACCCTAGGGCCCAACCCCTGTGGAAGAGATGCCCGCTACTGTATCGACAGTAGATCCTGAGCCTTTGGCGGCAACGACGGATGATCGGACATCTGCCAACTTGGAAGACTCTAGCGAGTCGGCTGCCCCTTTGGAGCCAACAGCTAACTCTCCTATGCGGGATTCCACACCCGTACAGGATCCACCTTCCTTCGGGGTACCATCCCCTGTAAGGAATCCCTCTCCGATATAGACTCCCACACCTGTAGAGGAACCAATCGATACAGCGGACACAAACGTTGTACGAAGTCCCTCATCGGACACTATTATCAATAAAACTCTTCTTTCTATGCAAATCGAACAGTCCTATGAAAGATTTGTTCAATGGAAAAGCTACAGGCTAGCTCCATACGATACCCTGTTCAACTGGAGCGAGTGGAGCAATGAAGGAAGATTCGTGTTGGAAGTGACGGACTCACAAGAAGTTGAAGACCTGATCCAATGGGATAATCTTTGGTGCAAAGAGTTAACTGAAAGCCATATTTTGCACAAATCATATGCCAGAAGGATCGGAAAGGATAAGTCCGAGGAATCTCCCAAAAGTCCAAAAGAAGACCACGACTCAGACGATGCCCTTCAGGCAGGTCTGAGAATGAGCCGTGAGGAGGCTCAGGAAAGAGAAGTCTCCCAAGACAATAATGGTGAAGGGCCATCAAGCCGCAATGAGCCCCCTTCGCCACAGCAAGATAATGTTCCTGACAATGAGGATTCAGGCCCTCATGTCGAGGAAGAAGAAACTATTTCGGAAGAAGTCGTCGTCACAGATGAAATCAGTCCCTCCTATCGCCACTGAAGAAGAAGAAGTCGCTGAGAGACAACAGGAGGAATCAGTCCCTCCTGTATCTATGTCTGAAAAAATCCCTTCGACATAGGAGAATGCCGCACCTCCTGCCGCCGAACCCGAATCAGCTGCTCCCGCCCCATCAACCGTGGAATCCGATGACGGTACTATACCTGAGGATGTCCAACTCACTTCACGTCCTGACGTGAATTTGAGAAGGTTGAATGGAGTCGAGGACTTCGCCCAACCAGACTCTCCCCGCACTGCAACTAGGAAAGAGCAATTGCGTGCTCTTGGACTTCAAACCGTCTTTATCCAGGATGCAGTTAATGCCTTGTATTCAGTAGAAAAAGCTCTAAATTGGATGCACACATCTTCTGTTGAAGAAATGACTTGATTACAGAATGAAGTCTCCCGAGTTGTGGAAGCCTTCACTATCCTGCCAGAAGTCTTCAAGCAAGCCCTGAGCAATTTGCAAGAGAAGCAAGAAAAGATCCTGAGAGAAGAGGAATCTAAAACTTGCATATCCGAGTCCATGTCAGCATTCTCTATGATCGAATCAAGTTCTCAACTGCGACTCCATGACAAGAACATTAAGGATATGTCGCAGGTGCTCTCTTCCCTGGTCGAGAAAATGTCAAAAATTGAGACAAAATAGGATGCTGATCTGGAGATCCTAGGACGTCTTGATGAAAAGTTATCATACCTTGATGATGCAAAAAAGGGGGAAGAAGCGAGAGAAGCCGCGAGGAGAACGAGGCTCCAGCATGAAAGAGAGTTCAATGCTGCTCAAGACAGCATTACTGCAGAACTAAACAAATTGGCTGCACCCACTCAAGGATACATGATTTTAGGTTCTCGACCTGAGTTCCATGATCCCAGCATCCCATGGCAAATCATGATCCAAAGGCCTTCTGAAATTCATCTGCTAACCAACCGCCATCCCACTTCTAAAGAAGTGAAGAAATGGAGGAAAAATGAACTGATAAGATACTTTGCAAAACTCGTCAGGGAATCTGTCATCTTCAAAGGATATAAAACCTTAGCGGAGGCTGCAGATAAATTTACAAAGATGTTAGAAGAAGGAAAGCTCCCTCTCCAAATTGAAATGAAGTCCAAACATAGACGAGGAAATCGGATCACCCATCCAGAAGACTGGATTCTCGCCTTCGACAAATCATACGATGGTAGAGCAATCTACTTAGATCGAGGCAATGATTCCCTACAGCATTGGTGGCGTGGAACCGAGAATGATCCCGAGAAGAGTCCATGGAGACACTCGGATTATAGGAGTTAAATTCCTTGTATTTTTGTTTGTAATCATGTTTTCAAAACAACAATCCTTGTACTCTATTTTGAATATCAATAAAATATTTGCTTGTCTTGAAAGATTACAACTCGTAATCTACTGTGTTAAATGTATGATTACGTAATTTAAATTTACTTGCTGAAATTAAACACAAGTATATAAACTTGTTTAAAAATTAAGCTGTACGAACTTGTCTGCGAACAGTTCATAGATTCAGTTGTATGCATCTAGAATACATTGTAAGATTGTACCTGCACGCCAATCATAAGCTTAAGCTGTAAAAACTCTTAGCTGTATCGAACTCGCTTGTGAGCAGTTCATAAATTAGACTAAGTTGCTGAAAGCCAGATCATTCGACAGAAGACTAAGAAATCTGCCCGAAATCATCAAGAAGGTTGTTAGCTCCATGAAGAAGGTTTTGGCATCATCAAGATGGCTTGAAAGATTTAAGTCTTGGCAAATTGTCAAAAGGGGGGAAATTGTTGGGATAACAATCTCTATCTGAAATTGTTGGGATAACAATACCCGGTATCGAAACAGTTAGGATAAACAATCCCTGTATCGAATAGTGGTGATAAGATGTTTTGACAAATATGCCAATCTAGCATACAGTAAGCAAACTGTATCGAAAATCTCATCAATAGTGTCAACCTGTATCGAAGACCTCTCGTAGATCCAGCATATTGATCATACAGCAAGTAGTCCCGCAAAGCTAAAGTATGGAAGCTGTCTTGAATCGTCAATACAATGATCCTTCCATATAGCTCTCAATAGGACAAGAAGGAATCTTCAGTATTCACTAGAAGTCAAGTCCCGTTGATAAAGAAGTATTTAAATACTAAAGGATAAAATATTTAAATACTGTAAGTCAGAAGATCTTCAAAATCCCGCAAAATCCGGATCGTGTTTTATTCAAACACATCATCCCGTTGGAACGGAATCTTGCTCAACGGATTTATCTCAACGGATATATTTCAGAGACTATATATATCTCCAGAGTTTAAAGATCATAAACTACTGAAAATCCACTGAACTGAACGACTTACAAACGTTCAAGCTTACAAAGAAATATTCAGAGCAAAACATATCTCCCAAGCTTTCTGCTATTCAGATATAAGAGATATACAGTGCTCAAAACCTTGAACAACACATCATCAGCAAGAAGCTCAGAAAGTCAAAGCTGTTGTTCATATATTGTTCTAAACCTTGAGCAAACCCATATCAGCCCTGTGTGGACTGAGGAGTCTTTGCTTCTCCCGAACTGTGTGTGAAGGACTTGCATCGAAGAAGACGAAGCTTCAGAACTGTGTGTGAAGAAGCCAGTCAAAGTGTTAGCTCAAACCAATCTGTGTGAACGGTTGAAAGCTAAGATCTTTATATCAATCTGTGTGAACGATATATTGATCGAGTGTTGTTATAATTACGTAGTTGTGTACGCAATAATTATAATAAACTTTTTACTCCTCTGTGGAGGACCAGTGGACGTAGAGGGGTTTACCTCGAACCACTTTAAATATTGTGTTATTTACCTTCTGCCTTTATTGTTTTATTAACTGTGATTATTTAAGTATACTCTGCACATCGAGTTGTTGTATCCACATCAACTTACTATTTAAGACTTCCGCTATGCACTCAGATTTAAAAACAGTACATCTTGTTGTTTACAAATACCTTTCAAGCTGTATCCAGTATACTTAGTGGCCAACACTTTAGTTGATTTCCCTGCGATTCAATCCGCTCCAATCTCTTGGATAATCCATCATCGAAAACACCGCGTCTCTACTTACCACGCACCGGAGAAACGAACGGAACGACGATCACCCGATTAACCTCTAAGGTTGCGGCTAGAACCAAGTGATGGAAGCTTTCTATGTGATTATGACACTCTAAGTGTATATACTCACAAACTCTCAATTGTATTTCAATTTATCTCCAAGAATAATCAAGAACAAGTGAAGAAAAAGAAGACTAGGAGAAATATTTTTCTCTTTCTCTCTTGCTCAAAACCGTAAGTTTCCAAGGGTTGGTGCAAATGAGATAGTCTTCCTCTTCTTATTCAACTCAAATCACGAACATGAGATATCACTTTGATATCTTGTCCCCTCAAGTCTTGATCTTCCATTATTAAAATCGAGACCTAGACCAAGAGGGAGTTGGTGAAGGGGGTGCGGCCATCTAGAAGGAATCGGACGAGTTCGGTCTGTTTCGGACTCCCGATGAGTCAAAATAGATAAACTCCGATTTTGTTCCGATGTATTTATATTTATTACTTAATTCAATTAATTAATCATATCAAATACATAATAACATAATTAGTATCTTCAAGAAATAATTATATTTATGAATTAAATTAATCACTGAGTAATTTATTTAATTTATTAGGCCGCAAATCAATTTATCCAATAAATCGATTTAGACATCCAATGTCCCAATAAATCAGATATCCAATATCTAATATTTATAATGAGAGAATAAGATCGATTCACTCCGTCGTCAATCCTATTGCGCGACTCGGTAGGTCCGTCTCAGTCAGCAATGGGAGGAACCAAAGAGTAGTAGCACCACCTAGCCAGCCTGGCGGCCTACACTGTACCCCAACTGAGAATGAATATTTGGGGTCATTCAAGAACCATTCTATCGTGAATACCAGTATACGTATAAACCCTTATTTCAAATGTCCCGATCAAGTTATAGGGTCACGGTCAGTCAAACCCTATCTGTACTTGACGCTATGCATGAGTTAATGCAAATCGAGATCATAGAGCTCTCGTGTATCCAATACAACTAGCTCCAATGCTTTGGCCAAAGACTTATGATCTCATCTGCCAATAACCACATAGGACATATAACCCGTTCACTAACACGAGAAAGAATTTTATCTTGGTATTCAGTAGGACCTGCTACTTGCCCGTCAAGACGCACGTCGAGGTTGATCCCCACTTTCCAGTTTACAGGGTCGAACTACTCTAATGAAAATATTGACGTCACAAGCACATCCCTACTAAATCCTCAAGTCGAAGGTTCACGAATACCTATCACAACCTTTCGATTCCGTCATTGACAGTCCCGGAGTGAAATCCGTGTGACGAGGGTGAGTCAGTTTGAGTATACTAATCCAATTAGCATACCTACAATGTGTTCTCCCACTAACCATTAGTGTTTGACAGGCACTCTCCATGTCAAAGAACACGTCATACAAGTCTTCACATAAACTTAACACCCAGTCAAGTTTCATCGACTTGCGAACGATTAAGTATTTGAGCTATAAACCTTTCCAGTGCCAACCCCCATATCCAATAAGGAGTGGAATGTTTTGCTCTCAAATACACGGACTAGTTTCTCTCTCTCTCTCTCTCTCTCTCTCTCTCTCTCTCTCTCTATATATATATATATATATATATATATATATATATATATATATATATATACGAGTTAGAAATGCCAGTAACTACCAGTAAATAAAGAAACATCCATTGCCTTATGATAATGAATTACACAATAACAAGTACAATGCCCTCAATCAACATCCTCTGAGTGGCATTCGAGGGCATGCACTCAATGCCAAACACTATGGTATCTAATACCCATGTTCTCCAGATGACGCTCTAAGATAATCTGAGAAAGTGACTTGGTCAGTGGATCAGCGACGTAGTCGGCTGACTATACTCTATGCAGCACAATATATATCTTTGCGAACAAATTCTCTTACGAGATGATACTCTCTCTCAATATGTTTGGTACTGTTGTGAAACCTCGTCTCCTACGCCTGTGCTACCACACTGGCAGCGCAGCATAAGGTGTCACGTGAAATTTACCCAGTAACTTCTAAATCCTTCCTTTGGAGGCCTCCGAGGCCGCTTTATACTCAGCCTAATAGGTGGAATTAGCAGTCGCGCTATACTCGGAACTATGCTAAGATACTGCTCCTCCATTAAGAGTAAATATGTAGCCAGAAGTAGATATAGAATCGTGTTTCTGTCCTTGGAAGTCCGAATCAGTAAATCCCACCACATCCAATTCTCCACCGCCATACATAATAACTATATATCTAGTCATTCTCAAGTACTTGAGAATGTTCTTTACGGCAGTCCAATGTTCCGTAACTGGGTCAGCCCAAAACCTACTTACCATGCTCCCAGCATGCGCAATGTCAGGTCTAGTACACAATAAAGTATATATTAGGCTACCCATTTCCGAAGCATATGGTATATTACTCATTTCCTTTCATTGTTCCTCATTATGAGGACACATCTTCAAGGTGAGTTTTATTCCATGTCGCATCGATAAGAACCCTCTTTTAGAATAATCCATCTTAAATCGCTTTAAGATTTTATCTATATAGAGGGCTTGGGAAAAACTTATCATTCTCTTCGATCTATCCCAGTAGAGTCGAATCTCAAGAATATAGGTTTCTTCTCCCAAGTCTTTCATGGAGAAATTACTCGAAAACCAAGCTTTTACAGAACTGAGCATTCCAACATCATTTCCTATTAGTAGAATGTCATATACATATAGTACTAAGAACGCGATCTTGCTACCACTAACCCTCTTGTATACACAAGGTTCCTCTTCATTTTGCATGAAGTCAAACTCTTTGACTGCCTCGTCAAAACGAAGGTCCCAACTACATGAAGACTGCTACAGTCCATTTCATGGAGTCTACATCCACCATTGCTAGGTCAAAGGTCGCGGGTCGGTCTCTTGGTTATCACCTGGAACCTCGTGGAAACCCAGTTCCTCCAAGTGCATAAAACTATACCTCTCAGGTAAATGAGACACCCTACTAGACCTATAAGGTGGTTGTACTTGTATTTCAGAAGGTTCGGTTCCATTTTATTGCACAGGTGTCTCCTGAGGAGTTTTATTGTATTCTTCTAAAGAAATACTTCTACCTGCTCCGCCTTCCTGAATGAACTCATCTTCCAGGAAGTGTGCTTGTAAATAAGGATCTTTCGATCTTCGGGCATGTAGAATAGATAACCCATCATCCCAGACGGGAATCCAATGAAATGTCCCTTTGCGGATGTAATATCCACATTTTTCTTTCCATTGTATTTTCATTTTCGGTGTATTCTCGGTCGTAGTGACCTTCGTGTATCTTTCAGTGTATCTTTTCAGCCACCTGTTGATCTGATTCTCGTTATTGTTGTGCGGAACCACCGTTTCGGGGTTGCCGTGGATCCATTCTACGTTATGATATGTTTTGAGATGTTCCGTTGGATGTTTCGTTCATATTACGGTGTTCTGGACCGTTTATATTTCGTACCTAGCGCATGCTATTTTTTCTGCATAGCGCATGCTAGATGTCCCTTAGTAGCGGACGCTACGACTGCTTCGTAGCGCGCGCTAGAGGGCAAACCCTGGGAGTGACAGTGCTGATTCCAGCCCTCTGGACTGGTGGATTAGCGTATGCTACGTAGTCTAGCGCACGCTAATGTCGAGGGTTAGCGCACTCTGAGACGCCCGGTAGCGTGCACTAGTGTGAATGTCCAGTACTGGACAGTTTTCCACTGGACTCGACTGATGCCCAGGTAGCACACGCTATTGGTCGATAGCGCGCGCTACCGATACACTTTAGCGCACGCTACGTTTGATCGATAGCGCGCGCTACCGATACACTTTAGCGCACGCTACGTTTGGTCGATAGCGCGCGCTAACCGGATCAGGTGTGTTCTGACAGTTGCTTCTGGACTCGGCTGATGTCCAGGTAGCGCACACTATTGGTCGATAGCGCGCGCTACCGAGAAGTTATTAGCGCACGCTACGTTTGGAGTAGCGCACGTTAACGGCGAGAAATCTGGCTACTGGACTGGAGTTTGTTTCGTTAGCGCACGCTAACTTTGAGTATTAGCGCGTGCTAACACTCCCTGGCTATATAAACCAGGGAGTTGACCGAGATGAACGTATTATTTTCATTTCTTCCTTCTCTCCGCGGCTAAGGCGATTCTGAGCGATTTCTTGGCGATTTCTTCCTCCGATCATCTCAACCATCAACTTCCTTGAGTTCTTGGTGTATATTATCAACATCAACACGAATCTTTCATCCTAATCCAAGGTAAAATCTCTTAGAACCCTATTTTTAGATAAATTGGGGGTTTTAGGATTTTCGTCCGATCCGTTCCGTTTTGTTGGTTAATACATGATGAATATGATTAATCTTGATGATATCATCAGTTTTCCTACGGATTCATGGTATATTTTCATAGTTTTGCGAAATCGGGAGGATTTGGTTGTGGTCCGCCCTCGTTGTTATTTTTATACGAATATACATGAATCGTAGGCGGGTTTTTGGGTGTATTCCATTTCTGTATTCGTCTAGAGTTGGTTGTGATTGTGTTCTTCGAATCGTTAGGTTCGGTTCCGTTGGTTCCTAGCGTTCGTCGGTGTTTTTCCTTCCGTTCGTTACATCGTCAATAATTCAAGGCAAGTATTTTTGGAAACCTTTATGCTTAACATGAAATGGTAATGTATATTGTGTGTGCTTTACTCACCCTGGGAGGGTCCGACGGGGCCTTGGGGGAATCTATGACTTCACTCTGGATTCACGAGTTTGTTTCGCTAGCCAGCTCGGGAGGGTCCTTAGAGGCCTCGGGTGGGATTCATGGTGGCGTCCTGGTCCTAGGCGATGCCTGTGCGTAACTTGTTTTATAAAGTGGCCAGCTCTGGAGGGTCCTTAGAGACCTCGGGTGGGATTCATGGTGGCGTCCTGGTCCTAGGCAAATTGATTATTTGACTGTTTGTTTCCGGAAAAGACATGTCTAGTTTTGGTTTTTGAAATGATATTGGTGCATGTACTATGAAATGTGTAAACGATTGGTTTGCCTTGATTACTTGTACTAGCGTAATTGCTAACCGCTCTAGGGACCCGTTGTGGGGAAATTCTTGTTTATGGATTTCAGGTTATAATCATCCGGACGAGCAAGCGCTGGGACAGTACGAGGATGTTGACCAGGGTCGTTGACATATGCATTTGAGTCTTTTTATTTCCGTTATTCCATTCGATATGGTTGTTGTCCACTTTTGAAACTTATAGATTGTACTCGCGAGTACTTAGGCTTTTCTCTTCGGATTAAGATTTGTATTCATCAAGTCATTTATGTTTGCCATTGTCGATTATTCCGCCGGTTGTAACGGACGTGTGATTTGATTTTCAATTGGATAATGTGTATTTTACCGTGGTAAATTGTGTCTAGTCTGGTGGGTCCCATGTAGGGGTCCACGGCACTGTAATATACCCTGAATATCTCGGGGGTGTTACAGAAAATGGTATCAGAGAACTAGGTTTATGGATACCTAGGCTTGTCGGTTATTTGGGTCTAGTTGTGTTTTGTTTTGCATATTGTCACACCGCTGCCAGCATCTCGGTACTTCCAGTGCCTGTAAGTTTTCTTATTTGGTCCTTTGTTTCCTTGCATTGTATTTCCGCTCCTTGAATTGTAGTTGCTTTTCTTCCCTTACTCATCATTAATATACTTCTGTTATCTCTTAACACCAGTATGGATGCCGGAGGAAACCGTGGTCGTGGTCGTGGTCGTGGACGAGGCCGAGGACGTGGGGCAGCCGGTGGGGCGGCCACGTCACATTCTTCGGGAGCCGGCAGTACCGGTGACCGTCATAGTCATGCTTCTTCTCAGGAGCGCGCCGACCTTGGTATTGCGGCCGTTATGCAGCAAATGGTAAACCAAATGGCGGCTATAGCTCAGGTGGTTCAGAACCCGGATCAGGACCATGCTAATCGGGGCGGAGCAGAACGTTGGCTCCAAGATGTCATCAAGATGCATCCTCCTCAGTTTTCGGGAGCATCAGACCCGATCGGATAGGAGGGGTGGGTCAAGGAGATATCTAAAGTCTTCGTTGCCACCAACTGTCCCGAGGACCGTAAGGTCCCCATTGCCCAGTACTTTCTCACTGGGGACGCCACGGATTGGTGGGAGGCCGTTGGGCCCAAAGATCATGTTGCTTCGTAGGCCGAATTTCAGGAATTGATGGAAACTGAATATTGCCCGTGGTCAGTTAGACAGGCTCGAGTTCATGCCTTCTATGATGCTCAACCTCGGGATATTCCCGTATCCCAAGCTATTGCCGATTTTAACAAGGAGCTGGGTTATGTGAAGACCCAAGTTGTCGAGGAGAGCGACAAAATTTTTCACTTCTCCAGACGGATGAAACTGTCGATTCGGGACTACATGTCTGGGCTTGTCTTCACTACCCTGAAGGATTATCAGAGTCGAGCTCTTGCCTATGATATGTCGGTGATGGCCAGTGCGGCGGTTCGGGAGAGCAAGAAGCAGAAATCTACCGGAAATTTTTCGGGTCACAAGGGCGGAGGTCAGCAGAAGTCCCAGTCTGCGAATATTCCTGGAGGTAATTCGTCTCGTTTCTCTGGGGGCTATCGAGGTACTGCAGTGCCTTCGTTCGGGATACCAAATGCTTTAACTGTGGCGAGCCGGGCCATCGGAACCGGGAGTGTCCTCGTCCGCCTCTGATTTGTCATACATGTGGTCAGTCGGGCCACAAGGCTTCATTTTGTGAGCGGGCAAGACGGCTTCTTGGTGCTCAGACTTCTTTTCCAGCACCTATGGATCCGAGTGTGAACCAGGGCTCATTTGATCCACCACCTCCGCCGAGTGCCGGCCGAGGTAGGGGTCGGGGTCAGCCCTCTAGGGGAAGAGCTTCCAGTGTCGGCTCTGCCCAGCCGCGTATCTATGAGATGAGGAGGGACGATGATCCAGCGGCTACTGTGGCGACAGGTACCGTTCATATCCATTCCCATCCTGTCAGTGTGCTTTTTGATTCGGGTGCTACGCATTCATTCATTTCTCTAGAGTATATACGCCGTTTGAGTCTCTAATGCTTGTCACCTTGCGAGCCTTTTATCGTTAAACTTCCTAGCGGTGATAGAATTGTCGGTGATCGAGAAGTCCGGGACTGTTCTGTGTTTATTTGTGAGAGGGCTTGGCTCTCTAATCTTATTGTCGTGGGTATCGAGGGTGAGGATTTGATTCTCGGGGATGATTGGCTCGAGCGGCATGGTGCAATCATGAACTACCGCACGAGGATCATTACCATGCTAGCCGAGGACGGCACTGAACACTCTTTTGCGGGGTGAAAGAGAAACAAGAAGTTTGTTATTAACGCCTTGAAGGCGATGAGACTCCTACGAAAAGGGTGTACTGGTTATTGGTGCTATGCCTTGAAGGCGGAGGATGGTGGAGTCGAGCTTTCGTCGATTTCAGTCGTTAGTGAGTTTCCTGATGTATTTCCTGATGAGTTGCCGGGATTGCCACTGGATTGTGAGGTTGAGTTTGCTATAGAGTTAGAGCCGGGCGCGGCTCCGATTTCGAAGGCGCCGTATCGCATGGCACCTTCAGAGATGTCAGAGTTGAAGAAGCAGTTGAGTGGGCTTCTTGAGTCAGGTTATATTCGACCGAGCGCTTCGCCTTGGGCCGCACCGGTTTTGTTTGTTCGGAACAAGGATGGTTCACTGCGTTTGTGTATCGACTACCGCGAACTAAACAAGGTGACCATCAAGAACAAGTATCCCCTACCGAGGATTGATGACTTGTTCGATCAGTTGCAGGGAGCTGCAGTATTCTCGAAGATCGACTTGAGATCGGGGTACTATCAGCTTCGGGTGAAGGAGTCAGACGTTCCGATAACAGCTTTTCGGACGAGATACGAACATTATGAGTTCGTAGTTATGCCTTTCGGGTTAACTAATGCGCCGACGATGTTCATGCAGTTGATGAACAAAGTCTTTATTGAGTATTTGGATAAGTGTGTCGTCGTCTTCATTGACGATACTCTTATCTATTCGAGGAATGAGGGTGAGCATGCCCATCATTTGCGGATAGTGTTAGACATTTTGAGGACCGAGCAACTCTATGCGATGTTCTCGAAATGTGAGTTCTGGCTGAAGGAAGTGATGTTTTTGGGTCACGTGATTTCAGCCGAGGGGGTCCGAGTGGATCCGCTGAAGATTGAGGCAGTGTTGGATTGGGCGCCGCCCACGAATGTGAAGGAGGTCCGTAGTTTCTTGGGTTTGGCTGGCTACTACCGTAGGTTCGTCGAGGGTTTCTCGAAACTAGCTCGGCCACTTACACAGTTGCTCCAGAAATCCGAGAAGTTCGTCTGGAATGACGAGAGACAGTCGAGTTTTGAGGAGCTGAAGAGGCGTTTGACTTCAGCCCCGGTTTTAGCATTGTCGTGTGGCAACGAGGGTTTTGCTATTTTCAGTGATGCTTTGGGTCAGGGTCTTGGATGCATACTGATGCAGCACGGCAAGACCATTGCGTATGCGTCGAGACAGTTGAGGCCATATGAGCTTAACTACCCTACTCACGATTTGGAGTTAGCGGCAGTTGTTTTTGCGCTCAAGATCTGGCGTCACTATCTTTTCGGCTCTGCATGTTAGATTTTTACCGATCATAAAAGTATGAAATACATATTTACTCAGCGGGAGTTGAATATGAGGCAGATGAGGTGGTTAGAGTTGATTAAGGATTATGACCTTGAAATCCTTTATCATCCGGGCAAGGTGAACGTCGTGGTTGACGCCTTGAGTAGGAAACCGGTTGGGTTGCGAACGCTTGAGATCCTTACGTCTCAGTCTGAGCTTCGGGGGACTTTGATCGAGTTAGATGTTGAGGTTTTGTCGCCTGGAGCTGTCGGGCAACTTTGTGCTTTAGAGATTTTGTCGCCTTTGATCGATGAAATTAAGCTGAAGCAGTTGGAGGATCCGATGATTTCTCAAATCCGAGAGAACGTTTTTAAAGGAAAGTCTCCTGGGTTTGTGATTCACGAGGATGACGTTTTGAGATTCCAGAGTTGACTTTGTGTACCGAACGACCCAGAGTTGAGACAGAGTATTCTGCGTGAGGCCCATGATACACCTTACTCCGTTCATCCTGGTTCGAGTAAGATGTACAAGGACCTGAGAAGAAATTTCTGGTGGAATGATATGAAGGAGGAGGTCGCACAATTTGTAACGATATGTTTGACTTGTCAGCAGGTCAAAATCGAGCATCAACGACCGGCTGGGTTATTGCAGTCACTTCCCGTTCCGGAATAGAAATGGGAAGATATATCGATGGATTTCATTACGAGTTTGCCGAGATCGAGGTCGGGCATGAATATGGTATGGGTGATTGTTGATCGTCTGACCAAGTCAGCACATTTTCTGGGCATTAAGGACACATGGGCCCCAGAGAAGTTAGCTCGTGTGTTTATTGCGCAGATTGTGAGGCTTCACGGTACTCCTAAGTATATTGTTTCGGATCGTGGTGGCCGTTTTGTATCGCATTTCTGGAAGGCGGTGCATAAGGCGTTGGGTACTCATCTGCATTTGAGTACCTTGTTTCATCCTCAGTCAGATGGACAATTAGAATGCACTATCTAGACGTTTGAGGATATGTTGCGTGCTTGTGCTCTCGATTGGAGCACTGACTGGGAAGAGCATTTGCCATTGATCGAATTCACGTACAACAATAGTTGGCACACGTCGATTCGGATGGCACCGTATGAGGCACTTTATGGGCGGCGATGTCGATCGCCGATTTGTTGGAATGAGGCGTCCGATTTGGTCGGGACCGAACCGGATGTCGTTTTAGAGACGAGGCAGAAGATAGAATTAATTCGGGAACAGATGTTGACTGCCCAGAGTCGACAGAAGTCATATGACGATGTCCGTCGTCGACCTTTAGAATTTGAGGTGGGAGACCACGTGTTACTGAAGGTGTCGCCGACGAGAGGAGTTTTCCGTTTTGGAAAAAGGGGGAAGCTGAGCTCGAGATTTATTGGACCCTTCGAGATTTTCGAGCGAGTCGGTGGGTTGGCATACCATTTGGCGTTACCCCCGGCCCTCAGTCATGTTCATAACGTTTTTCATGTTTCCCAGCTGAGGAAATATGTCCCGGACCCTAGTCACGTCATCGACTATGGGGATATTGATGTTGCTGAGGATATTACTTTTGAAGAATGTCCCTTGAAGATTTTGGAGCATCGCGAGAAACAACTGAGGCATAAGACCATCCCTTTGGTCAAAGTGCAGTGGTCGAGACATGGTGTCGAGGAGGCAACTTGGGAGACCGAGGATAGCATGCGTGCTAGGTATCCTAAGTTGTTTGTTTAATAAGTTTCGGGACGAAACTTATTTTTTGAGGGGTAGAATGTAATATCCACATTTTTCTTTCCCTTGTATTTTCATTTTCGGTGTATTTCTCGATCGTAGTGACCCTCGTGTATCTTTCAGTGTATCTTTTCAGCCACCTGTTGATCTGATTCTCGTTATTGTTGTGCGGAACCACCGTTTCGGGGTTGCCGTGGATCTATTCTACGTTATGATACGTTTTGAGATGTTCCATTGGATGTTTCGTTCATAGATTTTGCATTTTGGGAAATTATTATCTAAATTGTTTTCGAAACTACTGATGCATGTGCTTTGATATTATAAGATGTAAGAATTCGTTTGTGTTACTTGTACTAGTTATTCCACGGCTAACCTTATTTTGGAGTTAATATGTTTCATGTATTTCGGGTGCGAAGAATGTGATTGGAAGAGTGCCGGGGCAGTACGAGGATGAAGGCCAGGCGTGATATTGTGATGTTGTCGTCGTGTTTATTTGCTTTGAGTCTGATTGTTGAGATTTTTGGTTTTTGTCACAAATTGTTAGTTGATACTCGAGTACTATAGGAGAGTTGTTTTTTCTGTCGTCAGTTATATTAAACTTGTTGATTATTATGGTTTAAATGTTGTCGTGGGAATTTCATTGGTTAATCCGATAAATAATTGATGGTTTGATGTTCTTTGTTATGGATGTCGTGCACAAATTAGCCTTGTGAGTTCCAGATGAGATTCACGGCTTTGTGACATACTCAGAATATCGTGGGGGTGTTACACTCCTACGCCTTTTCATTACGGGCTTTCCAAATATACCCAATAAGTAGAGTAGATTTAGCTATCAAAGTTTCATCTCTGGTTGCAATTAACCGATCAAGCCATTGTCCAAAAGATCCATCACATGAAATTATTCCAGCAAAATATGTAATCTCTCCCTACTTAAGGATGATCTAAATCAGTTGTTATGAAACTGCAACAATTATGTTGTAGTATTAATGATACGTGGTTATGATCATTTCTTGATATGGATATAAAATAGCTACCTGCATATAGGTACTACAATTTCTACCCATCTCAAGAAATACCCATGTGTTACGTATTATTGTAAACGCAAGTGCACGTTGTCGTAAGCAAGTAATAGAGTGATGAGAAAAATATCGTTCCCTCGAGGACTGATGTACTAATTACCAATTTATTCGTATTCCTAATTTTATTTGAACGATTGAATTTTGTGGTTGAAGAATTATTAAAAACTAAATAGTACGACAAACTAAAAACAAATAATAGAATCAATAGTCCGATGAAAGGAGATCAAATAAGAGAAGAATCTAGGATCGAGAATTCGCCTCGATTAATCCGAATTAATCTTCATTAATATAATTTATGTAATTTACCAATTTATTGAAAGCGAAGATTCTAAGATAATCTAATGCGTCTCCCGAGGTCAGTAGAATTTTCCAAAAGGTGAATAATTCACTCTATTCATAGATGAGTTAATTCAACCATAGCCAAAAATTCTAAAGTCTTCAAACGAGCTTCGTATTTCTTATGAGTATATTCCTATCTCACAAGACAAAACGGTTTTCTTCCAATTTTCACTACTTAATCTCCTCTCCTGATTCAAGTTACGTAGTTATAACAATTCAATCATAGGCCACACAATTGAAAGCATTAAGAATATTTGGGGAAAACTCAATAGAAAAAGGAAATATATCAATAACGTAAAATCAAAATTAATCCATCATAATCTTGGTTTCATCACAGTCCTAGAATAAAAGGATCTAGCCCGACATACTAGAAAACAATACACGAATATTCAAATTAAACATAAGGAAGAAATTCAAAAACAATTGAAGAACTGGCTTCTTCCGTTCTCTGGCCTTGCTTTCTGCTGCTAGGTATTCTTCTCCTCTCCTTCGATGCCTTATTTTCTGACCTTCACTGCCTTTTTATAACCTTCTTTCCGCTTCAAAAAATGCATCCGAGGATTAGGTTGTAACAGTCTCCAAAACAGCCAAAATCGCGGGCTGAAATCAGGGATCCCGCGCCGCGGGCCATGGCTCGGCTTAAGTGTACCGCGGACCTAGTCCTTGCGCTGCCCAGGGCTTGATAGATTTTCATTATGGGCAGTGGCTTAGAATGAGTGTGCCACGGCCCCCGGTACATTTTGTATCGGTTTGCTCTGGGTTAAGCCTGTCACGCGGCCTAGTTTTGATACGACGCGTCCCTTGACCGAAAAATGTTGTTTTAGCCCGTTTTTCTTCGTTTAAGCTTCAGGACTCTAATTTCCTTCAAAACTTATAAACATAATGCATTAAGAGCTCATTTATGCAGATTTAAACCCAAAATGGAGATAAAATAATGATAATAAAGCGCAAAAAAATACATGTAACAAATACCCCCAAACTTAAGTATTTGTTTGTCCTCAAGCAAAAATCAATTTCGAACAAGACTACAAATATCGTGGACAATCGTGCAAATCCATAGTGCTCAACTAATTAATACTACCCTGAAAATCTCAAAGAATAATACGAACATCGTACTAGTGAGTCACAGTACGGACAATGATTCCTCAAGATAACCATTTTTAGTGCAAATCTTAGCTCATGAAGAAAGTCAAGGCTCAAAGATTAACAAACGTGAATTGAGCCGACCGCCAATATGAATGTTGAGAGTATAACAAGCCAACTCGCCCAGTCCCACAACCTTGTGGAAAAAACGCAAAAACACAAGAATTTCATATTATACTCCGGACATCACTCCCTTATATTTAATAATTATAATGATTCGAGTTAACCACTAGGTTTCGACTCCCGGGATGTTTCATCGGAAGAACCCTAGGGTGGATTTCCATTCTCATATATTGGGGAACCGTTTGACGTAAAATACACTCATGGGGCTCATGAATGCATCTAGTTACTAAGTCTCCCTCTATAGCGCAGAAAAAAATTGAATAGCTACTCTCGTACGTCTGATTCAAGGTTGCTGTTTTATGCGAGAGTAAACAACAGGTCACGTGAATAACCCCGGTTACTTGGCTTCCTATCATCAGAGATGCGATTTTTCTGAACTATTAATCTACTTATGAACATGTCTATTCAGGGTTGTCGTTTTACACGAGAGTAAACAACGAGTCACGTGAATACCCCCGGTTACTAGACTTCCCATCATAGAACATGCAAGGTTTCTCAAATTCTGGGAATTAAAACTGTCCGACTCAATGCTTAACCTTAGGTACTTAATTGAATGCCAACAAGACTAATGTTACTAGATGACTAGCTAAGTGAATAGCGCCACCAAACATATAGACGGCGGCTCGTGTAATGCGGACACTACAAACACGTATGTCTCATTTCTTATATGCCAAGACTACCACAATGATGCAAAAAAAATCAGACCGAAATGAATACTCGAGGGAAACAAATATCGCATAATGTGAACTCAACTAATACTCATTCGTTTCTTCAAAAAGAAATCAGTATCATAAATTTTGTCTTACACAAGGCTGCATGACCTACTCACGAATGAAAACAAAATTCAGCATACCATAGAAGACAAGCAAGGCAACTAAATAAATAACAGCTAAAAATAAATAACAACTATAAAGTAACCCCCCCCCCCCCAACTTGAGAAGTACATTGACCCCAATGGACGACAAATAAGAATAAGCAGTAAAAGCAGGTCAAGTACTCCCCTGAAGAAAACTCAGGCACTAGCATCAGCCTCGTCCGGTGAAGTGGGTGGTGTAGGTGGCCTGATCGGAGGCATGAAAGGTCCGTCCGGGTGGAGGATATGGCCCGTCCACACAACTAAGTAGTCCCGGTGGTAAGCGTCCCTCGCATCTAAGCGCCTCTCCGCACGCCGATTGGCCCGATGGACCTTCTCGTACATCTTCTCTCGAGCGGCTGCGATCACGGTATCTCTCTCTGCTCGCATCTCCTCCCTCAAGCCGTCAAACATCGCCTGAAGAAGGTGATCTCTCGCTCGCGGTGGAGTGGACTCGGTCTGATCCTCAGTATCTGCCGTCGGCTCATGAGTCAGAAGAAGTGGCTCTGAGGAATGCTCATGTGTCTCGTCTAGAGGAAATCCACGTCCCCGCGGGTGTGCCCGCGCGCCACCCCACTGGTCGAAGTGAGAGATAATGCAATGATCAATCGGACCCTGGGGTGTTGTAGTCGGCTCGTCATCGGACCAAGTCACGCCCGACTGGCGGCATAAGGCACAAATGAGAGAGGGATGTTTTAGCCCCGTCTTGGCCCCTCCTTGAATGCACTGGTGAATAGATCGGTCCAGACGTGGGGCCACATCAAATCAAAGTCCGGCCATGATGGCATATAGCAGTCGGGCACGAGGAAGCAGGACAGAGCGGATCTGCGAAGTAGGGTCGACTCGTGGCAGAGAAAATATAGCCAAGCTCGCCCGATCCGACTGAGACGGGAACTCTTGAAGAAGAAAGTTGTGGACCCCGGGATGCGCGTTTCCAAAACGGAATCCGTCTGAGCAAGCATTTCAAGCAATGCCTCCCTCGTGAGGGTACCCAGAGTCCGCGTGAATGCCGATTCGTCTACCTCGGGTAGCTCGTATAACCTACGAATCGCGGCTACCGAGAAGTCCACTGTATGGCCACAGACAACAACTCAGTACGTATATTCGGTCTCCCCAACATCTGACCTCCCCGGATATGGAGTAGCAACGCGCTGGCGTAGAATTCATGGATTATAGAGATTACGGCTGGCTCGGGTTGTGCGGCGAATCTAGTCCATCCCATTTCAGTGATCATAGTTAATAGTTCGCCGTCTTGGGGGGCGGGAGTGAATCCCCGCTCAGGAATTATGGGCCGAGGACGAATTCTCTCATTAAAAATTCGATGGATCTCGGGGTCGGAGAATTGTTGGGATTGCCCTTCCGTCCGGTTTTGAGAGGTTTCCCCTGTCGGGGGGGGGGGTGATCGAGTCCTAGTTCTTCTAGAGCTCAATTTTCTCTTCCGGGCCATAGTAAATTCCTGGAAAATAAACGCAGAATATTAGACGACTTTAAATAACAAGACACCAATCACAACTTATAACATGTGGGAAACGAATATAGCGTCAAAAACTCTCACTTCCGTATGAGGGATATGATGCGAAAATTTTAACTCAAACTAAGCATTAAGGTAGGGGGCATATTATTCAGATAATCGTAATGTTGCAAACAGATTGGAGATGTTTAGATCAAACACGTTTCATTGGGGTATTTCATCAAACACTTGGCGTGCGTAAACTTAAATGAAGAACAAAAATAATCATTAGTGAATTCAATCCCCAAAAACAAACAATATCGCAGAGATTCATGATAATAAACGAAACACAATCAACATTAATCAATATTCTTAATATATTCCGATAAAAATCTTGATAGAACTTAGAAAAGAAAGATAAATTCATCAATAAACAAAATAAACATTACCCCACTTCTCAATCCTTGTTGCAAATAAACTTAAGGATTAAGGGTTACCTGGTGTTGGATTGAAGAAGATGAGAAGAAGAATTAATTTGGAGATGGTGACCTGCGCCGCGCGGAAGAGGAAAGGATTTTTGAAGTGATACACCTCCTTGTTTCTCGATCGATTGATGCCGTGCCCGCTTTTAAAATATCGACAGGGGCCGCGGCACGTAGCAAGTGAGCCGAGGCCCACAGTACAGCAGGTTTTTAATGTTTGGATGTTTCGCAGCGTACTGCGGCTCATTGTACGGGTGCCGCGGCTTCCAGGGTAAGTGTGCCGCAGCTCAGCGCTTTCGTGCCGCGACAAAGAGTACAGTTTGCTGGGCGTATTTCTGGGGCTTTGGCGTGCCGCGGCCTGTCCTCATCATGCCGCGGCTCTTGGGGCAAGTGTGCCGTGGCTCAGCACCATCGTGCCGCGGCCCTCAGTACAGCAAGTTAGCCGAATTTTTGGACTTGTGTGTGCCGCGGCCCGCTCTTAGTGTGCCGTGACCCTAAGCTAAAATTTTCCTTGGGGAAGTTCCTGCACAGGTTTTTCAAGTGAAAACACATAGAACATGAGAGAGAAGCATAGCAAAACAAAAATGCCAAAAAAATAGACTCCTAAAATGAAGGAAAACAACGAAAAACTAAAATCTACAACTAATACTCGGGTTGCCTCCCGAGAAGTGCTAAGTTTATAGTCTTCAGCCGGACCTTTTGAAAATCAATCTGATTTTCTCAAAGACCATTTGGACTCCGCCCAGTCCATCGAACTTTTAATATGTGTTTTAAATTTTTGACCATTAGTTTTTAACAGTTCAATTTTTGGTTTGGACATCCGACGTTCTTTGCGAAAAGACTTGAACAATAGTAATTTCCAAAACACCCATATTGCACATGACTTGGCACCCGTTTCACTTCCGACTTAGTTTTCTTTTCCACGGACGAATTTATGACGGCATGAGAATTTTTTAATGGTGGGTGAACGGATGATGAAGACGACATATCCAAATCCCTAAGATATGCGACTCGTTCTATATTTTTCTTAGATGTCGGAGCAACTACAACAGATTCTGAACATTTCGACTGACAACTTTCCCGGTGTGTGTCTTTCGCAAAAATATCTAAGCTTTCAATTTGAGAACACTTCTCGACATTGCTTGGACATGGAAGAGATCGAAACACTTTGAATATGACTTGCTCATCTTGAATGCGAAGCATCAATTCACCCTCATGAACATCAATAAGAGTCCTACCAGTGGCTAAAAACGGTCTACCCAAAATAATCGGAATCTCATGATCATCTTCCATGTCAAGCACAATAAAATCAGCGGGGAAAATGAATTTATCAACCTTGACCAGGACATCTTCTATTACCCCTCTCGGATACTTGATGGATCTATCGGCTAGTTGTAAAGAGACCATAGTCGGCTTGGCCTCCCTAATACCTAACTTCTTGAAAATGGAAAGAGGCATAAGATTTATAATAGCGCCGAGATCACATAACGCTCTATCAAACGACAAGTTTCCAATAGTACATGGGATAATGAATCTTCCTGGATCTTTTAATTTAGGTGGGAGCTTTTTCTGCAGAATAGCGCTGCATTCTTCGGTCAGCGCCACCATTTCATATTCCTCGAGCTTCCTTTTATTAGATAAAATCTCCTTCATAAACTTCACATAGCTCAGCATTTGTTCCAAAGCATTGGCAAATGGGATATTAATGTGCAATTTCTTAAAGACATCAAGAAACTTAGAAAACTGCTTGTCTAACTTTTGCTTTTGCAGACGCTGTGGAAATGGGACTGGTGGTACATAAGTATGATGTGTGGCCGAGACTGCTTGTGACTTGGGCTCTTCGTCATTCACTTTCTCAACGGGGCTGCTCTTTTCTTCGCTACTCTTGGGCTGCTTGTGTAGCTCCTTTCCACTTCGTAACTCAATAGCTTGCACATATTCTTTGGAATTTGTTTCGGTAGCACTTGGTAAGACACCTTGGGATCTAGATGACAATAGATTTGCAATCTGCCCCATTTGAACCTCCAAATTCCGAATAGAAGCGGAATGATTCTGTAGAGTAGTTTCCGTGCGGGTCATGAATTGACTCGTGTTAGCCGCCAATTGAGCAATCACATCTTTTAAAGAAACCTTCGGTTGTTGAGGGGGCTGCTGTGGTGGCTGATTGACTTGATCTTGTGGATGATTGTTCAACACTTACCCGTTCCTCCATGAAAAATTTGGATGATTTCGCCACCCTTGGTTGTAAATGTTAGAATACGGGTTATTCTGACGATTTTCATTCCCCACAAATTGAGCTTGTTCCATCTGAGTTTGCTCAAAAGGATTCCCGACTTGAAATTCAGCACTAGGATGTGACGCGTTGCACCAATTACATGTTTCCATGGTATTGGGAGAAGGGGTATGTGAAAAGGCTTGCAGTTGTTGAGTTAAAGCTGCAACTTGGGCTGATAGTGTAGAGATTGGATCGTTGTCTGAAATTCCCATAATTCGCTTTGGATTCACACGTTCTGAAGGCCACTGATAAGCATTTGCCGCCATAGATTCCAGTAAAGAATGAGCTTCAGCCATCGTTTTTCCCATTAAAGCACCTGCAGCGGCTGCATCAACAAGAGTGCGTGTAGAAGCACTCAGTCCATTATAGAACGTTTGAATCTGCAGCCAATCCGGTAGACCATGATGGGGGCATCTCCTTAGCAAATCCTTGTATCGCTCCCATGCCTCATGCAGCGATTCCATCTCAAATTGCCCGAAAGTAGTTATTTCATTCCTAAGTCTCGCTGTCTTCTCCGGTGGAAAGAACTTAGCCAGAAAAGCTTGTGCCAACTCCGCCCAAGTCGTGATAGAGCCCGACAGGAGTGAATTCAACCAAAACTTGGCCTTGTCCCTTAGAGAGAATGGGAAAAGCCGTAGACGAATGGCGTCATCAGTAACTCCATTATTTTTTAATGTGTCACAAATCTCGAGAAACGAAGCAATGTGAGCATTGGGGTCGTCATTCGCCAGTCTGCAAAATTGGCTCGCTTGCACCATTTGGATGATAGCTGGCTTGATTTCAAAATTGTTCGCCTGAATGGTCGGGCATCGAATCCCGAAAAGTTTGCATTAATTTGTGGAAGTGCATAATCTCGGAGTGCCAATGCTGGTTGAACTTGCTGAATAGGGTTGTCGATCCCTCGATTTCCGGTGTTGTCACCCATGGTATTCGTCTTTCCTTCCAGTTTTTCCGCAAAGTGCGTTCGAGTTTGGTATCCAAAGAGAATAGACCTTCGTTACAAAATTTTCTCATGCACTAAACGAACTCCTGAAAGGAAAACAAATAAAAACAAATTTACACAAAAATAAAATAATGTTCAAATTAAGACTAAAAATACTGAAATTGATATTAGTAAGAACAATCACTCCCCGGCAACGGTGCCAAAAACTTGTTACGTATTATTGTGAACGCAAGTGCACGTTGTCGTAAGCAAGTAATAGAGTGATGAGAAAAATATCGTTCCTTCGAGGACTGATGTACTAATTACCAATTTATTCGTATTCCTAATTTTATTTGAACGACCGAATTTTATGGTTGAAGAATTAAAAACTAAATAGTACGACAAACTAAAAATAAATAATAGAATCAATAGTCCAATGAAAGGAGGTCAAATAAGAGAAGAATCTAGGATCGAGAATTCGCCTCGATTAATCCGAATTAATCTTGATTAATATAATTTATGTAATTTCCCAATTTATTGAAAGTGAAGATTCTAAGATAATCTAATGCCTCTCCCGAGGTTAGTAGAATTTTCCAAGGTGAATAATTCACTCTATTCCTAGGTGAGTTAATTAAACAATAGCCAAAAAGTTCTAAAGTCTTCAAACGAGCTTCGTAATTCTTATGAGTATATTCCTATCTAACAAGAAAAAACGGTCTTCTCCTAATTTTCACTACTTACTCTCCTCTCCCGATTCAAGTTACGTAGTTATAACAATTCAATCATAGGCCACACAATTGAAAGCATTAAGAACATTTGGGGAAAACTCAATAGAAAAGGGAAATATATCAATAACGTAAAATCAAAATTAATCCATCAAAATCTCGGTTTCATCACAATCATAGAATAAAAGGATCTAGCCTGATATACTAGAAAACAATACATGAATATTCGAATTAAACATAAGGAAGAAATTCAAACACAATTGAAGAACTGGCTTCTTCCGTTCTCTGACCTTGCTTTCTGCTTCTAGGTATTCTTCTCCTCTCCTTCGATGCATTATTTTCTGACCTTCACTGCCTTTTTATAACCTTATTTCCGCCTCCAAAAACGCGTTCGAGGATTAGGTCGAAACAGCCTCCAAAACAGCCAAAATCGCGGGCTGAAATCAGGGATCCCGCGCCGCGGCCCTAGTCCTTGCGCTACCCAGGCCTGGACAGATTTTCATTATGGGCCACGGCTCAGAATGAGTGTGCCGCGGCCCCCGGTACAGTTTGTACCGGTTTGCTCTGGGTTAAGCCTGTGACGCGGCCCAGTTTTGATGTGATGCGTCCCTTGACCGAAAAATATCGTTTTTGGCCTATTTTTCTTCGTTTAAGCTTCAAGACTCTAATTTCCTTCAAAATATAAAAACATAATGCATTAAGAGCTCATTTATGCAGATTTAAACCAAAAATGGAGATAAAATAATGATAATAAGGCGCACAAAAATACATGTAACACCATGTAGGTTTTGTTAAACCATCAACTTTTAATGTGCTTTTCCTTATGGATAATTATGACTTTGTTGTGGGAAAATCCCTCACAATATGCTGCAAGTGCACGGTGTCAACAAGTAATAAAGTGATAAGTGAAGTATCGCTCCCTCGAGGGCTGATTTCACTAAGTACCAAAATATAGTCGACTCACAATTTTATTTGAAGAACAATTATACGGAATTATTTCTAATCTAACGGCAGAAAATAAATAATAGTACTACTAATAATAATAATACTAATAAGGGCGTAAGATTATGATTTTCACCTCAAACAATCAGGAATGATATTTATTCAATTCAATTCACTTTTATTTAATTGATTGTAAGCCAGGAATTCCTAAATTATTCTAAAGCCTTTCCCAATGTCGATAGAAAATACTACAAATTATTAACTCGATATATCCCTATTCGAATTAGATAATTAATAGCTAAAACAGTTCAATAATTTCCACATTAAATAGGCTTCACAATTCCATGAGTATATCCCTATCTCAAGAAAATTATGATTCGTCTCACAAGAACTATGCCTAAATTTCATCTCCCGAATTCATAAAGACATTCAAAACAAATTAACTGTTGGCCAGACAATTAAAAAGCATTAAGGACAGTAAGATGAATCCAATTCAATAGAATAACAAGTAAATCGAAATAATAATAAATAATCAAACCGTCATGAAATCGGCTACAATCAAAATCCTACTCGAATAGATCTAGGAACTAAGATGCAGAAAAACTATAGGGATCCGTGGTCTTGTCGTCGCTCCACAAATCTCCTCCTTGTGTTCTTCGCCCTAGCTATCGATCCACCTCCCTGTTCCGATCTCCTGATCGATTCCCCCCTTTTTCTTCAGCCCTTCAATGCTTATTTATATCAGTTCTAAGCCTCCAAAACGCGTCTGTGTGATTAGCTCGAGAACAGGCTCCAAAACGGCCCAGAAACGCGGATTATTCAGCAAAACCGCCCGGTGGGCCGCGGCTCACTTAATCTGTGCCGCGGCCCCTGACACGCTTTTAGTGTAACTATCGCAAGTGCACGATATCGTATCAAGTAGTAAAGTGGACTTTTTGAGTCCGGTTTATCGATCCCACAAGGAAGTTTGGTTATAATTTGAATTATACACTATTAGTCTATTTTTATAGATACTTAAAGATGAGTGAAACACACAATTAAAAAGTTTGGTTTAATAATTGCAAAGAAATTGCAATAATAGTTCTAATATTATAAGGAAATAAAAAGATAGCAATAATAATAGATTGATTATCGATAAAATGAAATAGTTGGGATTACAAACTTAGTTCGTTATTAGTTATAAAAGATGTATTGGAGATCATAAGATGAATTTATTTATTATGTTGTGTAGATTCGATTTTCCTTAAAAAGACGGTTTCTCTTTCGAACTATAAAACGTCCCTTACATATTGAATCAATCCACTATATTTCTATGTTGATTGGCTTCAATACATAGCATTAGGATTTATGAAAATAACTCAAAGAATCATCTAAGGACTAGGGGTATATTTCTATCCCCTAGAACAACTTAGAGTGAAGATCATTTGATCTAATCAAACATATTTTCTTTCGAAACATATGAAGACCATAAATATCTTCATTAATTGGCCAAATAAATAAAGATTGTTAAAACAATGAAAATCACACACAATAATAAGTAATTCACAATAGATCTTTTATACAACATAAATAACATGACTAACCTTATTTATAATCCCAACTAAAGATTACTTAGCCCATAAAGGGTTTATTACACATATTACAAGCTTTGGTGGTCATGTTTAGTTGAATCAAGAGAAAGAATTGATCCTAACTCCCTTAGTAGATAAAGGAGATAGAAACAATAAACTCTCTGAACAACATATGTTATACCACACTTACAAAGATCACTCAAGAACACAAGTGTGTTCTTCACACAAAAAGAAAAGTTTACAAGAAAATGGAAAATTATAAGATGAATGGTGAATGATGAAGGATCTAAGGGGTCTATTTATACACCTAAAGTCATCTAATAGCTCCAAAACTCCAGCATTATTACATTAGATCGGATCAATGCCACCCCCTCAATAATACACAAAAGTATAAAAATTAGACAAATCATAGTAATCTGTCAAGAGTTACGACAGTAACATTCGGGAGTTACGGCCGTAACTAGGGTGACTTACGGCCGTAACCCACGAATGTTACGGCCGTAACTTACTTCATAAATTTGCTCATTTGAAGCTTGGATAGTTATGTTTTCGGCCCGAATTTCTCGGACTTTGCGTTTTGCCCCAGATCTTCTTCGGATGATAACTTTTGATATATAACTCGATTTTGAATCGGAAGAAGCCGAATTTGTATCGGAAAGCCCTACAACATGAATATATCAAAATTCAATAAAGAGAATATTTATTAAACATGTTGTTTCTTGAGTAATTCAGTTATTTAATCCGATCATCATCCGATAAAAATAAAATTATTAAAACTAATAAATTAAAAGCAAAAAATGAGTAGACTAGCTCAATTATGGGTGAATTTTATCGATACAAACCATGGATAAGTGTACAAAACTGACACTTATCACACCCCAAAACTTGAATTCTTGCTAGTCCCGAGCAAGACTCTTTATTATTCACACTCTAAAAAAAATAAAAAAAAATAAAAAATAAGAAAATTAATACACACATAAATTAAAATATAAAAAGAGAAAATGAGATCAAAATGCCATTAATAAACAACAACCAGCTTTATACAGTAGATAGAAATGAATCAAGATTCAAAATAAATCTACTAATGTTTTTGAAGTTAAAACACGGTTTTTATTTTGTAATTCCAAAATGTAAGGTTTCCCCCCAATAGGTTGATTATTTCTTTCCCACTCGTGATACACACGACTCCCTTTAATGGTTGCTCTCGATTACTCATTTATTTTTCGACTCAATATGAAGAAGAATTTCATTGGCGTCATCAAATATTGTGATTTTCACAAAATTGAGTGTATTGAAATACAGCCGCTAATTAATTCAAATCTGCTCATAAACTACATCCCTTTTAGTGATAGCTTTCACACCGTTATTTGCTAACGTGTAGCTCTTTTCACTAACACAATTTCTATCTCATTATTTTTCTTTTCGTAAAAAGGTGATAGCTTTCACACCGTTATTTGCTAACGTGTAGCTCTTTTCACCAATTTTTCTGAGACGGCAGCTACGCACCAACAATGGTTAGTCCTTTATTTTTCGCAAAATTTAAGACTTCCAAAATTAGGCATTTATTCTTTGCTCAACACTTCTCCTTTTCGTCATTTATTTTTTTAGGTGATAGCTTTCACCGTTATTTGCTAACGTGTAGATCTTTTCACCAATGACTCCTTTTTTTTAGGGAAAAGAAATTTTGCAGAAAAACATTATTTAGTTAAGCATGAAAAATCAAAAACTCCACAAATTAAGTAAATTTCAATTTTATTTTTCATCAACCAATTGATTCTTCTTTTCTAAAGGTAACGAATGACTCGATTTTATATGATAATTACAAGGCTTGGAAAGAGAGATTAAGGCTCAAAATTTTTTGGAATATACATTTTTTTACCGGTTAAAACGATTTTAGAAGCTTGTATATAGCTAATTTATTTGTGTTTTGGCCAGATCTAGAAATCTCAAAAATCAAAATACTATAAATATATATATATATATAATAAAAAAAAAATTAAGGCAAATAACCAAATCAATCAAAACACACCAAAAACCAAATCAATCAAAACACACCAAAATAATTAAACAAACCACCCCCAAACTTGAAAATAAAACTGTCCTCAGTTTAAAAATAAAAAACATAAAATCAATGCATAAAAGCAGAATACTCCCTGTTAAGAAAGTTGATGTCTGAGCTAACGCCTTTTAGAATCTGCAAGAGAATAAATATACTAGGCACACAACAAAAGAAAATAAAATATACTCGTAAGTATAACACAATTTTTAAGATGCGCATCAAGAAAGTCCGAAGAGTCGCCTTACGCTGCCATCAAAGTTTTTATAAAAGCAAAACACGAAATAAACATTACAGTAATGAAATAAAAATACATAAATCGCGAATAGATGCGCGTCAAGAGATCAAGAAGAAACTCCTTAAGCTGCCATCATTTAGCACGATTTATTACACACGACAGAAAGTAAAAATACAAGAGGTCCGACATGGGTTATCAAAGGGAGAGGAATGAATCCACTTTTCGTTTTCTCACGGTAAAATATTCTACCCATACAATTTTAGCTAGAGCTGGATCTGGTTGAGGAACAAATTCATTGAGTTTTTTGATTAGTTCTTCTGGTGTTGTTGCAACGACTATGATTCGTTTTGCACGCTTGGAAATAAAGCCCTTTTCAGCAGAGTAGTCGATGAAAGATAGTAAACCATCAAAGAAACCATTGACATTAAGCACTCCTATTGGTTTTTGATGAACATTTAAATGGCTCTGTAACCACATGAAAAAGTTCCTCAAGGGTGCCAAAACCACCGGGAAGGGCGATAAAGGCGCCAGAATTATTTATCATGTGAGTTATGCGATCTTGCATATTCACATATCTAAACTCATCTCCAATAGTTAACCCGGTGATTTTACTTTCAGCCAGAGGTTTTGGGATTATTCCCAACACTCTTACTCCTTCCATATAGGCAGAAGCAGCAGCTCGTCCCATTAATCCTAGACTTCCTCCTCCGTAAACTACATGAATGCATTTTTCTCCTAAAGTACGACCCAAGTTGTGGGTCGCTTGATAAAGCATGCCTCTTTTCCAGAATTAGCTCCACCAAAAATTCATACTGTGTTAAATTTTTTTGTTGAAGATGATGACTCCATTTTTGAAAAGAAAAAAAAAATTTAGAGAGAAACAGAGAAAAGTGCAAGTTTGAGGGATGAATGAAAGAAACCAGTAGAAAGTTTATTTATAGAATAAAAAGAAGGTAAAAATTGTTTAACAAGTTTGTGATTGTGTTTGATTGTGCTTCAACTACTCAATAGAATAATGAAAGCTTTTATCGCGTATCACATTTTTTTATTCAGAAAATCTCACCACACGACAAAAATAAAAGATACTTACGCGTATGTACAGTAGTTGTGATTGTGGCTCACATCTTCCTCGATTTTACGTTCGAAACGGCCTAAACGCCTTCTATGAGTCGGGAGAAGCTTCCCATCCAATTTTCTTACAAATTGGCAAAGCAGGTCTTTTAACGTCAGATTCCCAAGACGTTGTTCATATTCTGGTTTGAATTTATTCCACAAACATTGAATTCCGTAATACACAAGTCCACTAGGATGCGTGTCAAGAGAAATTTCGATATTATCTAAATTCTCCTTATTCAGACCATCATTAATGAACTGAATTTTATCTTCTCTGTTTGTATATGGAATTCCTAAAGATCGACATTTTGCATTACAGTTCCATCTAGCACATTTATAGTAAACGGCTAGAATCTTTGCTCGTCGTTTCTTGGCATATGAACTTTTTCCAAGCCCTGGTAAAAATCTAGTTGGTGTTTCTGTGAATTCACCTTCTATTCTTACTTTGGCTTCGATAATGAATCTTATGTCAAAAGGTATGCTTTTATTCGTAAGCAACCTCATCCTCTCAAGCCTTGTCTTGTAAATTTTTAAAATTGCATTTTTGCTTAAAAAGGGAAATCTTTTTTCAATTTTAAACAATATTTCGTCCATGATAAAAAACAAAAATAAAAAGACAATGAAAATAATTAAAAAAAATATATATATACAAATATCAGTTGTTGTGGGAAACAGAAAAATCCGACTTTAATAGTCACGGAGTACCGTTATCCGCCACTTGACCGGACAAACACAATTTAGTACTAAGTTACAACGTCGAGAAATTTGTACCTATAAAAATAATTTACAATATAAGATTTCAAATATAACTTATACCTCCCCGGCAACGGCGCCAAAAACTTGACACGCTTTTAGTGTAACTATCGCAAGTGCACGATATCGTATCAAGTAGTAAAGTGGACTTTTTGAGTCCGGTTTATCAATCCCACAAGGAAGTTTGGTTATTATTTGAATTATACACTATTAGTCTATTTTTATAGATACTTAAGATGAGTGAAACACACAATTAAAAAGTTTGGTTTAATAATTGCAAAGAAATTGCAATAATAGTTCTAATATTATAAGGAAATAAAAAGATAGCAATAATAATAGATTGATTATCGATAAAATGAAATAGTTGGGATTACAAACTTAGTTCGTCATTAGTTATAAAAGATGTATTGGAGATCATAAGATGAATTTACTTATTATGTTGTGTAGATTCGATTTTCCTTAAAAAGACGGTTTCTCTTTCGAACTATAAAACGTCCCTTACATATTGAATCAATCCACTATATTTCTATGTTGATTGGCTTCAATACATAGCATTAGGATTTATGAAAATAACTCAAAGAATCATCTAAGGACTAGGGGTATATTTCTATCCCATAGAACAACTTAGAGTGAAGATCATTTGATCTAATCAAACATATTTTCTTTCGAAACATATGAAGACCATAAATATCTTCATTAATTGGCCAAATAAATAAAGATTGTTAAAACAATGAAAATCACACACAATAATAAGTAATTCACAATAGATATTTTATACAAACATAAATAACATGACTAACCTTGTTTATAATCCCAACAAAAGATAACTTAGCCCATAAAGGGTTTATTACACATATTACAAGCTTTGGTGGTCATGTTTAGTTGAATCAAGAGAAAGAATTGATCCTAACTCCCTTAATAGATAAAGGAGATAGAAACAATAAACTCTCTGAACAACATATGTTATACCACACTTACAAAGATCACTCAAGAACACAAGTGTGTTCTTCACACAAAAAGAAAAGTTTACAAGAAAATGGAAAATTATAAGATGAATGGTGAATGATGAAGGATCTAAGTGGTCTATTTATACACCTAAAGTCATCTAATTGCTCCAAAACTCCAGCATTATTACATTAGATCGGATCAATGCCATCCACCCCCTCAATAATACACAAAAAGTATAAAAAATTAGACAAATCATAGTAATCTGTCAAGAGTTACGGCCGTAACATTCAGGAGTTACGGCCGTAACTAGGGTGACTTACGGCCGTTAACCCGGAATGTTAAGGCCCTAACTCGGCTTCGTAAATTTGCTCATTTGAAGCTTGGATAGTTATGTTTTCGGCCTAGAATTTCTCAGACTTTGCGTTTTTGCCCCAGATCTTCTTCGGATGATAACTTTTGATATATAACTCTGATTTTGAATCCGGAAAGACTGCCGAATTTGTCTCGAAAAGCCCTACAACATGAATGTATCAAAATTCAATAAAGAGAATATTTATTAAACATGTTGTTTCTTGAGTAATTCAGTTATTTAATCCGATCATCATCCGATAAAAATAAAATTATTAAAACTAATAAATTAAAAGCAAAAAATGAGTAGACTAGCTCAATTATGGGTGAATTTTATCGATACAAACCATGGATAAGTGTACAAAACTGTCACTTATCAGCCCCTTAACACCCAGCGCCCCATACCTGGGCGCATTTTTCCTCCTGGGCCGCGGCTCACTTAGGTTGTGCCGCGGCTCACAGTACAATGTGCTCAGCGCTTGCTGGTTGTCTTCGTGTGCCGCGGCTCATAACCAAAAATTGCTGTTTTCACCCGTTTTTTCATCGTTTTAGCTTCCGGACTCCGATTTTCTGCAAAACATATAAGATTAGTGCTTTAAAAGCTCATTTATGCTGAATTAGGCTCAAGATGGACCTAAAATAATGATATAAAAGCGCATAAAAATACGCCTAACAAATACCCCCAAACTTGAGCCTTTGCTTGTCCTCAAGCAAAAATTATCAATTGTAAATAAAATGTATCGTGAATAATCATGCAAATCCATAGTGCTCAACTTAATCAATACTATCCTGAAAATCTCAAAGAATAGTACAAGTATCGTAATAGCGAGCTACATCCAGAACACTGATTCCACTAAGTAACCAATTTCAGTCCTAATCAATCGTTCATGAAGAAAATCAAGCTCAAAGATTAACAAGCGTAAATTTAACCGACCGTCAATATGAAGGGTTAGATTAAACAAGCCAATTCGCCCAGTCCCACAGTCTAGTGGCAAGATTCAAGAGTTTCATTATCAAAATTATTCCTAGGACAGCATTCTCTTATGTATGATAAATAATATGATTCGAGTTAACCACTAGGTTTCGGCTCTCGGGATATTTCATCGGGATGATCCTAGGGTGGATTTCCATTCTCATGTATCGGGGAACCGTTTGACGTAAAAGACACTCATGGGGCACATGGATGCTTCTAGTTACTAAGTCCCCCTCTACAGCGGAGAAAAAACTCGAATAGCTATTCCCGCATGTCCGATTCAAGGTCGCTGTTTTACGCGAGAGTAAACAACGGGTCACGTGAATACCCCCGGTTACTAGGCTTCCCATCATCGGTAATGCGATATTTCTAAATTATTAATCTATTCAGGGTCATCGTTTTACGCGAGAGTAAACAACGGGTCACGTGAATACCCCCGGTTACTAGACTTCCCGTCGTAGAACAAATAATATCTCAACTATTTGGAAAAAACTGTCCGACTCTAAACTCAATTTAAGTGCCCACACGACTTATGTTACTGGACGACTAGCTACGCGAAAAGTGTAACCAAACATATAGACGGTGATTTGAAAACACGTATGTCTCCTTTCTTATCTGCTAAGATTTCTACAAAAGTGATCAAATTTCGGACCTAATTGAATACTCCATAGAAACAGATATCGCTGACTGCAACTAGACTAAAATTCAACCATTTCTTCCAAAGACATCAGTATCGTAACATCAGTTTTACACACGGAAGCACGAAAAATTTACGAAAAATTCACGTTTTTGAACAAAACCATCAACAGCATGCAAGGACAATAAAGCAATGATGAAAGCGCAATTCATAACCAAGAAAATTTAAGAAAATATCGCTTGCTTCAATTTATTCCACTATACATAAAATCATCAATAATAAAACTCATGTGAAAATAAAAGAGATAAGGAAAAGTGAAACTTATTCCAAACGTCTTCCTGAAAGCCAGCACATGTCTGAGTGGAATCGACTGTCAATCCATACTTCAATTAATGCTCAACATCATGAGGGACCCCCAAACTTAGTCTCTAGTCATGAAATAACAATATACATTAAATCAAGAAAGACTAGAATATGAAGAATAATAAATCATTGGGGTAAAACAAAATATTAGAGAAATCAGGGCCACAAGATACACGAATCCAAACGACATAACAAAACAAAAGAAAAAAAATTAGTAACGAAAAATCAAATAAAAACAACTAACTAGAAAGCAAGTAAAAATGATGGGTTGCCTCCCATCAAGCGCTCTATTTTACGTCTTGAGCACGACGTGGCAAAAAGAGTTTAACGTGGCTTCTTTCTAGGGAGATTGCCAAATGCCCCCTTCTTGCAATCTATAAGCCTCTTATTCCATAGGGGAGGCTTTGGTTCATGCCCGGTTGCCACAAATAATGAGTAAGAATAATTATGAGGACAACCAAAAAATGATGGAAGAATATAATAATGATAAGGCATGAAAAAATAAGCAGAGTTCGAATGGGTAAATAATAAAGACTTATCATGAACAACCTCATTAGAACTCAAGGAATCAGCCTCAACAAAATCAGAAGAAATGCGGTCAATCTCTCCCATTATGGATTTAGGAAAGATTATGCGCGGCACCGTTAATAAAATTTTTGGCACAAAAGTGTTCACCTTATTAGTCGAAGTTTGATGACAATTTAATGAAATTTCTTTGGAAACATCGTCAATGGTAACTTCTTCTACAGGCTCATCACACTTTATGTAATTATCGGGTGCTGGGGGATCGACCCTAAAACTTAACATGTCTTTATTCTCAACCTCCCCCTCAACTTCACTACTAAATATATGAGCTGGAAAATAACCATAGTGAATCTCAAGACCTCAACTTGCACATTCTCGCTCAAAAAGTGTACTATTTGGATTTTTGAGAACGTCTACACATTGTTCAAGCATGGTCTTTTGTTTTGGGGGAGGAGGCTGACTGACCTTATTTGGCAAATTATTAAGAACATCGAAATTTATGAAATGCCAAGGGCCACGATACTCAAAGGAAAACATAATGAATAAATTAAAAATATAGAGACTAAAGACAAAAAAAACTTCAAATTAAAATTAGAGCCGCTTGGTATTGATATTAGCGAAAAAATCAGTCTCCGGCAACGGCGCTAAAAACTTATTGTGGGAAAATCCCTCACAATATGCCGCAAATGCACGGTGTCAACAAGTAATAAAGTGATAAGTGAAGTATCGTTCCCTCGAGGACTGATTTCACTAAGTACCAAAATATAGTCGACTCACAATTTTATTTGAAGAACAATTATACGGAATTATTTCTAATCTAACGGCAGAAAATAAATAATAGTACTACTAATAATAATAATACTAATAAGGGCGTAGGATTATGATTTTCACCTCAAACAATCAGGAATGATATTTATTCAATTCGATTCACTTTTATTCAATTGATTGTAAGCCAGGAATTCCTAAATTATTCTAAAGCCTTTTCCAAGGTTGATAGAAAATACTACAAATTATTAACTCGATATATCCCTATTCGAATTAGATAATTAATAGCTAAAACAGTTCAATAATTCTCACATTAAATAGGCTTCACAATTCCATGAGTATATCCCTATCTCACGAAAATTATGATTCGTCTCACAAGAACTATGCCTAAATTTCATCTACCGAATTCATAAAGACATTCAAAACAAATTAACTGTTGGCCAGACAATTAAAAAGCATTAAGGACAGTAAGACGAATCCAATTCAATAGAATAACGAGTAAATCGAAATAATAATAAATAATCAAACCGTCATGAAATCGGCTACAATCAAAATCCTACTCGAATAGATCTAGGAACTAAGATGCAGAAAAACCGTAGGGATCTGTGGTCTTGTCGTCGCCCCACAAATCTCCTCCTTGTGTTCTTCGCCCTAGCTATCGATCCACCTCCCTGTTCCGATCTCCTGATCGATTCCTCCCTTTTTCTTCAGCCCTTCAATGCTTATTTATATCAGTTCTAAGCCTCCAAAACGCGTCCGTGTGATTAGGTCGAGAACAGGCTCCAAAACGGCCCAGAAATGCGAAGTATTCAGCAAAACCGCCTGGTGGGCCGCGGCTCACTTAATCTGTGCCGCGGCCCCTTAACGCCCAGCGCCCATACCTGGGCGCATTTTTCCTCCTGGGCCGCGGCTCACTTAGGTGTCTGCAGCTCACGATCTGATGTGCTCGGCGCTTCTTGCTGGTTGTCTTCGTGTCTGCGGCTCACTTGGTTTGTGCCGCGGCTCATGACCAAAAACTGCTGTTTTCGCCCGTTTTTCATCGTTTTGGCTTCCGGACTCCGATTTTCTGCAAAACATATAAGAATAGTGCTTTAAAAGTTCATTTATGCTGAATTAGGCTCAAGATGGACCTAAAATAATGATATAAAAGCGCATAAAAATACGCCTAACAGACTTGCTTCTTTTTTCCTGCAATTTTGCTGCGGTATGGGCTTTGTGCGGGTCGGGTCAAAACTGAAATTTTAAACTATCATGTCCCATTATTATTTTACAATGTAGAGCGTGTCGGGATGGTGCAAGGCGGTTTTATTACTCATCATCTTCCTAGATGACATTATTCAGTTAGCAAGAAAAGTGATACAGTGAGAACATTAATATAATTCCCCGGTCTTAATTAGGGTGGTATACCGTACCGTATCGAAACTATTTTTTATATCATATACTGTATCAAAATTTTCGGTACAACAAAAATCATACCGATACCGTACCGAAAGTTTCGGTATACCGAAAATTCGGTATACCGAAATTTCGATATGACTTTCGGTCCATAACGATACCGTACCGAATCTTATTTCGATATCGGTGTATACTGAAATAAGATTTTACAAATAAAGAGTTTGTTGTATGCATTTTTTGATTCCTACCTTTTTTTAAAGAAATAAAATTCTAATGCCTTGTCTAACTCCTTTTTCAACTAAATCTCTCATATTTAATATCATGCGAATTATATTTCCACTAAATATATTATTAGGACTTAAATTTAAACTTCCATATTTTATAAATTTATTTGCTCAACAAATATTTTCACCTTAACATTTGCTTTCTTTTTCTTCCGATTTTGCAAGTTTTTATAGCTCGAGATTTGATAATGGGGTTTAACTCTCTCTCTCTCTCTATCTATATATATATATATATATATATATATATGGTTGGCAATAATAAAACGAGTACTTGAATAAAGAGTACAAAATCGAAAATTTATTAATTAAAACCTTGCAAAAAAGTGTTAGCGAAACAAATATTTGCTGATGCTGAAAACGAATGAAAGTTGATGTTGAGTCCAGAGGATCTGTCTCCTTAAAAGAGATTTGCCCTCACCACGGTGTGCAACGCCTGCCTCCCAGGATAAAACAACACCTCAATGAACTGAATCGATGATCCCTGCACCCTCAGCGAACTAGAATAAAATCTATATAATATCACCGACACAAAGGAGAAGAAAAACGAAGAAGAAAAATTGGACCGAAAACTGCTCTGAAAATCGTATGAAGAGAGTGTAAAATTCGGAACCCTCAATCTGGGTATTTATAGGAGAAGACGAGAGAAAGACATGTGTTGTAGGAACTCTAAACCGATTACGATTGGTATCTTTAATACTTATCTGTTTAATTCAATAATTATGAACTGATATTTATCCATATCCGAAAAATTCGGAATTTATAATTGAGGTGGTTCAGCAAAATAATTTTTTGGACAAATAAAATTACAGTAAAAAGATAACTTCGAGATGCCGAGACATTTCGCCCAAATCGCCCTTCGACCCGACCCTAGCTGAATCGAGCCGGCCGGCCGGCCGAACAGACGGCGTCGGAGGCGCCGGCATGTGTGTGTGTGCGCGCGCGCGCGGCGCCCAGTCACACATCCACTCATGTCTCACTTGTTGTTGTGAACAAGAGTTTGTTCACATCACCTTATATACTCACAATTTTTCTCATATTTTTCCAATGTGGGATAGAATCCCAAACTCATTCCCAAAGGGTTCACTTTGGAATATTATATCTCATTCATATGTTGTCGACTTACGAATCATTAAAACATAAGTTTAACCTCTTCCTACAGGTATCACTATTTTCATCCTAAGAATAGGTTGGTTCGGGGTGACCCCCCACAGTGATCATGCCCAGTTTTATGAATTGGTTGTCTCATTGAACCTAGATCTTGAGATTGTAATATCCGCAATTTTCGATTTTCGGTGAATTTCATTTTCAGACGGAGTCCGTTTTGACGACTCGCTCATGACCGTTTCGTCATTTCGAGAATGATTAATTCTGCACTTTTTGTCATCCGAGTTCGTTTTGGTATCATTTTGTTGAGTTCCGAGCTTTTTAGCGACTTTTCCGCACTTGAGTTCAATTCTTGCGAATCTCGTCCGAAACTATTGTTTCGAGTTTCTCGCAAGTTCATTTAATGTTATTATTCATGTTGCGAGCTTTGGTTTGGTGTTTCGATTGCGTATCGTGATTTTCGGACGTTTTGGGCCATTTTCGTAATTTCCCAAAGTTTTGGGTAATTACTTCCGTTGTCGAATTCCGAGCCTTCGGGTGGTCGGAATCGTGTGTTCTATTAGCTCTTAGATTCGTCTTTGCGAGTACTTCGTAACGTAACCCGATTCGTATTCGTGTTCGGGTTTCGGTCGTTCGGACGTAATTTTGGCTGTCGGGAGGGCTGCCCAGCTCGTGCAACACGGCCTGGCAGCCTGCTTGTGCGCCGTGTCTGCGCCGGGTCGGCCAGACCGGCAGCTGCAGACACGGCCGAGACACGGCGCTCTGGGCGTTTCTTTGCGCCCGTGTCCGCAGCCTATAAATATGGCGAAACAGACGGGTTTTTCACCCATTTTATCACTCGCTTTCTCCCCTTCCGCGCCGGAACTTGCTCAATCATGGAGGCATGTTGTTATACAATGAATCCATGAAGTTTTGAGGTTCATAACATCAATTGATCATCACGTAACATCCTTCAATCCTGAATCAAGGCAAGTTTTCTTAAAATCTAGTTTTGGGGTTTTGTTCGATTTGTCCGTTTAATTCGTTTTAACTCGGAATAGTGATGTATTTATGATTATTAAACAATATTATGTCGAATTCCTTGCTGTTCCTCGGTTGAATCGCGAGGATTCGCTGCTTTATTGAGTTTCTTATCGACGCCTTGAAGGTGTCCGATAAAATGTCACAAAGAGGATTCGAGCGTTCTACGATTATTATTCGTCGTTCGCTCGTTAATTTATTGATGGTATGATGTTAGGGTCATATTTCTACTTAAAGAATTCGAGTCGGAACCCTTCCGTTCGCCGTTTTCTTTAAGCTTTTCGATCGTGGGTGTATTCATTGTCTTCACGAGAATCGTAGGTGTTCGAGGTGTCCCGACTGATCCGTGATTGTGGGAGTGTCCGGTATCGATTATCGAGGCAAGTATCTTGCCCATACATTACGTGTTTTGTGGATATTATGGTTGTTAATCGTCGATATGTGCTAAATAAATATTAATAACCATTTCTCAAAAGAATCAGAATATTTACCATCATGCTTTTTGTAAAGGTGACCCGTGTGTGTCGGGAATTAATGTGCTTAGTTGAATATGTGAGCTAGTGTCGAGTATAGAATCACCTTACTTTCTTGTGATGTCATTGCGTATGATTATGTCGTTGGTAAATGTAAAGTGTAATTCTTTTGTCAAATTATGTGCTTGGAGTCACGTGTTTATGGATGAATATGTGAGTTTGTGTGATATGAGTTGTGTCGTTCGGTGTTGTTGAAATCTTGTGCTTCCTTGTGAATCGTATCATTACTTGGTCGTGAGTATATGTTGGATGAACTGGCCATTCTAGTAAGGTACCTCGACTATATATACTGTGATTGACCTTCGAGGCTTGTGGTTTGCAACTGTGATTTTGGAACGTGTGTGTGTTGTTCCTTCCACCCGGAGTGTCCGACGGGATGTCTGGGGGTCGATACTAAGGGGTACGGCCACGGAAGTGGACTTGGGTGCGTGTGTGAATGAACTTCCACCCGGAGTGTCCGACGGGATGTCTGGGGGTCGATACTAAGGGGTACTGTAATATCCGCAATTTTCGATTTCCGGTAATTTCTTTTTTTCGGCGGAAGTCTGTTTTGACGACTCTCTCATGTCCGTTTCGTCATTCTGAGAATGATTAATTCTACACTTTTTGACATCCGAGTTCGTTTCGGTGTCGTTTTGTTGAGTTCCGTGTTTTTTTTCGCGACTTTTCCGCACTTGAGTTCGATTCTTGCGAATCTCGTCCGAAACTGTTGTTTCGGGTTTCCCGCAAGTCCGTTTAACTTTGTTGGACGTGTTGTGAACTTCGGTTTGGTTATTCGATCACGTATCGTGATTTCCGGGCGTTTTGGGCCATTTTGTAATTTCTTGAAAGTTACGGGTATCCGTATCTGTAATTGTTGTCTCGACCCGTTTCTTGGTCGCGTATGACTAATTATGGTATTACGCTTTCATTTCGAGTCGTTTATCTTGTCCGCGAACTTTTCGTCGTGTTCGTTCGCCTGCTTTCTAAATCGGGTCGCCGAGCCACTCGCGGTGGCGGAGGCCCGGACGGTGGCATGGATCGCCGGACGATTGCGGGCACCGGCCGGACGGTGCGGCAGAACCGCGTAGCGCACGCTTCTGGCCGGAAAGGCTGCGCGCTACCGGCAGTGTAGCGCCGCCGGGTGGCCTAGCGTCTGCTATCGGGCACAGCGATGGGGTTTCGAGGTTACGGACTCGGCCAGATCGGCGAGTAGCGCACGCTACGCCGAGCGTAGCGCCACGCCGTCGGCCGGCTAGCGTCGTTACTGGCCGGGCGATTCATCCGATGGCTCTTTGGGCAGTCGGCTAGCGCGCGCGTGGCATCGGCCGTAGCGCACGCTAGCGGAGTTGGGTCGGCGAGTTCGGTCGGCGGGGTTGGTCGGTGATGCCGGTGTTGTGGGCCCCGGCGAGGGTACTCGGCCGATACTGCCGATAGCGCACGCTAGTCCGGGAAGGCTAGCGCACGCTAGGGTGGCCCGATATAAATATGGCCGAGCAGTCACATTTCACTTCGATTTTCATTTCCTTCCTTCTCCATCCGCGAGTGGCGATTCATGGGCGACGAAGCCATGTTGTTTAACAACAAATCCATGAAGTCCTTGGGTTCATAACATCAATCGATCGTCCTTTATCAACCTTTGATCCAGCGAATCAAGGTAATCTTCCTTAGAACCCTAATTTCGTGAATTTGGGGATTTTTGCATTTTCGTCCGATTCGTTCCGTGTTGTTGATTAATTCATGATGGGTATGATTAATCTTGATAGTATTATTGTGTTTAACATCATTTAATCCATTGTTCTTCGTCGAATCGAAGTATATTTCTTGATTTCCTTCGAATTGACTTTTTGGGGGATTTGTCCCCGATCTCGTTTTTCATCCGTTTTCTATGGATCGATTTTGGTTAAATGATGTTGTTAAACATATTCTATGGATTGTATATTCATATTTCAACTTGGAATTCCGTTTTCGGGTTTTGACGGAACGAATCGTGTTCTTGGCCGTTTTGGGGGAAATCCGTGAACTTTCGTCATTCGTTCTTTGAATTCAACGGCTTTGAGTCGTGTTATGGAATTCATTTCATTGTTATTATTTGTCCTTCGTAGTTTATGAACGTGAGTTGGCGTTCGGTGGAGTCGGCGGGTTCGTAGTCGGTTCGGGCCAACCTACTTCGGTCGATTCTCCGCGTTGTTCTTATTCGAGGCAAGTACCTTGCCCATACTTTTCTCGTTTTATAGATATGATGATCGGTGGTCGTCTTGATGCGTTTGTTTGGTTATTTGAAATGAAGTTTCAAAGGATTTCGGTTTGGCCTCGTTAAAGGCTTTCTTTCAAAACGAGTGTGATTTGTGAACGGAGTTTTGAGAATTGATTATGATTTGATTGTTTTGAACGTTGAAGGATTTTATGATGGTACTCCTATTGTTTAAGTTATGGAATCGTGTATTCCGTATTTAATCTTGTTATTTATTTTTGAAGAGTTTGATAATGGTGTCGAGTTAATGGCCATCTCTAGTGAGTATTCTTAATGAACTTACATTCTTAGCATGTTAGTATTGCATGAGTAACGTGTGTGTGTGTATGCTCACTACGGGTTAGATCCGACGGGGTCTCGGTAGGGGTCCACGGAGGTGTGGATCGACGAGCTTTGCTTTTAACCACTACGGGTTAGATCCGACGGGGTCTCGGTAGGGGTCCACGGAGGTGTGGATCGACGGTTAATTGTGGTGCATTTTTGCAAATGTGATTTGATATTGGCATTTCCAGAAATGAGTACTTTTGAACGGTTTTCATTTGCATGCATTGACTAAATGTGTAAGAGGTAAGTTGTTCGTTTGGCCTACTTGGCTAGGATGGCTCTAGAGTATTTTGTTGTTTGTTTTAAATCATTTATTTGTGGATTTTGACGTTGGAAGACGAACCTTGTTGACGTTCTCGTGTCTTTGTGAGTTGATGAGATTTGGGGCTAAAATCCCAATGGTTTATAAAAGTCGTTTACGGATTTGGGGCTAAAATCCCAACGATTTGGTTAATGTCATTTTCCGTAAAGTAAACCTTTGGGGCGGTGACCCCTTTTGTCTTTTGGTTTTCAAAAGTAGGATTTGATAATCCTAAATTGTTTTCTATTAAAACTCTCGATGGCATTCTAAACCGCTTTATAAATTATTCCCATTGATTTATGATATTTCGTTTTTGAAATGTTTTCTCAAACCCTTGCCTCGGGAAGTACTTTTCGCTTCGTTTGGATCTTTGAGGATCCTCGGTTATTGTTATTCGTGGAATGTGAATTGTATGGCTCGTATTTGCACTTTGTATTTGCACTAGCAAAACGGTGGAGTTTTGCTAACCCCAGTATTCGGGGTGGATGTCTGTTTTGCATTCGTGTTTTGGAGCATAACACAGTTCGGCACGAAGGATGATGAAAGATGATCGATACTAATCACATGAGGAACCGTACATCGTGTGTTGGTTCGATTGTACTTTATTTTCATTTCTTTGTATTGTTCCGTTGTGCGGGTGTAGTTGTATTTTGTCCCCTGCGTGGGCATGAGTTGTATTTGAGTTGTATGTATTTGTGGAAAGACCAAATCGGTCTACTGAGTCATTGTAGCCTTGAAGGCATTGTCGAGATGTTAAATATTGTTACCAGCCTGGTAGATCCTCGAGGAGAGGGTCTACGGCGTGTAATATCCCTGAGTGGATTGGGGGTGTTACATAAATGGTATCGGAGCTTAGGTTGAGGAAACCTAGGCTGTCGGGTCAAGTCGTGTTGTTTGAGCCTTGTTTCGTTGGATTTTTATCTGACTGAGTCGTGTCGCGACGCGTCGTTTGAGTTTGTTGGTCGTGATTAGTATCGTGGGGCGATCATCATCTTCGTGCGACCTGTGGAAGTAAGTCTCCCTTCTTTGTGTTGTGCCTCGTGTGACACGAGCTATTTTATGATTATTTGTTAAGTGATGGAATCCTTATGTGGATTTTGATTTCACGATATGTATTTAATCGACTCTCGTATTTGATTTATACGAGGAGTGTCATCGCTTGTGATGTCTTTTATTGTTGTTTTTGTCCGTTGCTGATGATTTTCGAATCGATTTGCACGTTTTACAAGTCTCTTGTGGAAGCTTTGTGCTTATACGCGTTCGACTTGTTCACTAGCCGATGGAGGGTATTTTATCGGTGGTTTTGTTCGAATGTGGTATTTTATCGTTTATTTTCGTTTAAAGACATGTATTGTCTTGATTTTAAACGTTTTGATGCGTGTGCTAGGAGTTGTTTTAGTGAACGTCGGTATGTGTGAGTTTTGGGCATTACGCCTATTGGATTTTTGAAAACCTTGAGTATCTTAGAAAAATAAACTTCGAGACATACTTTTCAATTGACTTATTTTTTTGTGGTACATCCTAGGTGCCACAATGTATTTCAAAAAAATTTTCTACCTCGAGGACCAAAATGTTTTGAGATATTTTCAACACTTTTATTTAGACCAGGTCGAATATTTTGAAAGTTTTCACTAAGAGAAAATGTCCTCATTTTTATCAAATGCGAAATGGTTCTCCAATGTCTCGATAACGATGTTTCACGTTTGTACTTTTTTTTGAAAGATGATACTCAAGATCAATCGGTGTTCTTCTAAATTATTTTCAAAATGAGGTTTTCGTTTTTAAAACCTATCCATTCCCGTTTGAGGGCTGGGTATGTATGTGTGATGTTCGCGTTGTCCTTTTGATACTTTCTCCCGAGTATGACCGAATTGGCGGTGTGAGCGTTGAGTCGCTTTCCACACATTTGTTGCGTTAGCCCCCTGTGAGAGGCGGGATGTTGGTGTTGAATATTATCGCCTCGTAGTGATTCCTGCGTTGTCGCGCATGTGCGAGCTGTTAGAGCTTGGTTTGGTATGACCGTGTGCATCGGTGATGGTTCCGTTATGTGTCCGCTGTTTAATGTCTTGTTACCTTGCTCCCGTATTTGTGAATTTCGTGGACGAGGTCGGAGGTAATGCCCGTACTATTTTGACTTCTGTATTTTCTCTTCCCCCAGTCTATCGATTCGCTCATGTTCGTTGGTACTTTATGAACTTGTTCGGTATTTGATTTCATCGTCCGAGAATCGTGATCTTGTTTTGAGTTGATCTGGTTATCGATGTTACTTTTTTGGGTTCAGTTCGATTCTTGTGACCCTTGTTTGGGAGTGACATCATCTGGTTCTACTAGTTCTTTTATTCGAAGTGGATCGGATTTGGAACTCTTATGTTTTCGACTCTGTCGACTCATTTATGTTTGTTGACATTTCTGAGATTGTCCGCCCCTTGTTTTTGTTTATCGAACGAGTGTGGTATCGTTTGAATAACTCGCTCGTCGTGGTGACCTTTCAATCGCTATTCCCTTTCTGTGGATCTGGCAATGCATGTCTTGTAGTTCTCACCGGATCATCCTCGGAGTTGTTGTTTGAACTTTATTGTTCTTTGTGATTCGAACATGATTGTTCGATTTTTGTTGTCTCGATCGTTTGTTTGTTCGGTTTTTGTTCTCGTTTCGTGATTGTTGAACGTTCAGGCTCCTTCGTAATTCCCTTTAGTTCGGGAAATTAGTTTCGTTTTCAATCTTCCATCCCTTAGCGATGGGATTCCGTGTTTGTTCACGGTTGACTCGCGTTTTGATTGATGTACCGTTGGGTTGGTCAATCATATTGATTTTCGTTCATTGTGTTTTGTGATTATCGGATAATTGACTTGGCTATAGTATCCGTTTGATGACGCTTGTCACTTGTCGGTTTTATTATATCCCTAACGGCGACGTTATGTTGGTCACCGTGGAGCGTGTTTACACGCCGTATATTCCTTTGCGTTGTTTGTAACATTTCGCCGTTGGGCGTTAGTTACGCATTCTTGTGTGTCTCGTTGAGTTTTTCCTGGCGGAATATTTCTTCTCCCTACTTGTTTTAAGTTTCGGGACGAAACTTCTTTTAAGGAGGGTAGAATGTAATATCCGCAATTTCGATTTCCTGTAATTTCTTTTTTTTGGCGGAAGTCTGTTTGACGACTTCGCTCATGTCCGTTTCATCATTCGAGAATGATTAATTCTACACTTTTGACATCCGAGTTCGTTTGGTGTCGTTTTGTTGAGTTCCGTGTTTTTTCGCGACTTTTCCGCACTTGAGTTCGATTCTTGCGAATCTCGTCAAATCTGTTGTTTCGGTTTCCAAGTCCGTTTAACTTTGTTGGACGTGTTGTGAACTTCGGTTTGGTTATTCGATCACGTATCGTGATTTAGGCGTTTTGGGCCATTTTGTAATTTCTTGAAAGTTACGTATCCGTATCTGTAATTGTTGTCTCGACCCGTTTCTTGGTCGCGTATGACTAATTATGGTATTACGCTTTCATTTCGAGTCGCTTATCTTGTCCGCGAACTTTTCGCCGTGTTCGCTCCGTCTGTTTTGAAATCGGTCGCCGAGCCACAGCGGTGGCGGGGATCGCCGGACGGTGGCGGATCGCCGGACGATTGCGGGCACCGGACGGACGGTGCGCGAGAACCGGCGTAAGCGCGCCTTCTGGCCGGAAGGCTGCTTGCGCTAACCGGGCAGTGTAGCGCACGCCGTGCGGGTGGCAGCGACGCTATCGGGCCCGGGCAGTGGGGTTTCGAGGTTCTCGACTCGGCCAGATCGGCAGGTAGCGCACGCTACGCCGAGCGTAGCGCGCTAGTCGGCAGCGAAGCGCCGCCGTCGGCCGGCTAGCGTACGTTACTGGCCGGCGATTCGATCCGGATGGCTCTTTGGGCCAGTCGGCTAGCGCGCGCAGTATCCGGCCGTAGCGCACGCTAGCGGGAGTTGGGTCGACAGGTTCGGTCGGCAGGTTGGTCGGTGATGCCGGTGTTGTGGGCCCTGCCGAGGGTACTCGGCCGATACCGCCGATAGCGCACGCTAGTCCGGGAAGGCTAGCGCACGCTAGGTGGCAGTATAAATATGGTGGCAATCACATTTCACTTCGCTTTTCATTTCCTTCCTTCTCCATCCGCGAGTGGCGATTCATGGGCGAAGCCATGTTGTTTAACAACAAATCCATGAAGTCCTTGGGTTCATAACATCAATCGATCGTCCTTTATCAACCTTTGATCCAATGAATCTAGGTAATCTTCCTTAGAACCCTAATTTCGTGAATTTGGGGATTTTTGCATTTTCGTCCGATTCGTTCCGTGTTGTTGATTAATTCATGATGGGTATGATTAATCTTGATAGTATTATTGTGTTTAACATCATTTAATCCATTGTTCTTCGTCGAATCAAGTATATTTCTTGATTTTCTTCAATTGACTTTTTGGGGATTTGTCCCGATCTCGTTTTCATCCGTTTTGATGGATCGATTATGGTTAAATGATGTTGTTAAACATATTCTATGGATTGTATATCCATATTTCAACTTGGAATTCCGTTTTCGGGTTTTGACGGAACGAATCGTGTTCTTGGCCGTTTTGGGGGAAATCCGTGAACTTTCGTCATTCGTTCTTTGAATTCAACGGCTTTGAGTCGTGTTATGGAATTCATTTCATTGTTATTATTTGTCCTTCGTAGTTTATGAACGTGAGTTGGCGTTCGGTGGAGTCGGCGGGTTCGTAGTCGGTTCGGGCCAACCTACTTCGGTCGATTCTCCGCGTTGTTCTTATTCGAGGCAAGTACCTTGCCCATACTTTTCTCGTTTTATGGATATGATGATCGGTGGTCGTCTTGATGCGTTTGTTTGGTTATTTGAAATGGGGTTTCAAAGGATTTCGGTTTGGCCTCGTTAAAGGCTTTCTTTCAAAACGAGTGTGATTTGTGAACGGTGTTTTGAGAATTGATTATGATTTGATTGTTTTGAACGTTGAAGGATTTTATGATGGTACTCCTATTGTTTAAGTTATGGAATTGTGTATTCCGTATTTAATCTTGTTATTTATTTTTGAAGAGTTTGATAATGGTGTCGAGTTAATGGCCATCTCTAGTGAGTATTCTTAATGAACTTACATTCTTAGCATGTTAGTATTGCATGAGTAACGTGTGTGTGTGTATGCTCACTACGGGTTAGATCCGACGGGGTCTCGGTAGGGGTCCACGGAGGTGTGGATCGACGAGCTTTGCTTTTAACCACTACGGGTTAGATCCGACGGGGTCTCGGTAGGGGTCCACGGAGGTGTGGATCGACGGTTAATTGTGGTGCATTTTTGCAAATGTGATTTGATATTGGCATTTCCGGAACTGAGTACTTTTGAACGGTTTTCATTTGCATGCATTGACTAAATGTGTAAGAGGTAAGTTGTTCGTTTGGCCTACTTGGCTAGGATGGCTCTAGAGTATTTTGTTGTTTGTTTTAAATCATTTATTTGTGGATTTTGACGTTGGAAGACGAACCTTGTTGACGTTCTCGTGTCGTGAGTTGATGAGATTTGGGGCTAAAATCCCAATGGTTTATAAAAGTCGCTTTACGGATTTGGGGCTAAAATCCCAACGATTTGGTTAATGTCATTTTCCGTAAAGTAAACCTTTGGGGCGGTGACCCCTTTTGTCTTTTGGTTTTGAAAAGTAGGATTTGATAATCCTAAATTGTTTTCTATTAAAACTCTCGATGGCATTCTAAACCGCTTTATAAATTATTCCCATTGATTTATGATATTTCGTTTTGAAATGTTTTCTCAAACCCTTGCCTCGGAAGTACTTTTCGCTTCGTTTGGGTCTTTGAGGATCCTCGGTTATTGTTATTCGTGGAATGTGAATTGTATGGCTCGTATTTGCACTTTGTATTTGCACTAGCAAAACAGTGGAGTTTGCTAACCCCGAGTATTCGGGGTGGATGTCTGTTTTGCATTCGTGTTTTGGAGCATAACACGGGTTCGGCACGAAGGATGATGAAAGATGATCGATACTAATCACATGAGGAACCGTACATCGTGTGTTGGTTCGATTGTACTTTATTTTCATTCTTTGTATTGTTCCGTTATGCAGGTGTAGTTGTATTTTGTCCCCTGCGTGGGCATGAGTTGTATTTGAGTTGTATGTATTTGTGGAAAGACCAAATCGGTCTACTGAGTCATTGTAGCCTTGAAGGCATTGTCGAGATGTTAAATATTGTTACCAGCCTGGTAGATCCTCGAGGAGAGGGTCTACGGCGTGTAATATCCCTGAGTGGATTGGGGGTGTTACAGGTACGGCCGCGGAAGTGGTTTCCCACCCGGAGTGTCCGACGGGATGTCTGGGGGTCGATACTAAGGGGTACGGCCGCGGGTTACCAGTTGTGGTTTTCATCTTGAGGATGACGTTGATGTTTTCGTTAATTGTGATATTGTCCGGAGTATCACAATGCTTTGTGCTTGGGGTCGAGAGACATTATATATCGAGTCTTGGTGCTTGGCTAGAATGGCATAAGATTAATGTGTTATGTGTAATGTGTCCTTGTAAGTGAATTGAAGTGGATGATCGGGTCGTGGACCCTGTGTTTTGTGACCGGTATGGTTGGGTCGTTGACACAGTGTTTTTTTAAACGGTTTTGTATTTTGAACAATGAACTTTGGGTGTGACCCTAAATGGCTTTCGAGGAATTAAGAACATTTTCAATTTTTGATGTTTTCAAAACTCCCGAGATTTGTAAATATTTTCAAAGTGCTTACTTAATTCGTTTCTACTTTCAAGACTTGAACTATTTTTAACTAAATATACCTCTGAAGTCTTTCGTTGTATTCTCGGAATGTGTTGTGTATGGCTCGTATTTGCACTTTATACTTGCACTAGCGAAACAAAGGAGTTTTGCTAACCCCGAGTAATCGGGGGTGGATATCTGTATTGTGTCCAGGTACATGCAGGTTTTCGGGAGCAAGACACAGGATCGGTACGAGGGATGATGAAAGACGAATGATACTAATCACACGAAGGCCAGTTTTGGGTTCAGTTAGTCGGAGTCCATTGTATTGTCTTTTCCGATGTCTTATTGTTCGTTGTTGCAAGTATTTTACCCTTGCGTGGGTATGAGTCTGGATGAGTTTATGTATTTTGATTTTTAAGTCAGTGACGAAAGACCAAATCGGTCTGTTGGTCCGTTGTTTTGATTCGTCGGTATGTAATGAAATGTGTTGTTTTGATGTCTAGCCTGGTGGATCCTCACGGAGAGGGTCTGCGGCGTGTAATATTCCCGGTTTGATCTGGGGGTGTTACATTTATAGTATCGGAGCCAGGTTGAGGAAACCTAGGCTGTCGGGTCGATTTATGTGTTGTTGAGTCTTGTATTGTCAGATTTCGTCTGACTAAGTCGTGTCGCGACGCGTCGTCTGGGATGTCGGTCGTGATTAGTATCAAGGTGCAGCCATCATCTTCGTGCGATCTGTGGATGTAAGTCTCCCTACTACATGTTGTACCACGAGCTATACGAGCCTCTATGATTATGTGTTATGTAGTAGTATTTGAAGGTGCATCGTGAGTAAGTGACATATATTTGTTAATTCCCGTTTTGTGCTAGAATGAAGAATGATATGGCCAAATGTATCCTTGTATGAACTGTTTTTCTTGGAAGAGCAACAACCTTGGAATTTTTAGTTTCGAGGGCTTCCGGGGAGCTACGTAAATTTTTAAAATGCCCTCCAAGGGAGGAAAAAGTTGATTTTCATATGTTGACCACAAGGCTGAAAGTTCTGAAAACTCGAATTACTGATAATTCTTTTCCACTGTGTACTATAAGTTTTCAAAACACGAGTTTTGAACTCAAATGAGTTCTACAAAATATACTCAAGACGTGATCCTTGCTTTTAACTTTTCGGTTTTGAATGACAATTGCCTTTTGATGGTTGCTCATGATGTGTTGTAATTATGTGAATCGATGGCTTTGGGATTCGAATATTGTTGTTGTTTAATTGTGACCTTCGATTCCAGTAATGTCGTATATATGTTCGTAATCATGTTACTAAAATAGAACCGTTAGCGCACGCTAAGTGTAAGGCTAGCGCGCGCTAATGCAGCATGGGTAGCGCACGCTAAATATGTGTTGTAGCGAGCGTTAGTCAGTCTGGGCAGAGGCTATGGAACCGCATTATAGCCGTTAGGTCTAACTTTTGCGGCCAATCACCTGTAGTTGTATTCTCTACGTGGTGCCTAGTGATAACAACTGTTGTGCGTGAATGTGTGTTAAGACTTTTCGTATTGCTAGGTGATATTTGATTGTGTTTGATGAATTGATAAATTATGTCTGCTGTGAGTGTGTTCGAACAAGCTTTTCTAAAACTTTCATAAGTTTGTGCAAGTGCGATTAGCCGGCGGCTTCGTATGAACTTTGGAAATTGTTTGAAATTTGCGAGCCGGCCTAGGATTCTCAAATAAAACCTCGACGGTATTTGAAAGAGTTGTTTTAAAGTACCTTGAACATTTTGTAAAATTTTTACCGTCGTTGATGTTTGTGAAGTGTTGGGAGAATTTTCGAAAATGATTTTAACGTATTGTTGCATTTTCAAATAATTCGAGTGAATGATTTTCAAAATCTTTCACACCATAAAAATATTTTATTTCAAAAACCAATGCGATTTTTATTTTCAAAAATATATAGTGAAAGATGAGAAATCTCACTCGATGTAAAGTTCAAACTCGGATTCGGAAATGTTAGAGTATGTAAGAATGATTTGATGATCTTGCATGGTTAACTTGTTAGTTGTTGACGGCGATGATGATGCGTAGAGGCATGATGACTTCAAATGATTTCAAATGAGACGGTTAAAGTATGTTGTTTGCAAGTTTTGATGAAACAACCCGAGGTACCAAAAGTACTTTTAAAGTTTATTTTAAATAGATATACAAATCCAAGGATTTTCAAAAGATTTTCTTTAAAAGGATACCTCGTGGATTTTCTTTTCAAGTTGTTATTGGTTGCCTCATGTGATATGTCGTATTTGAGTTGGTACCTTAATATAATATTTTGCGAAGTTGTGCAATCGTATTGAGTGGGAATCCGCTTAGTATGCCGATGGGCAGAGGACGCAGTCGTGACCACGATACTAATGGCCATGAAGATCGGATGTGGACCAAGAGGATATGGTCGGGAAGGTTGCTATTCCAGCACTTCGTTCTCGTTGTTTAGGTTTCGGGACGAAACCTCTTTTAAAGGTGATATGATGTAATACCCGCATTTTCTTTCTTTCTCTTGCTTCGTCCAATCGTATCGACTGACCGTGTTCGTTGATGCTTCGACACAGTGTTGTTTCTCACCTTTGTCATTCGAGCGAGTTCTGATATTGTCCCAAATTGAGCTATATATCGTTGTGACCTTTTCAAGTTCGGAAAATTAGTCTCGTTTTCGATCTTCCAACCCTTGGGCGGTGGAATTCCGTATTTGTTCAGCGATTGGCTCGCGTTTTGATTGATGTACCGTTGGGTCGGTCAATAGTATTGATTCTCGTCCGTTGTGTTTTGTGATTGTTCGGATAATTGACTTGATTGTATTATCCATTTGATGACGCTTGTCACTTGTTGGTTTTGTTATATCCCTAACGGCGACGTTGTGTTGGTCGTCGTGGAGCGTGTTTTCACGCCGTATATTCCTTTGCATTGCTTGTAACGTTTCGCCGATGGGCGAAGTTACGCGTTTCCTCGCATATCTCGTTGAGTTTTCTGGCGCGATATTGCTTCTCCTACTTGTTTTAAGTTTGGACGAAACTTCTTTTAAGGAGGGTAGAATGTAATATCCGCAATTTTCGATTTTCGTGAATTTCATTTTGGACGGAGTCCGTTTGTGACTCTCTCATGACCGCTTCGTCATTTCGAGAATGATTAATTCTGCACTTTTGTCATCCGAGTTCGTTTTGGTATCATTTTGTTGAGTTCCGAGCTTTTAGCGACTTTTCCGCACTTGAGTTCAATTCTTGCGAATCTCGTCCAAATCAAGTTGTTTGAGTTTCTAAGTTCATTTAATGTTATTATTCATGTTGCGAGCTTTGGTTTGGTGTTTCGATTGCGTATCGTGATTTTCGGACGTTTTGGGCCATTTTCGTAATTTCCCAAAGTTTTGGGTAATTACTTCCGTTGTCGAATTCGAGCCTTCGGTGGTCGGAATCGTGTGTTCTATTAGCTCTTAGATTCGTCTTTGCGAGTACTTCGTAACCGTAACTCGATTCGTATTCGTGTTCGGGTTTCGGGTCGTTCGGACGTAATTTTGGCCGTCGGGAGGGCTCGCCAGTTCGTGCAACACGGCCCTAAAACGGCCTGCAGGCGCCGTGTCTGCGCCGGGTCGGCCAGATCGGCAGCCGAGACACGGCCGAGACACACGGCGCAGGCCGTTCTTTGCGCCGTGTCGGCAGCTATAAATATGGCGAATGACGGGTTTTCACCCATTTTATCACTCGTTTTCTCCCCTTCCGCGGTGGAACATGCTCAAACATGGAGGCATTTTGTTATACAATGAATACATGAAGATTTGAGCATCATAACATAAAATGATCATCACGAAACAACCTTAAATCCAAATAATCAAGGCAAGTTTTCTTAAAATCTAGTTTTGGGGTTTTTGTTCGATTTGTCCGTTTAATTCGCTTTAACTCAGAATAGTGATGTATTTATGATTATTAAACAATATTATGTCGAATTCCTTGCTGTTCCTCGGTTGAATCGCCGAGGATTCGTCGTTTTATTGAGTTTCTTATCGACGCCTTGAAGGTGTCCGATAAAATGTCACAAAGAGGATTCGAGCGTTCTACGATTATTATTCATCGTTCGTTCGTTAATTTATTGATGGTATGATGTTAGGGTCATATTTCTCGCAAAGAATTCGAGTCGGAACCCTTTCGTTCGTCGTTTTCTTCAAGCTTTTCGATCGTGGGTGTATTCATTGTCTTCGCCGGAGAATCGTAGGTGTTCGAGGTGTCCCGACTGATCCGTGATTGTGGGAGTGTCCGGTATCGATTATCGAGGCAAGTATCTTGCCCATACATTACGTGTTTTGTGGATATTATGGTTGTTAATCGTCGATATGTGCTAAATAAATATTAATAACCATTTCTCAAAAGAATCAGAATATTTACCATCATGCTTTTTGTAAAGGTGACCCGTGTGTGTCGGGAATTAATGTGCTTAGTTGAATATGTGAGCTAGTGTCGAGTATAGAATCACCTTACTTTCTTGTGATGTCATTGCGTATGATTATGTCGTTGGTAAATGTAAAGTGTAATTCTTTTGTCAAATTATGTGCTTGGAGTCACGTGTTTATGGATGAATATGTGAGTTTGTGTGATATGAGTTGTGTCATTCGGTGTTGTTGAAATCTTGTGCTTCCTTGTGAATCGTATCATTACTTGGTCGTGAGTATATGTTGGATGAACTGGCCATTCTAGTAAGGTACCTCGACTATATATACTGTGATTGACCTTCGAGGCTTGTGGTTTGCAACTGTGATTTTGGAACGTGTGTGTGTGTTGTTCCTTCCACCCGGAGTGTCCGACGGGATGTCCGGGGTCGATACTAAGGGTACGGCCACGGAAGTGGACTTGGGTGCGTGTGTGGATGAACTTCCACCGGAGTGTCCGACGGGATGTCCGGGGTCGATACTAAGGGGTACGGCCGCGAGTGGTTTCCCACCGGAGTGTCCGACGGGATGTCCGGGGTCGATACTAAGGGGTACGGCCGCGGGTTACCGATTGTGGTTTTCATCTTGAGGATGACGTTGATGTTTTCGTTAATTGTGATATTGTCAGGAGTATCACAATGCTTTGTGCTTGGGGTCGAGACATTATATATCGAGTCTTGGTTCTTGGCTAGAATGGCATAAGATTAATGTGTTATGTGTAATGTGTCCTTGTAAGTGAATTGAAGTGGATGATCGGGTCGTGGACCCCGTGTTTTGTGACCGGAATGGTTGGGTCGTGGACCCGTGTTTTGTTAAACGGATTTGTATTTTGAAAAATGAACTTTGGGGTGTGACCACTAAATGGCTTTCGAGGAATTAAGAACATTTTCAATTTTTGATGTTTTCAAAACTCCCGAGATTTGGAAATATTTTCAAAGTGCTTACTTACTTCGTTTCTACTTTCAAGACTTGAACTATTTTTAACTAAATATACCTCGGGAAGTCTTTCGTTGTATTCTCGGAATGTGTTGTGTATGGCTCGTATTTGCACTTTATACTTGCACTAGCGAAACAAAGGAGTTTTGCTAACCCCCGAGGACTCGGGGGGTGGATATCTGTATTGTGTCCAGGTACATGCAGGTTTTCGGGAGCAAGACACAGGATCGGTACGAGGGATGATGAAAGACGAATGATACTAATCACACGAAGGCCAGTTTTGGGTTCAGTTAGTCGGAGTCCATTGTATTGTCTTTTCCGCTGTCTTATTGTTCGTTGTTGCAAGTATTTTACCCTTGCGTGGGTATGAGTCTGGATGAGTTTATGTATTTTGATTTTTAAGTCAGTGACGAAAGACCAAATCGGTCTGTTGGTCCGTTGTTTTGATTCGTCGGTATGTAATGAAATGTGTTGTTTTGATGTCTAGCCTGGTGGATCCTCACGGAGAGGGTCTGCGGCGTGTAATATTCCCGGTTTGATCTGGGGGTGTTACAGAGATCTCCAGTGAGCTTAGGTTGGGTATCCTCCATAAAACCATTAGCTCATGGCAATATACCCATTCCTCTTGATCATTTATCAACAATGTCTTTTGTTAACCCTTTGGTTAGCAGATCCGCAATGTTATCTTTTGACGACACGTAGTCACTAGTGATAACTCCTGTTGATAGCAATTGTCTAATGGTATTATGTCTCCTCCTTATATAACGAGACTTACCATTATACATAGTGCTCTGTGCCCTGCCAATCGCAGATTGACTATCGCAATGAATACATATTGCGGTAACAGGATTTGACCATCTTGGAATATTTTCTAGAAAATGGTATAGCCATTCTCTCTCTTCTACACATTTATCTAAGGCTATAAACTCGGATTCCATCGTTGATCGAGATATAAGTGTCTTTTTTGAAGATTCCTATGCCACTGCTGCACCAGCTAGTGTGAATACATATCCACTTGTTGATTGGAGTCTTTTATATCAGATATCCAATTTGCATCACTATAACCTTCAAGTATTGCGGGATATTTGGTATAGTGCATCCCATACTCACGAGTACCCCTTAAATATCTTAGTACCCTTGTGATCGCCTTCCAGTGATATTTTCCGGGGTTGCTTGTGTATCTACTTAGTCTACTAACTGAGTAGGCTATATCAGGTCTTGTAGAGCTCATCAAGTACATCAGACTTCATATTATGCGAAAGTACTAAAGTTGAGATACTCATTCTCCCTTATTCTTGGATAGTCTTAACGTCATATCCACCGGGGTTTTGGCTGTGCCAGAGTCATCTTTGTTAAAATTTTCGAGGATTTTGTCCACATAGTAGGCTTGACTCAATATGAGACCTTCCGATGTTCGTTTGATCTTAATCCCTAAAATTACATCTACGAGTCCCATATATTTCATGTCAAATCTCGACCTCAACATGTCTTTGCTGGATTTTATTATTCTTTCGTTACTACCAGTAATGAGCAAGTCATCTACATATAGACACAAAATGATATAGCCATCTTCTGTGTCCTTCACATATACACACTTGTCACATTCATTAATTTTGAAGCCACCACTTAACATCACATGATCAAATTTTTCTTGCCACTGTTTTGGTGTCTGCTTCAATCCGTACAAAGATTTTACCAACTTGTAGACTTTCCATTCTTGTCCAAAGGCAAAGAACCCCCCAGGTTGTTCCATATAGATTTCCTCATCTAAATCCCCATTAAGAAAGGCAGTCTTAACATCCATTTGATGAACTTCTAAACCTCGTAATGCAGCAATAGCAAGTATCATCCTGATGGAAGTTATTCTCGTCACAGGAGAGTAAGTATCGAAATAGTCTAGACCTTCTCGTTGGTTATATCCATTCACTACGATCCTAGACTTATGCTTATCAACTGCTCCGTCCTTCAATTTCTTATTGAAAATCCACTTATTTCCTAGTGGCTTACACTTTGGTGGCAACTCTACCAGTTCCCAAGTATAATTCTGTAATATAGAATCAATTTCATATTTGATAGCCTCCTTCCGAAGAGGTCCATCCGTTGAGCTTACAACTTCTTTATAAGACTGAGGTTCCTTTTCGATCAAGTAGGTGAGGAAATTTGGTCCGTAAGATATCTTCGTCCTTTGATGTTTGCTCCTTCTAGGTGCATCCTCATTATATACTCTTTGATCTTCGTTATCTTCATCCATTTGCTCATAAGTCTGTTCGGGTGAGATAAGGCGTTCACTTGCAGTCTTAAAAGGAAAGATATTCTCAAAGAATGATGCGTTCCTTGATTACATAATTGTATTCTTGTGAATCTCAGGCACTTTGGATTCATGCACAAGAAATCGGTAAGCATTGCTATTGTGTATGTATCCAATGAAAATGCAGTCAACCATTTTTGGGCCTATATTGACTTTCTTAGGTGTAGGTATCAGCACCTTTGCTAGACACCCACATTTTCATGTAATTGTAGGAAGGCTTGACTCCTTTCCACAATTCATAAGGATTTTTGTCCCCGTTCTTAAAACATATCATGTTTAAGAGATAATTCGTCGTTAAGATGGCTTCTCCCCACATATTTTGCGGCAGACATAAATTTAATATCACATTCATCATCTCTTTTAGAGTGCGGATTCTTACGTTCCGCCACACCATTTGACTGTGGTGCATATGGGGCAGAGACCTCATGAATAATCCCATGTTGCGAACAATATTCGCCGAGTGGTTCCACATATTTGTAACACCCCCAAAACCATCCGGGATATTACAGCGCCGTGGGTCCCGCGCCGGAACCCACCAGGCTAAAAACCGTTTACAAAACCAATTCAAAAATGCCAAAAGGATGATGACGGTAATATTTTGCAAATACTCAAATATTTTCAAAAATATAATTTTGAAATACCGTCATAAAATACCATTTGAAAATACAAGGCGAAGTGCCAAATCTCGATAATTCAAAATGTACGTTAAGACGCCGCTTAAACGTACCGATAAAATAGTTTAGGAAAAGGTTTAACGGAATAACCCAAGTTCGCAAAGTTCCAAAAAGCCCTTTTAAAATACACACACGCAGCGGATAAAGATACCAAAAAGCCATTTTGAAATATACACACGCAGCGGATAAAAATACCGAAAAGTCATTTTGAAATATACACATGCAGCGGATAAAAACACAGTTTAAAATACACATTTGCAGCGGAAATAAAACAACCAGAAATAAATACTCAATACTCAAAAACATGCCACCGCCAGTATCACATCGGGAAGCTCATCCCTTCACGACCGCTACTAGCTCGATCTCCGAGTACCTAAAAATAAAGCCCACGACGGGGTCAGCCACAATACTCAATAATGATATCGATCACATCATCATAAATAATTACATACCAATGTAATAATATTGTAAGAATACTACCAAAGTAATCTTACCGTTATAACCTTACCAATCCATAATAATACAATCCTTACCATAATCCACATTTCGCATCCTCGAATGACGAAATGAACTCAACAACAATTATCTGTGTTGAATTTCAAAAATACCAACAATCCTCAAAACATCATCATAACTCATAATCATGAAATAATTCATCCGTGCCAAATCCTGTCCATCGGATTACACAATCAAAACTCAACCTGGATAAACCAACAATACACAACATATCTGTAGATCAACTACCATAAGATAATGATAACAAATCCCGAACATCGACGTACAGTCTGAATGCTTACACGATCAATAACAATGATCAACCAATACATCACTGAGAATATCATCGACATGATAGCTCCAATATGACCAATGAAGGATCAACGATGACTGAGAGTACCCTCAACAAGGTAAACTACAAACACGATCAACAAAGGATCAACTATAACCGAGAATACCCTCAACAAGGTAGACTCCAAATGATCAACAAAAGACCAACAATAACCGAGAATACCCTCAACAAGGTAGACTCCAAATGATCAACAAAGGACCAACAATAACCGAGAATACCCTAAACAAGGTAGACTCCAAATGATCAACAATAATGGATCTCAAGAAATAACTCTAACTGTCGAACATACCCCTCGGGCGTATGAACAACCAGTCGCGAACCGTCGAACATATCTAATCATACATGGACTATGAACGACCCAAAAATATAGCTCAAAAGATGGACGTCACAGTACGCCCGATCCGGAAATGTGTCCGTGCACAAGCCATGTAATACCCGTAATTTCGATTTTTCGGTAATTTTATTTTTTTGGCGGAAGTTTGTTTTGACGACTCGCTCATGACCGTATTGTCATTCTGAGAATGATTAATTCTGCACTTTTTGTCATCCGAGTTCGTTTCGGTATCGTTTTGTTGAGATCCGTGTTCTTAAGCGGCTTTTCCGCACTTGAGTTCGATTCTTGCGAATCTCGTCCGAAACTGTCGTTTCGAGTTTCTCGTAAGTTCATTTAATGTTATTATTCATGTTGTGAGCTTTGGCTTGGTGTTTCGATCGTGTATCGTGCATTTCGGACGTTTTGGGCCATTTTCGTAATTTCCCAAAGTTTGGGGTAATTACTTTCCGTTGTCGAATTTCGAGCCATCGGGTGGTCGGAATCGTGTGTTCTCTTAGTGCTTGGATTCGTCTTTGCGTGTACTTCGTAACCGTATCTTCGATTCATATTCAGGTTCGGGTTTCGGTGTCGTCCGGGCCGTCGGAGTGGCCATGGCCGAGCCACGGCCGCACAGTTCGGAACTGGCCTGGCCTGGCCGAGTTACGGCCGTAAGGTGCCGGTTACGGCCGTAAGTGATCGGCATGCATGGCCTGACGAATGCCAGTTACGGCCGTAAGGGCCGAGATTCTGGCCGTCACGGTGCTGTGCGACTTCACGAATGCCGGTTACGGCCGTAAGGACCTGCCGGGTACGGCCGTAAGTGCCGAGTTACGGCCGTAAGACCCTGTTGGTTACGGCCGTAAGGGATCGGCAGGCGCTGGGCGTGGTTTTGACGAATGCCGGTTACGGCCGTAAGGCCCTGCCGGTTACGGCCGTAACCTGTCGGCCATATATAGGCCAGGGACGGGCCAGACCTTCATTTCATCACTTTTCTGCACCAAAGTGCGGTGGCGGCAGGAAAAATCGGAAATGGAGTTTTGGTCGATTCCACTCGATTTCTAAGCGTTTTTGAGGATCCTTATCGAATATATCATCATCAAATCATTGTTCTTCGTCGGATCGAGGTAATTTCTTGAAATCTCCTAGGATTGGATTTTTCGAGATTTGTTCTTGATTTTCGATTCTAGTCCGATTTTGATGAATCGGTTGATGTTAGTAAACATTATTAATCATGTTCTATGGATTGTATATCCATATTTTCGATTCGTTCAACCCGATTGATGATTTTTAGGCTCTTGAGAAACTTTGAACATTTAGTGTTCGATTAAATGCCTCAAAGAGTTTCGTTCGGTCGTTATGTTGTTTTCGATTGATATTGTGTTATTGAATGAATTGTATTTCATTCAAGGTGGTTCGAGTACTTGTGTTTATTGGAGGACGCCGTTCGTTGTTCGTGGAAGGATTTCATCGCCTTCGGTTGAGGCAAGTTTTATACTTGTACTAGTCAATGAGGTTAATGTTATCATATATGTGTATGAATGTGTTGTATCATTCCGAGACTTAGTCTCTTCATGAATTCATTGATATTAAGAGATCGTTCGATACGATACCTTTCGGCAATTATGCCAAATGTTTTTATTGGTCGTTAATGGCCGGTTCAAGGCATTGTGATACTCGTTATTAATGTTATTATCGATCACCGGTTCGCGGTATCGATGTATCAATCGTTGTTGTTGATATTAATGTCGATTTAAGACGTCGTTGTAATCATTGCTATTAATGTTGGAGTTTTGTCCTTGAAGTTGTTTTGGCGATTAAAGGCGTTGACGTATTCATTTCTCTTCTTCGTTGTCAGAATCGATTAAAGGTGCCGAGGCATCCTTCGTATCATTGTTATCGATTGACCGTTCTAAGGCAATCGAGGTATTCAGTCATTCATCGTGTCATTGTTATCGATTAGCCGTCCTAAGGCAATCGAGGTGCTCAATCATTCGTTGTATCATTGTTATCGATCGGCCGTTTTAAGGCAATCGAGGTATTGAATCATCCGCTGCATCATTGTTATCGGTTGGCCATTCTAAGGCCATCGAGGTATTGAATTGGGGCTATCGGGGATAGTTCCCATCCGTTGTGTCGTTGTTATCGATTGACCATTCTAAGGTAATCGAGGTATTGAATTGGGACCGCCGAGGACGGTACCCATCCGTGAGTCATTGTTGTCGTGTTGGCCGACTCAAGGCAGCACACTATCATTCTCGTGAATTCGGTAATCTTGGGATCGTTGCCGTTTGTGATTAATTATGTTTGGAGGCTAGTCTCGGCCATTGGATGGCCTAATTGTGATACGGCCGTGCGTGGCCGGCCCTAATTGTGATACGGCCGTGCGTGGCCCCTAATTGTGATACGGCCGTGCGTGGCCGGCCCTAATTGTGATACGGCCGTGCGTGGCTTCACCCTAATTGTGATACGGCCGTGCGTGGCTTCGGCCCTAATTGTGATACGGCTCGTGTCGTGGCTTCGGCCCTAATTGTGATACGGCTTCGTGCGTGGCCCGGCCCTAATTGTGATACGGCCGTGCGTGGCCCGCCCTAATCGATCTGACAATTGTTTTGGCTTCATGTGATTGTGATATTTGACACTTGGCTGAATGGTTTTCAAGCCTTTGTGATTGTCTTGGTAATTTCATTGGAGCCTTCGGGCATTGTGGTTCATATTTAATTCAGTTCTGGTTTGGTTCATGTTGTGTAATCCATTGTGGTACTCTGTGATTATGATTCGCCGTTGGGCACTCATGTTCTAACCTGTCGAGCAGGTATTAATAGTATGCCGTGGGCATAGTGTTTCACGAATGCTCGGTTCTTATATTGGTTTGTGAGCATCTCGTATTACTATTATCATTGTACCGTTTCATTCTGCCTTGGATGCATATCATGTTATACATGTATTTGATGTTCATTATCTGGAGGACTAACCCCGTGGGGGCGGAACATGTTTTCATGTTTTAGGTGCTTGCGAGGAGAGAGTTGAGACACAGGGGCATGATGATGGCGACGAGGCATTCGAGCGATACTAGTCAGAGTTGTTCATGTTTGTCAGTCAGTTGGAGTGTTCTCCAGTTTGTCAGTCATTGTCATTATGTATTACCCGAGCAAGGCTCGTGGGTGTGGTTGTATTTTATTTTTGGCCATGTAGGCCCATCGTTGTGGTTGAAATTCCTTATCGGAATATTGTGTCGGATATCATGGTAGGGACTATGATTTTCCCTTGTTATTTAATTTAATGTATTTTAGTCATGTTCGCCTGGTGGATCTCCTGGCGTGGGGTCCACGGCACTGTAATAACCTAATAGGATTTGGCGGTGTTACAGAAGATGGTATCGGAGATTTTGGGTTGTGAGATACCCTGATATGTGAGTTATGTGGCTCTACCGATGCGGTAGTAGTGGGACTGTCAGGTTATGACAATCTGGACAGTCGGGTTTTGTGAGTCGTAATATTAGTACGACTGCACGAGTCATTCATTCATCGAGTCGTCGTCAGTTGGGACTAGTATCGTGAGACCTCGAAACTTCGTATGACCTGTGTAAGGACTCGATTCTCTTTATGTTCATACATTCATCATGTCATTAATTATTCATGCTTTGTTGAAACATATATGTGATATTATTGTTATGATTGATTCATGACTAATTGTTTTGGAGCATGTGTGACCTGTGTAAGTGCTAAGGATCAACTCATTCACCAGTTAATAATCCTCAATCATCATTTTGATCTTGTCGATCATGTTAATTCATTCATCACTCTGTTAATCTCATCGTTCAGTTAATTCATTCATCACTCGGTCAATATCATTCATCACTCAGTTAATTCATTCATCACTCAGTCAATATCATTCATCACTCAGTTAATTCATTCATCACTCAGTTAATTCATTCATCACTCAGTTAATTCATTCATCACTCAGTCAATATCATTCATCACTCAGTTAATTCATTCATCACTCGATTAATTCATTCATCACTCGATTAATTCATTCATCACTCGATTAATTCATTCATCACTCATTTTATTTCATTCATCACTCAGTTAATTCATTCATCACTCAGTCAATATCATTCATCACTCGGTTAATTCATTCTTCACTCATTTAATTCATTCATCACTCAGTTTATTCATTCATCACTCGGTTAATTCATTCATCACCCGATCAATATCATTGCTCGATTAATTCATTCATCACTCGATTAATTCCTTCATCACTTAGTCAATCTCATTGTTCATATTAATTCATTAATCACTCAATCAATCTCATTGTTCCGTCAATTCATTCATTACTCACCAATCTCATTGCTCGGTTAATTTATTCATCACTCGATTAATCTCATTGTTCAGTTAATTCATTCATCACTCGATCAATCTCATTGTTCACCAATTCGTTCATCACTCACCAATCTCATTATTCATTAATTAATTCATCACTCGATTAATATCATTCATCACTCGCTTAATTCATTCACCACTCGGTTAATTCATTCATCACTCATCAATATCATTACTCGCTTAATTCATTCATCACTTAGATAATTCATTCATCACTCACCAATTTCGTTACTCGATTAATTCATTCATCACTCGATTAATTCATTCATCACTCGATTAATCTCATCGTTCGATTAATTCATTCATCACTCACCAATCTCATCGTTCGATTAATTCATTCATCACTCACCAATCTCATCGTTCAAGAATTCATTCATCACTCGATTAATCTCATCGTTCGCTTAATTCATTCATCACCCGATCAATCTTATCGTTCGTAATTCATTCATCACTCGACCAATCTCATTGTTCGGTTAATTCATTCGTCACTCGACCAATCTCATTGCTCGCTTAATTCATTCATCACTCGATCTATCTAATTGTTCGGTTAATTCATTAATCATCCAGTCCATCTCACGGTTCAATTGTTGATCTTGTGGATCGAATTTTCAACCTTGTTAACTTGTTCAAGGTAATCATTTCAGAATTTCATCGATAATCATGTTACCTCACTTGATCTTTCATGCGATCTTATCATATTTCCGTCATGTCGACGATCATTTCATTGCATTATTAATGCATTCATTGTGTTAGAGCGTGTATGCTCATTCTTATCATTCCGTCTCATAATCATAATGCGATCTTCATACGAGATCTGTAATTATCACGTGACTTTCCTGCCTCGGTATGGAAAGAGCTGTTAGAGGGACATCGGACTCCGACGTCCAAGAGATTGTTTTCTAGTCGTCTTCGTCGGGAGAGCATCTTCATCTCAGACGATGAGTTCGACTGTTGTTTGCTTTAACTGTGATCATCACCGGTTTTGAGCAAGTTAATTCTTGCTCGGTAAGAGGATAATCATTCATTTCATCGTCGTTCATTCATTCATATAATTCACTCATCATATATTAAACACGTTGAGATTTATAATTATCAAACTAATCATTCAATTCACGGGGAACTATGGTTCCAATCATTTCATTTGAGCTGTCACTCGTTACGTTATCATTTCACAACGGTGAGTCATTCTTGATCCTTGTTGGATTTCGATTCATTATCATTCATTGTGATCATTCTTGTTCGTGTGTATCTCGTCGATTTTTCCTGGCGGGATATTGCTTCTCCCTACTTGTTTTAAGTTTCGGGACGAAACTTCTTTTAAGGGGGGTAGTATGTAATACCCGTAATTTCGATTTTTCGGTAATTTTATTTTTTGGCGGAAGTCTGTTTTGACGACTCGCTCATGACCGTATTGGAATTCTGAGAATGATTAATTCTGCACTTTTTGTCATCCGAGTTCGTTTCGGTATCGTTTTGTTGAGATCCGTGTTCTTAAGCGGCTTTTCCGCACTTGAGTTCGATTCTTGCGAATCTCGTCCGAAACTGTCTTTTCGAGTTTCTCTTAAGTTCATTTAATGTTATTATTCATGTTGTGAGCTTTGGCTTGGTGTTTCGATCGTGTATCGTGCATTTCGGACGTTTTGGGTCATTTTCGTAATTTCCCAAAGTTTGGGGTAATTACTTTCCGTTGTCGAATTTCGAGCCATCGGGTGGTCGGAATCGTGTGTTCTCTTAGTGCTTGGATTCGTCTTTGCGTGTACTTCGTAACCGTATCTTCGATTCATATTCAGGTTCGGGTTTCGGTGTCGTCCGGGCCGTCGGAGTGGCCATGGCCGAGCCACGGCCGCCTGATTGAAGGCCTTTGCTTTGGCGAAGTTACGGCCGTAAGGTGCGATTCTACGGCCGTAAGTGTCGGCATGCATGGCACAGCGAATGCGATTCTGGCCGTAAGGGCGGCGATTCTGGCCGTCGGTGCGTGCGGCTTCTGACGAATGCGATTCTGGCCGTAAGGACTGCCAGAATGCGGCCGTAAGTGCCGAGTTACGGCCGTAAGACCTGTTAGTTCTGGCCGTAAGGGATCGGCAGCAGGCGTGGTTTTGATGAATGCGATTACGGCCGTAAGGCCTGCCGGTTCTGGCCGTAACACATCGGCCATATATAGGCGAGGACGGGCGGACCTTCATTTCATCACTTTTACGCACCCGAGTGCGGTGGCGACGGAAAAATCGGGAAATGGAGTTTTTGGTCGATTCCACTCGATTTCTAAGCGTTTTTGAGGATCCTTATCGAATATATCATCATCAAATCATTGTTCTTCGTCGGATCGAGGTAATTTCTTGAAATCTCCTAGGATTGGATTTTTCGAGATTTGTTCTTGATTTTCGATTCTAGTCCGATTTTGATGAATCGGTTGATGTTAGTAAACATTATTAATCATGTTTTATGGATTGTATATCCATATTTTTGATTCGTTCAACCCGATTGATGATTTTTAGGCTCTTGAGAAACTTTGAACATTTAGTGTTCGATTAAATGCCTCAAAGAGTTTCGTTCGGTCGTTATGTTGTTTTCGATTGATATTGTGTTATTGAATGAATTGTATTTCATTCAAGGTGGTTCAAGTACTTGTGTTTATCGGAGGACGCCGTTCGTTGTTCGTGGAAGGATTTCATCGCCTTCGGTTGAGGCAAGTTTTATACTTGTACTAGTCAATGAGATTAATGTTATCATATATGTGTATGAATGTGTTGTATCATTCCGAGACTTAGTCTCTTCCTGAATTCATTGATACTAAGAGATCGTTCGATACGATACCTTTCGGCAATTATGCCAAATGTTTTTATTGGTCGTTAATGGCCGGTTCAAGGCATTGTGATACTCGTTATTAATGTTATTATCGATCACCGGTTCGCGGTATCGATGTATCAATCGTTGTTGTTGATATTAATGTCGATTTAAGACGTCGTTGTAATCATTGCTATTAATGTTGGAGTTTTGTCCTTGAAGTTGTTTTGGCCGATTAAAGGCGTTGACGTATTCATTTCTCTTCTTCGTTGTCGGTAACCGATTAAAGGTGCCGAGGCATCCTTCGTATCATTGTTATCGATTGACCGTTCTAAGGCAATCGAGGTATTCAGTCATTCATCGTGTCATTGTTATCGATTAGCCGTCCTAAGGCCATCGAGGTGCTCAATCATTCGTTGTATCATTGTTATCGATCGGCCGTTTTAAGGCAATCGAGGTATTGACTCATCCGCTGCATCATTGTTATCGGTTGGCCATTCTAAGGCCATCGAGGTATTGAATTGGGGCTATCGGGGATAGTTCCCATCCGTTGTGTCGTTGTTATCGATTGACCATTCTAAGGTAATCGAGGTATTGAATTGGGACCGCCGAGGACGGTACCCATCCGTGAGTCATTGTTGTCGTGTTGGCCGACTCAAGGCAGCACACTATCATTCTCGTGAATTCGGTAATCTTGGGATCGTTGCCGTTTGTGATTAATTATGTTTGGAGGCTAGTCTCGGCCATTGGATGGCCTAATTGTGATACGGCTTCGTGCCGTGGCTTCGGCCCTAATTGTGATACGGCTTCGTGCCGTGGCTTCGGCCCTAATTGTGATACGGCCGTCGTGGCCCGGCCCTAATTGATACGGCCGTTCGTGGCCCGGCCCTAATTGTGATACGGCTTCGTGCCGTGGCCCGCCCTAATTGTGATACGGCCGTGTCGTGGCCCGGCCCTAATTGTGATATGGCTTCGTGCGCGTGGCCTAATTGTGATACGGCTTGTGCGTGGCTTCGCCCTAATCGATACAACTTGGGCTGTTTGGCTTCATGTGATTGTGATATTTGTGACTTGGTGAATGGTTTTCAAGCCTTTGTGATTGTCTTGGTAATTTCATTGGAGCCTTGGGCATTGTGGTTCATATTTAATTGATTCTGGTTTGGTTCATGTTGTGTAATCCATGGTGGTACTCTGTGAGTTGGATTCTCCGTTGGGCACTTATGTTCTAACCTGTCGAATAGGTATTAATAGTATGCCGTGGGCATAGTGTTTCACGAATGCTCGGTTCTTATATTGGTTTGTGAGCATCTCGTATTACTATTATCATTGTACCGTTTCATTCTGCCTTGGATGCATATCATGTTATACATGTATTTGATGTTCATTATCTGGATGGCCCGACCAGTGGCGGAACATGTTTTCATGTTTTAGGTGCTTGCGAGGAGAGAGTTGAGACACAGGGGCATGATGATGGCGACGAGGCATTCGAGCGATACTAGTCAGAGTTGTTCATGTTTGTCAGTCAGTTGGAGTGTTCTCCAGTTTGTCAGTCATTGTCATTATGTATTACCCGAGCAAGGCTCGTGGGTGTGGTTGTATTTTATTTTTGGCCATGTAGGCCCATCGTTGTCGTTGAAATTCCTTATCGGAATATTGTGTCGGATATCATGGTAGGGACTATGATTTTCCCTTGTTATTTAATTTAATGTATTTTAGTCATGTTCGCCTGGTGGATCTCCTGGCGTGGGGTCCACGGCACTGTAATAACCCAATAGGATTTGGGGGTGTTACAAGCCACCCCGGGTATCGATCAAATACACGTGTAGTCTTGTACCTAATTAGCCTCACGAACTACGTCTCGTGTGCACGGTTCAATGCGGAAATATCAACACATAACCATCATGTGCCCGGCTAAAAATCCTACACAATAACCAATCGGCACGCAGATATGACTCCAGATATGTCACGATGCAACATGACAACGAAACTCAAAGAAACACATATCCAATAAGGATCAAAAGACTCACTGAAGTGAACAACAACAGACCGACAATGAAAAGTCGACATGACTAATCAATATCCAAAACATCAATCCTGGGATCATCATCCCCAAATGAATGACCAACACGATCTACGATCTCAATACAACAGCCCTGGGATCAACATCCCTCAACGAATAACCGATACGAAACTCATTACACGAAACCTCAACATATACAACAACTCAACATACTAATTATCCACATGATTGAACAAATGCTTAGATTACCTCAAAGCCGAGGACCATATTCATCAACATCCCCCAATGAGACGATCAACACAACCATTAATACCAACAATAGTCATGGGATCAACATCCCTCAACGAACAACCAGTACGAATCTCAATATACAAAGCCTCAACATACAACATATACAACAACTCAACATAACAATTATCTCATAACTGAACAATACATAAATTACCTCAAAGCCGAAGACAACATCCTTTCCACGAACAACATCCCTGAACGAATACACAGTTATACAAATAATCTCAAATAAAGCATCATCCATTCAATACCAAAAACCTTTATCCCGATACTTATGTCATCACGATAACTATCCTCGATATCCGATATTCTATATCCTTGACCAAAGATAACTCACGTCTTCCCTGAACACAATTAAATCATATACCTTATGATTTAATACAACCAGAGCACGATATACAAACCATTATCCCGACAACTTACATTTCTAACAACATTGCTATACGAATTATAAATGAAATGAAAACGAAACCATTCATCAAATATTATAAACCGAACAAGTATAAACTTGCCTCGATACCGATACCACGAAGTCATTGCAAAATCCATTGCCTTTGTCTACGAGCTCCTTAGCCCGACCAAAAGCAATCTACGAACTCTTTAGCCTCAACCGCAACTCAACGGTCATAATCCACGATCAAAACATATCAACCTATTGCAATAACCGATTAACACACATTCGATAAAAATCAATAACCGACATACTCAACCAACAAACTCAACGGTTCAACGATATCCCGATTAAACACAAATCCGAACAACCAAATCAATCGATCACGAATTCAAAACCACAATACGATTCCACAATCCGAAGATCATATCAATAATCAATTTAAACCAACAAGGGTCTAACATTACCGATTCCAAATTCAATCTTAAATACAATTACAAGTTTCCTCCTTGTATAATCATAATAAAATCCAATTACCGATTATCATCATCAATCCGGACGATCCGATTAATTCAACATCATAGATAACCATATTCCAAAGGTCTCAAATAATTCCATTATCCGAATTGAACATTTGTTAAATACCTATGAATTCTCAAACTCAAAAGTGAATCATAAACTTATCAAATCCGAAATCATATTCGTATTCCTATACAAATATTGTACCAAAACACATAACTTAGTTCTAGATATGAATATTCCATATTCATATCTAAAACACCAACACCTTAAAACGTATTCATCAAATCAATGATCAATTCATCTCGACATTAAGGATTTTATAACATATTCGATTCCAACTTCAACTCCAAATACGAAGACAAAACTCCTTCTTGTTCATACTTGTAAATTCGTAGAAAACAATTTACCGATTATTATCGTGAATAATCACATTCCAAAATTATCCGAAATCCTTCCAAAATCATAACATGTCACTCAAGAGTTCTTAAAGAACACGAATTATCCAAATTCATGTTCATAATCCATAAAACAACATAACCCGATGTTTTCTAACATCTAAACAACCCTTAATCATAATTCAAGGTGTATATAATCATGTCCTTCAACATATACTTCTCATAACATCATGAATCGCAACAAACCACCAAGAACATCGAGAATACTACGATTCCATAATCATAACAACATAATCGAATCATTTGACCACCAATTCATTATCTTCCTTTAACAAAATTCCCATAATTACCAAGAATCATCACAACAAATATCATTTCCATTACCATTCATACGAAAACGTGTAGAATTTTCCAAGTTCTACTCATTGAGACATTTCATCGAACACTTTGAAGGCATAGTCCAATTCAATCGTTTATTCAAAGAAATACTTGAATTATTTCCACAAAACTTCAAGAATAATGAATGATTACGAGTTTACAATCAAGTTCAATCAACAATCTGAATCAAAACGAAGCAAATCGGCCAAAACACCAAGAAATCTCAAGAACATCCAAAAACCAAAAGTTTAGGTGTTCTTACCTTCGATCCGGGTGGAAGATGATGTTAATCCATGATTCCAACTTCCAAAACATGTTGCTAGATGATGATATTACTCAAATCCATCCACTTTGATGAAGAAACCGCCAAAAAACGAAGAGAAAACATGAAAATGGCTGGATGACTCAGTCCGGGCCTTAAATAGTCGGACACTGCCGGACGCTTACGTACGTAACCGGCCGGGCCCTTACGTACGTAACCGGCCATGGCCGGAGTCTCTGCCCAGAAATGCCGGCATCGTTACGTACGTAACCGGCTGAGGCTTACGTACGTAACGGTCCCTTACGGCCGTAACCGGTCGGTACCCTACGTACGTTATCGGCCAGTCCTAGCCTCCAGCGAGTCACTGCCGACCGCGATCGGCCATCCATGCGAGTCACTGCCGACCATGCTCGGCCACTACAGGTCCTCTCGGCCACGACTCGGCCGGTAGCCCATGCGTCGTAACACTTAATCCGTTGCGTACGTAATACGTACGTTGACTTGCTACAGTATAATACTCGTATTACGTACGTAATACACCCTGTATAACGTACGTAACTCCATCCGTTGACTCACCTGTCCACATCTGCGCCGAAAGCTGCCGACCACGGGCCCCACTATCCGATCACAAGTCTGATTCTTCTTGTTACGTACGTTATGTACACTATATAACGTACGTAAGCTAACACATTTTATGTACGTAAGCTCCAAGGCTTAACGTACGTAATGACTTTTATACTTAGCCAAAAATCCAATTGTTCCTGTCCGACGTCTCGACGTACAAAATATAAACATACGGCATACTGAATACACATACTGAATCCAAAAATATTCTCATACGGTATACCTGATATCCAAATCTGTTTAACCTGATACAACATATCCTGAATATATTTGTCAATCCAAAAACGATAATCACACTAGTATAACTGTCTCGGTTATCAATTTATTTTATCCATACTGTATAGATACCAAACTATACAGTATATCTCAGATAAAATAACGCGAAAAATTTATACTGAAAATTCGGGTATTACAATATTCACCTCCACGGTCACTCCTTAAGACTTATTTTTGTATTCAATTGATTCTCAACTTCTATTTTATAAAGAATGAATTTCTCTATAGCTTCGTCCTCGCTTTTAAGCAAATGTTATAACAGTATTTAGTACTATCATTCACGAAAGTAATAAAATATTTATTTCTACCTCTAGTTGGAAGAAATTTCAAATCACATAGGTCGCTATGTATTAATTCTAAAGGTTTGGTATTTCTTTCCACTTGTCGGAATGGAGACCGAGTTCATTTTGCCTCTACACAAGTTTTACAGTTGTGGTTTAAATCAATTTTAAACTTTGGTATGTGATCTAATGCAATTAGTCTACGCATTGCATTAAAATTAACTTGTCCTAATCTAGCATACCATAAATTAGGATACTCGGGCAAGTAAGCAGAAGAATTCTTCATTTCATTATTTTTAACAGTCATAACATTGAGCTTACTCAGCTCATCACACTCATAGCCCTTGCCAATAAATACACCACTCTTTGACAAAATAACATTATCAGACTCAAAAACTAATCTAAAGCCATGCTTCTTCAACAAGGAACCAAAAGTAAGGTTCTTGCGATTATCAGGCACATATAACACATGTTTAAGAGTCATTTTCTTTCCAGAGGTCATCTTCAAGATCACCGTACCTTCACCCAAGATAGTTGAGGTTGCAGAATTTCCCATATACAGCTTTTCCCATATACAGCTTTTCACTGATATCTGTTCATCAACAAGGAACCCGAAATAAGATTCCTGCGAATATCAAGCACATATAACACACGTTTAAGAGTCACTTCCTTTCCAGACGCCATTTTAAAGATTGTCGTGCCTTCGCCCAAGATAGATGAGGTTGCAGAATTTCCCATATACAGTATTTCACCTGCATCAGTTTCTACCAATGAGGAGAACATTGACTTGTTGGCACATATATGCCTAGCTGCTCCAGTGTCAACCCACAACTTCTTAGTATTTGAGCCAATTAAGTTCACTTCGGAGATCATAGCACATAAGTCAAGATTTCCCACTTGTTCGGTAATCACATTGTAACACCCCAAACTAGGCGGCTATTACAGTGCCGTGGACCCCCAACTGGGACCCAGCAGGCGAATAAAAATTAATAAATTAAAATAATATAACTGTAGTACCGAACCACATTATATTACCAAGTACTCCGATCAGGAGTTTTAAGTACAATACACCCATGAAATACAGAATACTTTTATATTTTATATAAAGATAAAATATACAACACTGAATAAAATGAACATTCAAATAGAAATTTGCAGCGGAAATAAAAATGAAGAAGACATGAAAGACTGAAAGGACTGGGGGCCCCTACTAGTATCACTGGGACTCCTCGCCATCAACGTTCTCTTCCCGTGCTTTTGCCTTGCCATGACCTGAAAACAACATCCCCAACGGGGTCAGTTACACAGAACAACAATCCTCAAGAGTTGAATAAACATAATCATTATATATCTTAATTATGAAATGAAGCTGAAGAGGGGCATCATAGTACGCCCATAATGGTACGTGCAAGTGCACAAGACGAGTGCCCGGACACACCCGCACTTGTACTTAATTACTCTCACGGAGGCACGTTACCGTGTGCACAGTCCATTGTGTCGGTGAACCCGATCACATGACTATCGTGTGCCCGACTAAAAATTCCACACATAACCATCCGGCCACGCAATATGATCCTAGAAGGTCACAAGAACAAAAGTGACCATGATGAATATTAATGAATAACAATCCGACACGGGTCAAGAATGACTCACCGAGATGAAATAATAATGAATGAATGATAGCTCACTGAAACGATTGGAACCGTCGTTCCTCGTGAATTGAATGATTAGTTTGATAATTACATGTCTCAACATGATTAATACATTATGAGTGAATTATGAATATGAATGAACAATAACGAAAGGAATGAGTATCCTTTTAACCGAGTAAGAATTGACTTACACAATACCGGTGAAGAAAGTCCTTCCTCGAACAAACGTCCTAAATAGAAATGTCAGTCGCTCGAACAACCTTGAATAACATAATTACGAACAACCCGCTTAATATATGTAATACCCGAATTTTCAGTATAAATTTTTCGCGTTATTTTATCTGAGATATACTGTATAGTTTGGTATCTATACAGTATGGATAAAGTAAATTGAGAACCGAGACAGTTATACTGGTGTGATTATCGTTTTTGATTGACAGATATATTCAGGATATGTTGTATCAGGTTGAACTGATTTGGATATCAGGTATACCGTATGAGAATATTTTTGGATTCAGTATGTGTATTCAGTATGCCGTATGTTTGTATTTTGTACGTCGAGACGTCGGACAGGAACAGTTGGATTTTTGGCTAAGTATAAAAGTCATTACGTACGTTAAGCCTTGGAGCTTACGTACGTAAAATGTGTTAGCTTACGTATGTTATATAGCGTACATAACGTACGTAACAAGAGGAATCGGACAGTGGGGCCCGTGGTCGGCAGCTTTCGGCGCAGATGTGGACAGGTGAGTCAACGAATGGAGTTACGTACGTTATACAGGGTGTGTTACGTACGTAATACGAGTATTATACTGTAGCAAGTCAACGTACGTATTACGTACGCAACGGATTAAGTGTTACGTACGTTACGGGGCGGCTGGCCGAGTCATGGCCGAGATGACCTGGATGGCCGAGCATGGCCGGTCGTGACTCGTTGGGATGGCCGAGCATGGTCGGCAGTGATTCGCATGGATAGCCGATCACGGTCGGCAGTGACTCGCAGGGATGGCTAGGACTGGCCGATTACGTACGTAAGGCAGTGGCCGGTTACGGCCGTAAGGGCGATTACGTCGTAAGCCACCGCCGATTACGTACGTAAGGGTTCCGGCAGGCTGGCGGAGACTTCGGCCATGGCGATTCGTGCGTAAGGGCCCGGCCGATTACGTCGTAAAGCGTCGTGGTCCGCCTATTTAAAGGCCTGGACCGAGTCATCCGGCCATTTTCATGTTTTCTCTTCGTTTTTTGACGATTTCTTCATCAAAGTGGATGGATTTGAGTAATATCATCATCTAACAACATGTTTTGGAAGTTGGAATCATGGATTAACATCATCTTCCACCCGGATCGAAGGTAAGAACACCTAAACTTTTGGTTTTTGGATGTTCTTGAGATTTCTTGGTGTTTTGGCCGATTTGCTTCGTTTTGATTCAGATTGTTGATTGAACTTGATTGTAAACTCGTAATCATTCATTATTCTTGAAGTTTTGTGGAAATAATTCAAGTATTTCTTTGAATAAACGATTGAATTGGACTATGCCTTCAAAGTGTTCGATGAAATGTCTCAATGAGTAGAACTTGGAAAATTCTACACGTTTTCGTATGAATGGTGATGGAAATGATATTGTTGTGATGATTATTGGTAATTATGGGAATTTTGTTAAAGGAAGATAATGAATTAGTGGTCAAATGATTCGATTATGTTGTTATGATTATGGAATCGTAGTATTCTCGATGTTCTTGGTGGTTTGTTGCGATTCATGATGTTATGAGAAGTATATATGTTTAAGAACATGATTATATACACCTTGAATTATGATTAAGGATTGTTTAGATGTTAGAACACATCGGATTATGTCGTATTGGAGATTTTGAATGTGATGTCGGAATAAGTTGTGTTCTTAAGGAATTCTTGGATTATATATGAATTGATGAACATGTTTAAGAGGTGTTGGTATTTTAGATATGAATATGGAATATTCATATCTAGAACTAAGTTATGTGTTTTGGTACAATATTCGTATAGGAATACGAATATGATTCCGGATTTGATAAGGTTATGATTCACTTTTGAGTTTGAGAATTCATAGGTATTTAACAAGTGTTCAATTCGGATAATGGAATTATTTGAAACCTTTGGAATATGGTTATCTATATTGTTGAATTAATTGGATTGTCCGGATTGATGATGATAATCGGTAATTGGTTTAATTATGATTTACAAGGAGGAAACTTGTATCCGTATTTAAGATTGAATTTGGAATCGGTAATGTTAGACCCTTGTTGGTTTAAATTGATTATTGATATGATCTTCGGATTGTGGAATCGTATTGTGGTTTTGAGTTCGTGGTTGATTGGTTTGGATTGTTTGGATTTGTATTTAATCGGGATATCGTGGAACCGTTGGGTTTATTGATTGTTATTTGTGATCATCGAGTTACGGCTGGTATCGTGGATATGGGTTCGTATTTGTTGAGTTGGATTATTTGGTATTATGTATATGATCGAGGTTTCGTTGAACCGTTGAGTTTGTTGGTTGAGTATGTCGGTTATTAATTTTTATCGAACGTGTGTTAATCGGTTATTGCAATAGGTTGATATGTTTTGATCGTGGATTATGACCGTTGAGTTGCGGTTGAGGCTAAAGAGTTCGTAGATTGCTTTTGGTCGGGGCTAAGGAGCTCGTAGACAAAGGCAATGGATTTTGGTAACGGCTTCGTGGTATCGGTATCGAGGCAAGTTTATACTTGTTCAGTTTATAATATTTGATGAATGGTTTCGTTTTCATTTCATTTATAATTCGTATAGCAATGTTGTTAGAAATGTAAGTTGTCGGGATAATGGTTTGTATATCGTGCTCTGGTTGTATTAAATCATAAGGTATATGATTTAATTGTGTTCAGGGAAGACGTGAGTTATTTTTGGTTAAGGATATAGAATATCGGATATCGAGGATAGTTATCATGATGACATAAGTATCGGGATAAAGGGTTATTGGTATTGAATGGATGGTACCTTATTTGAGATTATTTGTATAACTATGTATTCGTTCAGGAATGTTGTTCGTGGAAAGGATGTTGTCTTCGGCTTTGAGGTAATTTATGTATTGTTGAGTTATGAGATAATTATTATGTTGAGTTGTTGTATATGTTCTATGTTGAGGCTTCGTATATTGAGATTCGTACTGGTTGTTCGTTGAGGGATGTTGATCCCAGGACTATTGTTGGTATTAATGGTTGTGTTGATCGTCTCATTGGGGGATGTTGATGGATATGGTCCTCGGCTTTGAGGTAATCTAAGTATTTGTTCAGTCATGTGGATAATTAGTATGTTGAGTTCTTGTATATGTTGTGGTTTCGTATAATGAGTCTCATATCGGTTATTCATTGAGGGATGTTGATCCCAGGACTGTTGTATTGAGATCGTAGATCATGTTGGATTATCCTTTGGGGTTTGTGATCCCAGGATTGTTGTTTTGAATATTGATTAGTCGTGCCGACTTTTCTTTGTCAGATTGTCGTTCACTTCGATGAGTCTTTTGATCCTTATTGGATATGTAATTCTTGAGTTTCGTTGTCATGTTGCATCGTGACATATCTGGAGTCATATCTGCGTGCCGATTGGTTATTGTGTAGGATTTTTAGCCGGGCACATGATGGTTATGAGTGGATATTTCCGCATTGAACCGTGCACACGAGACGTAGTTCGTGAGGCTAATTAGGTACAAGACCACACGTGTATTTGATCGATACCCGGGTGTTGCTACCCAAAATATTATCCGGAGATAGATATTGCTGGAATGGATGGGATAGCAAACAAATGCAAGAGCACTTCCGTGAGAAAGATAAATAACACAAGATTTGCCGGGGTTGTTAGTCCCGGGCTTGAATGCTCTCGCGAGATATTATTAATACTAATATTCGGGGATACAAATACTAATGTAAGAATACAATTACAATGAGTGTAAAGATTCTTGTTATCTTAGCTAGTGAGCGTGTAGATTGCCGGAAGAACCAGATTTGATGCTCTGTGAGTTCTTGTAACAAAGGAGATGAACAGTCGCGGCGGTGAGAGATCGACTGTCTCTCACGGCGAGTATTTAGCTGGATGCTTGGGCTCCGGGGCTTATGAATCCCTTGGAATCTGTCTAGTGGAGACTTGCTGCTTCTATCGATCGTGTTCTGGACGAGAGATTCGGAGAGAGAAGTCCTGAGATGGATTCCGGTGAGAAAGCCGGGAGCTTGGTGATATTTGTGTTCTACTGTATTTCTGTTGTGGGAGAAATGAATTCTGAACGTAAGTCAAATGAATTCAGAACCTTTTTCCAATAGGAGGAGTTTCTCTATTTATAGGGCTTGGATACGCCGGGCGATCGCCTTTTCTGCATTATAATAATCGGGCGATCGTCTTTTAGCACATGGGCCTGTCCCCTCAAAGTCTGTAGGAGTTCTTTGGCGATCAGTATGCGGTCGATGGGGAGCTTACACGCGTCCTGAGTCGTTGTCACGGGTGGTCCCGCTGACAACTTTCGGCGCGCATGCCGGTAGGTGAGGTAGGTGACAGGCTGTGGTCAAAGGTTTTGTCCGCCAGCAGAAGATCTTGTCTGTCAGCGAAGATCTCGTATGCCAGCGCCTTTTGTGGATCTGCACGTGGGTGCTTTTCTGAGATTCAGTTCTTGATGACTTTGACGGGCGATCGTCTCTGCTCGGGGCGTAGGTCGATTGCCCTTAGCCGGTCATTAGAGTAGATCGCCAGCTGCCAAAGGGCGATCGCCTTGGAAGACGATCGCTAGGTACCTGATGGTGGTCTAATATCTTTGACTTGGCGAGCTAGCCATAGTTTGACTGATGTTGACTTGGTCGCTCGGCCTTACAGTCGATCGCCTGTCGGGATGAATAAATCGTGACACAACAATTGCCCCCCAGCTCGCTCATACGTTGGAAACGTGGGGTGAGGTGTCTTTCTTGGCGATCGCTGAACTTTTGACGAGTGACTTCCTATTTAACTAAACTGGCGATCGTCTTTGAGCTGATATACTCTGGGTTCGGACGACCTGGCTGGCCGCTGAACTGCGCGGGAAGAAACAATGGGCGTGGAAAAGTCTCCGCGCACGTGTCGGGCTTCTATTGGAGGATGCCAACGGTCATTAATGACTCCTCGGCTGACGCGTCCTTGAAAAGACGCGTACGCGGGTCTCGAGGGGGTCAATTAATGCGTCGTTTGAGATCCGACCCCTGAGGTTTTCCCTTATTTCAAACGAGCCCCTGCCTTCTCCTATAAAAGGGGCGTGGTGCTTCAGTTACATGCTCACGCGTACTTTTTGGAGAAAGAAGGACTTGCTGCCAAATTTCTGAAGATCTTAGTGCCGATCGTCGTTCGATTTCGCATTCGGGTAAGAAAAATCCTTATCTCCTTTTGTATCTCTGAAAATTGCCGGAAACTCATCATCATTTGGAGCGGGTACCAGTTCTGCCGCCGGGACATCGGCTGTCCGGGGAGAAACTTCTTCCGTCTTCCACTGAGACGGCGGGTGAAACTATTCGGGCGGAATCGACCTGCTGAAGTCGATGCTTTATTCAATGAGGCCGATGTTGCTAAGGAGTCTTTGAAGAGACGATCGCAGATCGAGAGAGATCTGGCGATCAGGGCTTACTGGGAGCAACATAGCGTTTTCGGTCGGGCCTATAGGGCTTTCGCTGAGATAATGGAGAGGTTGGCCGGTCCTACTCCGAGATTCGATTTCCGGGGGTACTCGGTCGCCTACCCCTATGTGTATCCCAAACGATCGCAGTACCGGGCTGCGCAGCGATCGTTGTGGTCGCTTGGCTAGATACGGAGTTCGACGACCAGGAAAGATCTGGCCGTCTGGAGGACAAGATTCCACGTTCCTTCAGATGTGGACATGTTCGCGCCGGCGGAGAATGAACGAGCCGACCAGCCTACGATGGGTATGGTCGCCGTGAATGAGGCGATTATGGAGGCCGGGCTGCGCTTCCCTCTATCCTTTACTGTCTCCCATCTGTTGGCCGCTTGGAATGTGGCGCCACTTCAGGTGACGCCGAACGCCTGGCTCCAAATAAACTGCACTCTCACCCTTTTTGGCGGTCATCGCCTGTACCGCCTCCCATCGCCTTTGGAGATGAACCATTTGTTCAAACTGACGGCTCATAAAGGGTTGGTCGGCGGTTACCATATTCAAGGCCGATCTGGTCGGGTGATTCATGGAGTCCCGAATAAGATGCAGGGCGATCAGACGAAGTGGTTCTGGGTCTCCGGCAAGTGGAGAGCTTCGGAGAGCGACAATCCTACGGGCGAGCTGGAGATCCCCACTGAATTTCGGGAGAGGAATCCCGGTAAGGGTTTAGACTCTCCCTTCGTTTGGATGCGTTTTGGACTGATCTAATTTGATTTCGGTTTTGCAGGTTTTCACATTCCGGCGATCGAGGAGCTGCCTTTCGACTTTCTCGTTGTTTGGGAGCGGATAAGGAGCTTGTCGGACGACGACCTTGATGCCACTCGGATCAACAAGGAGAGTCGTTGGTTGTCGGCTCGACTATTCCGTTTCCCGAGACATCTCGCGGTGCCAGGTATGAGTTTCTGCGACCTTCACTTTCTAGGCGATTGCCTTATTTGAGGACAGTATCTGATTGTTGATCGATCGTCTTTAACTGCAGAGGTTCGCTTTCCTCGCTTTTTGGAGCCTCCGACGGAGATCGCTATGTCGAACCCAGGAGTCCTAGGCCGTCTTCGCCATAAGAGGTCGACTCGGGTCCCACCCATTGCGTTGCCTATAGTTCCGGAGGCGGAGCCTCGCGTGGAGCCGGAGCCTCGCGTGGAGCCGGTCGTGGTTGAGGAGGAAATTCCGGAGGAGGGGCTTCGAGCGAATCGCAAGAGGCCGAGGCCGGAAGAAACTTCGGTTCCTGCCCCGGGCGATGAAGTGCCGATCGCCGCGCCTCCGATCACCATCGTTGCTCCGGAGAGCGAGCCGCCCTCTGCGGCTTTTATGCGGGAGACGGCGATCGCGGATGCTGAGACCCCTCGAGGGAAACCGTTTTTCGGTCGGGATCCCGAGAAGGCTGAGAGGTAGATAGCATTTTTGTGTTGAAAATTGCATCTGCGTAGGAGTTGTATTAACTTTGTTGTTTTGATGCAGGATCCGTCGCGCAGATCCGTCTTGTCCGCCGATGGTCGTGGATTTCCTAGCGAGCCGATCTCCTCGCCATTCCTGCGACATTCCTCCATACGTTAGCAAGGTACGCGCTCTGCCGAAGGCATGGACGACTGATCTGTATGCGATCGATAGACAACGATCGGCTAGTTCTATGCTCGGTGTTCTCGCCCTTTGTCTTGAGACGGCGACCATGGCCGTCCAGGCTGCTCAGGAGTTTGAGGGGCGGCCCTCCACTATTCGCCTGCAGGAGGATCTCGAGGCGGCTCGGAAAGAGAACGCCGAGTTTGCTGACAAGATCGCGGCGATGGAGAAGGACTCTCTGGAGGCGGCCAAGCGGGCGAGTCATGAGCTAGAGCTGGAGAAGAAGGAAACTGAGCAATATCGTCTGGCGGTTGACCAATTTCGGGACCAGATGCAGAATGCCGTCCAGGCGCGGAGGGTTGCTGAAGAGGAGGCCGATCGCCAGAAGGTGACGATCGCTCGGTTGACCAGCGAGCTGACGGAGGCGAGGGAAAAAGTTGCTGCGAGGGAGGCTGAGCTCCAGGGGTCGCAACAGGCGATGGCGGAGAGGTTGAGGCGACCAAGGCCGATCCCTTCCAAAACTTGGAGTATGTCAGCGAGTTCGCCTATTATTTGGTGTTCGCCGACTCGATCCGAGCGGCTAAGAAGGGAGGTTTGGAGGTCGGGCCTCTTGCCGATAACTTCAAGGCGTATGCGTTGGAGCATCCTCTCCATTCAGCTTTCTCCTTGCCGATCTTGGATCTTGCGGACATCGGCGTGGATTTGAGCTGGTATCCGTCTCCGGCCAATCTTACTCATCCCGACGCTCCGGAAGATGAGGGGCCCACACCGGATGCCGAAGGCGAAGGCCAGGCTGGGGCCTGAGGCACTTCATTTTTGACGTTTTAGCTTGCTTACTTGTAGTTTTGTAGCTTTCTTTTGTAGAATATAGGCCTTCGGGCGACCATGTACTTTGATCTTCTCAAGCAATGAACTGAATGTTTGATTATCTTCGATTACTTGAATGAATGGTTATTTTTGAGTCTTTGTTTGACTTTGTACAAATGTGTGAGGAGAGATCGTTACGAGGGTAGTTTCAAATGAATTGATAAACTCATAAAGACAACTTTCTACAACAAATTCGATCGCTGCACTACATCTGAAAAAATGACGATCTCCGTATGTGGTTGAATAGCGACGATCGTCGTGTAGGTAGTCCGCACTCTTATTGCCCCTTGTTTTTATTCACTTAGTGGAAGTAATGGGATGAAAATAATTCCTTGAGTGAGAAGTCTTCAACTTTGTCGAATCCTCGGGGACGGTCGTCCATCTTGAGGAACCGTGCACGATCGCGGAGTTCGATGGACTGACTCCTTGATCATGTCTTGATGCGCGAAGACATTGAGTGTCTCGCGACTCACTTTATTATGAGGGTCCTCTGTTAGGCTGCGCCTCGCCTCGTATTTAAACGAAGGGCGTGCGGTCTTGGTCTAGAGGAGTCCTTGCGCGGGGCAGCGTCGGATGAATCAACTCCACGCCCGCGGCTGGTTAGCTCTGCTTCCACCTCGGCCAGCCATGGAGATGGCCGACCTCGACGGTGTACGTTGAGACGGGGGTTGTGGCACGTCGCATTGTTCGGGTTCACCATGTTAGATGATGAACCTTTGAGGGCGAGCGATCGTGTCCACTGATTTATTTTGGAGGGCCCTCAGACTACGCCGGCCTCGTATTTAAACGAAGGGCGGGCGATCTTGGCCCAAAGGGACCTTGCATGGCCTAAGCAGTCGGTTCCATCGACCACCAGGACCATGGCTGCACTCTTCCACCTTGGATCGTCATGTAGATGCCGACCTTCGACGGTGTACGTTGTGCGGGGGAGGCGATCTCGTGCCTTAGTCCATCATGTTAGACGGTGAACTGTAGATGGCGATCGATGTAATATCCGCGTTTTCTATTTTTGGTAATTTCTATTTTTGATGTATGTTCGTTTCAGACAACTCGCTTAGCACTGTTTTGGAATTCTGAATCTATTTTGTTCTTGGAGTTTTTCCGTCTGGCCGAGTTTCGAGGATGTTTTTGCATAATTTCATTTTGAATTATATCTTGCCGCATGTGCGTTCGATTCTCGTAAAACTTGTTCTTTTTCGTTGTTTCTCGATTCATATAAGTTGGTATGGTTGAGTTGGTCGTGTTGGAACTTTCGGTTTGCTAATCCGACGTTGTATTGCGATTTTTCGGGCACTTGGGCCGTTTTTGTAATTTTCATAAGTTTGGGGAATTTCGCTTCATTTGCTTCATTTGAGACTCTCTAGTGATCGGGATTATATTTTCTTTCAAAACTCAGCTTCGTTGTTTTGGATACCCCATGTTTATACTTTTGATTCTATCCTTGTGTTGCGTTTCGTCGTTGTATCGACTGTGCTGAGCTAAGTGATTAGCGATCTTTGAGCTGCGCATGCATAACGTCGTTATGCATGCCCCTTTACGTGCGTTATATAGGTATCATAACGTCGTTATACCCCATTGGTAACGTGCGTTATGGTTTCGCGAAAGTGTCCAGATTGTTCGTTACGTCGTTAACTGAGAGGGTTACGTCGTAACCTTCATAACGTCGTTAACAATAGGCGTTAACGTCGTAACTTCGCCGTCAGTCTTTTAATTCGACTTATTTTCGGTCGACTTATTTCACTCCTTTTCTTTCTTTCTCGCGATGTGAGCTTCCTTTGGGCGATTTCAAGCGATTCATCCGGTGCAATCCGTAGGAACCTTCTAAAGATCGATTTTTGCGTCCCAAGCAAGGGTTATCATCATCATAATCATCCTCCATCCGTCCGAATCGAGGTATACATCGATGAACCCTAGTTTTTGGGGATTTCGTGATTTTTGGCATAATTCTTCCTTTTAATCCGTTTTGGCTTGACGACTTGTTAGATTACGATTGTGTAGTCGTAAATCCCTTGTTCGATCTTTAGCGAATTTAACCTAGTAATTTCTTCATTGTTAGATTATAGCCATCGTGGACTTCTTATTTTCCGACAAATCGTTCCAAGGGGTAGAATTAGGATTAATTCTTACCTTTCCGCATTATTGAGACTTGTGTATACCGTTATTGTGTTAGGAACGGATTTGGGAAGATTGTTCGGACCGAAACCTATTCCTTCATCGTTTCCTTCGTTTCGTTTCATTCAAGGCAAGTACATGTATTACATTCCGTTATGTGCGTATGATTTTGATGCGAATGATGTAAATGGTTTTATTGAACGAATGTGATTGTTTCTCTTCCACCAGGGATGGCGTGTGGCCTGGGGGCGATACTAATGGGTACGGCCATGGAAGTGGAATTGGGTGCGTGTGTTGATGTTCTTCCACAGGGACGGTTCGACCGGGACCTGCGGGGCGATACTAATGGGTACGGCCGCGGAAGTGGTTTCTCACACTGGGACGGTCAGCGGGACCTCGGGGACCGATACTAATGTCGTGGTCGCGAGTTACCAAGCGTGGATAATTGTGATGTGGGAAACGTGTTAATACAACGCTTTGGTGTTAATGTGATATTAGGAATATTGATTCTCAAAATGATTTATCCTAACGATTTATTTGCGTTGAATTGTGTATGTATATAATGTTGTGTAATTATGTACTTGCACTAGCTATTCGAATGCTAACCCCTTAAATGGGAAATGCGTCTTATGCATTTAGTCTTGATCGAGTGAGGAGTGCACGGGATGCGCATGCAAAGGATGGGTTGGCATGATGATGATGTGGCTCGAGTCTACATTTTTTTGTTTTGTCATTGCATTTGTTAGTCTTGGAGATAGTTGGTTTATTTTTGAACATAGCTTAAGTCCCCTGCGTGGGCAACATTTTGGGTATTTAACTTATGTCTCATGCACTCCGTTAAAATGTTTTGGCCGAGGCCACGGCCTTATTTACTTTTTGGGTACATCTTTCATGTTATCATTATGGTTCATGTGTCTCGAGTTAGCCTGGTAGACCTCACGGGGGTCCTACGGCGTGTAATGTCCCATTTGTGAACTGGGATGTTACAATTATGGTATCAGAGCTTAGGTTTTGAATACCTAGGCTGTCGGTGAAATTTGGAGTGCATCGGTTGCGTCATTAGAGTCGATCGTTGAGCCTAATATCATCATGCTACCGTCTTTTCGTGCGACCGTGGTGTAAGTCTCCTCGAACTCTTATATTTACGTAATCCGTTTTCTTGCTGTTCGGGATTGTGACTTGTGTTACCAACCTTGTGAATTGTGAATCTTTACGATCTTGTTCTTTTCTTATTTTCCTTCGTATGTTGAGAGGTCGTGGTAGGCGCTGGGGGACGCGGCCGAGGCCGTGGTCGTGGTGCGATAATGAGGAGGGCTCACTTTCCCGATCCTCTGCGGATTGACCTCTCACTCGATACCGTCGGGTAATAATGCCGACGCCGGGAGCTCTGCCGTACTTGCAGATTGGTAGCCCAACTTACTCGAGATAGCTCGGGGTGGACGTCGAATCCGCCCCGACACGGAAGAGGAGGCTAGTAAGTGGCTTGACGGTAACTAAGATGCACCCTCCTCGTTTCTCGGATCTTGACTCCCTCGGATGGGAGAATTGGCTCTTTCGGTTGTCCAGACCTTCGATGCCGTAGCTTGTCACGAGGACGGGAGGGTACACATTGCTCGGTACCTCTGGATAAGGAAGGCTGCGGAATGGTGGGAGGCCGTTGCGCCCGAGAGATCGTCGGGCCACTTGGGATGAGTTCGGGGCTGCTATGGAAGCGAGAATATTGTCCGCCGCCGATCAAGGAGCGCAGTGTGGAGTTCTTCACCGCTACACCTCGGGATGTGCCTATTTCTCGAGGCCATCATTTCTTACAATCAGTGATTGGGCTTCGTGAGGATCAAGTGAGAACGGAGGCTGATAAAATCCGATACTTCAATATGCGCATGAAGCCGCCTATTAGGCAGAGTATGGCTCCGCTCATGTGAGCCACTATGAAGGAATACCTGGATCGCGCTCTGTCGCTCGAGATGGCTGTCCCGGAATCAGAGTCGGTTTCGGAAGCTAAAGCGAAGACTCTTGGTGGGTTCTCGGCCGGAAAAGGTGGTCGATTTTCGAGGTCTCGTTCTGCTCCTACACAGGAAGAGGCCGTTTCTTGAGACCGGTGGATCTCGGGGTAACCGTTCATCGATCTGTTGCACTTGGCGGGAGAGTTTTTTTTAATTGAAGTCAGCCCGAGCACGTTGTGAAGGATTGCCCACTTCCGTTAGTTACTTGCTTTACTTGCGGACGAGGCCAAGGCATCGGCGGCTCATTGTGGGAGAGGCCACCGGGGCCGCTAGATTTACGACTACCACCGCCGATCGGAGGATCTCGGTTCACGGCTACTCATGTTCCGCGAGGTTCGAGTCGTGGTAGGGGGTGAGTCGGCCGAATCGCGCGCGGCGTCGAGTTCGGGCTCGATCCATCCCCGATTATATCGAGATGAGGCGCACGGAGGAGCGGACATTCCGGTGGCATCGTGTACCACTCGAGATCCTTTCTCATCGATTTGATACTTTTTGATTCGGTGCGACCCATTCCTTTATAGCTTCGGATTGTGTGAGTCGTATTGGTTTTGTTGCTTGTTTGAGTGTGAGCCGTTTGTAGTGGGTACGCCCGGCGGATCGTATGGTTGGGGACCGGGAAGTTAGGGATTGCCCAGTGAGGATCGGGAGCCGGGATTGGCCCTCGAATCTTATTGTTATAGACCTCAAGGGTGAGGATTTGATCCTCGGGGACGATTGGTTGGATCGTCATGGTGCTATCATGAACTATCGGACTCGAACCATCACGATAGTTGCCTAGGACGGCACCGAGCATACTCTCGTCGGCTGTAAGCCGGGTAGATCGGGGTGTGTGATTAGCGCCCTGAAGGCGATGAAACTTTTGAACCAAGGTTGTGTCGGCTACTGGTGTTTCGCTCTGCAGGCGGAAGATGGTGGGGTTGACATATCATCGATTCCAGTTGTTAGCGAGTATCCCGATGTATTTCCGGATGACTTGCCGGGATTACCACCACATAGAGAGGTGGAGTTTCCTATTGACCTTGAGCCGAATGTGGCCCCTATTTCTCGAGCACCGTACCGTATGGCACCATCGGAGATGCTAGAGTTGAAGAATCAGTTGGGAGAGTTGTTAGATAAAGGGTATATTCGACCGAGCGCATCGCCTTGGGGTGCGCCTGTACTTTTTGTCAAGAAGAAGGATGGATCGCTTCGTTTATGCATTGACTATCGAGAATTAAACAAGCTAACCATCAAAAATAAATACCCTTTGCCCAGGATTGACGATTTGTTTGATCAGCTTCAGGTGGCGACAGTCTTTTCGAAGATTGATTTGCGATCGGGCTACTACCAGTTGAGGATTTGGGACGTCGATATTCCGAAAGCTGCCTTTCGGACGAGATATGGTCATTACGAGTTTGTGGTTATGCATTTCGGGCTAACCAATGCCCCAGTAGTGTTCATGCAGTTGATGAACAAAGTTTTTATTGAGTATCTGGACAAATTCGTAGTCGTTTTTATTGACGATATTCTCATCTATTCACGGAGTCGGGAGGAGCACGCCTTACATCTTCGGATTGTATTAGACACTTTGAGGGCTGAGCAGTTGTACGCGAAGTTCTCTAAGTGTGAGTTTTGGCTCGAGGAAGTGACGTTCCTCGGGCATGTGATTCAATGAGAGGAGTTCGGGTAGATCCGCGAGAAGATAGAGCGGTGATGGCTTGGGAGCCGCCTAAGAATGTGAAGGAGGTGAGGAGTTTTAGGTCTTGCCGGATATTACCGTAGATTCATTGAGGGTTCTCTAAGATCGCTAGACCACTCACTCGGTTGCTCCGAGAAAACTCGAAGTTCGAGTGGGTGCAGACGAGGCGGGGCAGTTTTGGCGAGTTAAAGAGGCGTTTGACTACCGCACCCGTGTTAGCGTTGCCTCGAGGAACGTGGATTTCGTAGTGTCTGGTGATGCTTGGGCCTTGGTCTAGGATGTGTTTTGATGCAGAGAGACAGAGTGATTGCGTATGCGTCCCGCCAGTTGAAACCTTATGAGGTGAATTACCCCACGCATGATTTGGAGTTAGCTGCGGTCGTTTTCGCCTTAAAGATCTGGAGGCATTATCTCTATGGGTGGTCGTGTAAGATTTTTACCGATCACAAGAGTTTGAAGTATATCTTCAGTTAGAGGGAGTTAAATATGAGACAGCGTAGGTGGTTGGAGCTAATTAAAGATTACGACCTCGAGATACTTTACCATCCGGGTAAGGCTAACGTAGTGGCGGATGCGTTGAACCGTAAGCCGATGGCGTTGCAGATGTTAGAAGTACTTACACCGCAGAGTAGGATCCGGCGAGATCTTATTTTTCAGAATATTGAGGTTTGGGTTCAGAGAGTTCAGGGCCAGTTATGTGCATTAGAGATCACTTCGTCCTTGACTGATGATATCAAGGCGAAACAGTATGATGATCCGTGTTTAGTCCAGTTGAGGGAGGATGTGAGGCAGGGGAAAGCCCCTGGATTTGTGGTTCAGGATGATGGCGTTCTGAGATTTCGCGGCAGACTATGTGTACCGAATGATATTGAGCTGAGACAGAAGATCTTGAGTGAAGCTCATACCACGCCTTACTCCATACATCCTGATACGAATAAAATGTACAAGGATGTGAGGAGAAACTCTTTGGTGGAGTAATTTGAAGACAGACGTTAGCGAGTTTGTGTCGAGGTGTTTGACTGTCGGCGAGTTAAGATCGAGCATCGGCGACCAGCGAGTTTTGCAACCACTTCCTATCCCGGAGTGGAAATGGGAGGATATTTCTATGGATTTCATTACTAATATGCCTATGACTCCGAATGGAATGAACATGATTTGGGTTATTGTCGATCGACTGACCAAATCAGCTCACTTTCTGGGTATTAAGGACACTTGGGGCCCGGAGAGACTAGCACGAGTATTTATTGCAGAGGTCGTGAGATTGCATGGGACTCCTAAGAGTATTGTTTCGGATCGTGATGGCCGGTTCGTGTCACATTTCTGGCAGGCTGTTCATCGAGCTTTGGGGACTGAGTTGAGACTCAGTACATCTTATCACCCTCAGACTGACGGGCAGTCAGAGCGGACGATCCAGACGTTAGAGGATCTGTTGAGAGCATGTGCCCTAGAATGGAAGGATGACTGGGAGTCGCACTTGCCGTTGATCGAGTTCACGTAAAACAATAGTTGGCACGCCTCGATCAAAATGGCGCCATTTGAGGCGTTGTATGGGAGGAGGTGTAGATCGCCGTTGTGTTGGGACGATGCGTCCGAGCTGATTGGTACCGAGCCCGATATGGTAGTTGAGACGAGAGAGAAGATTACTCTGATTCGGGATAGATTGTTAACGGCCCAGAGTCGGCAGAAGTCTTATGCCGACACGCGTCGCCGTCCGTTGGAGTTTGAGGTGGGAGATCATGTTTTGCTTAAGGTGTCGCCGACACGGGGAGTTTACCGCTTCGGCCGGAAGGGTAAACTTAGTCCGAGGTTTATTGGGCCATTTGAGATTTTAGAGAGAGTGGGAGAGCTTGCCTATCGGCTAGGCTTACCGCCGTCACTAAGCCACGTTCATAACGTATTTCATGTTTCCCAGCTTAGGAGGTACATATCGGACCCTAGCCATATTATCGATTTTGGAGAGATCGAATTGGGACCCGACCTTACCATCGAGGAGAGGCCGATTCAGATTTTAGAGCGTCGGGTGAAGCAACTTCGTCATAAAACCATCCCTCTGGTTAAAGTTCAATGGTCGAGACATGGGTCCGAAGAAGCCACATGGGAGACGGAGGAGAGTATGCAGTCGAGATACCCCGAGTTGTTCGCGTTGTAAGTTTCGGGACGAAACCTATTTTTTAGGGGGAGATAATGTAATATCCGCGTTTTCTATTTTCGGTAATTTCTATTTTTGATGTATGTTCGTTTCAGACAACTCGCTTAGCACTGTTTTGGAATTCTGAATCTATTTTGTTCTTGGAGTTTTTCCGTCTGGCCGAGTTTCGAGGATGTTTTTGCATAATTTCATTTTGAATTATATCTTGCCGCATGTGCGTTCGATTCTCGTAAAACTTGTTCTTTTTCGTTGTTTCTCGATTCATATAAGTTGGTATGGTTGAGTTGGTCGTGTTGGAACTTTCGGTTTGCTAATCCGACGTTGTATTGCGATTTTTCGGGCACTTGGGCCGTTTTTGTAATTTTCATAAGTTTGGGGAATTTCGCTTCATTTGCTTCATTTGAGACTCTCTAGTGATCGGGATTATATTTTCTTTCAAAACTCAGCTTCGTTGTTTTGGATACCCCATGTTTATACTTTTGATTCTATCCTTGTGTTGCGTTTCGTCGTTGTATCGATTGTCTTGAGCTAAGTGATTAGCGATCTTTGGCTACTTTGCATGCATAACGTCGTTATGCATGCCCCTTCGTCGTTATATAGGTATCATAACGTCGTTATACCCCATTGGTAACGTCGTTATGGTTTCGCGAAAGTGTCAGTTGTTCGTTACGTCGTTAACTGAGAGGGTTACGTCGTAACCTTCATAACGTCGTTAACAATAGGCGTTAACGTCGTAACTGCCGTCGAGTCTTTTAATTCGACTTATTTTGGTCGACTTATTTCACTCCTTTTCTTTCTTTCTCGCGACGTGAGCTTCCTTTGGGCGATTTCAAGCGATTCATCCGGTGCAATCCGTAGGAACCTTCTAAAGATCGATTTTTGCGTCCCAAGCAAGGGTTATCATCATCATAATCATCCTCCATCCATCCGAATCGAGGTATACATCGATGAACCCTAGTTTTTTTGGGGATTTCGGGATTTTTGGCATAATTCTTCCTTTTAATCCGTTTTGGCTTCGACGACTTGTTAGATTACGATTGTGTAGTCGTAAATCCCTTGTTCCAGTATAGTTTAGCGAATTTAACCTAGTAATTTCTTCATTGTTAGATTATAGCCATCGTGGACTTATTATTTTCCGACAAATCGTTCCAAGGGGTAGAATTAGGATTAATTCTTACCTTTCCGCATTATTGAGACTTGTGTATACCGTTATTGTGTTAGGAACGGATTTGGGAAGATTGTTCGGACCGAAACCTATTCCTTCATCGTTTCCTTCATTTCGTTTCATTCAAGGCAAGTACATGTATTACATTCCGTTATGTGCGTATGATTTTGATGCGAATGATGTAAATGGTTTTATTGAACGAATGTGATTGTTTCTCTTCCACCTGGGGATGGCGTGTGGCCTCTGGGGGCCGATACTAATGGGTACGGCCATGGAAGTGGAATTGGGTGCGTGTGTTGATGTTCTTCCACACAGGGACGGTTCGACGGGACCTCAGGGGCCGATACTAATGGGTGCAGGCTGCGGAAGTGGTTTCTCACACAGGGACGGTCAGCGGGACCTCGGGGACCGATACTAATGGGTACGGTCGCGAGTTACCAAGCGTGGATAATTGTGATGTGGGAAACGTGTTAATACACTTTGCTTTGGTGTTAATGTGATATTAGGAATATTGATTCTCAAAATGATTTATCTAACGATTTATTTGCGTTGAATTGTGTATGTATATAATGTTGTGTAATTATGTACTTGCACTAGCTATTCGAATGCTAACCCCTTAAATGGGGAAATGCGTCTTATGCATTTAGTCTTGTCGGTCAGTGAGGAGGCGCACGGGATGCGCATGAAAAGGATGGGTTGGCATGAGCATGATGTGGCTCAGTACGCATTTTTCTGTTTTGTCATTGCATCTGTTGAGTACTGGAGATAGTTGGTTTATTTTTGAACATGGCTTAAGTCCCCTGCGTGGGCAACATTTTGGGTATTTAACTTATGTCTCATGCACTCCGTTAAAATGTTTTGGCCGAGGCCACGGCCTTATTTACTTTTTGGGTACATCTTTCATGTTATCATTGTGGTTCATGTGTCTCGAGTTAGCCTGGTAGACCTCACGGGAGTCCTACGGCGTGTAATGTCCCATTTGTGAACTGGGATGTTACAATCGAGTCCTACGGTTTCTTAAATAAGGAGGGAGATCGGGGAGACTTCCGAGGTCTCCTTTTCTTGATTGAAGCATGTAGGGACGGTCGCCGAGGCTGATCCAGGGGTCGGCTCATATGAGCTTTCCAGCCTATTTTATGTTTAACTCGGACGATCGTCTATAGAGATAGGTAGGGGCTTCGGCTAAACCAATAAGCTGTCCAACTTGCCCTCCTCGAACAATCTCCAGAGCTGTTTGAGGAGGTCGCGGCATTTGTTGGTGCTGTGGCCGGAACTCTTATGGTAGGCACAATATTGATTGTTGTCTAGGTGACCGTGGTCCCTTATCGCCTTTGGCTTTTTGAGCTCTTCGTGCCCCTTGATGGCATAGAAAATATGTGCCGGAGTTCTGTTGAACGTATGGAGGAGATGGGCTTCCATGTCCTTGAAAGCCTTGAGATCTCCGGGTGTCTTGGCGATCGCCTTCTTTGCTTTGGCGATCACTATCTTCTGGACAAGAGGTGGCATTTCCTCGCCTAAGCGGAGGGTGAGTAGCCTTTGCCTGGCCAGAAAGTTGGCAGCTTTAGCGCGGAAGATCGCGTAAGTTGGGGGAATATCCTTGGAGAGATGTCTAAACATGGGAGAGTGACCGCGGAATCCCCCCATGACCGAATAGAGAGCGAGCTCGTCACTGACGGGTTCGCCGGTGAGGATGATTTCGTCCACTCGGTCAATGTAATCCGCGTCGGTTTCGTCCTTCCCCTGCTTGATTTTTATCATGCGGTGGGGGCCTTCTGGTCTGGCGACCTTGCTGGCGAAGTATGACGTGAAGTCATTCGCCAGTTTCTTAAAAGAGGTGATTGATCGGGGTGGTAATGAGACGTACCACCTGTGGGCGGCTTCGCCCAATGTCAGCAGGAAGATCCGGCACTTGGTTGCATCGGATGCCCCGCACCCGATCATGTAAATTCGGAATTTACTCGAGTGGGTTTCGGTCCGATCTCCCCTCATACAGGTGTTTTGGGGTGAGCGATCGTTGGTTGTATGGGGGCAAGCTCGATGTGGACCGCGAGTGGCTCGGTCGGCCCGACGATCTTTTCTTTGGTGCCCAGGTGTCAAGAGTGCTTTCATCTCGTCGAGTGGCGTTGTATGGCGGCCATCGCCGTGCTTTGGCTGCTAGCGGCTCGGCGCTCGAGCGAGGCCGAGGCGATTGAGTGCGATTCCACAGCGATCGGGCGGAGTCGGATGGCCGACTGCGTTCGGGTGTGTGAGGTGGGTAGGCCGAACTCCCGGTGACGGATTCGGGTTCCGTCTTTTCGAGGTTGAAACAGAGTGCCCGGTCGCCCGGGATGGGTCGCGCCCCAGCGATCGAATATGGATCCGTCGGTTGTGCGAGAGCCTTTCCTCGCGAATTGGGGCTTTCGACGATCGCTCGTTGATGCCCGCTGAATTTCCGTTTTCCCATGCGGCGGATGATCGAGGGAGTTATTGCAGGCGACGCACATGCTCTCCGTCGCTCCTCCAGGATGGCCATAGCCTCCTCGATCTGTTCCTCGGTTTGGAACTGATCGAGTGAGAGGTTGGGGCCATCTCTCGGATGCGGGATCGAGAGTCTCGCGTTGCTGCGGCTTCCCCCTGTCGTTGGCTGGGGTTCGGATTGAGCCGGGATATGGTGTCCGGCGGTTCGGAGAGCGGCTTTCTTCAATGTACCGGCGGAAGTCATGATTCTGAAGGTTTTCTTTGAAGTGCAGTGAGTGTCACTTCAAGTATATGCCCCGAGAACAGTGAGTGTTCTTCAGGACGGTAGAAATAAAAGTTTGAGGGTTTCAAGCGCCCTCCTTCTAGCGCCAATTGTTGCTACCCAAAATATTATCCGGAGATAGATATTGCTGGAATGGATGGGATAGCAAACAAATGCAAGAGCACTTCCGTGAGAAAGATAAATAACACAAGATTTGCCGGGGTTGTTAGTCCCGGGCTTGAATGCTCTCGCGAGATATTATAAATACTAATATTCGGGGATACAAGTACTAATGTAAGAATACAATTACAATGAGTGTAAAGATTCTTGTTATCTTAGCTAGTGAGCGTGTAGATTGCCGGAAGAACCAGATTTGATGCTCTGTGAGTTCTTGTAACAAAGGAGATGAACAGTCGCGGCGGTGAGAGATCGACTGTCTCTCACGGCGAGTATTTAGCTGGTTGCTTGGGCTCCGGGGCTTATGAATCCCTTGGAATCTGTCTAGTGGAGACTTGCTGCTTCTGCCGATCGTGTTCTGGACGAGAGATTCGGAGAGAGAAGTCCTGAGATGAATTCCGGTGAGAAAGCCGGGAGCTTGGTGATATGTGTGTTCTACTGTATTTCTGTTGTGGGAGAAATGAATTCTGAACGTAAGTCAAATGAATTCGGAACCTTTTTCCAATAGGAGGAGGTTCTCTATTTATAGGGCTTGGATACGCCGGGCGATCGCCTTTTCTGCATTATAATAATCGGGCGATCGTCTTTTAGCACATGGGCCTGTCCCCTCAAAGTCTGCAGGAGTTGCTGGCAGTCAACTGTTCGGTCCAATGGGGAGCTTACACGCGTTCTGAGTTGCTGTCACGGGTGGTCCCGCTGACAACTTTCGGCATGCATGCCGGTAGGTGAGGTAGGTGACAGGCTGTGGTCAAAGGTCTTGTCCGCCAGCAGAAGATCTTGTCTGTCAGCGAAGATTTCGTATGCCAGCGCCTTTTGTGGATCTGCACGTGGGTGCTTTTCTGAGATTCAGTTCTTGATGACTTTGACGGGCGATCGTCTCTGCTCGGGGCGTAGGTCGATTGCCCTTAGCCGGTCATTAGAGTAGATCGCCAGCTGCCAAAGGGCGATCGCCTTGGAAGACGATCGCTAGGTACCTGATGGTGGTCTGATATCTTTGACTTGGCGAGCTAGCCATAGTTTGACTGATGTTGACTTGGTCGCTCGGCCTTACAGTCGATCGCCTGTCGGGATGAATAAATCGTGACACAACACCGGGGTGGCTTGTGCACGGACACATTTCCGGATCGGGCGTACTGTGACGTCCATCTTTTGAGCCATATTGTTGGGTCGTTCATAGTCCATGTATGATTGGATATGTTCGACGGTTTGCGACTGGTTGTTCATATGCAGGGTATGTTCGGATCGAGTTATTTCTTGAGATCCATTATTCTTGATCATTTGGAGTCTACCTTGTTGAGGGTATTCTCGGTTATTGTTGGTCTTTTGTTGATCATTTGGAGTCTACCTTGTTGAGGGTATTCTCGGTTATTGTTGGTCTTTTGTTGATCATTTGGAGTCTACCTTGTTGAGGGTATTGTCGGTTATTGTTGGTCTTTTGTTGATCATTTGGAGTCTACCTTGTTGAGGGTATTCTCGGTTATAGTTGACTCTTTGTTGATCGTGTTTGTAGTTTACCTTGTTGAGGGTACTCTCGGTTATCATTGATCCTTTGTTGATCGTATTGGAGCTATCATGTCGATGATATTCTCAGTGATGTATTGGTTGATCATTGTTATTGATCGTATGAGCATTCAGACTGTACGTCGATGTTTCGGGATTTGTATTCATTGTCATGTGATAGTTGATCTACAGAAATGTTGTGTATTATTGGTTTATCCAGGTTGAGATTTGATTGTGTAATCTGACGAACAGGATTTGACACAGATTGGATTACTCCGTACTTGTGAGTTATGATAATGTTTTGAGGATTGTTGGTATTTTTGAAATTCAATACAGATAATTGTTGTTAGGTTCATTTCGTCATTCGAGGATGCGAAATGTGGATTATGATAAGGATTGGATTATTATGGATTGGTAAGGTTATAACGGTAAGATTACTTTGGTAGTATTCTTACTATATTATTACATTGGTATGTAATTATTTATGATGATGTGATCGGTATCATTATTGAGTATTGTGGCTGACCCCGTCGTGGGCTTTCTTTTTAGGTACTCGGAGATCAAGCTAGTAGCGGTCGTGAAGGGATGAGCTTCCCGATGTGATACTGGCTGTGGCTTGTTTTCGGAGAATTGAGTATTCTATTCCGGTCATTTATTTCCGCTGCAAATGTGTATTTTGAACTGCATTTATCCGCTGCGTGTGTATATTTCAAAATAGCTTTTCGGTATCTTTATCCGCTGTGTGTGTGTATTTTAAAAGGGCTTTTTGGAACTTTGCGAACTTGGGTTATTCCGTTAAACCTTTTCCTAAATTATTTTATCGGTATGTTTAAGGGGTGACTTAACGTACACTTTGAACTGTCGAGATTTGGCATTTCGCTTTGTATTTTCAAATGGTATTCTATGACGGTATTTCAGAATTATGTTTTTGAAAATATTTGAGTATTTGCAAAATATTACCGTCATCATCCTTTTGGCATTTTTGAATTGGTTTTGTAAACAGTTTTTAGCCTGGTGGGTTCCTAGCAGGACCCAGCGGCTGTAATATCCCGGATGGTTTTGGGGGTGTTACAGAAGATGGTATCGGAGCTTGGGTTTTGTGAAACCCAGGCGTGAGTGTTATGTGGCTCTACCGGTACGGTAGTAGCGTGATTTTTGAAAATGAGTTTTCTGACTTTTGAGTCAAATCGATTTTTGGAGTTTCCAAAATTTTTGAGATTCTTTTCAAACTGCTATGTGTGATATTGGTGTGTGTTGATTATTTTGAGACTTCATGGGGGAGTCGTGTGCTAGTATCACGGGAGATCATCGGCTTCACGCACCTGTAAGTATATCGTTTTGGTTGTTCGCTTGTGGCGACGACTGATTGTTTTTGGGATGAGTTGGAAAATTTTGGATTTATACATTGTTGGTATTTGGTTGCAAGTTTCGAGGACTAAACTTATTTTAAGGGGGTAGTATGTAATACCGAATTTTGATATAAATTTTTGCGTTATTTTATTCGAGATATCTTTGTATAGTTTGGTATCTATACAGTATGGATAAAGTAAATTGAGAACCGAGACAGTTATCTTGGTGTGATTATCGTTTTTGATTGTGGATATATTCGGGATATGTTGTATCGAGTTGAACGATTTGGATATCGTATACCGTATGAGAATATTTTGGATTCGATATGTGTATTCGGTATCTTTGTATGTTTGTATTTTGTACGTCGAGGCGTCGGACGAAACGATTGGATTTTTGGCTAAGTATAAAAGTCATTACGTCGTTAAGCCTTGGAGCTTACGTCGTAAAATGTGTTAGCTTACGTGCGTTATATAGCGTACATAACGTCGTAACAAGAGGAATCGGACAGTGGGGCCCGTGGTCGGCGGCTTTCGGCGCGAGATGTGGGACAGTGAGTCAGCGGATGGAGTTACGTGCGTTATACGGGGTGTGTTACGTCGTAATACGAGTATTATCTTGTAGCAAGTCAACGTCGTATTACGTGCAACGGATTAAGTGTTACGTGCGTTACGGGGCGGTGGCAGTCGTGGCGAGATGACCTGGATGGCCGAGCATGGCGGTCGTGACTCGTTGGGATGGCCGAGCATGGTCGGCGGTGATTCGCATGGATGGCGATCACGGTCGGCGGTGACTCGCGAGGATGGCTAGGGCGGCGATTACGTACGTAAGCGGTGGCGATTCACGGCCGTAAGGGCGATTACGTCGTAAGCCACCGCCGATTCGTCGTAAGGGTTCCGGCTGGCGGCGAACTTCGCCATGGCGGTTACCTACGTAAGGGCCCGGCGATTACGTACGTAAGCGTCCGGTGGTCACTTATTTAAAGGCACAGACCGAGTCATCCGGCCATTTTCATGTTTTCTCTTCGTTTTTTGGCGATTTCTTCATCAAAGTGGATGGATTTGAGTAATATCATCATCTAACAACATGTTTTGGAAGTTGGAATCATGGATTAACATCATCTTCCACCCGGATCGAAGGTAAGAACACCTAAACTTTTGGTTTTTGGATGTTCTTGAGATTTCTTGGTGTTTTGGCCGATTTGCTTCGTTTTGATTCAGATTGTTGATTGAACTTGATTGTAAACTCGTAATCATTCATTATTCTTGAAGTTTTGTGGAAAGAATTCGAGTATTTCTTTGAATAATCGATTGAATTGGACTATGCCTTCAAAATGTTCGATGAAATGTCTCAATGAGTAGAACTTGGAAAATTCTACACGTTTTCATATGAATGGTGATGGAAATGATATTGTTGTGATGATTCTTGGTAATTATGGGAATTTTGTTAAAGGAAGATAATGAATTGGTGGTCAAATGATTCGATTATGTTGTTATGATTATGGAATCGTAGTATTCTCGATGTTCTTGGTGGTTTGTTGCGATTCATGATGTTATGAGAAGTATATATGTTTAAGAACATGATTATATACACCTTGAATTATGATTAAGGATTGTTTAGATGTTAGAACACATCGGATTATGTCGTATTGGAGATTTTGAATGTGATGTCGGAATAAGTTGTGTTCTTAAGGAATTCTTGGATTATATATGAATTGATGAACATGTTTAAGAGGTGTTGGTATTTTAGATATGAATATGGAATATTCATATCTAGAACTAAGTTATGTGTTTTGGTACAATATTCGTATAGGAATACGAATATGATTCCGGATTTGATAAGGTTATGATTCACTTTTGAGTTTGAGAATTCATAGGTATTTAACAAGTGTTCAATTCGGATAATGGAATTATTTGAAACCTTTGGAATATGGTTATCTATATTGTTGAATTAATTGGATTGTCTGGATTGATGATGATAATCGGTAATTGGTTTAATTATGATTTACAAGGAGGAAACTTGTATCCGTATTTAAGATTGAATTTGGAATCGGTAATGTTAGACCCTTGTTGGTTATATTGATTATTGATATGATCTTCGGATTGTGGAATCGTATTGTGGTTTTGAGTTCGTGTTTGATTGGTTTGGATTGTTTGGATTTGTATTTAATCGGGATATCGTGGAACCGTTGGGTTTATTGATTGTTATTTGTGATCATCGAGTTACGGGAGATCATCGGCTTCACGCACCTGTAAGTATATCGTTTTGGTTGTTCGCTTGTGGCGACGACTGATTGTTTTTGGGATGAGTTGGAAAATTTTGGATTTATCTGTTGTTGGTGACTGGTTGCAAGTTTCGAGGACTAAACTTATTTTAAGGGGGGTAGTATGTAATACCCGAATTTTCAGTATAAATTTTTTGCGTTATTTTATCTGAGATATACTGTATAGTTTGGTATCTATACAGTATGGATAAAGTAAATTGAGAACCGAGACAGTTATACTGGTGTGATTATCGTTTTTGATTGACAGATATATTCAGGATATGTTGTATCAGGTTGAACTGATTTGGATATCAGGTATACCGTATGAGAATATTTTTGGATTCAGTATGTGTATTCAATTATCTTTGTATGTTTGTATTTTGTACGTCGAGGCGTCGGACGAAACGATTGGATTTTGGCTAAGTATAAAAGTCATTACGTCGTTAAGCCTTGGAGCTTACGTCGTAAAATGTGTTAGCTTACGTCGTTATATAGCGTACATAACGTACGTAACAAGAGGAATCGGACAGTGGGGCCCGTGGTGGCGGCTTTCGTGCGCAGATGTGGACAGTGAGTCAACGGATGGAGTTACGTCGTTATACGGTGTGTTACGTCGTAATACGAGTATTATACTGTAGCAAGTCAACGTACGTATTACGTACGCAACGGATTAAGTGTTACGTACGTTACGGGGCGGCTGGCCGAGTCGTGGCCGAGATGACCTGGATGGCCGAGCATGGCCGGTCGTGACTCGTTGGGATGGCCGAGCATGGTCGGCAGTGATTCGCATGGATGGCTGATCACGGTCGGCAGTGACTCGCAGGGATGGCTAGGACTGGCCGATTACGTACGTAAGCGGTGGCGATTCTGGCCGTAAGGGCGATTACGTCGTAAGCCGGTGCCGATTCGTCGTAAGGGTTCCGGCTTAATCGGCAGAGACTTCGGCCATGGCCGGTTACCTACGTAAGGGCCCGGCCGGTTACGTACGTAAGCGTCCGGCAGGGTCCGCCTATTTAAAGGCCTGGACCGAGTCATCCGGCCATTTTCATGTTTTCTCTTCGTTTTTTGGCGATTTCTTCATCAAAGTGGATGGATTTGAGTAATATCATCATCTAACAACATGTTTTGGAAGTTGGAATCATGGATTAACATCATCTTCCACCCGGATCGAAGGTAAGAACACCTAAACTTTTGGTTTTTGGATGTTCTTGAGATTTCTTGGTGTTTTGGCCGATTTGCTTCGTTTTGATTCAGATTGTTGATTGAACTTGATTGTAAACTCGTAATCATTCATTATTCTTGAAGTTTTGTGGAAAGAATTCGAGTATTTCTTTGAATAATCGATTGAATTGGACTATGCCTTCAAAATGTTCGATGAAATGTCTCAATGAGTAGAACTTGGAAAATTCTACACGTTTTCATATGAATGGTGATGGAAATGATATTGTTGTGATGATTCTTGGTAATTATGGGAATTTTGTTAAAGGAAGATAATGAATTGGTGGTCAAATGATTCGATTATGTTGTTATGATTATGGAATCGTAGTATTCTCGATGTTCTTGGTGGTTTGTTGCGATTCATGATGTTATGAGAAGTATATATGTTTAAGAACATGATTATATACACCTTGAATTATGATTAAGGATTGTTTAGATGTTAGAACACATCGGATTATGTCGTATTGGAGATTTTGAATGTGATGTCGGAATAAGTTGTGTTCTTAAGGAATTCTTGGATTATATATGAATTGATGAACATGTTTAAGAGGTGTTGGTATTTTAGATATGAATATGGAATATTCATATCTAGAACTAAGTTATGTGTTTTGGTACAATATTCGTATAGGAATACGAATATGATTCCGGATTTGATAAGGTTATGATTCACTTTTGAGTTTGAGAATTCATAGGTATTTAACAAGTGTTCAATTCGGATAATGGAATTATTTGAAACCTTTGGAATATGGTTATCTATATTGTTGAATTAATTGGATTGTCTGGATTGATGATGATAATCGGTAATTGGTTTAATTATGATTTACAAGGAGGAAACTTGTATCCGTATTTAAGATTGAATTTGGAATCGGTAATGTTAGACCCTTGTTGGTTATATTGATTATTGATATGATCTTCGGATTGTGGAATCGTATTGTGGTTTTGAGTTCGTGTTTGATTGGTTTGGATTGTTTGGATTTGTATTTAATCGGGATATCGTGGAACCGTTGGGTTTATTGATTGTTATTTGTGATCATCCGATACCATATTCTGTAACACCCCCAGATTTAACCGGAAATATTACAGCGCCGTGGGCCCCGAGATGGAACCCACAAGGCTAAAAAGAAATTTTCACAAACATTTACAAATGCCCAAGAGGCCAACGACGGTACTATCTTTAAAAATTCACAAAGACTTATAAAATCCATTTATCAAAAACCGTCGTAAAAACTCATTTGAAATCGCGAGGCCAAACAGCCGACACTCAAAAGTTTAGAAAACGACTTCCAAAGCAACCTCAGTTACCAGATACCAAAAGGTCATTTCAAAATACTCACGCAGCGGAAAAAGACCAACCATAAGGATACTCTAGCAGCGGAATACGAGAACCAATCAAAAAACTCAATGCACACAACATGTCCTAGCCAGTATCCTCCGGGAAGCTCATCTCTTCACGACCGCTACAAGCTCGATACTCCAAGAACCTAAAAAGAAATCCCACGACGGGGTCAGCCATAATATCCAACAATGATAACCGTCACATCACATTAAGAATACATACCAATGAGAATAAGAATACGACCAATGTAATCTTACCGCCATGACTTTACTTACTCAAGTAATTCTCATCAGAATAACCATTAAACTCGAACATAATATTTGTATTGTACCTCAAACAATACTCAAGATCCTCAAACTATCATAACCAACTCACGATACGGAAATCTACCATTTCTGACCAATACGATCCATCAAATAAAATCATCAAATCCCAAGACGATAACCAATTGTCCACCAAAGACAAGACCAAGGAAAATATGGAACATACCTCGAGATATGATGTGCCACGATAATCATATCGATCTAATCCGATATCAGAACAATGCAATGCGGACAAGGTCCTAACACAAGACCTACAAATGCATACTCATATGACAACGTCAATATGCTCAAAAACAATAACAACTATGTATACTCAATGGAAATCCCATGATCCAGCGCCCTCAGCATAGATCCCAAGATGATCCTACAAGATCAACACGAGGTGGATAACCAACAATATACATATGCACAACAATAACACAATACTGGGTAATCCAACGATCCAGCGCCCTCAGCATAGATCCCAAGATGATCCCGTCGGACCAACACGAGGTGGAAAAACCCGTCCAATGATCCAGCGCCCTCATCATAGATCCCAAGATGATCCCGTCGGACCAACACGAGGTGGACATCCGATCCAGCGCCCTCAGCATAGATCGCGCGATCCCATCGGATCAACACAACATAAACAACACAATATGCATACACATATGCAAAACAATATGTTCATCATCATGAACAATGCAACATGAACGACAATATGACAAATCAATTAAGACGACCTCATGTTCGACAACATGAATGATAATACGCATGATCAAATCACTAACTCTAATTGAATCGATATAAGATACTTGCCCCGAGTCCTTCGGGAGAAATCTCGATGTCCAATCATCACTGACGATTATCCTCAATGCTCGGCGATCCATACGAACAATGAACTATAGATACTCATATCCTCGTCTTTACCATAATGTAACCTTGATACTCGAACATACCAATAACTGAGATAAGCATATACATTATGATTTATCTCCCAGAATCGAAAGAACGATATGCGATCCGAATACCCAGAGTTCACAATAATAATCATCTCTATATGCATTATAAACGAAATGAAATCGAAACCATTCATTAAATATTATAAGCGAGCAAGTAATAACTTGCCTCGATACCGTACCACGAAGTGTTGTCGAACACATTGCCTTTGTCTACGAGCTCCTCGGCCGATCAAAAGCAATACAATGGACATACTCGAACGCGACCGCAATATCCGGTTATAATCACCGATCAACAATCTCAACCTATCGAAGAAATCAAATAACACATATCCGATAACAATCAACAAGCGACAAACTATCAATCGAACTCAACGGTTCAACACAACCTCGAATAAACACGGTCGAGAACCAACCAAGTCAAACCATCACGAATTCATAATCAAAACACAAAAATCTGCCGTCTGCGCCTACTTAGCGCACGTTAAACGCATAACGTAGCGTGCGCTAAGTTGTCCCGTTAGCGTCGCTAGCGGTAAGCTTAGCGTGCGCTAATGCCGTCTGATGGCATGCATCAAGCATCGACTAACATCTTGCAACTACTAATCCTAATTAATGTATATATGAATATCCATATCTATTTAAGATAAACGACACCATAACTATAACTAGGATCTTTTATCAATAATATCTCCTACAATCAAACCGACTCGATATGTAGGATCATATCTTATTCAATCCGAATTCAACCTCGTATCATGATTTAACTCCTCTAAATCGATCAATATAATTAACAAGATTGAAATCCATCTTAGATCGGGTTAAACGAATCAACATCCTTATAGTATGAAGAATCTTAACTAACATCCGAGACTCTTATCAAAATTCCATTGAATCCCATATAACATCATCATATGATTATCCAACATGCTCCTTACATGAAATCATCCAAGAAAACGAACTATCATCAAGAGGATACGAAAATTACGGATTGGATGGACCAAGAATAAGAACACTAGACTCCATTCCAAGAATCATGAATAACTTGAAGAACAAGGCTTGAATCCATGCTCTCCATCTTAATCTTGTTAAAGATCATCATCTCTCGGTGTTTAGGAACTCCAAATGTTCTCCCAAGGTTGTCTCTATCGGGTGAAAGGAAAGAAATAGACGAAATGCTTCATGACACTGTTTGTCCCTTTATATAGAATACCTTACTAGCGTGCGCTAAACCCTTATGTTTAGCGTGCGCTAGCCTTAGCGTGCGCTAATCGACTTTGTTAGCGTGCGCTATCGGCCCGAGGCTCTTGTCTTGCTTCATAAACTAGCTTACGTACGTAATGCCCATGCATTAACGTCGTAAAACATCATGTCTAGCGTACGCAAGTCCTTACTCTTAGCGTGCGCTATCCGAAGTTGACTTACTACAGTGTTCACCTACCTCTCGCCCCCACATTCCGACAACATCTTACAAGGATAAGATTCCTTGTTGACTGATATATATTTAGCGTGCGCTAAGCTTTAATCTTTAGCGTGCGCTAATACTTCGAGACAACAACCGTTGACTTACGAGCGTGCGCCGAAGCGGCGGGTCCATACGCAGATTCCTTCGATCGGACTACATTAGCGTACGCTAACCTATGAACGTAGCGTGCGCTAATCACCGCGATAGCGTGCGCTATGCATGAATATCAGCGTGCGCTAATAAGGCTATACTTAGCCATTTTCAGCTATCCTTGTCCAACATCTCGACATATCAAATACGAACATACGGCATATCAAATATACATTACTCAACACATTCTATCCTCAAATACAATTGTCGACCAAATACGATAATTATACTAATACTGACATCTCAGTCCTTCATTTATTTTATCCCTACCGCATGCATTTCATCTTTGTACAATATAACTCGGATAAAATAATATCAAACAACAGAGTAGAAATTCGGATATTACATTCTACACCCTTAAAATAAGTTTCGTCCTCGAAACTTGCAATCCGTCATAGAAAACAAACAAACATCTTTGTCGACCCAAAATATCCCAAAACCATCACGACACCGATCAATCATCATTATTCGAATAGCCAAAACCGCATACTTACAAATACGCAGTCGACGATCTCGGAGATACTAGCAAGCGATCTCACATGCGGTCCCAATACACTTACGATTACAATTCTACGAGTCTCAACAAAAGATATCATCTTCGGATGAAACAATCTGCCCGAATCAAATCTGTCTGCTTTGATTACATAATCAAGTCCTAATTCGATAAGACGAATAATACACAACACATCTACAAAACAATTGCCCAAAACAACGACACGAATCCCGAAACATTAACACAAAATCCGAACGCTCAGATGATCACCAACAATGATCAACAATCAATCGAATTTATCATCGACATGATAAATTCCAATATGACCAACCAGAGGTCAAAACCCAATCGAGAATATCATCAACGTGATAAACTCCAATATTACCAACGAACGATCAACGACAATCGAGAATACCTTCACACGGTAAACTCCAACACGATCAACACAGAACCACAGAAATAGAAATACGAAAGGGTAACATTCTCAAAATGACACACCAATCACATACAGTGTATCTCAATAAACATACCCGACTGGTGAGCATACCCCTCGGCGTACGAACAACGAATCGCAAATCGACGAACATACCAATTCATACAAGGAGTGGGAACGACCACTCAATATCCAAAACAACCAGGATGGGGTCACCATCCCCAAATTTACACTTACAAAGAAATCATTCAAAGATCACTATGGTAAAATTGCGCTACTACCGTACCAATGGAATCACATAGCACATATGTCCGGTTTCATAAAACCCATAGTTCGAATTACATGATGTACCGAACTGCTACACGCAGATTTTTCTCTTATCCGATAAATCAACCGATCATCTCTGGATAACCAAACTACCATACTAACGTTCGAACCTCTTTCATCGTACCATCGATGTACTATCCGATTCGTGAGTCACACTCATATCTTCACCATAATAGCATTATGCACTAAATGCGTATGTACATCAATCACATGTTCAAAACCGATTTGAAATCGTATATTCTTGTCAAAAGACAAATTTTCAAAATTCTTTCAAGAGTTTGAAAACTCAAAACATAAATTTTCGTAAGACCACGAAATCAATTTTTAAAAATTCAATCGGCTCATTGGTGCCAAGTTCTCGATAAAAATTCTTTTTGAATATACGCGATTAAATAAAATGGAATCATGCAAATGATTGACCACAACCATACTCCCGTATACCAATTCGGCTCGTCACAATCCACCGACATTCCAACGGAAACCACATGACCGAGTTCCAAAACCTCAATATATAGACTCGATAAAAACTCCTTTTCCACCCATGACTCGTATCGTCAACCATTTACCCATCTGGATCACCTCAAATATGATATGACAAAGCGTTGGAACAAATCAAGCAAATCAAACACGGCGAAAGACTTCCCGAGAGGTTCCATTTGAACAAGTAAACCAAAGCCTCGAAAGGCGGAAATAACATAAGTAAACGATTGGTAAAGTGTTTCTGAGATCTCGGGAGTTTTAGAAAACATGAAAGTCTTTTGAAACATTAGGGTCTCAGTAGTATCTCATTCCACATTACAAGAAGTTTAAAAGTAGAAAACTCTTTTCGGACCCCAAGTCCCGAGTTATAAAACCATTTCAAAATCGATTGGGTCTCGGCCCAAAATCATTTTCCGTAAAACATCCGTAAGACATTCATTTTGAAAAGTATCATTTTCAAATGCTCAAAAACAGTTCATATATATTACAAAATGAACTAACATGACTACATGTTCTTCTCGACAATCCATAGCCCTTCTCCCGAATACATAATTTCGTTCGAATCTAACCAACATACCGATTCTCAAAATCATAACTCCTCAAGATCATCAATCCTGTCCCAACTCGTCACCTTATACCGTAACGCATAATATCTACTGAATCTCAAAACGTATCAACTTAGAACGGCAATAAATCTCAATGAAATTCAAAATCCAAATACTTACGGATCGTGAAGCCGACGATTCCCGTGATAATCGCACATGTCTCGGCTCTAGAAAATACTCGACACGGACATTATCAAAACACACGTTGGCAAACTCGATTCGACTCAAGAACACAATACATCTCATTCCGGAGAATCTCGTTAACACCATTTGGAAAAGTTATAACAAGCCCGATGCGATCTTGGTAAATCACATAACACATAAGCTGAGTGAACAACAAAAACTCACGGCTCTAATATTTGTCAATCGACAACTCGAATGACGCGACAAAAACACGACCCAACTCGACCCAAATGCCTAGGCTTTCTCAACCTAAGCTCCGATACCATATTACTAACACCCCAGTTTAACCGGAAATATTACGCCGTGGGCCGAGATGGAACCCACAAGGCTAAAAAGAAATTTTCACAAACATTTACAAATGCCCAAGAGGCCAACGACGGTACTATCTTTAAAAATTCACAAAGACTTATAAAATCCATTTATCAAAAACCGTCGTAAAAACTCATTTGAAATCGCGAGGCCAAACAATGACACTCAAAAGTTTAGAAAACGACTTCCAAAGCAACCTCGGTTACCGGATACCAAAAGGTCATTTCAAAATACTCACGCAGGAAAAAGACCAACCATAAGGATACTCTAGCAGCGGAATACGAGAACCAATCAAAAACTCAATGCACACAACATGTCCTAGCCAGTATCCTCCGGAAGCTCATCTCTTCACGACCGCTACAAGCTCGATACTCCAAGAACCTAAAAAGAAATCCCACGACGGGTCACCATAATATCCAACAATGATAACCGTCACATCACATTAAGAATACATACCAATGAGAATAAGAATACGACCAATGTAATCTTACCGCCATGACTTTACTTACTCAAGTAATTCTCATCGAATAAGCATTAAACTAGAACATAATATTTGTATTGTACCTCAAACAATACTCAAGATCCTCAAACTATCATAACCAACTCACGATACGGAAATCTACCATTTCTGACCAATACGATCCATCAAATAAAATCATCAAATCCCAAGACGATAACCAATTGTCCACCAAAGACAAGACCAAGGAAAATATGGAACATACCTCGAGATATGATGTGCCACGATAATCATATCAGTCTAATCCGATATCAGAACAATGCAATGCGGACAAGGTCCTAACACAAGACCTACAAATGCATACTCATATGACAACGTCAATATGCTCAAAAACAATAACAACTATGTATACTCAATGGAAATCCCATGATCCAGCGCCCTCAGCATAGATCCCAAGATGATCCTACAAGATCAACACGAGGTGGATAACCAACAATATACATATGCACAACAATAACACAATACTGGGTAATCCAACGATCCAGCGCCCTCAGCATAGATCCCAAGATGATCCCGTCGGACCAACACGAGGTGGAAAAACCCGTCCAATGATCCAGCGCCCTCATCATAGATCCCAAGATGATCCCGTCGGACCAACACGAGGTGGACATCCGATCCAGCGCCCTCAGCATAGATCGCGCGATCCCATCGGATCAACACAACATAAACAACACAATATGCATACACATATGCAAAACAATATGTTCATCATCATGAACAATGCAACATGAACGACAATATGACAAATCAATTAAGACGACCTCATGTTCGACAACATGAATGATAATACGCATGATCAAATCACTAACTCTAATTGAATCGATATAAGATACTTGCCGAGTCCTTCTGAGAAATCTCGATGTCCAATCATCACCGACGATTATCCTCAATGCTCGGCGATCCATACGAACAATGAACTATAGATACTCATATCCTCGTCTTTACCATAATGTAACCTTGATACTCGAACATACCAATAACTGAGATAAGCATATACATTATGATTTATCTCCCAGAATCGAAAGAACGATATGCGATCCGAATACCCGAGTTCACAATAATAATCATCGCTATATGCATTATAAACGAAATGAAATCAAACCATTCATTAAATATTATAACCGAGCAAGTAATAACTTGCCTCGATACCGGTACCACGAAGTGTTGTCGAACACATTGCCTTTGTCTACGAGCTCCTCACCCGATCAAAAGCAATACAATGGACATACTCGACGCGACCGCAATATCCGGTTATAATCACCGATCAACAATCTCAACCTATCGAAGAAATCAAATAACACATATCCGATAACAATCAACAACCGACAAACTATCCAATCGAACTCAACGGTTCAACACAACCTCGAATAAACACGGTCGTAACCAACCAAGTCAAACCATCACGAATTCATAATCAAAACACAAAAATACCGCACTGTCGCCTACTTAGCGCACGTTAAACGCATAACGTGGCGTGCGCTAAGTTGTCCCGTTAGCGTCGCTAGCGGTAAGCTTAGCGTGCGCTAATGCCGTCTGATGGCATGCGTCAAGCATCGACTAACATCTTGCAACTACGAATCCGAATGAAGGGAGATATGAATCTCCATATCTCTTGAAGATAAACGACACCATAACTATCACAAGGATCATATATCAATAATAACACCAACAATCAAACCGACTCGATAACAAGGATCATATCATATTCAATCCGGAATTCAACCTCGTATCATGATTTAACTCCTCTAAATCGATCAATATAATTAACAAGATTGAAATCCATCTTAGATCGGGTTAAACGAATCAACATCCTTATAGTATGAAGAATCTTAACTAACATCCGAGACTCTTATCAAAATTCCATTGAATCCCATATAACATCATCATATGATTATCCAACATGCTCCTTACATGAAATCATCCAAGAAAACGAACTATCATCAAGAGGATACGAAAATTACCTGGATTGGATGGACCAAGAATAAGAACACTAGACTCCATTCCAAGAATCATGAATAACTTGAAGAACAAGGCTTGAATCCATGCTCTCCATCTTAATCTTGTTAAAGATCATCATCTCTCAGTGTTTAGGAACTCCAAATGTTCTCCCAAGGTTGTCTCTATCGGGTGAAAGGAAAGAAATGGACGAAATGCTTCATGACACCTGTTTGTCCCTTTATATAGAATACCTTACTAGCGTGCGCTAAACCCTTATGTTTAGCGTGCGCTAGCCTTAGCGTGCGCTAACTGACTTTGTTAGCGTGCGCTATCGGCCCAGAGGCTACCGTCTTGCTTCATAAACTAGCTTACGTACGTAATGCCCATGCATTAACGTACGTAAAACATCATGTCTAGCGACGCAAGTCCTTACTCTTAGCGTGCGCTATCCGAAGTTGACTTACTACGGTGTTCACCTACCTCTCGCCCCCACATTCCGACAAAGATCTTACAAGGATAAGATTCCTTGTTGATCGATATATATTTAGCGTGCGCTAAGCCTAATCTTTAGCGTGCGCTAATACTTCGTGACAACAACCGTTGACTTACGAGCGTGCGCGGCGGCCCGGGTCCATACGCAGATTCCTTCTGATCGGACTACATTAGCGTACGCTAACCTATGAACGTAGCGTGCGCTAATCCTGCACGATAGCGTGCGCTATGCATGAATATCAGCGTGCGCTAATAAGGCTATACTTAGCCATTTTCAGCTATCCTTGTCCAACATCTCGACATATCAAATACGAACATACGGCATATCAAATATACATTACTCAACACATTCTATCCTCAAATACAATTGTCGACCAAATACGACAATTATATTAATACTGACATCTCAGTCCTTCATTTATTTTATCCCTACTGTACAGATTTCATGCTGTACAATATAACTCGGATAAAATAATATCAAACAACAGTAGTAGAAATTCCGGATATTACAAAGGCAATGGATTTTGGTAACGGCTTCGTGGTATCGGTATCGAGGCAAGTTTATACTTGTTCAGTTTATAATATTTGATGAATGGTTTCGTTTTCATTTCATTTATAATTCGTATAGCAATGTTGTTAGAAATGTAAGTTGTCGGGATAATGGTTTGTATATCGTGCTCTGGTTGTATTAAATCATAAGGTATTTGATTTAATTGTGTTCAGGGAAGACGTGAGTTATTTTTGGTTAAGGATATAGAATATCGGATATCGAGGATAGTTATCATGATGACATAAGTATCGGGATAAAGGGTTATTGGTATTGAATGGATGGTACCTTATTTGAGATTATTTGTATAACTATGTATTCGTTCAGGAATGTTGTTCGTGGAAAGGATGTTGTCTTCGGCTTTGAGGTAATTTATGTATTGTTGAGTTATGAGATAATTATTATGTTGAGTTGTTGTATATGTTCTATGTTGAGGCTTCGTATATTGAGATTCGTACTGGTTGTTCGTTGAGGGATGTTGATCCCAGGACTATTGTTGGTATTAATGGTTGTGTTGATCGTCTCATTGGGGGATGTTGATGGATATGGTCCTCGGCTTTGAGGTAATCTAAGTATTTGTTCAGTCATGTGGATAATTAGTATGTTGAGTTCTTGTATATGTTGAGGTTTCGTATAATGAGTCTCATATCGGTTATTCGTTGAGGGATGTTGATCCCAGGACTGTTGTATTGAGATCGTAGATCATGTTGGATTATCCTTTGGGGTTTGTGATCCCAGGATTGTTGTTTTGAATATTGATTAGTCGTGCCGACTTTTCTTTGTCAGATTGTCGTTCACTTCGATGAGTCTTTTGATCCTTATTGGATATGTAATTCTTGAGTTTCGTTGTCATGTTGCATCGTGACATATCTGGAGTCATATCTGCGTGCCGATTGGTTATTGTGTAGGATTTTTAGCTGGGCACATGATGGTTATGCGTGGATATTTCCGCATTGAACCGTGCACACGAGATGTAGTTCGTGAGGCTAATTAGGTACAAGACCACACGTGTATTTGATCGATACCCGGGGTGGCTTGTGCACGGACACATTTCCGGATCGGGCGTACTGTGACGTCCATCTTTTGAGCCATATTGTTGGGTCGTTCATAGTCCATGTATGATTGGATATGTTCGACGGTTTGCGACTGGTTGTTCATATGCCCGAGGGGTATGTTCGACAGTCAGAGTTATTTCTTGAGATCCATTATTGTTGATCATTTGGAGTCTACCTTGTTGAGGGTATTCTCGGTTATTGTTGGTCTTTTGTTGATCATTTGGAGTCTACCTTGTTGAGGGTATTCTCGGTTATTGTTGGTCTTTTGTTGATCATTTGGAGTCTACCTTGTTGAGGGTATTCTCGGTTATTGTTGGTCTTTTGTTGATCATTTGGAGTCTACCTTGTTGAGGGTATTCTCGGTTATAGTTGACCCTTTGTTGATCGTGTTTGTAGTTTACCTTGTTGAGGGTACTCTCGGTTATCGTTGATCCTTTGTTGATCGTATTGGAGCTATCATGTCGATGATATTCTCAGTGATGTATTGGTTGATCATTGTTATTGATCGTATGAGCATTCAGACTGTACGTCGATGTTTCGGGATTTGTATTCATTGTCATGTGATAGTTGATCTACAGAAATGTTGTGTATTATTGGTTTATCCAGATTGAGATTTGATTGTGTAATCCGACGAACAGGATTTGACACAGATTGGATTACTCCGTACTTGTGAGTTATGATAATGTTTTGAGGATTGTTGGTATTTTTGAAATTCAATACAGATAATTGTTGTTAGGTTCATTTCGTCATTCGAATATGCGAAATGTGGATTATGATAAGGATTGGATTATTATGGATTGGTAAGGTTATAACGGTAAGATTACTTTGGTAGTATTCTTACTATATTATTACATTGGTATGTAATTATTTATGATGATGTGATCGGTATCATTATTGAGTATTGTGGTTGACCCCGTCGTGGGCTTTCTTTTTAGGTACTCGGAGATCAAGCTAGTAGCGGTCGTGAAGGGATGAGCTTCCCGATGTGATACTGGCTGTGGCTTGTTTTCGGAGAATTGAGTATTCTATTCCGATCATTTATTTCCGCTGCAAATGTGTATTTTGAACTGCATTTATCCGCTGCGTGTGTATATTTCAAAATGGCTTTTCGGTATCTTTATCCGCTGTGTGTGTGTATTTTAAAAGGGCTTTTTGGAACTTTGCGAACTTGGGTTATTCCGTTAAACCTTTTCCTAAATTATTTTATCGGTACGTTTAAGGGGTGGCTTAACGTACACTTTGAACTGTCGAGATTTGGCATTTCGCTTTGTATTTTCAAATGGTATTCTATGACGGTATTTCAGAATTATGTTTTTGAAAATATTTGAGTATTTGCAAAATATTACCGTCATCATCCTTTTTGCATTTTTGAATTGGTTTTGTAAACGGTTTTTAGCCTGGTGGGTTCCGGCGCGGGACCCACGGCGCTGTAATATCCCGGATGGTTTTGGGGGTGTTACAATATATGAGTCAAGCATGATCACAACCAACTCAAAACTTCGATACGACAAATCCAAAATCATTGGGGCATTATAACAAACACATTGTAACCAATCTTGGATTGTTTACAACCAATATCAATTATATCCATACCAAACCTCCAATGAGTGATTCAATCCAACAAAACATCTTCAATACAATCAATAATCCAATATGCATACACAATTCGAGATTTCAACAACATCTAATCGAAACCCCCAAATCCAAATCAACATTCAAAGTGTTCTTCAAACAATCCTTCAATAATCCAATGAATATTCATACAAACTCATCATCATATGTATATCTCTTCATATATCATGATTATAACATCCAAAACATCATATTCCATCTTAAAATCGAAATCTAAGGTTTGGAGAAAATTACCTTTGAATTTCCAACCTCTCCGATCCATCGAAACTAGTGCTAATCGACTTCCCAAGCTCCACAAACGGATAAAGATGATTAATCCCGAACACACAAGTGTTTGATAATAATAAATCTCTCCAAAAAAGTCTCTCTCTCGGAACAAAAATGAAGAAGTGATGAAATGAGCATAAAAATCCCGTCCAAGCCTTTAAATACTGCGCAGAGTTACGGCCTTAACTCTGCCACCTTACGGTCATAACTTCCCAAGTCAACGGCATTACGACCGTAACAAAGCTTCGTCGAAAATACAATAATGCCCGCACTGTCCGAGTTATGGCCGTACCAAAGCCACCTTACGGCCGTATCCTACCGAACTTATGGCCGTAAGTTGTCTTCGTTGACAACACCTTCCTGCACAAACGATTTCATGCTACGGCCATAGTCTCCCATCATACGGCCGTACCTTCCTTCTTACGGCCGTAAGTTGTCTTCGTCCAGAAAGACACCAATTCCACGAATACATGTTACGGCCGTAATACATGATCAGTTACGGCCGTAACTCACTGCTGGAAATGACAAAATCCAACAACTCCGTCTTCTCATTACAAATGATGAATGATCCGACATACCATACATGTATGAATGTAATTAAGTCCAATAACATGAAATAGATGATACTTCCAACACAAGACTACCAATCACTATGATTATGATAATGCTCTCATCTCGATTCTCAAACGGAGTTGAATGACGATAGGTAACTGATACACGGCATAAAATACGCCAACGATGAATACAAATGAATGAACATGAAAGATGAATGATTATTAATGAGTGAAAATCTACTGAGTGACAATTACTGATTGATAATAAATGAATTTACAATCGGGTATTACACACATGTGCTGCATTACCATCCATTTTATTTGGTTTCTTTGGCAGCCTGCACTCAGCCACTCAATGACCCATCTTTTCACAGTTGTAGCACTTACCAAGGAATTCCTCTTTCTTTTTCGTAATTCCTCTTTTAGGTCCCAACTTGGTTCCCTTTCCATTGTTGCCTTTCTTGGATGTCTGTCCAGTTTCCACAATATTGGCCTTTGCCACAGCAGTATTTACCTTCTTCTCTGATCCTCTGTTGTCTTCCTCAATGCGAGGTTTAACGATCAGATCTTCCCTGCTCATCTCCTTGCGCTTGTGCCTGAGATAATTCTTGAAGTCTTTCCAAGTCGAGGGCAGTTTTTCAATCACATCAGCCACTTGGAAGGATTCGCTAATGACCATTCCTTCAGCATGGATTTCATGAATGATCACTTGTAGCTCTTGTACCTGACTGACCACAGTCTTGGAATCCACCATCTTATAGTCAAGAAACCGCCCAACAATCCACTTTTTGGCACCAGCATCCTCGATCTTGTACTTATGATTTAGTGAGTCCCATAATGCCTTGGCTGATTTAGCACTGCTATACACGTTGTATAGTGAATCGGCAAGGCCATTTATTACATAGTTCCAACATAGATAGTCAGAAGTTTTCCAAGCGTCAATTCGCCATCAAAGTCTGTTGGTCACTGTCTTCATATTTCGGCGCGTCCTCCTTAAGGAATCGAGACAAGCCTAGAGTGGTCAGATAGAACATCATCTTTTGTTGCCATCTCTTGAAATTCTGGCTGTTGAATTTCTCTGGTTTGTCAGCATGGTTGACCGGAAGCGAAACCGAATTACTTATCGGAACCGAAGCATAGTGGTTCACTAAAGCCGATCCAGTTTTCAGAGACGCACCTCCAGTCGCGGAAGCCGATCCAGTTTCTGAGGCGCACCTCCAGAAACGTCCGTAGACAGAGTTAGGTTTTGAGTAGGGATTGAAGCATCCATTGCATCCATTATGTCTTAAACTTTTGAAATAAATCTGTTTAATCAAGTAACAAAATTTGCTTTAAGATTGTTGGCAATAATAAAACGAATACTTGAATAAACAGTACAAAATCGAAAATTTATTTATTAAAACCCTGCAAAAAAGTGTCAGCGAAATTGCTGATGTCGAAAACGAATGAAAGTCGATGTTGAGTCCAGAAGATATGTCTCCTTAAAGCAGATTCGCCCTCACCATGGAGTGTAACGTCTGCCTCCCAAGATAAAACAACACCTTGATTCACTGAATCGATGATCCCTGCATCCTCAGCGAACTAGAATAAAATCTTTATACTATCACCGACACAAAGGAGAAGAAAAACGAAAAAGAAAAACTGGACCGAAAACTGCTCTGAAAATCGTAAAATTCGGACCCTCAAGCTGGGTATTTATAGGTGAAGACGAGAGAAAGACATGTGCTGGAGGAACTCTAAACCGATTAGGATTTGTATCTTTAATACTTATCCTAATTTGTTTAATTCGATAATTATCAACTGATATTTATCCAGATCCGAAAAATTCGGAATTTCTAATTGAGGTGGTTAAGCAAAATAAATTTATTGCCCAATAAAATTGCAGTAAAAAGATAACTTCTAGACGCCGAGACATTTTGCCCAAATCGCCCTTCGACCCGAACCGAGCCGGCCGACCGGTCGGACGGGCGGCGGCAGCGACGCGCGCGTGTGCGCGAGGGGTGCCCAGTCACACATCCACTCACGTCTTACTTGTTGTGAACAAGAGTTTGTTCACATCACCTTATATACTCATAATTTTTCTCATATTTTTTCAATGTGGGATAGAATCCCAAACCCATTCCGAAATGATTCACTTTGGAACATTATATCTCATTCACACATCAATCATTTTGTGTGTTCTTACATGTTTTGGAAATCTCTTACGGAGTACTACGTATTCCAACTAAGTCCCGACTTTAACTCATAGTCGAGCCACTCAAAATTGCCTCTCAAGTGGGCTGCTCAAAACAACCAATTTCCTCTCTTTTTTCCTATATATATATATATAATGATTACAACTTCCTAAATTGCAGTTACTGTTGTGCATGCATTCTAAATATCGCCTAGAACAAATGCTTCACGACCTGCCATGCTCTAATATGTATTTACCATTTTGTCCTTGTATTTGGTGCGGGAAAAAAATTGAGAATGACTATTGATTTTATATATAGATAGATTCTTAAATTATTTGCCGCATTATCATAATCTATACTTCTATTAAAAGAGAGTAGTGACATATGTCACTTTATAAGTTTTTTAATTTTTTATTTTAAAATATAGTTTATATATAAAGATGTATCCTTAAATTCCCAAAAAAATTCTAGATATGTATTGTGGGAGTTTTATTCCACAACTTACATTCATCTACCAATAAAAAAATCTTTCCTTTTTTTTAGCTTAAAATTTTAAATGTTTATAATTTTTTAAATCAAGTTTATTTTTAATGAAAAATATATCAAATTAATTTTGATTTCACAATTTTCAACTAGACATCCATATGAATATAATAAATTTGATGGATTTACAATAGTGACTGATTGCACAAAAAGATTATATTAGAAAAACTATGAATATTTATTTTCAGTAAAATTAATTGATGCAAAATAAAAATATATTAACTCATTTATTGCTTACATAAAAAATATATTATAATATTTATTTAATTATAATAACTAAACATAATAAAACATACACTGCACACACACATATATTAAGACTTAATCACATATTACTTTCTTCCCTAAAATTTATTCCTACTTTTTCTCGGTATGTCCAGAAAATTTGTTTATGTAATGGACACTAATTGAGTTAACACTCCGCTAATGTGGTACTCTTTTTTAAATTATATTACACCCCATAATACACTCAATAAGTTTTTTATTAATATTACGCTAATATGATATTCATGTCGAATATCATCAAAAATAAATTTAGCATATCGAGAAATTATTTTCTAATAAGAGAATATCTTATGCGGTGCATCGAAAAAACCACGGGAAACCGCGTGCCGTGTTTCTTTGGCTGTTTCGTGGTGGGCGCGCGGCCAATTAAATATGGGCTGGCCGGCAGTTCTAAGATTCCAGAACAAATATTACCATACGACAAACAACCAACTGTAGACTGTCGTTTTATTATTATTCTTTCAATTAATGAATGCACAAGCACAACATCACAATGGAGCATTAATTAATTTATGAACTAACAGCCAATCTGACTCTCACATCTCATCACTCCAGTCCAGAGCACCCACATTGGTAGCAAATAGTATTTCTCAAAATGTGATCCAACAGTATAGTGCTACTATTATATAGCTAAAAATTAAATCATGCGCAGTCAATTTTTTATTCATAATTATTTTTTTATAATAACAAAAAAATACTTAAAATTAGTTATTTTCATGCTTTAAAATTAATAAATATAAATTATTATAAAGAATATTTTTTTGCTAGTTCATATTAAAAAAGAATGAAAATGATAAAAAGTTTATTACTTATTATGTTTAATGTATTATTAATTGCATCTTTGTGAATTAGGCACAAATAAATAGACGTCAATTACGATATCTAAAATGTTATACACAGTAGAAAAAAAAACAGTTTTCTTTATGGAACATTCATACGTAGTGCATTAATTATTAATCCATCGACACGTGACGTGTATGTGGGGTGCTCCACATAGTGCATCATGGACAGAACATCTGCACCCCACATATACGCCACATGTCGATGGATAAGCAGGGGATGCATTATGTGGGAATGCTCCATGGACGAAACCCAAAAAACGTATAATCTTGGGGTGAGTTTTGGGTGAAGTTGGGAGGATTTGAGTCGTGGAAGTAGTTACGAAAAATGTTTTGGCGGTAATAATATACTCCTATTCCAATCAAAAGTTGACAGATGATGTATATTTTATATATTTTAAATAATGACCGATATAAATAATAATGATAAATATATGGTGCAGATTAAAAAATAAAAAGATGATTGTTCGATTTGATCGTGAAAAAAGTGATACATATAAACTTACTAACTGGTCAATTTATTAAGAAAAATGTAAATATTTGGACGAGACTAACAGAGTATAGAATTTGGATACTTAGTAGGCATTTCCTCGAGCCAAACATGATTAACATTGTTTACAAAAATTACGAAAATTATTTTCACAATTATCCATAATAGGACAAACTAAGAGCATTTTTACTTTCGCCGAATGGAATTGAATCAATTCCACTTCTGGTGTTTACTTGCAAGTGAAATTTGAAATTAAATGTGTTTACCATCAAATCAGGAATTGATTCCTCTATTTGTTGGAATCTGATACCCAGAGGGGTATGTATTTGGAATCCCTCATCTGAAATCAACTTTTTTTTAAGAATGTCCTGACTAAAATTTTATAATTTCAAAAGTAAAGAGATATCATGACAATTTATTTTATTCTGATTCATGGCTCATTCCTAATGATTACTAAACATGTGAATGATAATAGTTCAATTCCATACTTATCCATTCTAGTTCTTTTTAATAAGATGGACTAAAATCAGTTTAATAATGGTTCAAGTTTCGCTCAAGTATTTGAGCAAACAATACTCGCTTAGTTTAAGCGAATTTGTGAACAAAATTGGCCATATATATATATATATATATTCACTATTAATCTTCATTATTTATTGTTGTTATTGTGATTTAGTTCTACATTCCTATTTTAAGAATAGATTCCCATTTGAACCTATATATATATATATATATATATATATATAGGACGGTTCACATGCGCATTAGTGCGTACGCATTTGTGAACTTCCGTCCAAATTAACGGACTATATAGAACGGACGTCCGAATTAACAAATCTGTTGCTTTTAAATATAATTGGCCCACTTCTGCGCATGTGAACAAAACAAAGGAATGGGACCACTTCTTTTTATAAAGAAAATAGAGGACAGACCAATTCAATTCTACTTGACCAAAATTTCGGCTAAAAAGTAGTAATTAGCTGTGGGCCCATAAAGAAAAAAGATGCCATACCAATTCAAGTTGACAAAAATCCCGAAAAAATCGTCCCCCTCTCAGAAAAAAATTGGTAGTTCTGTGTCTCCCAAAAAAATCCTCCCGCCGGCCAGCATCCACCTCTCTGGAACGAAGGTAACGACGCCATCTCTCACTCTCTCTTTCTCTCTATCTCGCTCTATCTCTCTCTCACTCGCTCTGTATTGAGTTTTGCCCTAAATTGTGGATGCGATTTTTTATGAGAATTTGAATGCAATTGACATTTGCATGCGGTTTTTTTCAAATCTTTCATGTATTTACATTTATATTGACAATTTAATATGATTGATAATTGAATGCGATTTTTCTGAGAGTCCACATTTGATGGAGGTTTTTGTAACAGCTTTTCTAAAAAATTTTATTCCGTTTTTTACCAAAAAATCGTGTATTGATATTTATATTTTTTTTGTATATAGATTGTGCAAAATGGAATCTTTCGACAATGATAATGAAGCTGCAGGTAGTTGTGATAATTATGCTAATGAACCCGGTTCAGATTTAAACTTCGATGAAAAAAGTTTGTTATACACTCCTCAAGTTCCTCCTGAGCTAAAGCCTGAAAAAGGGCAAGAGTTTGAGACATTAGATGATATTGTGACATTCTACAATGCTTATGCTAAAGCAGGTGGGTTTAGTGTACGTAGTTGGACTTCACAGAAAGTGGACATTCTTTTTTCAAAAAATTTGTTTCGAAAGATTGTTCATTGGTGGATTTTTTGATACAGTTTGGAAGGGGACTTGTACGACAACGACACGAAGAGTTGATGGCCGATCACAAGGATATCATTGAGAAGCCTAAAATTAGAATAAATCATGACTTCTTGTTGCAAATGGTTGACATTTATACAAATGAAGTGTACTACAAGTTTGAGGATGAAGTTTGTGATAGCTTTAACTACAAGTTCCAAATAGTGAGGAATTCAGAAAGTCACTGTGTGTATCAAATTCAAAGAACCCGATCAGTTGAATCAAACAAAGCTCGCGAAATTATTTACGACAAGGCTTCAGATTTTGCTTCTTGCGGTTGTAGAAAATTTGAAAGTGGTGGAATCCCATGCAAGCACATCATCGCTTATTTTCAGAAATTTGATGATCTTGAAAAATTGCCCGATAAATACATCTGCAATCGGTGGACCAAATCTGCGAAACATGGGACAGTGGTGGATGCAAGTGGCGTTGACATATCCGACGATAAATCTTATAACTTGCTTCGAAGTCAATTTATGCAATGCTCTTCAGAATTAGTTGACAAAGCCTTGGTATGTGGAGAAACAAGGAAGATTTTTCTCGATGGAGTTCGTATTATACATGAGCAGCTTGACCAATTTGTTAGTAGCCGCGTAGGCATAGAGGCCCCCATCGAGAAAAGATATCTCTTAGGTAGTAATCGAACAAGTGATGCTGTTAGTGTGCATGCTTCTGTTAATGTTCAAAGTAGTTTTAATGAACCCGATCAAGTACGAGCAAAAGGGTGTGGTCGAAGGTTGAAAGGAGGACGAGAGAAGGCAGTGATAAAGGCTAAAAATAAAAAAGTTAGACGTTGTCATGGGTGTGGTAAAGTGGGCCAAGCACATGATAAACGTTATTATCCGACACTTACGAAACCGACACTTGAGGAGGATGTTCAGTTCGAGGCGGGAAATGAGTCTACAACGGATGATGGGGAAGATATAACTCTGTATTAAAAAAAAATTAGGATGTTATATTATATTTGTTTCTTTTACTTTAAGTTTATTGTGAGGATATTCATTTTGATTGTAATGAAATGTTCATTTTCAGTTTAATTGTTTTAAGTTTATTAATTGTTGCAAGGTATTGTTTATAAAATTTTCAGATGCTTGCATAACAGGAATGAACAGACTGAATTCCATATGCACTACCAAAACAAGAAAATAAAATTTTAAATAATGTCAATACAAACTCGTTCCAATCTAATAATCCCAAAAACTGATTTAAATACAGTAAGATACATTACGACATAGCTTTTATGGCCAAGAAGGTAGACAATATGAAAGATAAAATTATTAACAACTTCCAAGGCATTATTTCACGCTTAGAATCAACTTCACCAACAACCGAAACACGCGACGTACTACATTCATCCATTACTGTAATGTTATTTGATGATCGTTGAATTGACGATATATTGCACCAGCCCAAGAAGGTACCGCATCTTTGCCTTTTGCACGAGTAGTACATCCTACCTCGATTGTTGTTTTTATTTGATTTCGTTATTTTCACATCTGCTATCTCGCCGCATTCGCATTGTTTTAACACGAATCTAACATCCACAGGAATGGTTGAATTATCGTCTACGATTGATCACGAAGCCATTTCAATCTACACGGAAGCAGCACATCATAAATTATATGAATAACAAAAATAATACATTTGGAAGCAGCAAAAGTAGGTGTCAGAATATTATCAGTTTTTTATGTTCTTCAAGTAACCCCCATCGCAAAGACTGTGTCTCCATATGTCGAGGGAAAACCAAAAAAAAAAAGAGTACTCCCAAAAAACAAAACAAATTATTCATCACAATCGACGAAAAAAAAGACACACCAGGCGATCTGAAGAATCAAGCGGAAGTAGCACACACAAAGATCGCATAGATATAAAGAATCAATTAAAAATTAAGTAATCAGAAATTCTGAATAATCAACCGAATTTTTTCAGAAATAAAGATTATCAGGAAAATCATATTTTGATTTTATCGAAAAAATTGCATACAGATTTACAGATAAGCCGCAAACAAATTGTAAGTAAAATCGAGAAATTGAATAGAGAGAGAGAGAGAGAGAGAGGAGTACCTTCGTTCCAGAGATGGCGGCGATGGCCGGCGGGATGGTACGACCACGTCGACCAAGACCGACGACAGTGAAGTGTGGAAAGAAAATGTGACTTCTGCAACACAGGTGTTCAATTATAAAAATTGGACGGTCCACACGTCAATTATAAAAAAAAGTAGAAACATTATGCTGCAATCTTGAACCACGCGCCTGCATATTTCTGTCTGCAATTTTGAATAAAAGATGCTATAAGTCCAATAGAGGACGGTTCACATCTCTAAAAGTGGGCCAATTATATTTAAAAGCAACAGAATATTTAAAAGCAACAGATTTGTTAATTCGGACGTCCGTTCTTTATAGTCCATTAATTTGGACGGAAGTTCACAAATGCGTACGCACTAATGCGCATGTGAACCGTCCTCTATATATATATATATATATATATATATATAGATAGATAGAGAGAGAGAGAGAGGATCGATTAAATGAGAATGATTTCTTGAGTAAGAAATAAGAATAAATTTGAACTATGATCTTTGTATGATCTACGATACAAATTAGATTATGCACAAAAAATATGCACTTCATGCAATAAAATATCAAGCATTAAAATTATGCATTATATGAATCAAAATTTCGATGCATTAAAACAATGTATCCATGCAAATGTTCTCATGTGAATAAATCTTGGTTATTCATTTAACCAAAATTTATGTACCAAACGCATTCTTATTTCTTAAGTTAAAACTCATCACCACCATATATATATATATATATATATATATATATAATATGAGTAAATCCACTCCTTTAACCATTTTTCCATAGTCAATGACAATATTTGTCAAGGGACTTAGTTTGTATAAATTATAGCCAAAAAGGTACAAATTCTAGCAAAAAGGGACATGATTGGACCAATATACCCTTACTTTTCAATAAATTAACCCACTTTATCTCTCTCCTTAACTTTTCTGAATTTCTGGGTTACGACGTGTGTATTTCGTACCGTCTCGTTACCATGTGTTGTTTACCTTCTGTGTTATTGTATCGTAACTGCGTATCTTATTTACCATATTGGAATTGTACATGAGATACCAGTAAGCGGATATGATATTTGTTTTTCGTTACATTCGTTACATTACCCGGTTAATAATTGATCATTTATTATTTATTTTTCGTTACGTTTCGTTATGTTCGTTACCAATATAGTAACATGTTAAGTTTAAATGGTACACTTGGTAAGAAATTACAATTTCTTACCAATATACCAGAACCTCATTAAGACAGATACTAGTTCATTGTTGGAAATACGGTTACATTAATACGAAGTCATTAATTCGTAACTTCGTACTAGTTACACTTGGTAAGAAGTTACAATTTCTTACCAATATACCAGCACCCCATTAAGACAGATACTAATTCGTAGCTGGAAATAGTTACGGTTACACTAATACGAAGTCATTAATTCATAACTTCGTACTAGTTACACTTGGTAAGAAGTTACAATTTCTTACCAATATACCAGAGTGTAAACAGTGACACCCTTCTAATTCGTAGCTGGAAATAGTTACGGTTACACTAATACGAAGTCATTAATTCGTAACTCGTACATGTTGACGACATCATCTTGACTGTAAAGAGTGACACCCTTACAAATTCATCTCTCAGCTCCATAGTAAAAAGAAAAACTACAACCAGTAACAAAACGAATAGATCTGAAATTTAAAAATGAGATAAGAACACAAAAGGAAGGCGGCGGCGCTGGGGGTCGACGACGGAGCAGCAGCAGAAGGAAGGCAGCGGCGTTGGAGAGGGAGGTTCAGATCGACGGAGAAGGCATCGTCGAAGACGCGTTGAAGCTGCTGGCGGTCGTAGGACAGGAAAGACCGGAGCTCCGACGAAGTCGGCGCCGGAAGAAACTAGGGTTCCGGTTGCAACGACGCGGCAATGGTGTTGGATCTACAGACGGTGCAACTTCAGCGGCGGCGGCGGCTAGATCCAGAATCGACGGCGATGCAGCGGCGGCGGAAAGAACTGGAACTCCGACGAAGTCAGCTCCGGAAATAGCTAGGTTCCGGCGAGATCTGGAGATGGTTGTGAGAGCCATGGTGGTCACCTGAGAACATGGCCGACGACGGTGATGGGTGGCGCGGCCGTTCGACGGGGAGGGAGGGCTCGAGAGAGAGGAGAGATGAGAGAGAGAAAATATAAAAATGAGAGAGAGAGAGTCAGTCGGGGGGAAATGAGGGAGAGAGAGAGGCCAGGGGAAATAAGGAAGACCATGGGTAAATTGGTCCAAATTTGTTCTTTTTAGCTATAATTTGTACAAACTAAGTTGCATGACAAATATTACAATCTACTAAGCTATGTGGCTAGATTATGTTTTCTATATATATATATATATATATATATATATATATATATATTACCTAATGTTGTTTTTGCTAACATATTAAAATATTCATAATTTTTTATCTTGAGCGACCCACAAGAGTGAGCCAATTTTGACCCACTAAACTCAATCCTTTGCGAAATATATTTGTAATGATGATACAATTTTCGCTCAAACTCTTAAAGGTTTGATTGGACGGGAGGTTTAGAGGGGTTGGTAAGAGGGGAGAGTTAGTAAGGGAGAGTTAGTAAGGGTTGGTAGAGGAGAGTTAGTAAGGGTTTTTAGAAATCTTTGTTTGGGAGAGGGAAGAGTTAGAGGCTGTTTACTTTTTTTTCCATTAATACCTGAATGGATTAAGCTGTCTGGGTGGATTAATCTGTATGATTTGAAAAAATATCCTATTGTTTCTTTCTTTTCTGAATGAACTATCTGAATGACAAAAATGACCATTTTACCCCTCAATATGAATTAAGTCCTTTTTGATAAATGACGTATTGAGCATTTTAGTTTATATAATCAATTTAAATTATATGACATAATATTTATTTTAATTTATATTATAATATATATTCATAAATCATATTATAATTTTCAGGTATATTTAAATAATCAGACAATATTTTATAAATATATTAAGTTATATTTAAATATATATAGTTATATTAATTTTTTAATAGTCAATATAAAAAAATCAATTTAAATAATATAACATAATATATATTTTAATTTATATTATAATATATATTCATAAATCATATTATAATTTTTAGATATATTTAAATAATCAGACAATATTTTTATAAATACATTAAGTTATATTTTAATATATATATATATTTATATTAATTTTTTAATAATCAATATAAAAAATCAATTTAAATAATATAACATAATATATATTTTAATTTATATTATAATATATATTCATAAATTATATTATAATTTTCAGATATATTTTAATAATTAGACAATAGTTTTATAAATATATTAAGTTATATTTTAATATATAATTATATTATTTTTTTAATAGTTAATATAAAAAAAATCAATTTATATAATATAACATAATATATATTTTAATTTATATTATAATATGTATTCATAAATCATATTATAATTTTTAGGTATATGTAAATAATCAGACAATATTATTATATATATATATTAAGTTATATTTTATCATATATAGTTATATTAATTTTTTAATAGTCAATATAAAAAAAATCAATTTATATAATATAAAATAATATATATTTTAATTTATATTATAATATATTTATATTCATAAATCATATTATAATTTTCAGGTATATTTAAGTAATCAGACAATATTTTTATAAATATATTAAGTTATATTTTATTATATATAGTTATATTAATTTTTTTAATAGTCAATATAAAAAAAATCAATTTATATAATATAAAACAATATATATTTTAATTTATATTATAATATACTTATATTCATAAATTATATTATAATTTTTAGGTATATTGAAATAATCGATAATATTTTTATAAATATATTAAGTTATATTTTAATATATAGTTATATTAATGTTTTATCAATAAATATCTTATATTTTATGAATTTTAAATGTATAATATTAATATATATTTTAAATTTATATTATATATACTTAATTATAATTAAGATTATATGATAATTTATACTATATATACTCAATTCTTTTATTATTAAAGAGGGTAATTTTGGTATATTGGGGAAGTATTTCTGTCTTAATGGTAAGGACACCCCAAAAGTTGCTTAATGAAAAAGACATTATTAAGATCATTAAGTAGAAAGTAAACAACAAAATATAGCTGATTGATTAAGCTGATTAAACATTAAGCTGATTAAGTAAAAAGTAAACAGGCCCTTAGTAAGAGTTATTAGAAATCCTTGGAAGATAAAAAAATTAGAAGGTAAGCAAGGGTTTGAAAAGATTTATAAAGGTTTGTTTTATATAGGTTTTGTTCTAATTTTCAACCCACCCATTTGGTGGGTTTGGAAGGGTTAGAAATTATCCTTCCTTTTCCTTCTTACCCCTTCCTTCCCCTTCCTTCCCCTTTTCTACATTTCCCTATCCTTCCTTTATTTATCCTTCCTTACTCTCCATCCAATCAAGCCATAAATGGAGTATTGATGAATTTTCATGCTTAAGCATCGATTGGTTAGCTTATTATTTTACGCTGAGTTGAGAAACTTGAATTTTTTGTTCTTCTTCATGATTAGTAGGAATTCATTGTAATATGGTATCTATCAGTTTCTACCGAAATTTAGCGGCACCAGAATTTCTATGAATTTCTATCTAAACCTAGAAATATTCGACTGTTGTGGAGAGGCAAAAACATGAGATTGGAATCCGCATAAATTATGAGCCGACGGACTAACACTCTAAGTCTGAGGACCTATCAAATGGAGAATATCACTGACTTTGTGAGTAAACTTGTGAGTGAAACTTGATCGGAATAAATATATTTTAATTCTGTATTGCTCCAAAAGATGTTGTTTGTGCCAAAATTTGAAAATTGTTCCTAATTTTCTGCTCTAATCAAGTCCGATATTGTATGATAGTCTGCACTTTATTTTTTTTTTTGAAAGAAGTATACATGTCTCCATAATTTATCTCCCTATACTTGGGCCAAAAAGAATCACTTTTATGGCATATTTACTTGATAGAATAAAATAAGTCATGAATAAAAATAAATCATGAATGGTATTACATGTTCTCCTATGCGAGGCACCGCATAAAATATTCTCTTATTAAAAAATATTTCTCGATCTCTAACTTTATTTTTGATGATATTCGACATGAGTATCATATTAACGTAATATCAATAAAGGACTTATTGAGTGTATTATGAAGTTTAATATAATTCAACAAAGATTACCAAATTAACGGAGTGTTAAGTCAATTAGTGTCCATTACATAAACGGAACATACCGAAAAAAGTAGGAACAAATTTTGGGGACGAAAATAGTATGTTATTAAGTCTTAATATATGCGTGTGTGCAATGTATGTTTTTATTATTTTTAGTTATTATAATTAAATAAATATCATAATTTATTTTTTATGTAAGCAATATGAGTCTGAAATCTAATTTCATAAAAATGAGTTAATATATTTTTATTTTGCATCAATTAATTTATTGAAAATTAATGTTCATATTTTTTTAATATAATTTTTTTGTGCAATCGGTCATTACTGTAAATCCATCAAATTTATTATATTCATATGAATGTCTAGTTAAAAATTATGAAACAAAAACTAATTTTATAAATTTTTTATTAAAAATAAACATGAAATAAAAAATTCTAAACATTTAAAATTTTAAGCTAAAAAATAAAGAAAGAATTTTTTTATCGATAGATGAAGTGTAAGTTGTGAAATAAAACTCACACAATACATATTGATTTTTTTATTAGAAATTTAAGATTATAGATTGAGTCAGCCAATTGTGAGTGCGTTTTCCGACACAACGCAAAGCTGGGCTATTTGTCATTTGACTCATGTTCATTAGATTCTTCACTTCGCTGGTTTTTTTTTTTTTTTTTGAAAAGTTAATAAGGTTTGATTGAATTTGATAGATTAAAAACAAATGATGTGATTATTTGATTGGGTGTGAGAGTTACATTAATAATAACTATAAAAAGTTGCTATTTAAAAATTTCTAAAAAGTAATATACAACTTTAATCATTAATACTTCATCCGTTCTTTTATTATTGCAACATGTTGACTTTTACACTATTCACATACTCTCTTTTGACCATATTTTGTGATTTATACATATGAAAAAATATAGTCATGTGAGATCTTGTTAGATTCATCTCGAAATATACTTTCCAAATATCAACTTTTTATAATTTTTAAAAATAAAAAATTGAAGATATTAATAATCAAAATTGTGTATTGACAAACGTGAAAGTCCAAATATTACAGTTATAAGAGAACAAAGTAGTATTATATTAGTAATAATTATAAAAGGTTGCTATTTAAAAATTTGTATATCGGGATGACAAAATTATATGCAAGTACAATTTTTTCTTATGTCGAGAGGAAGTATTTATCATATATTAATGGTTGCGGATTGGACTATAATCAAATCGATTTGAAAATTCTCATTAAAACGAAATAAAATATGTTAAAACCCCCCAAAACATTTAAGTAAATATAGAAATACTCGAAAAAAAATCAGTATCATCTACTCTTAACAAGCTCTAAGTGGCTTCCCGCAAAGGCAATCATTGTAAGCAAACGACGACGCTCCGAGATGATCAAACGGCGAACCTGCCGGAATTGCTCCGCATAGGTGGTTATGACTGACGTCGAGGTGTCCGATATACATCGCCGATGATATCGATTTCGGAATTCTCCCTTTCAACTTATTGTACGACAAATCGATCGCCGTGAAATACGAGCTCGGACCGAACGCATCTGGAATGTAACCCTCAATAGCGTTCCTGCTCAAGTTTATTATGCTAATACGCGAACTAAACAAAGTTGGAGGAATCTGGCCCGACAATTGGTTACCGTCGAGATTTAGTGTCGCCAGAACTGCCATTTTACCTAGAGAAGCTGGAATCGGGCCGGAGAGCAAGTTCAAGGAGAGATCCAGATCCGAGAGGCGGTAGATGTAAGAGAATGAGTTCGGGATCGGGCCGTTTAGTTTGTTCTTGCTAAGTAAAGCCCGACTCAACATTCTCAAGTTCCCAAAATGTATCGGAATCGTACCCGAAATTTTGTTGCCTCGAATATCCAGATGCATTAAAGAGGATAAATTGGTCAGCGAGCGAGGGATAGTGCCTGACAGCTGGTTATCCGCCACGTTCAACACGGTGAGTCGACTCAGTCGGCCGATGTCCACCGGGATCTCGCCTGTGAGCTTGTTCCCAATCAAGTCCACGGTCCGAAGAAAAGGCAAAGAAGCAATGCACGGCGGGATTGGACCAGAAATGCCCTTCCAATCTGCGATTGTGAGGCTGGAGAGCCTTTCGAGCTGGCAGATGGCCGGGGAAATGAAGCCGGTCATGTACCCGGTTCGGCGGCCCTTACGAAAAATTGGGTCCTCGGATTCACCCCGAAGGTTGATGTCGGCGACCCGGTGAGTCTCCGGGTCGCAACTCACTCCGTACCAATTGCGGCAACAGTGGTCGCCACTCCACGAGTTGAAAATTCCAAAGTATGGCTCCTTTAGGGCAGCCCGGAAGGCTAAAAGAGCTGCCCGATCGGACGGCGGGCAGGCGTTAGATATGGAAGATAAAGACGAGAGTATTATGGCTGATAACGCGAAGAAAAAGATGGTAGCCATTGATGAGTGAATAAAGCGTCTAGTCTCTCTCTCTCTCTCTCTCTTCCTCACTCTCACTTCTCTCTCTAAAACTCAGTTTTTACAGTGACAGTTTTGCATCTGGGTGTGATACTTTTAACTTTAACTAACGTCCCGGAATTCCTGCAATGTCATGCAGGTTAACGAGTGGAATGGCTGGGTTTATATAGGCGCGGATACATTAAATGGCGATCTTGCCCCCACGTGTGTTGTGTGAATACCAGTCTACAAGTCAACATGGTTTGGGGATAAGATGGAGACAGATGTGATAGAGTGACAGATCAAATCATATAAATGTAATGATTTTTTTTAAGAAAAAATGTAGATAAATACATGAACTTTGCTCCTTCTTTCATCTTGTGCATGATTTTTTAATTTTTCTCATAAAATCACTAACTTTCGATCTCGTTCAATTTTTCCCTAGTCTTAAATTTCGCCCAAATTGAATTTGACGTGGCGTTGATGTGGCAACCGGGCATGTGTCAACCTCTCTTCCATCCGAGAAATTAAAGGGAAAAATGCACAGAAATACATGAACTTTGCTCATTTTTTCATTTTGCGCATTATTTTTTAATTTTTTTCATAAAATCACCAACTTTCGATTTTGTTCAATTTTTTCGTAATTCTAAATTCTATAAACATATTTTTATCTTTTTAACAATACTCTCCTCTTGGAATATTTACCATGCTTTTGAATTTACTGCATTAGCTGCAAATCTGAAAAGAACAAAGTAGGAGACAAATTCGTTAGTGACGCAATCTGCAAACAATATGAGTGGATGTGTGACTAGGCGCCCCTCGCGCACAGACGCGCGCGCCGCCGCCGTTCGTCCGGTCGGCTCGGGTCGGTCGAAGGGCGATTTGGGCGAAATGTCTCGGCGTCTCGAAGTTATCTTTTTACTGTAATTTTATTCGGTAAAAATTTATTTTACTGAAACACCTCAATTATAAATTCCGAATTTTGGTTAATTCCGATGTTGCTTATATGTTTTAGTTAATTCCGGGGAATTCATGTAAATACCTCAAGCATAAATTCCGATGTTGCTCATATATTTTATCTTGGGAGGCAGACACTATACACTACGCTGGGAGCGAATTTGCTTTAAAGAGACAGAAATTCTGGACTCAACATCGCCCATCTTCGGATTTAGTTCTTTGATTTTATATATATTGTTTGCACATTGCGTCACTAACGAATCTGTCTCCTACTTTGTTCTTTTCAAATTTGTAGCTAATACAGTAAATTCAAAAGTATGGTAAATATTCCAACAGTAGAGTGTTGTTAAAAAACTAAAAATATGTTTATAGAATTTAAAATTAGGAACAAATTGAACAAAATCGAAAGTTGGTGATTTTATGAAAAAAAAATTAAAAAGTTACGCGCAAAATGAAAGAATGAGCAAATTCATATATTTCTGTGTATTTTTCCCTTTAATTTTCCGGATGGAAGAGAGGTTAACACATGCCTGGTTGCCACATCAGCGCCATGTCAGATTCAATTTGGGCGAAATTTAAGACTAGGGAAAAATTGAACGAAATCGAAAGTTAGTGATTTTATGCAAAATGAAAGAAAGAACAAAATTCATGTATTTCTGTGCATTTTTCCTTTTTTTTTTTGAATTCTTTCTCAAGGTTAAAAGTTTTTTTTTTATTTTTTTTATTTATTTATTTTTTTTTTGAGTCGGGATCATATCAAATTTTATAGATAACAGAGGGAGGTCTAGGAAATACCCACAGCCCACGAAGAATACAAACTCAATGTCCCAAAGAGGACTGGCTAAATTAAAATTAGCACATAATTGATTTTTTTTTACCTGCAATCAACTCCATATTCTAGTCTTAATATCCTCGACTAATGTTATAATTTGTGGCCCAAAGATGGTCCAATTTTTTACCACCCCCAATCTAAATCTAACAGTCTGTTTGGCAGTTGCTGAATGATTTAGTGCAGAATGGTTGAGAGCCTCTGTATGGTTGAGTGTAGAATGAAATTTGGTTGTTTGGTAACTGTTCTGAATGGTAACTATGAATGGTAACAAATTACCATTTTACCCTTTTGTATAAAAGTAGCGATTAAAAATCCCATTTTTCCTCCCCTTGCGTACCAAAATCCCTCATTTTTATAAATAAAAACCCTAATTTTTATAAATAATTATGTATAATATTTTTAAATTTAATTCATTTAAAATAATAATAATAATAATTATTATTATGTATAATATTTTTAAATTTAATTCATTTAAAATAATAATAATAATATTTATGTATAATATTATTAATTTAATTCATTTGAAATAATAATAATAATTATGCATAATATTTTTAATTTAATTCATTTAAAATAATAATAATAATTATGTATAATATTTTTTAATTTAATTCATTAGAAAATTATAATAATAATTATGGCTAATATTTTTTATTTAAATTCATTTAAAAATAATAATAATAATTATGAATAATAATTCTAAATTTAAGAGGAGGGTAAATCGGAAATTGTTTTTATCTTAATGGTTGAGAGAGAGTATGAATCTTAATGGTTAAGAGGTTATTATGGCAATTTAAGAGGTCATATTTTTTTCTTAACAAATTCCGCCTCTTAAGATTGAGTTAGCAGCCTTAACGTAACCATTAAAATGAAACAAATGTTCTAAGAGATTGTTTGATCAGAGGGATTTAGAGGGAAAGAAGGAGAAGAGATGGATTTTAAGTAAAAATTTTATTTGGTTCATAAAAACAGAGGGGAGGAGATGGAAAATTGTAATTCATTTCCCATCTCTTTCTTTATTTTACTTCCCCTCCAATATGACTGGGATTTGGAGGGGGAGAAAAAACTAATTTATGTAATTAATTAAATAACCTCACTTAACTTTTAATATAAAATATAAAAACAAATATATTAAGAGTATACTAGTCTAATTTGATTTATTTTCACCCCAATTCATTCTATGCATCAAACAAGGCACTTGATTGATTTATCGGATCGGATTCGGATCAATCCGAATTCGAAAACCAATTTTTTTCAAAAAATATTTTTAGGAAAATAACCCCATTTACCAAAATAAAACAAAAATTTAAGGATGAGTGAAAACATACAAACCTTTTCAGTTTCCACAAACTAACAAACATAATCAAACTCCAAATCAAATCCATATCCAACACAATAAATAGCAACATCTCTAAATAATCAACAAAACACAAAGTATTAGAAGTTCGAAGTTCAAGTTCAAATAAGGATTACATTCCATTGAAATTAAAAATTGGATTGATCGGATCTCGGATCAACTAACAGGTATAATATAAATGTATTTTTTTTGATATATTTCAGATGGATTGGATTAATCCGAAAATCCACGAATTTATTCCGATCCAATCCGAAATCTAAATATTCATAATCAAAAATCCGATCCGAACCTACTGGGTTAGATTAGTTCGGATCGAATTTTTGGATTTCGGATCGAATTTTTGAATTCGGACTAAATGCACACCCCTATCTAATTGAAAAGGCTTCTAAAATGAGCCTTTTGAAAATCAGAGGATTGAACCCAATCATCTCATTCAAAAAGCTCCCAACCAAACATCAAAATTAAAGGTTTATAAAGTCAAATGTCTAAATTTTTTCAAACCTCTAAATTTGGTTCAAAAAGCTGTTTACCAAACGACGCCTATGACCCTGTTTGGCAATCAGCTGGCTGATTGATTAGCTGGTTTGACTAGCATTTTGTAGTAGCTATTTGTATAAAAGTATTTGTTAAATAACTAATAGCTCATAGCTACTCAATTGTGTAAAATGACCAACAAGGACGTTCAACCAATTTACTATTTTGATGATTTCTATATTCTCACTTATTTAAAAATAAATATTATTGCAATAAACTCATATTTTAATTTATAGAACATAAGACAATAATTTAAAATTATTGTATAAATATAAATACATATTTCATTAAAATAAAGGTATTTCCTGAAATTGGGAACTTTAGGGGAATAGAAAATTTCATTAAATTTGAACAAAATATTATTGGACTAGAAAAATCTAAATTTTACTTTATTGTTGAGTCATATAAATATTTTCCTAATACCTAATTTTTATGTAGTGATAATCAAATATTTAATAATTTACTGTAATAGTACAACTCTATAAAATTGAGATAGAAATTTACATGCACCATTTAATCGTATTCGTGTTATATTAGTTTATTAATTAAAATTTTGATTTGAAATTTATGATTAAGAGAAATATTACAATTTTATAAATATGTAGGGATAAATAAGTCTTTTCAACTTATTTATTGAATAAGCTAATTGAAAAAGCTCCTAAAATGAGCTTTTTGAAAATTAGAGGATTGAGTATGTTGGGAAAAATAATACCCCGTGTTTAGATAAATACACCTTACAGCCTTTCCCTACAGCGCAAAATCATACAGCGCCCAAAGAAGACAAATCCTACATCTAAGCCTTCAGAGTACAGCAAAAGAAGACATTGGCTACAACAAACAATGCTATAGGTATTTTACTTAGGAAAAGTAAAACACAAAATCAATAGGAACTTAGAAGGAACTTTAAACTGTTGTGAAATAAACTTTCTTTATTCATAAAGTATTCACGATTTTAAAGTAGCATTTAATGCTGATAGGACAACATTTAATGCAGCCGAAGAGGCTACAGACAGAAGAGCATTTAAAGCGGATCAAAGAGAATATCCGAAGCATTAAATGCAAAACATCTTTAATTTAAACATTCTGAAGCCGCCAATCAGAGTTGTCTGAATCTCACCAACTGGCCAACGCCTATATTTATAACCTATCTATTTCCAAGGTTATAAATAGCCAAAGCAAGAGGATGTTGCTCACTAATAAAAACTGATCTGCTAGACCGAACAATATCGAGCATATCATCTAAAGAGCAATATATTTCTCCAAACATACAGTGATATCTTGAGTGAAGAAATATCCAAATCCCCAACAAAGAACAACACAACTACAACGAAGCTTACCAAGCCTACAACTGCTGTTCAATTCGTGATATTTCAAAAACCTACTGCTGAGATCCTTAGCCCTGTGGGGACTAAGTCAAGCTATTTTGACCAGTGTGGGAAGAATAGAGTTCAGGATGAAGCTTCAATATGTGTGAGAATAAGCGAGTCGAATAAGCCCAAAGCCAATCTTTGTGAAGGGCTCAAGCTACAGTCGGCGGTATCAATTTGTGTGAACGATACAACGAAGAGTTTAGTTAAGTGTACACCTTGATTTTAATAAACTTCTTACTCTTGTGTGGAGGACCTGTGCGTAATATCCGTACTTTCTATTTTTGGTAATTTCTATTTTTGGTGTATGTTCATTTCGGACGACTCGCTTGTTACTGTTTTGGAATTCTGAATCTATTTTGTTCTTGGAATTTTTCCATTTGGATGAGTTTCGGAGATGTTTTTACGTATTTTTCGTCTTGAGCTATGTTTTATCGCGTGTACGTTCGATTCTCGTAAAACTCATTTGATTTCATTATTTTCCTTTTTCCACGAGTTCGTATGGTTGAGTTACTCATGTTGTGAGTTTCAGATTGTTAATCCGATGTCGTATCGTGATTTTTCGGACGTTTGGGCCATTTTGTAATTACCTAGAAGTTTAGGGAATTTTATCTTCCTTGTTGTATTTCGAATTCCCCGATAGCCGGAAGTATATTTTCTTTCAGCACTTAGCTTCGTCATTATGGATACCTCGTGTTTACACTTCTCGTTCTGTCCTTGTGTTGCGTTCCGTCTTTGTATCGTTTTGTGCAGGAAACGGTGTTCAGCAGTGTGGAACTGCTGCATGCATAACGCACGTTATGCATGCTTCTTAGCGTGCGCTATCGATACCTGCATAACGTACGTTATGCATTACAGGTAACGCACGTTATGGCCTTCATCAGATAGTACAGAATGTTCTGCCTGGCTCTTACGTACGTTAACTTGGAGGAGGTAATGTACGTAAACCTCTTAACGTACGTTAACAATATATGTTAATGTACGTAACGCACTGCCAGGTGTTTAAATCATGAGTTGACCTCAGACGCGTTATTTCTCTTCTTTTTTTTTTCTTTTGCTCACGACGAGAGTTCTTCGAGCGATTTGGGCGATTTGTGCAGAGCACTCCGTAGAGTTCCTCCGTAGATCGATTATTGTGTTCCAAGTGAGATTAATCATCATCATAATCCTCCTTCTCTATCCGAATCGAGGTATATTTCTTTAGAACCCTAGCTTTTGGGGATTTCGGGATTTTGATATGATTTTACCCTTTGAAACCGATTTAGCTTTGATGAGTTGTTAGATTTCGGTTACATAGTCGTAATTCCTTGCTACCTATATAGTTTAACGGATTAAACTTCAAGGTTTTCACCGTTACTAGATTAAAATCGTTTATGACTTCGTAGTGACCGACGAATTGTCCCAACGGGTAGAATTAGGATGAATTCTTACGTTTCCGCAATATTGAGATTGTTTGTATACCGTTATTATGTTAGGAACGGATTTGTGAAGATTGTTCGGACCGAAATCTTTTCTTTCGCCGTTCCCTTTGCTTCATTTTATTCAAGGCAAGTACATGTATTACATTCCGTTATGTGTGTTACGGTTTCGATATGAATGATGAATCTTGATCTTTTGGGTGTGTGAGTTACTTGTTCCTTCCACCCGGAGTGTTCGACGGGACGTCTGGGGGTCGATACTAAGGGGTACATTCGAGGAAGTGGACTTGGGTGCGTGTGTGCTTGAACTTCCACCCGGAGCATTCGACGGGGCGTCTGGGGGTCGATACTAAGGGGTACGGCCACGGGTTACCAGTTGTGAATGTTTGTGATGTTGCGATGATTTCTTAAACTGTTTTGAATACCAATGTGATATTCCGGAATATGGCTTTTCAAATATTTTCTGAATGAGATGACTGTGTAAATCGTATCTGTGTATAATGTAGTGTAATTGTGTACTTGCACTAGCTATTCGAATGCTAACCCCTTAAATGGGGGAAATGCGTCTTATGCATTTCAGGTATTAGTCGAGCTGAGGAGCTGGCATGGGATACGCACGCAAAAGATGGACCGGCATGATGATGAGGCTCGAGTTTGTAATAGATGTTATGTTATTATGTCTACTTGAGTGTTGGATAGTATTTGTTTTCTTTAATCTTGGTTAAAGTCCCCTGCGTGGGCAATGAACTCGTATTAACTCGTACTTCTTGATGTCCGAATAAATTATTTTGGCCGAGGCCACGACCCCACTTTACTATGATTATTATGTCTTATGAGTATTGTCTGTGAATCTTGAGTCATGTGTTAGCCTGGTAGACCTTGTGAAGGTTTTACGGCGTGTAACGTCCCTTAAGTGAATTTGGGGTGTTACATTTATGGTATCAGAGCCTTAGGTTATGAATGCGTAGGCTGTTGGTTACTTTCAGGTCTGTCAGTCGTGTCGTTAGAGTCAGTTGTTGAGCCTAATATCATCGTGCTTCCATCTCTTCGTGCGACCCGTGGCTGTAAGTCTCCTCGAACTCTTATATTTCTGTAATTCATTTCCTTGTCTTGTTTGGAATTATGAATTGTGGTGCCGACTTTGCAAATTGTGGATTTTTCTGATTTTGTTCCTTTCATATCTTTTCTTCAGTATGTTGAGAGGTCGCGGTAGACCAGCTAGGGGGCGCGGCTGAGGCCGTGGTCGTGGTGCAGATAATGAGGAAGCTCCGCTTTCTCAGTCCTTTGCGGGTTCGGTCTCTCATTCAGTGCCGGACACTCTACCTCTGAGTTCTGATGGGCAGCAAAATTTGTCAGTCAGCCTAGATCGGCCGTCGGGGAGTAATGCCGACATGGTATCTACTGTTGTACTTCAACAATTGGTAGCTCATCTTGCCCAGATAGCTCAGGGTGAATGCCAGAATCCGCCCCCGACTCCTGAGGATAAAGCTAGTAAGTGGCTTCAAAAGGTGACTAAGATGCACCCTCCTCATTTCACTGGATCTTTTGACTCCCTCGGTTGGGAGAATTGGCTCTTTCAGTTGGGCAGAACTTTCGATGGCGTAGCTTGTCCCGATGATAGGAGGGTACACATTGCTCAGTACCTCCTGGATAAGGAAGCTGCGGAATGGTGGGAGGCTGTGGTGCCCAGAGACCGCCCAGCCACTTGGGAGGAATTTAAGACTGCTATGGAGGCAGAATATTGTCCACCGCTAGTCAAAGAACGCAGGATTGTGGAATTCTTCACTGCCACACCTCAGGATGTGCCGATTGTTGGGATTCGGTGCCTAAATCGAAGGCCCAGCGGAAGCGGTAAAACAAAAATTAATTCGATCCGAATCCCTACGAGGATCGATCGAGCTACATATATACGAATATTAAACGAAACACAAGAGATACGAGAACTTACCCTTGTAGTCCGTTGATTAAATGGATTTCTTCTCTTGAGCTATTCCCCAAGCTTTGCTTGATCTCTACGAATCCAATCCGCTCCAAGCTCTTGGATGATCCAACGCCGAAAGTACCGCGTCTCTACTTTCCACGCACCGGAGAAACGACCGGAACGACTAAATCTCGTTATCCTCCAAGGATACGGCTAGAACAAGATTATAGGAGCTTGAATATAAAGATTATTACACTCTAAGTGTTTAATCTATTTTCTCTCTATTTTTCTCTCAATCTTTCTCTAAGAAAATTGAGAAAAAGAATGAAGAAGATGAAGATGAAGACCATGGAAAATGAACTCTAAGTTCTTTCTCTCTCTCTCTCTCTTTCTCACCAACCGTATGAAAAATGGGATGATGAGAATTATTCAAGTCTTCACCCTTTATTCATTTTTATATACCAACAACCCACCAAACATCTCATCTCACATGAGAGATGCCTTTCAAGTCATTGTCATCCATTATAAAATGGAAACAAAATACCAAAAGGAATGTAGGTGGAAGGAGGGCGGCCATCATGGAATAATCAGATGAATTCGGTTCGATTCGGACTCCCGTGAGTCCAAACAGATAAACTTCGATTTCGTTCCGATGTATTTATATCGATTAATTAATCCAATTAATTAATCATATCAAATACATAATAACATAATTAATTTCTCCAAGAAATAATTATATTCATGAATTAAATTAATTACCCAATAATATATTTAATTCATTAAGCTGTAAATCAATTTATCCAATAAATCTATTTAGACATCCAATGTCCCAAATTTAGATATCCAATATCTAATATTCATAATGAAAGAATAAGTTCGATTCATTCCGTCGTCAATCCTATTGCGCGACTCGGTAGATCCGTCTCAGTCAGCAATGGGAGGAACTAAAGAGTAGTAGCACCACCTAGCCAGCCTGGCGGCCTACACTGCACCCCAACTGAGAACGAATGATTGGGATCATTCAAGAACTATTCTGTCGTGAATACCAGTAAATGTATAAACCCTTCTTTCAAATGTCCCGATCAAGATATAGGGTCACGGTCAGTCAAACCCTATCTGTACTTGACTCTATGCACGTGTTAATGCAAATCGAGATCAGTGAGCTCTCGTGTATCTAATACAACTAGCTCCAATGCTTTGGCCAAAGACTCATGATCTTATCTGCCAATAACTGCATAGGACATATAACCCGCTCACTAACGGGAGAAAGAATTCTATCTTGGTATTCAGTAGGACCTGCTACTTGCAAGTCAAGATGCACGTCGAGGTTGACCCCCGCCTCCCGGTTTATAGGGTCGAACTACTCTAATGAAAATCTTGACGTCACAAGCACATCCCTACTAAATCCTCAAGTCGAAGGTTTACGAATACCTATCACAACCTTTCGATTCCGTCATTGACTGTCCCGGAGTGAAATCTGCGTGACGAATCGAGGGTGAGTCGGTTTGAGTATACTAATCCAATTATCATACCTATAACGTGTGCTCCCACTAATCATTAATGTTCTACAGGCACTCTCCAAGTCAAAGAACACGTCATACAAGTCTTCACATAAACTTAACGCCCAGTCAAGTTTCATCGACTTACGGATGATTAAGTATTTGAGCTATAAACCTTTTCAGTGCCTACCCCCTTATCCAATAAGGAGTGGAACGTTTTGCTCTCAAATACACGAACTAGTTTCTATATGTATATTTACGAGTTAGGAATGCCAGTAACTACCAGTAAATAAAGAAACACCCATCGCCTTATAATAATGATTTACATAATAACAAGTTCAATGCCCTCACTCAACATCCTCTGAGTGGCATTCGAGGGCATACTCCCAACAATCTCCCACTTGCACTCAATGCCACACACTATGGTATCTAATTCCCATGTTCTCCAGATGACGCTCTAAGGTAATCTGAGAAAGTGACGTGGTCAGTGGATCAGCGACGTAGTCGGCTGACTCTACTCTATGCAGCACAATGTATCTATTTGCGAACAAAATTCTCTTACGAGATGATACTCTCTCTCAATGTGTTTGGTACTGTTATGAAACCTCGGCTCCTAGGCCTGTGCTACCGCTCTGGCAGCGCATCACAAGGTGTTATGTGAAGTTTACCCAGTAACTTCTAAATCCTTCCTTTGGAGGCCTCCGAGGCCGCTTTATACTCAGCCTAACAGGTGGAATTAGCAGTCGCGCTATACATGGCACTATGCCAAGATACTGCTCCTCCATTAAGAGTAAATATGTAGCCAAAAATAGACATTGAGTCGTCTTTCTGTCCTTGGAAATCAATGAAGCCCATCACATTCAGTTCTCCATCTCCATATTAAAGAACCAGATCTCTAGTCCTTCCAAAGTACTTGAGAACGTTCTTTACTGCGGTCTAATGTTCCCTAACTGGGTTAGCCCGAAACCTACTTACCACGCTCCCAGCATGCGCAATGTCAGGTCTCGTACACAATAAAGTATATATAAGGCTACCCAAATTCTGAAGCATATGGTATATTACTCATTTCCTCTCATTGTTCCTCACTATGAGGACACATCTTCAAGGTGAGTTTTATTCCATGTCGCATCGATAGGAACCCTCTTTTAGAATAATCCATCTTAAATTGCTTTAAGATTTTATCTATATAGAGGGCTTGGGAAAAACTTATCATTCTCTTCAATCTATCCCAGTAGAGTCGAATCCCAAGAATATATGTTTCTTCTCCCAAGTCTTTCATGGAGAAATTACTCGAAAGCCAAGCTTTTGTAGAACTGAGCATTCCCACATCATTTCCTATCAGTAGAATGACATCTACATATAGTATTATGAATGTAATCTTGCTCCAACTAACCCTCTTGTATACACAAGGTTCCTCTTCTTTTTGCACGAAGTCAAACTCTTTGACCGTCTCGTCAAAACGAAGGTCCCAACTACATGAAGACTGCTACAGTCCATTTCATGGAGTCTACATCCACCATTGCTAGGTCATTGGTCGCGGGTCGGTCTCTTGTTTATCACCTGGAACCTCGTGGAAACCCAGTTCCTCCAAGTGCATAAAACTATATCTCTTAGGTAATTGAGACACCCTACTAGACCTACGAGGTGGTTGTACTTGTGTTACAGAAGGTTCGGTTCTAATTTCTTGCACAGGTATCTCCTGAGGAGTTTCATTATGTTCTTCCAAAGAAATATTTCTACCTGCTCCGCCTTCCTGAATGAACTCATCTTCCAGGAAGTGTGCATGTAAGGCAACAATGATATTTCGATCTTTGGGCATGTAGAATATATAACCCATCGCCTCAGATGGGAATCTAATGAAATGTCTCCTCACGGACCTCGCTTCCATTTTGTCCACCTTAGTCTTCTTGACATAGGCAGGACATCCCCAAATCCTAATGTGATTAAGACTTGGTTTTCTGCCCTCCTATATCTCATATGGAGTTTTTAGGAATGAATTTGGAAGGACATTTGTTCAAGATATATGCAGCAGTCAGGAGTGTATACCCCCACAGGTAAATCGGTAAGTCAGTATAGCCCAGCATAGAACGGACCATATCCAACAAGGTATGGTTCCTTCTTTCTGACACACAGGTGTTAGTTGTGATACTATTCCATGTTCCTTCAGGAACTTGTCAAACTTCGTACTCATATCCTCATCATCTTGGTCCGACCGAAGTGCTTTGATATGATTTCCAGTTTGTTTCTCAACTAGGGCCTTAAATCCCTGGAATTTCTCAAAGGCCTCGGATTCATGTTTAATTAAGTATACATAACCATACCTAGTATGATCATCTGTAAACATAATGAAGTACTGATATCCGTCACGTGCTGCTTCCAAAGCACCACAAACGTCGGTATGGATTAATCCTAGTTTATCAGCAGCTCTTTCAAAAGTCCCTGTGAATGGGGACTTAGTCATTTTGCCTTAAGGCAAGATTCACAAGTAGGAAAGGGATCCGATCCCAATGGTCCAATCAGTCCATCTTATTCCTTTTGTAAACCTTGGTCTAACCAACATGACCAAGTCTAATATGCCATTTCAAAACTTGATTAGTTTCATCCCTACCACGCTTCCTAGCCATAGTATTCACAACGATTTTGTTACTGAGGTTTAGATGATACAGTCCATTTAACAATGTAGCAGTGCCCACTAGTTTATTCTAAAATAACTTTTGCAGGAACCATCACCAATGAAAAATGAAAAGCCTTTCCGATCCATGACCGGAATTTTTGGCCACTAAGTATACAGGATACAGCTTGGAGAGTGTTTTAAACAACAAGTTGTACGGTTTTCAAATCTGAGTGCGTAGCGGAAGTCTTGACAAAGTAAGTTGCTGCAAATACAACAACTAGATATGAAATGTATACTTAAAGATAATCACAAATATTAAAACAGTAAATGCAGAAGGTAATTGACACAGTAATTAAAGTAGTTCGAGGTAAATCCCTCTACGTCCACTGGTCCTCCACACAGGAGTAAAATAATTTATTATAAATACTACGTACACAACTACATATTTATAATCAAACCTAATCAGTATATCGTTCACACAGATTGATATATAATGATTTTAGCCTTCAACCGTTCACACAGATTGGTTTGAGCTTCACTTGACTGGCTTCTTCACACATAGTTCTGAAGCTTCGTCTCTTCAATGCAGGTCCGTCACACACAGTTTGGGAAGAGCAAGGTTTCTCAGTCCACACAGGGCTGATGGGTTTGTTCAAGGGTTAGAACAATATTTGAACAACAACTTTGACTTTCTGAGCTTTTAGCTGTTGATGTGTTGTTCACGGTTTTGAGCACTGTATATCTCTTCTTTCAGAATAGCAGAATGCCTTGGGAGATATGTTTGCTTTGAATATTCTTGTAAGCACTTGTTTCACTTGCGTATAAATTAGATCGTTTGCGTGTGTGTCCATAGATTTTCAAAGGCTGGGGATATATATAGCTTTCTGAAATATATCCGTTGATATAAATCCGTTGAGCAAGATTTCGTTCCAATGGGATGATGTGTTTGAATAAAACACGATCCGAATTTTGCGCTAGATTGAAGATCTCTGACGGCTTGATATTTAAATACTTTATCCTTTAGTATTTAAATATATCTTCTCAAACGGGACTTTGACTTAGTGAATAGCAAATATTCCTTCTTGTCCTGTTTGGATGCTGTATGGAATGATAGCTGTATTGTCGATTCAAGACGGCTTCCATACTTAGTCTTTATAAGACTCCTTTGCTGTATGATTTGATTCTGTATGCTGGGGCTACGAGAAGTCTTCGATACAGGTTGATACCTTTTGATCAGATTTTCGATACAGCTGCTTGCTGTATGCTGGATTGGCATATTTGTCAAAACATTCTGTCTTGATCTTTTCGATACAGGGATTGTTATCCCAACAGTAATGGATACAATGTTTTTTATGCCCCTAGGGCAAAACAAGTACATCTTCTAAAAACAAAGCCGGATTCTAAATCCAAAAAGAAGTGATCCTATGTCGGTTGCCTTGGCACTATGCCCGCTTCCGACAGTGACCATCAATTCCCCAACTCCAAGCTTTCTACTTTGTTCCATATCCTGATTCACGGTATAAAAATGAGAACTAGCACCAGAATCCAGTATCCATGAAGTAGAAAATACAGTAGCAGAACAATTCATTTCCAAAACTAAAATTTCTGTACCTGAAGCACCATAAAGAATCGAACAGTCTCTTGCCCCGTGGCCCAGCTCACCGCATGAGACATTCGTCCTTCTTCTTTCTTTTCAGAACCATCGGGGCCTTGCCCTTACCCTTAAGGTCCTTGACTTGTGGTCCAGTCTGCTTCTTGGTCTTTTTCTTTTTATTCTTAGACCTCCAAGGTCCAGAAGAAATCACAAGGGCAGACTCCTTCATCCGCGGAGTCTTCATCTGAGACTGAGCGGTCACTAGTTTGTTCATTAGCCCAGCTAAGTTACATATAATCTCATTGCATTTGAAATTCATAACAAACTGTGAGAAGGAATCAGGGAGAGATTGTAGGATAAGGTCGGTTTGAAGAGAAGTATCTATCTTAAAATCAAGAGCCTCCAATCTCTCGATCATGGATATCATTTTGAGGACGTGGTCCCCAACCTTCTCATCTTCCTTCATCCTTGCACCGAACAGTTGCTTGGATATCTCATATCTAGTAGTTCGACTGTGCTCACCATAAAGCTCGGTTATGTGAGAGAGAATCTGCCTAGCAGAAGTCATTTTCTTATGAGCTCTCTGAAGCTCATTAGACATAGAAGCCATCATGTAAGTACGGACTTTTACGTCATCCTTAATCCACTTTTCGTGGTTTTTAATCTCTTATTGATTGGCTCTTGTCCGCACCGGAGGCGCCGGAATATCCGTCTCCAAGACCTATCCCAGTGCCTCTATACTGAGGACTATCATCATATTGCGGAGCCAATCCACGAAGTTAGGTCCGATCAAGGTATTCTTTTCGAGCAGAATTGCGAGTGGGTTCATTGTCATATTGAGAGTTATGTATGCATTAAGTACGACAGATTAATTAGTGACTCGTTTAATTATGATCTGAGTATAGAATTAAGGTCTTTTCTATTCTTGTTACTCAGCTCCCACTATTTTTATCGGAATAACACACTCCCATGTGAAATCCAGAAGTATCGTTCGCTCTACTTCATAGTGGTGATCGAGTTCTTTATAAATCTTAATAGAGGGCAACCGAACATGTTTCTGGTCTATTAATTTTCATAAAGTGGTGTCCAACACCAACCCATCTAATGGATGATTCTATCTTCTTTTTCCCCTTTTTCACTCCCCTCAACCTATACGATTTCTATGGTTCATGAACAAGTTAAGTTTATACCATCGACGCAAATCAGTTTCACAATTGAATCTTATCGGCAACCTATTAGGTTTCTAGGGATAAAATTTGCTCCAACCGAAGGCATCCAATGTGCTCCCGGTAATTTATCCGTCCTCCCCGAACGACTACCCCGATAACTCGGAAGCATAGCACATCCGGTTTGGATTTCAATTTCCCGAAAGCGCGATGGAGGGAAGGAAAACCTTGAAACCTTATAAACTTAATAATTTGTCATGGGAGAATAATCGCGATTAACATTACACTTTGCACATTAATCCATTTAAGCGTGTCTGTGGTATTCATACAATATGAATAAACATTCACAACCTAGTTGCTACCAACATGTAGTTCATGGACCGTTCCTAGAATAAAAAACTTAGTAATCTAATTACAAGTCTTCGGTCTTGAATCTTCGTCTTCTCGAAACGGAACTTCCTCCGGTCTTCGTCATTACATATAAATTTTATATTTAAAATTGCATCCTAGATACAATTATTTCTAGTAAATTAAATAGGCTCAAAATGACCTTTACAACCCAATCGAATAAACCGAATGATTCAAAACTAAGTCCATGAACCACATCCCCATTCAAAAGCTGATACTGTAATACCTGTACTTTTATTGACCGTTTGACCTTTCCGTTCCCCTTATTTTGTCGCTCTGTAAACTCATAGAGATGTTGTTGATATTGTTATTAAGTTTCGTGCCTTGTTTAGGCCACGATCATATTGTTTAGACCTTTCGGAAGTGTTCTGGGCCAGAGGAATAGCGCACGCTAGGTCTAGGCTAACGCACGCTAATTCAGCTTGATTAGCGCACGCTAGCTTTGAACCGTAGCACGCGCTAAGGGATCAGTTAGGTCAGAACCAGTAACTCAGAATGCTCTATGGACTGGCGGATTAACGCACGCTAGGAGTTCGTTAGCGCGCGCTATTCGTGGTTAGTAGCGCACTCTAACATCCGTCCGTAGCGCACGCTAATGTCCGGGTCGGCAGAGGCAGTGAGGTTGTCAGGTTTCTGGACTATCAGGTAGCACACGCTAAAACTGTTACATAGCGCACGTTAAGGCATAATGGTAGCGCACGCTAATGTTTTGGTCAGTAGAAGCAGTGGAGTTTCAGATTTTCTGGACTAGCAGGTAGCGCACGCTAGGAAGCGGCTAGCGTACGCTATATGTGTTGTGTAACCCACGCTAGTGCTCAGTATTAACGCATGCTAGCGGACCGAGGCAGTAAGCTGAGATTTTGGCAGGGCAGCAGTTAGCGCACGCAAAGGATATTTCTTAGCGCGCGCTAACATCTTATGACAGTAGCCACTGGACTACCCGGTAACTTCGCTAGCGCACGCTAATGAAGGAGGCGTAGCGTGCGCTAGACTGGGTAGATATAAATATGACAGTTGGCTTCCATTTCGTCATTTCTCACCTACTTCACTCCTTTTCGACGGAAATCGCTCGGGAGAGACGATCTTGGGCGATTGGAAGCAATCTTCCTTCCAACAACAACATATTTGGTTGGAGAACAAGGATTTCTCAACATCTAATTCCTCCTAGCGTCCGAATCAAGGTAAAAATCCTTAGAACCCTACTTTTTGGGAATTTTGGGGTTTTTCGTAGATTCGTCCGATCTATCCGTTTGGAAGCTTGAGAACCTTGAGATTATGATGTATCTATACCGTATGCATGCTTTTCCTACGATTTTATGGTTTGGATTGTGCCGTTTTCGGACTTGTGAGATTTTGGACAAGTTTCCAACCTCTAGTTGATTATCCGTATTTCTTTATGAATCGTAGACGGGTTTCGGGGGTTTCTTCGTGTAATTTGAATATGGATAATTGATTATCATATTCCTTGAGAATCGTTTAGGTGCCGGAAGCGTGTTCTTGGACCTACCGAACTCATACCTTTTTCCATTCGAATTGTCGATGTCTCAAAGGCAAGTATACATTTATGATTGTACGTTCTCGACTTTGAAAGTAAGAAATATGGATGGCATATCATGAACGAACCGTTTTTACGGCATTCATAGATATATTGTTGGCATGTAATGAACGAACCGTTTTGACGGCATTCCTACATGTATCGGCGTATGAGGTGAACGAACCGTTTCTACGGCATTCACATACGTAACGGCGTATGAGGTGAATGAACCGTTTCTACGGCATTCACATACGTCTTATGAGATTTTAGTTATTCCGGAATACTAGTCTTGAATTGATGAATTGACGGTTACCCTTACTTTATTGTTGAGAAGTATTGTGTTTCATACTTGATATACTTGCACTAGCTATTCGACGGCTAACCCCTTTATGGGAAATACGTTTTATGTATTTCAGGTTCTAGGAGAGCGGACGGGCAGGTATCGGGTCGGCACGAAGATGGTGGGCAAGTGTGATACTGTGTCTTTCTCCCAGCTATGTTTGGAGTTTCCCATTTAGTATTGTTGTACTGGATTGGCTATTGAATACTCGAGTATTGTTTTCCCTTTTCCTTGATGTTCCGGCCTGTGTTTGCCGAAGTATTGATTCGAGTTGTGATGCTGTGAATACATTGGTTATGTTTTGAATACCTTTGTGTTGTTCTTAATTCCATTGTATGTAGACCTCCTCGGTCAAAATTTATAGTTCCGCGTATGTTTAGCCTTGTGGGTCCCACGGCGGGGCTTACGGCGCTGTAATATTCCCTGAATAACTTGGGGGTGTTACAGAATATGGTATCAGAGCTTAGGTCTATGGATACCTAGGCTGTCGGTCTTTTGGGTCGATCGAGTTGTCATTTGTCCGCAGTATCACTACTTTGCCATCATCACAGTGCGACCGGTACTTGTAAGACCTCTTACTCTTCTGGTGTTTCCTTGTTCGTTTTGCTTCGTTTTGTTAGTATTCGTGAGAATCGGTCACTTTGATGACGTGTAATTTAATTGTGCTTGCGTGACTTGTGTGCTCTTCAGTATGTTAGCTGGTAGGGGCCGTGGCCGTGGTCGTGGCCGTGGACGTGGACGAGGTCGTGGCGCGGCCGTTTCCATCAGTTCTGTTGCGGGGTCAACCAACCCCAGCTTGTCAAACTCGGTGCATCCCGACACCGAAAGTCAGCACGACCAGTCGAATGGCCAAGGGAACAACGCGGACGTTGGAGTTGCGAATGTACTTCAACAATTGGCCGCCCATATGACCATTTTAGCCCAAACAGTTCAGCTGAATAATCCGAACCCGAACACGGATGCCTTGTTTCAGAATGTAATTCGTATGCACCCTCCACAGTTTGGCGGTGCCACAGATCCGTTAGGATGGGAAGACTGGCTAGCGGAATTGGAAAAGATTTTCGAGGCGGTTGACTGCCCCGAAGTGAGGAAAGTACCGATTGCTCAGTATTTCCTCACCAAGGAGGCCGCTACCTGGTGGAAGGTCATCAAGCCACAGGATCACATTGCCACATGGGAGGAATTTAAGGAGCTTTTGGAGGCCGAGTTTTGTCCTTGGCCGGTGCGAGAGAGCCGAATCCGAGCCTTTTTCGAGGCTAAACCGCAAAACATTCCTGTTTCGCAAGCGATTGTTGAGTACAACCAACAACTGATCCACGTAAAGGATCAAGTACGGAACGAGCGTGATAAAATCCGTTATTTTGATATGCGGATGAATTTGGATTTACGGCGGTACATGGCCGGATTTTCTTGTACCACGCTAAAAGAGTATCAAGACAGAGCTTTGGCCCATGATATGTTGAGCCCCGACAATGATACCGTTGAAGAACCGAAGAAGCAGAAAGTCGGGGGAAATTTTTCTGGCTCTAAGGGTGGCAACTTTCAGAAGCCATAGACGACTAACCATTTTGCCGGACAGTCGTCACGTTCTAATAAAGGGAAGAGGGGTTACCGTCCCACTCCGAGTACCTCAAATCGCACAGTGACTTGCTATAATTGTGGTCGTCCAGGCCACTTTAGTTCGGAATGCTACTTTCCACCATTGAAGTGTCACACGTGTGGTCAGATGGGGCATAGAGCGGTTTATTGTTCCGAGCCGAACCAGACTTTGGACACTCGGGCTTCTGCCCCAACACCTATTGATCAAGGTATTAATCAGCGACAATCTTTTGGTCAACCTCAACAGAATTTTGGCAGGGGCCGGGGACGGGGTCAGAATGCTGAAAGGGGAAACTCTAGCATCGGTTCGGTGCAACCACGAGTTTATGAGATGCGTCGAGCAGACGAACCCGACGCGGCGGTGGCTTCAGGCACCATTCATATCCTATCTCATCCAGTCCGTGTACTTTTTGATTCGGGTGCTACACATTCTTTTATTTCTTTGGAGTGTGTACGCCATTTGAATATAACTTGTCTGACTGCTTGTGATCCCTTCATCGTGAGACTGCCTAACGGGGATAGAATTGTGGGGAACCGGGAGATTAGAGATTTTCCGGTGATTATATCCGGTATGGATTGGTTATCGAATTTAATTGTAGTTGATATGGAAGGCGAGGACGTGATCCTCGGCGAGGATTGGCTTGATAGTCATCAAGCGATTATGAACTACCGTACTAAGGTTATCACCATGATGACTAAAGACGGATCTGAGTACTCATTTTTGGGGCGTAAGTCGGGACTATCCAAGTTACTTATCAGTGCCATGAAGGCCGTAAAACTTTTGAATAAAGGTTGTGCGGGCTATTGGTGTTATGCCCTGAAAACGGAAGGAAATGAAATCGATTTCTCTTCGATTCCGGTTGTTAATGAGTACCCCGATGTTTTTTCGAATGACCTCCTGCGATTACCTCCAGATCGAGAGATAGAATTTACCGTGGACTTGGAGCCAGATGCGGCTCCGATTTCTAAAGCACCTTACCAGATGGCACCTTCCGAGATGCAAGAATTGAAGAATCAATTGGGAGAACTTCTGGAAAAAGGGTACATCAGACCGAGCGCCTCGCCTTGGGGCGCGCCTGTTCTCTTTGTGAGGAAGAAGGATGGTTCACTACGTTTGTGCATTGACTACCGTGAGCTGAACAAAGTAACCATCAAGAACAAGTATCCTTTGCCACGTATAGACGATTTATTTGATCAATTGCAAGGGGCTGCAGTTTTCTCGAAAATTGATTTAAGATCCGGGTATTATCAACTCAGGGTGAGGGAGTCAGACGTTCCGAAGACGGCATTTCGGACGAGATATGGGCATTATGAATTTGTAGTTATGCCTTTTGGGTTGACTAATGCACCGGCAGTTTTAATGCAGTTAATGAATAAGATATTCATCGAGTACCTCGACAGATGTGTAGTCGTCTTTATCGACGACATCTTGATCTACTCTCGAGATAAGGAGGAACATGCCCGACACCTGCGTTTGATATTAGACATTTTGAGAACCGAGCACCTCTATGCAAAATTCTCGAAATGTGAATTTTGGTTGGAAGAAGTTATGTTTCTCGGCCATGTGATTTCGGCCGAAGGGGTTCGTGTAGACCCGCAGAAGATCGAGGCAAGCTAGATTGGGCACCGCCTAAAAATGTTAAGGAGGTTCGTAGCTTTTGGGCCTTGGCTGGTATTACCATCGGTTTGTCGAGGGGTTCTCGAAACTCGCTCGACCGCTTACGAAATTACTCCAGAAGACCGAAAAGTTTGTTTGGACGGATGAGAGACAGCAGAGCTTCGATGAACTGAAGAAACGTTTGACTTCAGTGCCGATTTTAACCTTACCACATGGTAGCGAGGGCTTTGCAGTTTATAGTGACGCTTCGAGTCAAGGCCTGGGCTGTGTGCTCATGCAGCATGATAAGACGATAGCTTTTGCGTCTCGACAATTAAAGCCTTATGAGATGAATTATCCTACTCATGATTTAGAGTTGGCCGCAATTGTCTTCGCACTCAAGATTTGGCGACATTATTTGTATGGTTCGCCGTGCCGGATTTATACCGATCACAAGAGCCTGAAATATATCTTCAGTCAGAAGGAGCTGAATATGAGACAGAGGCGTTGGTTAGAGTTGATAAAGGATTATGATTTGGAAATTCTTTACCACCCCGGAAAAGCTAATGTCGTTGCGGATGCTTTGAGCCGCAAATCGGCATCTCTTCAAATGCTCGAGGTTCTTACACCTCAGACGAAAATTCGTCAGGACTTAATTGAGCAAGGGATAGAAGTATGGCTTCAACAAGTACATGGGCAGCTGTGTACTCTCGAAATTACTTCATCTTTAGTTGATGACATCAAAGGGAAGCAGTGGAGTGACCCGATGATTTCTCAACTGAAGGAAGATGTAATTAAAGGAAAAGCTCCTGGCTTTATGGTACACGAGGATAGTATTCTGAGATTTCAGGGCAGGCTTTGTGTTCCGAATGATTTAGAGTTGAGACAGAGAATTCTCCGAGAAGCGCATGCTACGCCTTACTCAATCCACCCCGGGACGAGTAAGATGTACAAAGATTTGAAGCGTAATTTTTGGTGGAATAACATGAAGAAGGATGTTACGGAGTTTGTACTACGGTGCTTGACGTGTCAACAAGTCAAGATCGAACATCAACGACCAGCGGGGTTGTTGAAACCGCTTCCCATTCCCGAGTGGAAGTGGGAAGACATTTCTATGGATTTCATCGCTGGCATGCCGAGAACTCGGGCCGGAATGAATATGATTTGGGTAATTGTCGATCGACTGACCAAGTCTGCACACTTTTTGGGTATTAAGGATACTTGGGGACCGGATAGACTAGCTCGAACTTTTATTGCTGAGATTGTGAGGCTACACGGTGCCCCCAAGACCATTGTTTCTGATCGAGACGGCCGTTTCGTATTGCATTTTTGGCAGGCCGTTCATCAGGCGTTGGGTACGGAGTTGAGATTGAGCACTTCTTTTCATCCTCAGTCGGACGGTCAGACAGAGAGGACGATTCAGACGTTGGAAGATATGTTACGAGCTTGTGCCTTAGATTGGAGTAATGATTGGGAGCTTCATTTGCCATTGATCGAGTTTGCTTACAATAATAGTTGGCACGCGTCAATCAAAATGGCACCCTTCGAGGCACTCTATGGTAGGCGATGTAGGTCGCCATTATGTTGGGACGAGGCTTCTGAGCTAGTTGGGACGGAGCCGGATATGTTGATAGAGACTAAGGAAAAGATTTCTATCATCCGGGACCGATTGCTGACTGCCCAGAGTCGTCAGAAATCTTATGCTGATACTCGTCGTCGACCCTTGGAGTTTGAAGTGGGAGATCATGTCTTACTCAAGGTCTCGCCGACCAGAGGGGTCTTTCGCTTTGGGAAAAAGGGGAAACTTAGTCCGAGGTATATCGGGCCCTTCGAGATTTTGGATAGAGTTGGGGATCTAGCTTATCGATTGGCGTTGCCTCCAGCTTTGAGTCACGTCCACAGTATTTTTCATGTGTCTCAGTTGAGTAAGTACGCACGGATCCGAGCCACATTATCGACTACAATGAGATTGACGTAGCCGAGGATGTTACCTTTCCGGAGAAACCCGTGAAGATCCTTGAGCATCGCGAGAAACAACTTCGGCATAAGACCATTCCACTGGTTAAAGTGCAATGGTCGAGACATGGAGTCGAGGAAGCAACTTGGGAGACGGAAGAGAAGATACGGGTGGAATACCCCGAATTATTTATTTCTTAAGTTTCGGGACGAAACTTCTTTTTAGAGGGGTAGAATGTAATACCCGTACTTTTATTGACCGTTTGACCTTTCCGTTCCCCTTATTTTGTCGCTCTGTAAACGCATAGAGATGTTGTTGATATTGTTATTAAGTTTCGTGCCTTGTTTAGGCCACGATCATATTGTTTAGACCTTTCGGAAGTGTTCTGGGCCAGAGGAATAGCGCACGCTAGGTCTAGGCTAACGCACGCTAATTCAGCTTGATTAGCGCACGCTAGCTTTGAACCGTAGCGCGCGCTAAGGGACCAGTCAGGTCAGAACCAGTAACTCAGACTGCTCTCTGGACTGGCGGATTAACGCACGCTAGGAGTTCGTTAGCGCGCGCTATTCGTGGTTAGTAGCGCACGCTAACATCCGTCCGTAGCGCACGCTAATGTCCGGGTCGGCAGAGGCAGTGAGGTTGTCAGGTTTCTGGACTATCAGGTAGCGCACGCTATGCTTCGGCTAGCGCATGCTAAAATCGCACGAGCGCTCGTTAAGGCATAATGGTAGCGCACGCTAATGTTTTGGCCGATGAGAAGCAAGGAGTTTCAGATTTTCTGGACTAGCAGGTAGCGCACGCTAGGCAGCGGCTAGCGTACGCTATATGTGTTGTGTAACGCACGCTAGTGCTCAGTATTAACGCACGCTAGCGGACCAAGGCAGTAAGCTGAGATTTTGGCAGGGCAGCAGTTAGCGCACGCAAAGGATATTTCTTAGCGCGTGCTAACATCTTATGACAGTAGCCACTGGACTACCCGGTAACTTCGCTAGCGCACGCTAATGAAGGAGGCGTAGCGTGCGCTAGACTGGGCAGATATAAATATGACAGTTGACTTCCATTTCGTCATTTCTCACCTACTTCACTCCTTTTCGACGGAAATCGCTCGGGAGAGACGATCTTGGGCGATTGGAAGCAATATTCCTTCCAACAACAACATATTTGGTTGGAGAACAAGGATTTCTCAACATCTAATTCCTCCTAGCGTCCGAATCAAGGTAAAAATCCTTAGAACCCTACTTTTTGGGAATTTTGGGGTTTTTCGTAGATTCGTCCGATCTATCCTTTTGGAAGCTTGAGAACCTTGAGATTATGATGTATCTATACCGTATGCATGCTTTTCCTACGATTTTATGGTTTGGATTGTGCCGTTTTCGGACTTGTGAGATTTTGGACGAGTTTCCAACCTCTAGTTGATTATCCGTATTTCTTTATGAATCGTAGACGGGTTTCGGGGGTTTCTTCGTGTAATTTGAATATGGATAATTGATTATCATATTCCTTGCGAATCGTTTAGGTGCCGGAAGCGTGTTCTTGGACCTACCGAACTCATACCTTTTTCCATTCGAATTGTCGATGTCTCAAAGGCAAGTATACATTTATGATTGTACGTTCTCGACTTTGAAAGTAAGAAATATGGATGACATATCATGAACGAACCGTTTTTACGGCATTCATAGATATATTGTTGGCATGTAATGAACGAACCGTTTTGACGGCATTCCTACATGTATCGGCGTATGAGGTGAACGAACCGTTTCTACGGCATTCACATACGTAACGGCGTATGAGGTGAACGAACCGTTTCTACGGCATTCACATACGTCTTATGAGATTTTAGTTATTCCGGAATACTAGTCTTGAATTGATGAATTGACGGTTACCCTTACTTTATTGTTGAGAAGTATTGTGTTTCATACTTGATATACTTGCACTAGCTATTCGACGGCTAACCCCTTTATGGGGGAAATACGTTTTATGTATTTCAGGTTCCAGGAGAGCGGACGGGCAAGTATCGGGTCGGCACGAAGATGGTGGGCAAGTGTGATACTGTGTCTTTCTCCCAGTTATGTTTGGAGTTTCCCATTTAGTATTGTTGTACTGGATTGGCTATTGAATACTCGAGTATTGTTTTCCCTTTTCCTTGATGTTCCGGCCTGTGTTTGCCAAAGTATTGATTCGAGTTGTGATGCTGTGAATACATTGGTTATGTTTTGAATACCTTTGTGTTGTTCTTAATTCCATTGTATGTAGACCTCCTCGGTCAAAATTTATAGTTCCGCGTATGTTTAGCCTTGTGGGTCCCACGGCGGGGCTTACGGCGCTGTAATATTCCCTGAATAACTTGGGGGTGTTACAGATACGAATCCTGTATTGAGACGAAGCGGAAGCAGTATTCGCGAATGACGAATGAACAGCAAACGGCCAAATGGACTCGAAACAGCAGCCAACCTTCGCTACAGCAACGAACAGCAGTCGGCCAAATGGAATCAAAACAGCGAACCCTCTTCGCCACAGCAACGCCCCGTCGCTACAGCTATAACAAGCAACAACTCAACAACTAAACAGCGACTACTCTTTCGCTACAGCAGTAGCGAACTACAACAATCAACAGTTAGAACAGCGGCCGGTCGAGCGGGAAACAACAGCAACAAAGAATCGCCAACAACTGTAGCGAACAATGAATTGAGATCGAATGCGGAGGAAATAGGAGTCACGCTCGGTCTCTGGATGGCAACTTCGAACAAGTCAATTTCAACATATGATGATAGATATGTTAAGTATCACACTAAGGTGTGGATCTCACTTTGTATAAACAGCAACAAGAGAACTGGTATGAATTTCGATCAAATATGAGTTTTTGCAATTTAACGAGATGGAAGCAATTCCCACGAACAAGAAACTGGATAATACTCCGATGAACAACACCACGAACGACTCCAAAGATTCTGTCCAAACAAGAACAATTTCCGATCGGACGAACAGAAAACAATAAAAGATTTCAACGAGTTAGACCTATAACTCGTCAAAGATGATCTATTCTCAAGACCTATTGAGAATTGATCGGATTATAGTTCGAAATCGCGTCGAACAATAATCAAGAATTTGTGTTTGAGACACGTCAAACGAATAAAACTCAAAGAGAGCAAAATATCAAGTGTATTCAATAATCCCCAATCGGCCGAGCTATATGATGTATATATAGCTGCCAAACCCTAGTAACATAATTAAAGGTTACTCCCTAAAATGCCCTTAAACAAGTTTGGGCTACTAATAACAACGCCAAGCAATATGGGCTGCACATGCACCCTTTATTAAATAAATAATACAAAAACAATGATAAACTACGTTATTCCTATCCCGACCACCAAAGTCACTCCAAGCCTCGTGCCTATCTTCTCGCCCAAGTATGTAGCATGGTCGCTTACGTCGATCATCACCTCATCTTCTTCCCTCGGACTTGTCAACCCCGTATAATCCCCTCCCCCTTTAAAAGGAGTTGTCCTCAATTCTGCAATCCCGTCGTCATCAAGTTAAGGAGAGAGATCTCCTACATTAAAAGTAGCGTGCACCCCATAATCCCCCGGAAGTTCTACCTTGTATGCATTGTCGTTCACCTTCGCAACTACTTTAAATGGTCCCTCAGTGACACGGAGTTCCGTGTAACTATCGCAAGTGCACGATATCGTATCAAGTAGCAAGTGGGCTTTTTGAGTCCGGTTTATCGATCCCACGAGGAAGTTAGGTTATATATTGAATTATACACTATTTAACTATTGGTTATATAGATTTATATGATTAAAACACACAATTTTAGAGTTTGGTTTGACAATTGCAATGAAAATGCAATAATAGTTCTAAACTTCAAGGTAATATAAGATTGCACTAATAATATTTTAATAGAAGATAAAATGAAATAGTTGGGATTACAAACTCAGTTCATCATTAGTTATAGAAGATGTATAGGAGATCATAAGATGAATTTACTTATTATGTTGTGTAGATTCGATTTTCCTTAAAAAGACGGTTTCTCTTTCGAACTATAAAACGCCCCTTATATATTGAATCAATCCACTATATTTCTATGTTGATTGGCTTCAATACATAGCATTAGGGTTTATGAAAATAACTCAAAGAATCATCTAAGGTCTAGAGGTATATTTCTATCCCCTAGAACAACTTAGAGTGAAGATCATTTGATCTAATCAAACATATATTCTTTCGAAATATATGAAGACCATAAATATCGTCATTTATTGGCCAAATAAATAAAGATTGGTAAAGCAATGAAAATCACACACAATAATAAGTAATTCATAATATATCTTTATGCAAACTTAAATAACATGACTAACCTTGTTTATAATCCCAACTAAGGTAACTTAGCCCATGAATGGTTTAATAAACATAATACAAGCTTGAGTGGTCATTATTAGTTGAAAAAGAGAAAGAATTGATCCTAACTCCCTTAATAGATAAAGGAGAAAGAAGCAATAAACTCCCTTAACAACATATGCTATACCACTATTACACAAGTCACTCAAGAACACAAGTGTGTTCTTCACACAAAAAGAAAATATTACAAAAAGTGGAAAAATATAAGCTGAATGATGAATAATGATGGATCTAAGGGGTCTATTTATACACCTAAAGTCATCTAATAGCTCCAAAACTCCAGCATTATTACATTAGATCGGATCAATGCCAGCCACCCCCTCAATAATAGACCAAAAGTATAAAAAATTAGGCAATGATCAATAATCTGCCAAGAGTGACGGCCGTAACATTGAGGAGTTACGGCCGTAACTTGGATGACTTACGGCCGTAACATTGAGGAGTTACGACCGTAACATGGCTACGTCTTTTTGCTTTGTGAATTACGCCCGTACTTTATGATGTTACGCCCGTATGGAGTTTCAGACTTCATTTTCAGCCCAAAATTTCTTAGACTTTGCGTTTTTGCCCCAAATCTTCTTCGGATGATAACTTTTGATATAACTCTGATTTTGAATCCGGAAAGACTGCCGAACTCGTCTCGGAAAGCCCTACAACATGAATACATAAAAACTCAACAAAGAGAATATTTTATAGACATGTTATTTCTTGAGTAACTCAGTAATTCAATCCGATTAAGACTAGATTTACATCATCATCCGATAAAAATAAAATTATTAAAAACTAATTAATTAAAAGCAAAAAACGAGTAGACAGGCTCAATTATGGGTGAAATTTATCGATACAAACTATGCGTAAGTGTATAAAACTGATACTTATCACACCCCCAAACTTGAATTCTTACTAGTCCCGAGCAAGACTCTTTATTAATCACACTCCAAAAATAAAAATAAAAATAAGACACAAAAATAATAATACACACATAAATTAAGAAAAATAATCATATAAAAAGAGAAAAGGAGATCAAAATGCCATTAATACACAACAACCAACTTTATACAGTAGATAGAAATGAATCAAGATTCAAAATAAATCTACTAATGATTTTAAAGTTAAAACACGGCTTTATTTTGTAATTCCAAAATGCAAGGTTTCCCCCCCCCAAAGGTTGATTATTTCTTTCCCACTCGTGACACACACGACTCCCTTTAATGGTTGCTCTCGATCACTCGATTATTTTTCGACTCAATATGAAGAAGAATTTCATCGGCGTCATCAAATATTGTGATTGTTCACGAAATTGAGTGTATTGAAATTCAGCCGCTAATTAATTCAAATCTGCTCATAAACTACATCCCTTTTAGTGACAGCTTTCACACCGTTATTTGCTAACGTGTAGCTCTTTTCACCAACACAATTTCTATTTTTTTTAGGTGATAGCTTTCACACCGTTATTTGCTAACGCGTAGCTCTTTTCACCAACACAATTTCCTTTTTTTTAGGTGATAGATTTCACACCGTTATTTGCTAATGTGTAGCTCTTTTCACCAACACTATTTCTATTTCGTGTGAGACGGCAGCTACGCACAAACAATGGTTAGTCTTTTATTTTTCGCAAAATTTTAGGACCCCTAAAATTAGGCAGCTGTTGCTGCTCAACACCTCTCTTTTTTTTTTCAACTAGACTCCTTTCACCAATGACTCCTTTTTTTTAGGGAATATGATTTTTGCAGAAAATCGTTTATTAGCTAAGCATGAAAGATCAAAAACTCCACAAATTAAGTAAATTTCAGTTCTATTTTTCAGCAACCGACTGATTCTTCTTTTCTCAAGGTAACGAATGACTCGATTTTAAATGATAATTACAAGGCTTGGAAAGAGAGATTAAGGCTCAAAATTTTTGGAATATACAATTTTTTTAACCGGTTTAAAATGATTTTAGAAGCTTGTATATAGCTAACTTATTGGTGTTATGGCCAGATCTAGAAATCTCACAAATCAAAATAATATATATATATATATATATATATATAATTTAAGGCAAATAACCAAAATAATCAAAACACACCAAAATACCAACACACCAAAATAATTAAAACATACCACCCCCAAACTTGAAAATAAAACTGTCCTCAGTTAAAAAAAAAAATAATAAAAAAATAAAATAAAAAACAAGGAGAAAAACAGAATACTCCTTGTTATGAAAGTTGATGCTTGAGCTAACGCCTTTTAGAATCTGCAAGAGAATAAATATACGAGGCAAACAACAAAAGAAAATAAAATATACTCGTAAGTATAACACAATTTTTAAGATGCACTTCAAGAAAGTCTGAAGAGTCGCTTTACGCTGCCATCAAGAAAGTCCGAAAGGGACCTTGCATGGCCGAAGCAGCCGGTTCCATCGACTTCCAGGACCATGGCTTTATGATGTGCGGTGGAGGCGATCTTATGCCTTAGTCCGTCATGTTATATGCTGGACTGTAGATGGCGATCGTGTCCACCGGATTGCTGATGATGTAGCGATCTGGCCGGAAGACTGGCGATCGTCGCTCGGCGGCCGATCGCTTTATTCGTAGGTCGATATTTGGCGATCGGGCGGCGGCTAGTCCCTCATGTTAGAATGGATCAGAGGCGGGATCGAGTCCTCCGGCTCTGGCAGGTAGTAGCGATCGGGCCGAGAGGCGGAGGTCGTCGTGCGGGCGCCGATCGATCTACTCTAGCCGAGAAGAAGCCTTTGCACAGACAGAAATCGCCGGCTCTAGCCCTAATGCCGCGTAGGTCGTCGGTAGGGTCTTCGTGAGATGCCTGAACATAGGCGAGAAGCCCTGAAAACCTCCTAGGACCGCGTAGAGGGCGGTCTCATCGCTTACGGGCTCGCCGTTGAGGATGATCACGTCTACCCGGTCGATGTAGTCCGAGTCGGACTCTTCTTCCCCTCGATTTGCATCATGCGATGGCGACCTTCGCCGGCGACCACAGTGGCGAAGTGTTCCGTGAAGACGTGTGCCAGCTCGTTAAAGGAGCCAATGGACCGAGGTGGCAATGAGGTGTACCACCGGTGGGCGAGGTCGTCTAGTGTCAGAGGGAACATTCGGCACCTGGTCGCGTCCGATGCCCCACACCCGGTCATGTAGATGTTGAACCTGCTCAGGTGTATTTGGGGGTCCGATCGCCCCTGGTACACGGGTGTCTGAGGAGGGGCGATCTTGTGCTGCACCGGGGCGAGCTCGATGTCGATCGCGAGCGGCTCGCTCGGCGCGGCGATCGTCTTGGTGGCGCCTGCCCCGGATTGCAGGAGCGCCTTCATGTCGTTGAGTTGACGTTGCATTGCGGCAATCGCCGCGGCTCGGCTGCTTGCGGATCGGCTTTGGGAGCGGGGCCCGAGGCGATCGTGTACCGATCTCCGGACCCCGCTGCTGCCGACCTCGGGAATCGCGGCGGGAGCCAAGCGGCCGGATCGCCTTGTGGGAGCCGGGTAGGCCGAGCTCCCGGTGACGGATTCGAACTCCGCTGCCTTGTAGCCGGGCCGGATCGCCCCGGCCGCTGTGTCGGGTCGCTGCCCAGGCGATCGAAGACAGACGTGTCCCGGCCGCCGAGCGCCTCTTCCTGCGGGCGAGAGCCTCCTGGCGATCGCTCGGCCAGTAGTGCCTTGAGCTTCCGCTTGGTCTTCCGGCGGGAGACCGAGGGGGCGACGGTAGGAGGCGCGTCGAGAGCACTCCGTCGCTCCTGAAGGACGGCTATGGCCTCTTCGATCTATTCATTGGTTCGAACCGATCGAGCGAGAGGCTCGGGCCGCCTTCCCGGGGCCGAGTCGGCGTCTCGGCACATGGCGGCTACCTTCCACCATCGGCGGCTCGGACCGGGATGGAAGAGGGGTGCAGCCGGGTCCGGCTTTCTTCGACGCGGAGGCGGAAGACATGATTTCTGAAGGAATTCTTTGAAGTGCAGTGAGTGTCACTTCAAGTATCTGCCCCAAGAACAGTGAGTGTTCTTCGGGACGGTAGGTATATAAAATCGAGGGTTGGATGCCCTTCCTCTAGCGCCAATTGTTGTTGCCCAAAATATTTATCCGAAGATTAATACTGTGGAAGACGGACAACAAACAACAATTGCGGAGCACTTCCGAGAGAAGATAAATAATACAAGATTTGCCGGGTTTGTTAGGCGGCTTGAATGCTCTCGCGAGATGTTATTAATACAAATATTCGTGGATACCAGTATTAATGAGAGAAATCTAAATACAATTAGTGTAAAAGACTCTGTTTATACGGCTCTAGAGCGAAGCTTCGTGTTCTTCGTCCCGCCGATAAACTTCTCCAGGAGAAAAGGCCGGGAGAAGTAAGACAGAATGATAGCCGATGCCAAGAGATGGAGATTAGCCAAGTGCTGTATGTTTGCTTCAGATTGTATGAAATCCGTAGGGAGTTGAAGGAAGTCAAGCCTTTTTGTGGTAAAGGTTCGATCCTTTTTACAAGTCTTTGGGAGCCATGCTTATATAGGGACAAATGTCCCGTCCTTTAGCTGCCGATCGCCTGCCGGCCATTTTAATATTCTGCCGATCGCCTGCCGGCCAATACTTTAATGGGGCGATCTCCTGGGCTGTCAGGCTAAAGTCCAAGGAAGATGCTGGCTGTCCGAATAAAGTCCAATGCAGTGGCTGGTGCCAGCTGGGCGGTCCAATAAGGAGCCAGAACGTGTCCGGAGTCAGTCAACATGTGGCCCTACTGACAAGCTTTCGGCGGCCTGTCGGCTGGTGGAGAGAATCTGCCAGACTGTGGTCAATGGCCCGAGATTCGCGGATCTTGTCTCGGTCCTTGCACGTGGTGCCAGTCTTGAGGCTCGGCCTTCGCCGACTGGATGGCCATCGGTGGTCGCCATCGGCCAGTGGATGGAGGTCTCCAAGGGTAGGTCGCCAGGTGCCGAGAGACGGTCGATCGCCAAGGGTCGATTGCCAAGGGACGGTCGATCGCCAAGGGTCGGTCGCCGAGTACTGAGAGGCGATCGTCTTGATGTCGATCGCTCGGCACCGGGATTCGTCCTGGGACCTTCGGTTGGCCAGTCTAGCATGTCCGCTGGGTTAAGGCTCGGTCGCCTGGTCGCTGGTCGGCAGACTTGCCTTGGTCGCTCGGCAGTAAGTCGGTCGCTCGGCCTCGGAGGCGATCGCCGGTCGGAAGGTGTTAAATCTTGACACAACAATTGCCCCCCAGCTTGCTCCTATGTTGAAGACATGGGGCGAGGTGGTTCTTGCTGGCGATCGTGTCTGGATGAGGACGGGCGATCTGAGCTGACTTAGGACTCGGACTTGGGCTATCATAGTCGATTGGCTTAGCTATCTTTCGGTCTTGTACCTGCAAAAACAACATTGGCCGATCCCCCATGGAAACTTGGTGGTTTCGCTTTGTTTGAGGAATCGTGCACAGTCGCGGAGATCGATGGACCGACTCCATGACCGTGTCTTGGTGCGCGAAGACATTGAGTGTCTCGTGACTCACTTTATTATGAGGGTCCTCTGTTAGGCTGCGCCTCGCCTCGTATTTAAACGAAGGGCGTGCGGTCTCGGACTAGAGGAGTCCTTGCGCGGGGCAGCGTCGGATGAATCAACTCCACGCCCGCGGCTTGTTAGCTCTGCTTCCACCTCGGCCAGCCACGGAGATGGCCGACCTCGACGGTGTACGTTGAGATGGGGTTGTGGCATGTGTCCACTGATTAATGTTGGAGAGCCCTCCAACTACGCCGGCCTCGTATTTAAACGAAGGGCGGGCGATCTTGGCCGAAAGGGACCTTGCATGGCCGAAGCAGCCGGTTCCATCGACTGCCAGGACCATGGCTTTATGATGTGCGGTGGAGGCGATCTTATGCCTTAGTCCGTCATGTTATATGCTGGACTGTAGATGGCGATCGTGTCCACCGGATTGCTGATGATGTAGCGATCTGGCCGGAAGACTGGCGATCGTCGCTCGGCGGCCGATCGCTTTATTCGTAGGTCGATATTTGGCGATCGGGCGGCGGCTAGTCCCTCATGTTAGAATGGACTGTAGGCGGGGATCGAGTCCTCCGGCTCTGCTGGGTAGTAGCGATCGGGCCGGGAGACTGGAGGTCGTCGTACGGGCGCCGATCGATCTACTCCTAGGCTGAGAAGAAGCCTTTGCCTGGACAGGAAATCAGCGGCTCTAGCCCGGAATGCTGCGTAGGTCGTCGGTAGGGTCTTCGTGAGATGCCTGAACATAGGCGAGTAGCCCTGAAAACCTCCTAGGACCGCGTAGAGGGCGGTCTCATCGCTTACGGGCTCGCCGTTGAGGATGATCACGTCTACCCGGTCGATGTAGTCCGAGTCGGACTCTTCTTCCCCTTGCCTGATTTGCATCATGCGATGGCGACCTTCTGGCCGGGCGACCCTGGTGGCGAAGTGTTCCGTGAAGACGTGTGCCAGCTCGTTAAAGGAGCCAATGGACCGAGGTGGCAATGAGGTGTACCACCGGTGGGCGAGGTCGTCTAGTGTCAGAGGGAACATTCGGCACCTGGTCGCGTCCGATGCCCCACACCCGGTCATGTAGATGTTGAACCTGCTCAGGTGTATTTGGGGGTCCGATCGCCCCTGGTACACGGGTGTCTGAGGAGGGGCGATCTTGTGCTGCACCGGGGCGAGCTCGATGTCGATCGCGAGCGGCTCGCTCGGCGCGGCGATCGTATTGGTGGCGCCTGCCCCGGATTGCAGGAGCGCCTTCATGTCGTTGAGTTGACGTTGCATTGCGGCAATCGCCGCGGCTCGGCTGCTTGCGGATCGGCTTTGGGAGCGGGGCCCGAGGCGATCGTGTACCGATCTCCGGACCCCGCTGCTGCCGACCTCGGGAATCTGGCGAGCGGGAGCCAAGCGGCTGGATCGCCTTGTGGGAGCCGGGTAGGCCGAGCTCCTGGTGACGAATTCGAACTCCGTCGTCTCGTAGGCGGGCCGGGCGCCCGGCCGCTGTGTCGGGTCACTGCCCAGGCGATCGAAGACAGACGTGCCCCGGCTGCCGAGCGCCTCTTCTTGCGGGCGGGAGCCTCCTGGCGATCGCTCGACCAGTAGTGCCTTGAGCTTCCGCTTGGTCTTCCGGCGAGAGACCGAGGGGGCGACGGCAGGAGGCGCGTCGAGAGCACTCCGTCGCTCCTGAAGGACGGCTATGGCCTCTTCGATCTGTTCATTGGTTCGGAACTGATCGAGCGAGAGGCTCGGGCCGCCTTCCCGGGATGGGGTCGAGCGTCTCTGACCGCGGCGGCTACCTTCCACCATCGGCTGCGGCTCGGACTGGGATGGAAGAGGGGGTCTGGCCGGCTGGTCAGCGGCTTTCTTCGACGCGGAGGCGGAAGACATGATTTCTGAAGGAATTCTTTGAAGTGCAGTGAGTGTCACTTCAAGTATCTGCCCCAAGAACAGTGAGTGTTCTTCGGGACGGTAGGTATATAAAATCGAGGGTTGGATGCCCTTCCTCTAGCGCCAATTGTTGTTGCCCAAAATATTTATCCGAAGATTAATACTGCTGGAAGACGGACAACAAACAACAATTGCGGGAGCACTTCCGAGAGAAGATAAATAATACAAGATTTGCCGGGTTTGTTAGGCCCGGGCTTGAATGCTCTCGCGAGATGTTATTAATACAAATATTCGTGGATACCAGTATTAATGAGAGAAATCTAAATACAATGAGTGTAAAAAGACTCTGTTTATCCGGCTCTTGAGCGAAGCTTGGTGTTCTTCGTCCCGCCGATAATCTGCTCGAGGAGAAAAGGCCGGGAGAAGTAAGACCGAAAGAAAGCTGTTGCCAAGAGTTGGAGATTAGCCAAGTGCTTGATGTTTGCTTCTGTATTGTATGAAATCCGTAGGGAGTTGAAGGAAGCTGAAGCCTTTTTTGTGGTAAAGGTTCGATCCTTTTTACAAGTGCTGGGAGCCATGCTTATATAGGGACAGCCGGGTCCTGTCCTTTAGCTGCCGATCGCCTGCCGGCCATTTTAATATTCTGCCGATCGCCTGCCGGCCAATACTTTAATGGGGCGATCTCCTGGGCTGTCAGGCTAAAGTCCAAGGAAGATGCTGGCTGTCCGAATAAAGTCCAATGCAGTGGCTGGTGCCACTGGCGGTCCAATAAGGAGCGAACGTGTCCGAGTCAGTCAACATGTGGCCCTACTGACAAGCTTTCGGCAGCCTGTCGGCTGGTGGAGAGAATCTGCCAGACTGTGGTCAATGGCCCGAGATTCGCGGATCTTGTCTCGGTCCTTGCACGTGGTGCCAGTCTTGAGGCTCGGCCTTCGCCGACTGGATGGCCATCGGTGGTCGCCATCGGCCAGTGGATGGAGGTCTCCAAGGGTAGGTCGCCAGGTGCCGAGAGACGGTCGATCGCCAAGGGTCGATCGCCAAGGGACGGTCGATCGCCAAGGGTCGGTCGCCGAGTACTGAGAGGTGATCGTCTTGATGTCGATCGCTCGGCACCGGGATTCGTCCTGGGACCTTCGGTTGGCCAGTCTAGCATGTCCGCTGGGTTAAGGCTCGGTCGCCTGGTCGCTGGTCGGCAGACTTGCCTTGGTCGCTCGGCAGTAAGTCGGTCGCTCGGCCTCGGAGGCGATCGCCGGTCGGAAGGTGTTAAATCTTGACACAACACACGGTAAAATCTTCCATCCAGACAATTTTAGCTAGAGCTGGATCTGGTTGAGGAACAAATTCATTGAGTTTTTTGATTAGTTCTTCTGGTGTTGTTGCAACGACTATGATTCGTTTTGCACGCTCGGAAATAAAGCCCTTTTCAGCAGAGTAGTCGATGAAAGATAGTAAACCATCAAAGAAACCATTGACATTAAGCACTCCTATTGGTTTTTGATGAACATTTAGCTGGGCTCTGGTAACCACATGAAAAAGTTCCTCAAGAGTGCCAAAACCACCGGGAAGGGTGATAAAGGCGCCAGAATTATTTATCATGTGAGTTATACGATCTTGCATATTTACAGCACTAAACTCATCACCAATAGTTGCCCCGGTGATTTCACTTTCAGCCAGAGGTTTTGGAATTATTCCCAACACTCTTACTCCTTCCATATAGGCAGAAGCAGCAGCTCGTCCCATTAATCCTAGACTTCCTCCTCCGTAAACTGCATGAATGCATTTTTCTCCTAAGGTACGACCCAAGTTGTGGGCTGCTTCAGTAAAGCATGCCTCTTTTCCATAACTAGCTCCACCAAAAATGCAGACTGTGCTAAATTTTTTTGTGGAAGATGATGATTCCATTTTTGAAAAGAAATTTATTTGAGAGAAAAAGAGAAAACTACAAGTTTGAGGGATGAATAAGAAATAAGCTCAAAGTTTATTTATAGAATAAATATAAGGTAAAATTGTTTAACAAGTTTGTGATTGCGTTGATTGCGCTTCAGCTACTCAATAAAATAATGAATGCATTTATTGCGTATCACCTTTTTTTATTCAGAAAATCTCACCACACGACAAAAATTAAAGATACTCACGTGTATGTACAGTAGTTGTGATTGTGGCTCACATCTTCCTCTGATTTTACGTTCAGAAACGGCCTAAACACCTTCTATGAGTCGGGGAGAAGCTTCTCATCCAATTTTCTTACAAATTGGCAAACAGGGTCTTTTAACATCAGATTCCCAAGACGTTGTTCATATTCTGGTTTGAATTTATTCCACAAACATCGAATTCCGTAATGTACGAGTCCACTAGGATGCGTGTCAAGAGAAATTTCGATATTATCTAAATTCTCTTTATTCAGACCATCCTTAATGAATTGAATTTTATCTTCTCTGTTTGTAGATGGAATTCTTAAAGATCGACATTTTAAATTACAGTTCCATCTAGCACATTTATAGCAAACGGCTATTATCTTTGCTCGTCGTTTCTTGGCATATGAACTTTTTCCTAGCCCTGGTAAAAATCTAGTAGGTATTTATGGGAATTCACCTGCTATTCTCACTTTGGTTTCAATTATGAATCTAATGTCGAAAGGTATGCTTTTATTCATAAGCAACCTCATCCTTTCAAGTCTTGTCTTATAAATTTTTAAAATGACATTTTTGCTCAGAAAGGGAAATCTTTTTTCAATTTTATTCAAAGTTTCTTCCATGATATAAAAAAAATAAAAATAAAATAAAAATAAAAAACTATCTAAAAATATCAGTTGTTGTGGGAAACTGAAAAATCCGACTTTAATACCGTTATCCGCCACTTGACCGGACAAACATAATTGAGAACTAAGTTACAACGTCGAGAAATTGTATCCTATAACAATAATTTACAATGTAAGATTTCGAAGATAACACGTATACTTCCCCGGCAACGGCGCCAAAAACTTGACACGGAGTTCCGTGTAACTATCACAAGTGCACGATATCGTATCAAGTAGTAAGTGGACTTTTTGAGTCCGGTTTATCGATCCCACGAGGAAGTTAGGTTATATATTGAATTATACACTATTTAACTATTGGTTATATAGATTTATATGATTGAAACACACAATTTTAGAGTTTGGTTTGACAATTGCAATGAAAATGCAATAATAGTTCTAAACTTCAAGGTAATATAAGATTGCACTAATAATATTTTAATAGAAGATAAAATAAAATAGTTGGGATTGCAAATTTAGTTCATCATTAGTTATAGAAGATGTATAGGAGATCATAAGATAAATTTACTTATTATGTTGTGTAGATTCGATTTTCCTTAAAAAGACGGTTTCTCTTTCGAACTATAAAACGCCCCTTATATATTGAATCAATCCACTATATTTCTATGTTGATTGGCTTCAATAGATAGCATTAGGATTTATGAAAATAACTCAAAGAATCATCTAAGGTCTAGAGGTATATTTCTATCCCCTAGAACAACTTAGAGTGAAGATCATTTGATCTAATCAAACATATTTTCTTTCGAAATATATGAAGACCATACATATCGTCATTTATTGGCCAAATAAATAAAGATAGGTAAAACAATGAAAATCACACACAATAATAAGTAATTCATAATAGATCTTTATGAAAACTTAAATAACATGACTAACCTTGTTTATAATCCCAACTAAGGTAACTTATCCCATGAAGGGTTTAATAAACATAATACAAACTTGAGTGGTCATTATTAGTTGAAAAAGAGAAAGAATTGATCCTAACTCCCTTAGTAGATAAAGGAGAAAGAAGCAATAAACTCCCTTAACAACATATGCTATACCACTATTACACAAGTCACTCAAGAACACAAGTGTGTTCTTCACACAAAAAGAAAATATTACAAAAAGTGGAAAAATCTAAGATGAATGATGAATAATGATGGATCTAAGGGGTCTATTTATACACCTAAAGTCATCTAATAACTCCAAAATCCAGCATTATTACATTAGATCGGATCAATGCCAGCCATCCCCTCAATAATAGACCTAAAGTATAAAAATTAGGCAATGATCAATAATCTGCCAAGAGTTACGGCCGTAACATTGAGGAGTTACGGTCGTAACTTGGATGACTTACGACCGTAACATTGAGGAGTTATGGCCGTAACATGGCTACAACTTTTTTATTTGTGAATTACGCCCGTACTTTATGATGTTACGCCCGTATGGAGTTTCAGACTTCATTTTCAGCCCAGAATTTCTTAGACTTTGCGTTTTTGCCCCAAATCTTCTTCGGATGATAACTTTTGATATAACTCTGATTTTGAATCCGGAAAGACTGCCGAACTCATCTCGGAAAGCCCTACAACATGAATACATAAAAACTCAACAAAGAGAATATTTTATAAACATGTTATTTCTTGAGTAAATCAGTAATTCAATCCGATTAAGACTAGATTTACATCGTCATCCGATAAAAATAAAAGTATTAAAAACTAATTAATTAAAAGCAAAAAACGAGTAGACTAGCTCAATTATGGGTGAAATTTATCGATACAAACCATGGATAAGTGTATAAAACTGATACTTATCACTCAGCTCGCGGCATCAACTTGTTCTTACGTTTACTCGGAAATCGCTCCTTTCTCAAATGTACCCAAACGAAATCTCCAACTTCGAATAATTTCGGTTTTCTATGATTGCTCGACTTTCTTTTGTAAGTTTCATTTATATCCTTTATCCGGTTACGTACTTGCTCTTGTAATTTCGTCATTGACTTCAGCTTCGACTCCACATCCTTATGTACCAACTCGTCATTCGGTAATGGAATTAGATCTAACGGCATATAAGGATTCAGCCCGTAAACTACTTCAAATGGAGAGTGTGCCGTGTCATGAGTAGGAGAGCGATTATACGCAAACTCCGCATGTGCGAGCTTCAAATCCCAATCCTTTTGTGTCTTGCTCACAAGACCACGTAAAAAAGTGCCCAAAGTTCGATTGGTTACTTCTGTTTGGCCGTCGGTTTGAGGATGATGCGAAGTACTAAACAAAAGCTTAGTTCCCACCTTTCTCCACAATGTGTTCCAAAAGTAGCTCAAAAACTTCGAGTCTCAGTCCGAAACAATAGTCTTCGGAACTCCATGTAAACTTACCAACTCTCGGAATACAAGTCAGCAACATTACTCGCATCATCGGTTTTGTGACAAGCAACAAAATGAGCCATCTTCGAAAAATGATCGACTACAACCATAATCGCATCCTTACCTCATTGGGTTCGAGGCAAAGCAACAATGAAATCCATCGAGACATCTTCCCATGGACTTTCCGGGATCGGTAGAGGCATATACTCGCCCGGTTTGAATGAGCTCTTCACCATATGACATGTTACACACTTCCCAACGATGTCAACCACGTCCCCTTGCATCTTCGGCCAATAAAAATGTTCCTGGAGTACCCCCATAGTCTTAGCCGTGCCAAAGTGACCAGCCAAGCCCCCTCCATGAGCTTCACGAACCAACAACTCCCGAACGGCATGCTTGGGTAAACAAAGCCGATTCCCCTTAAAGAGAAACCCCTCCTGTATCACAAACTCCCCAAACAAACCAGATTTACAACGGCCAAAAATCTCCCTAAAATCCGCATCGTCAACATATTAATCTTTCAACATTTCGAACCCCAACAAACGAACATCAAGGGTAGAGATTAAGGTATACCTCCTAGACAGCGCATCAGCCACCACATTGCTCTTACCGTCCTTATACTTCGATGAAAAGTGAAACGATTGTAATAACTCCACCCACTTAGCATGTCTCAGACTCAACTTCTGCTGCCCATTAATATACTTCAAAGATTCATGGTCCGAATGCAGAATAAAATGTTTCGGTCGAAGGTAATGACTCCAATGATCAAGAGCTCTCACTATGGCATAGAACTCCTTGTCATAAGTATAATAGTTGAGTCGAGCCCCACTAAACTTCTCCAAAAAGTACGCAATAGGCCGCTTGCCTTGAATGAGGACCGCCCCAATACCAACTCCACTAGCATCACACTCCACCTCGAACGGCTGTATGAAATTGGGTAACGCCAAGATAGGTGCTTCACATAACTTTACCTTCAACTTTTCAAATGCCCCTTGGGCAGCCATGCTCCACACAAACGGACCCTTCTTCAAACACTCCATTATCGGACTCGTTATGGTGCTGAAATCTCGAATAAACCTCCGATAAAAAGAGGCAAGACCGTGGAATGATCTAACTTCGGTTACGATTTTAGGAGTGGTCCATGACTTAATAGCTTCAATTTTGCCCTGATCAACCGACACTCCATCCTTCGAAACAACGTAGCCAAGAAAAGTTATGCTTTCGGCGAGAAACGCACACTTTTCTTTCTTTCCATAAAGCCTTTGAGA